>JAYMZC010000271.1:5064562-5700245 GCA_036346975.1 Drosophila prolongata
GTAAAACAAATAATTTACCAAAAAAAATGTTACAGTATAGATAACATAGAACCGGTATGTAATATAGATGAAAATGCAAAGGAAAGTAAATATAGACTGGAGGTAGCATATAAAAGAGCTAGAGTTAAGTTAGAAGAAAATGAGAATAAAAACGAGGACAGAAGCAAACTTCGCCAAGCCGAAGTTTTAATACTCTTGCAGACTTTGCCGAAATTGCTAAAATTGCAAAAGTAGCGAAAGGAATAAGGTATACATAAATAAACTAGATTTGCATAGTTTCAAGTCAATAGCGTTTATACTGCAAAAATGTCATAAAGAAATAAAAACGAGAACGGAAGCTAACTTCGGAAAGCCGAAGTTTTAATACCCTTGCAGACTTTGCCGAAATTTTTTTTTTTTTTTTATTTAACTTTGCTTTTATTTATTGAATCTTCTCTTAATTTTGAGACTAACAATAAGTTTACGAATCTTAACATTAAAATTTAACTAACAGTATAATAAGACTGCATTCTGGTTGCGCGTGCCTCAAGTCGGTCGCTGGGTGGGTAAGTCATTGCGACGAAGCCGTGATTGGTTGATCAACCTTGTAAGACCTCTCGCCAGGTGGTTAGGGTGCAACGATAGCTTGGTAAAGTACTTTTCCTTCTGTTCTGCGATCACTTCTTTGACTGGTTTAAGTCGCGATGTATGTTTTCGTTGCGAACGTACCACGGTGCCCCGGTGATTGTTCTCAAGATCTTCGACTGAGCTCGCTGGACTATGTCAATATTGCTATTGCTGGCATTCCCCCATAACTGAGAGCCGTACAACCATATAGGTTTTAGTACCGAGTTATACAGCAGGACTTTATATTCAAGACTAAGGGGAGACCGAGCGTTGATAAGCCAATGAAGGCTACTAGCTTTTAGCTTTAGGTGTGTTCTTTTGGCTTCAATGTGCCGGCGCCATGTGAGTCTTCTGTCGAGGTGTACTCCTAGATATGTCAGTTCGTTTGCTTGCGGGAGTAGAGTATGGTTTAACATGAGCGGCGGCAGTTTTGCCTGTTCAGGGTGAACGTAACGTGCTTGCATTTTTGTTCGTTCACTTTAATTCGCCAATCTGATAGCCAATTTTCTACATCGACCAAATGAAGAGCGAGCTGCGCAGTTGCTTGCATCGGGCATTTTGAGCGGCTGAGAATGGCTGTATCATCAGCAAACGTAGATTTTGTTAGTCGTGTGCTTGTTGGGATGTCTGCTGTGTAGAGGACATATAATGTTGGCCCAAGCACGCTTCCTTGAGGAACTCCAGCTCCAATAGTGAAATCGTCAGTTATAGCAGTGTTGCATCGAACAGCAAATTTCGTCTTCATCATTTCGTATCATCGTCTTGATCTTGTACATTAGACCTTCTAGCCAAACTCTATCAAATGCTTGAGAGACGTCTAAAAATATGGCAGTACAGTACTCTCGTTTTTCGAACGCGTTCCGAATTTCTGATGTTATCCGGTTGACCTGCTCAATTGTTCCGTGCTTTTCACGAAACCCAAATTGATGTGTCCTTCCTGGATTCTTAGGTATGTGTTTATCCGAATCAATACACATTTTTCGAAGAGTTTAGATAAGCATGAGAGTAGGCTTATAGGTCTATACGACGTGGGAATTGTGTGGTCTTTTCCTGGCTTTGCTATCATTATTATAATCGACTTTTTCCATCTCACTGGAAAGTGGCCAAGTTTTGCGATGGCATTAAAAAGCTGGGTGATAGTGCAAACGGCGCAATATGGGAGCTCAATGATCATTTTGGGAGTTATGAGGTCGCAGCCCGGGGATTTTTTCGGATTCAGCTGATTTTTTATGATGTTAACGATTTCGTTTGGGCGAAACTCAATTGGTTCATGTTGAAGCTGAGGCTCATGTGGTAAAGTCGGCAAGGTGAACGCACTAGTGGCAGGATTTGGTTGGAAGACATTTTTAAGGTGGTTGGCAAACGTGCTGGCTCTGTCTGCATCGCTGCGCGCCCAGCCGCCTGTGGGGTTTCTAATAGGCATCACGGTTACTTTCGGTGAGCTTAGAGTAGGGTGAGCTCTCCATAGTGAGTGTTTTGTACTAGATGTTGACAATTGCTCTATGTAGCGTCGGTGGACATGTGCTTCTTCTTGCTGTAAAGCTTTTGTGAGTTGACGTGAGGCATATTTGAAGCTTTGCCTAGCAGATGGTGATCTGTGGAGTTGCCACTCTCGACGTAAGCGTCGCTTTTCGAGGACGAGCTGTTCTATTTGTAGATTTGTCTTCTTTTGGTTGCTTTGTGTACTTGTAGTTTGGGGTGTTGAAACTCGAGCTGCAGAGACGAATTATTAACAAATCTGTCTACGTTGGCTTCATCGTTGAGATGAGGACTTAGCTCAATGTGTGAGCTAATGTATTTCTTGTACTGAACCCAATTGGTTTTGTGAGATGTCAATTTAAACGATTGCTCCAATGCGCCTGGATGTCGGAGTAGAATAAACAGGACAGGCGAGTGATCCGATGAAAGATCCGAGAGGCATTCGGCGCTTATCAGATTTTTAGGAATGTTTTTGGTAATTGCAAAGTCTATTAAATCGGGTAGTTTCCTTGGGTCTGCCGGCCAGTATGTTGGTCTGCCAGGAGAAACATAATCCAGCTTGTTCTTGGCTTTTATAACTGCATTATAGAGCTGTTTTCCTTTTGGAGTCACGAGACGTGATCCCCAGTGTGTGTGCTTGGCGTTGTAGTCCCCTGCTGCTATGAAGTGGTCTCCTAGTTAGATGAAAAACTGCATAAACTCATCTTCAGCTATGGTGAAGCGAGGGGGGCAGTATACGGCGGCTAGTGTAAGTTGGTTGCCAGTATTTGTTTGTATATTTATAGATGTGGCCTGTAGGTAATTTTTAGCAAATTTGTTATGATAGTGGTGCTTAATTCCAGTCCCACCATGTGCTTTACCATCTGGATGATTTGTTCCGTAAAATGAATAACCTCGTAGTTGAAAATTGTATTTGTTTGTAAGGTGTGTTTCTGAAAGCAGCATTACGTCGATATGATTGTCGAGTAGGAATTGAGCTAACTCAAGTTTATGCTGTGAGACGCCGTTAGCGTTCCACGTAGATATCCTTAGGGAAGTCATCATTTGGATTGTTGTGAAACCAGCATTTGAATCAATAGATTTTGGTTTCGCATTAAATCTTGCATAGTTGTGCGCATAAACGACATAAACTCCGTAAGGCTTGGCTGCAGGCTGTCTATCATATCTTCGAAGTTGCTTTTTGACTGCTCCGGGAATTGTTGCTGCTGAGCCGTGTTCGGTTCTTGGTATGCTGATTGCAGAAATGAACTTTTTGATACAGGGTTAGCCAGTCCTGATTTTAAAGCGCTTGCGTAAGTCACATTTTTATCAGAGTTTAAGGGTCCTAGTGAGGATCTGGCTGCAGTCGAGAAGAAGACTTCAGGGTTTGATCTGGAAGCTGTCATCTGTTTATTTTGGGTGCGGGCGGCAGTTCCTCTCTGGTGGATGCGACTTTTCAGCTCCTTGTAAACAGGGCAGCCTCTGTAGTTAGCAGTGTGATTACCACCGCAGTTGCCGCACTTTTTCGAGTTGCAGTCATCTTTGCTCGCTGGGCAGTGTGAGGAGTCATTAAGATCTCCACAAACTACACACACCGGGCGCAGCTTACAGTATGACCTTGTATGGCCATATTCTTGGCAGTTCGCACATTGTACCGGGCCATTGCGTTTGTGCGGTTCCTCAACTGTAATTCTGCGGTGCAGCAGGAACTGAAGATTTTAAATGGGGTGCACTTCGTATTTCTTTAGGGGCTTATTTTCTGGTTCGAGCTCAACCTTAAAGAGTGGCTGCGGCTTTCTATCCTTGTTAAGGATGTTGAAGACTGTCTTAGCGTTAAATCCCTTCTCTTGAAGCGCCTTTGTTATCTCTGCTGGCGTTACGTCGGACTCTATGCCCTTAAGTACGACTTGCAGGCCCTTGCTACTTTTTAGCTGATACGTGTAAAAGTTCTTTTTATTCTCGGAAAGATATTTCGATAATACTCTGTAATTATCTTCAGACTTCATTTGAACCTTTGTTTCCTGGATGTTGCCCTTTACTAGAGGTATTATGTGGAAGTTATCCTTTCCAATAAGCTCGATAATTTTGTTGGCAAGAACATTGGAACTTTTTTCTCGAATATAAATAGGCGGAGGTTTTGGCTTCCTTTTCTCGACTTCAGTGGATTCGGCCGCCTCAACGTCATAGGCGTCTTCCAAGATTTTAAATCGGTTTGAGTTCGTGGGCGTTTCTATTCCAGCTAGGCTAGCATTGTTACGGGTTATTTTGCGTTGAGAATTTAGAGGGCTCAGCTTCCTTTTGATTTGGATGTAGCGATCCATACCAGTCTGCACAGTCAGCTTAGTACATTCATTGGTTTTGTTCTGTTTTTCGGGAAGCGCAGTGGCAGACGTATTAATATTTGCGCTTCTAGCTGATGATGTCATTAAACGAGCAGTCGATACGGTTGCAGTTGTTGTTGTAGTTACAGTTGACGTTGTTAAAGAAATTGCGGTGCTAGTTACTGCTGATGAGCTTAGGTTATTGCATACCTGCATTGGAGCACATTCAGCGCTCTTTGGCCGCAGAGACGTCGATGGTAGCGAGGGGGAGCAAGAACGCGCTCTATCGCTCGATACGTTTACGAACTCGGTCAAGTTGGGGGTAATTGCCCGCGCTTGATCAGAGCTTGCATTATTTTCGGTTGCTTTAAAAGAGAAGTACCGTTATTTCTTTGTACTGAGAACCGTCTCTCGTCTTGCTCACGTTGACGTTGTGTGCGACCGTCGTTCAGACTCATTGTATTCGTGGTAAAGATAATTAGAGTTTTAAGTGTTAAGTTTTATATTAATTAAATGACCAATCAATATAAACATTCGCGATTTCATCGCAGAAAGCGTCTTTTCGCGTTATAGTAGATTTATTAAAACGGTCACTGCACTTTTGTGATTTTATTGAATATTTTTTCCCGGAGCACAATAAATACACGTCTGCATGCGACGACGGTTTAATAAGAAAAATGCCGAAATTACTAAAATTGAAAAAGTAGCGAAAGGAATAAGGTATACATAAATAAACTAGATTTGCATAGTTTCAAGTCAATAGCTTTTATACTGCAAAAATTTCATATAAATTTAGAAGAAAAGGAATATTTTCAAAATTGTTTCTTATGGATCAAGGTATGCGTAAATAAAAAAGACTTGGAAAAATGTATGTCAATAGCTTACACACTGCGCGAAATATTCTGAAAAACATAAAATTTGCACCGATTTCACTCTATTGTTCCTATGGGAGCTATAGGATATATCGGCACGCGCTTTTACCCTGATCAAGGTATGCAAATTAAATTTATTAGTTGATAATTTTTTATAAAAAAAATAATTTTTTATTTTTATTTTGATGTTCACCTTTTATTTTATTAAATTCACTTTCACAAGTCACTTAACATATAATTAGATTTACAATTTGATTTTTGCGACCGATCGAGTCGTCTCCAAAAAAGAACTGCCCTTAGTTTGATAAAATGTTAATCATGAAACCTCGGCTTAAGAGAATCTTGCTCAGAAGAGATTAAAAGAGATTAGGCAATGTTAAGAGAGTAGGACAATTGGCTGATGAAATAATTGAGAAGTAATTGAAACTCAATAAATTGATTATTTGACAAAAATTTGGTTAGCAACTGGCTCGGACTAGATCGGACCCTAAGTGGAAAATTTGGAAGTTTTGTTTATGACTGGGGTCATTTGTTTACAGTAGGCCGGATGTGGTTCTCACAGGGCTCGGTTTGAGTGAGGGGAGATTCTGTTAACGAAGCCAGAATTTCCAGCGGTTGCTAAGATTGGAAAGGGTCATTTGTTTATAATAGCCCGAATGTGGCCGGTTTGATTGAGGGGAGATTTTGCTAGCGAAGCTTAGATTTTTCAGCCGTTGCTACGATTGGAAATTTGTTTATGAAACTCATAAGCTATGAATATTCATGGGTTGGATAACACTCCCCCTTCTAAATTGAAGGGTCCCGATTCAAATGACGTTGGTGAGATGGCGTTTAGTTGCGCTGCTAAATCTGCTACAACATTTTCTTCTTGGGAATTATTTTGAATATTGTTATTTTTTATAATATTTTTTAGCTGTGGTTTGATGATTAACAGATATTTTTTGATTTTAGAGATTGACAATAAAATTATATAAACTAAAACTATTGATATTACAATAAGTGTTAGGGGTATTTTTGTTTTTCTGATTTGAACAAATGGGTTTAGAATTTTGATATTGTCAAAGGATAGTTCCGAATTATTGGATAATATATATTCGGATATTTCAAAATTAATGTAATTGCGGGCTGTAATAAATTCGAGCATCTTATTATCTATGTTTGTGTAGGATATATTGTTTATTACGGTAGTGCCATTAAATATAATTAAATATGTTCCTTTTAAGTAGGTATCGTTTACAATATTATTTCCGCTTATCAGCACTGCACCGTCTTGTATAACATCTATTTGTTTATTTTTTTCTTTTATTTTAATGCAGTAGGATTTTTCTCCATTCAATAAACGAGTAAAACATGATTGGTTTTTATTTAGAGTACAATAGTTGTTGAATAATTCCTTCTTAAAATTATAAATTTCGTAAAATGTGTTGTTGCATTTTGCAACTTGGTTGCTTAAAATTAATTTGCCATCATTTTGAGAGATAGCCCTTGCGAAATATGTATCGCATCGATTTTGAATGACTGGATACCGAATATAAATTACAAATATTTCTTTGTGTAGTGCAATTTTAAATTCGGAAATATCCATTAGATCTGTGATCATGACAGGTTTTTCTTCATGTTTATAAATTTCTTGAAGATCGTCATGGTTTAGTATTTTTGTGTTAAAAACATCGATTTTCGCTAAAGTAATGGTGTCAATTAAGTTTTGTAAATCAAAAGTTATTAGGCGTAAGCGGTGTTTTATTAAAGGTATTTCTTGGTGGGTGAAAACTAAATCTAATGTGGTAGATAATTTCTTAACTTCGTCAAACAATTTGGAATTTATTATCTGTTGTTTATTATTATTTTCAATTAAATCGGCAATTTTTTCTTGAATTGTTGTAAAATCATCATGATCCGGTGTTCCAGTTATCCATTTTAAAATGGTGCCTAATTCGTTAATGCTTCTTTTATTTCTTGATGGAGTTAATTGTGATAAAGTTCAGTCGATGGTTTTTAGGTTGTAAGTCAACTCCCAATGGAACTGATCATTTCTGAATTCTTCTAAGCTTTCTGATTCTTCCTTAATAATTTCTTTGTAAAAGCTTATATTAGTGATATGAAAAAGTTCTGCGTATGAATCATAAGTCAGGATGTCCTTGTTGTCTTTGTAGATGAAAAAGTCGTGGTTTGAATAGTCGATTATCTCAGAATTAGTTGTTGCGGGTATCAAAACTATATATATTATGGTATTCATTATCTGTAAGTTAAAAATATTTTAATATTTAATATTATCTTTATGGATAATTCTATTATTACTTTATTAGCTTTGTTTTCTTTAACTACCTGTTTTTTTTATCTTGGTTTTAATTTATTTCGTTCCCCGTACTTTTTTTCATATATTACTTGTCCTACATGATATTCTTTTGCTTTTTTGTTTTGGTTATGTGATTTAAGCATTTTTTATTGCGCTACCTTAAGTATTTCAGGGACTTTTTCATGTTTTATTTTATTGTATAGAATGTCTATTGGTTTTTCATTTGTTACAGAATGAATGCTTTGGTTATACCTTTGGGCAGATCTAATAATTATTTCTGAGTGGTCAGTAAGATTAAATTCGTCTTTAATACATCTAGCAATTTCTGTCAGTGTGGAATGTGCTCTTTCGATTTGTCCGTTCGAAGAACTATGTCTAGGGTCAGCGTAATGTATTGTAAGTCCGCATCTATTTATAAATGCTCTAAATTGTGCCGAAGTGAAACTTGGCTCGTTGTCCGTCATAAGTGTTTTGGCCAGTGGGTATTGTTGTAAAATTTCTAAGACCTTGTTTTCAATATTTAATTTACTCTCAATTTCTTTTACTACTAAAAATTTGGAGTATGCGTCAATGCAAGTTAAAAATATTTTTTTATCAGCGTAAAAAATGTCTAAGTGTAGATTTTCTCCCTCCTTTGATGGTATAGGGGCTTCCCCAATCGGAATTTCTGCAGGGTGTCTACAGTATTTGTTTTCGTTGCAAATTGTACAGTTCTTAATATATTCTTTAAGTTTTAAAAATAATTTCGGCCAGTAGTAAAGTCTCGTTATTTGATTTATAGTTTTCGTCCAGTCCTCTATGGGCACGGCAATGAATTTCCTCAATAATGATTGCTTTATCTTCATCTTTTTCTATGTCTAGAACGAATGTTCTTGTAAATAAAAACTTATTTATAAAATTTTCCCTAAGAGGTTTTTGAATTACGTAAAGGTCTTCAAGGGTACAGTGAAGTCCAACGGTTATGTTTGGTTGAATATATTCTCTAAGAATTGATACTAAATTCTCGGGATTATGTGTCTGGTATTGTCGAATATTTTCAACGACTCATGAATGGTGACCCTGCCCGTTGTAATTAGTAGTTGAATTTTAAACTGATTCAAAGGTTTGTTTGTTTCCTCGATAATATTCTCGAAACTGCTTTCTGCCGAGTGGATGGTATTTTGTTCTGAATCTGTTGATTCTGAATTGTCTAAACTTGGATTTTCATCTGAGAGGTGGTTAATTTGGATTCTTGACAATGCATCAGCGACTACATTAGTAGTTCCTGGTTTGTAAGTAATTTTAGGACAGTAACTTTCAATAAATGAGTACCATCGCTTCATTTCTATGTTAGGGTTTTTGTCTGAGACCGTGAAGGATAATGACTGGTGGTCAGTATGGATTTCTATTTCAACTACCCCGTAGAGATAATTTCGAAGGTTTTTTAATGCCCAGACTATGGCTAATAATTCCTTCTTGTTTGTTGCGTAAACTTGCTCTGTTTTCGATAAAGTTTTTGAAATAAAAGTTATTGGTTTGCCTTCCTGTGAAAGGACTGCGCCAATAGAAAAATCTGAAGCGTCTGTAGTCAATGTGAATTTCTTGTTATAATCTGGTTGAGTTAATTCTATTTGAGCTACTAGATTTTGTTTTAGCTCGTTAAAAGCTTTTACAGCAGGTTCATCAAGCTGTATGAAAGTTTTTTTAGACATTGTTTTGGATATGTTACCATTGTCCCCTCCTAAATATTTGGTAAGAGGTTTCGCTATTAGTGCGTAGTTCTTTACAAACTTTCTATAATAACCTGTTAATCCAAGGAAGCTTCTGAGTTCTTTAATATTTTAGGTTGCGGATATTTAAGTATTGTTGAAATTTTTTCGGGGTCTGTTTTAATGATATTGTAGGATACTACGTACCCTAAGAAACTGGTTTCTTTCATGAAGAATTTGGATTTTTCTAGAGAAACTTTCATGATTGCTTTGAATAAAATATTTATTATTTTCAGCAAGTCTTGGTAATGCTGTTGAATTGAGTCGGAGAATATAATTATATCGTCCATATAGACGTGACAAATATTCCCGACTTGTTCCCTTAATATGTCGTCCATAGCTCTCTGAAAAATTCGAGGAGCGTTCGTTAGACATTTGGTCTAAAATTCGGTAAAATTTGGTCTTAAAAATTCGTACTTCCCAATATTTATGGAAAGTGACGTTTTTTCAATGTCGGAGTCTTTCATCAAGATTTGATGAAAACCGGACTCTAAGTCGATTGTTGAAAATACTTTTGCCTTCCCTAAATTTGCTAAGATCACTGATGGATCCTGCATCGGATATCTATCTGGAACGGTATTCTTGTTAAGTTTTTTATAGTCAATTACTAATCTTAACTTAGGGCTTCCGTCTTCATTTTGTCCCTTTTTCGGGACCACTAAGTCGGGTGAGTTGTATGGGCTTCTACTTGGCCTTATTATTTGTTCCGATAGCATTCGGCTTATTTCCCTATTAACAAAATCTGAGACAGACAGAGCGTAGGGATACTGTTTGCTGTAAACTGGTCTGTCATGAATTGTAGTAATTTCACCTCTTATATCCGTTCGAAATGGAATTTGGATATCGATCGTAGAATGTTTTGTTTCGATTTGATTTATTATATTTTCTTTCATTCTTTCCACTTGGTTTGAAAATTCCAACTGGATATTATTTAATTCACTATTGACGGATAATTCAACGTCGGAACGCTCGGTTTACGAGCTGCAATTACTTTTTCAACGTAGAGTGAATCGGGTTTTATTTAATGCTAATTCATTGAAGTATTTTTTTATAATGAATTCACTTAGGGGAAGATTAATTTTTTCGTCGGTGGGGGATGTTTTATTTCCGCTCACTTTATTATGAAAAACTAATTTTTCTTCCTTTCCGTGATATTTCATGACGCCTATATTTGTGTCAATTACGGCACCTATTTTTTAAGTAGGTTTAATCCTACTAACAAATCGGCGTCTAACCCTTCAATTTCGTAGAATATTTGTTTTGTATTAAAAATAGTTATTACGTGGTAATGTTTTATTATTGAGTATCCATTTACAGTGGAGACTCTTTTGTATATGGAGAGTTCACTTTTGTTTGAATAGATCCCCTTTTTTATATAGCAGGATGTTGCTCCTGTGTCAATCAATATTTTTAATTTTTGCTTTGATTGCCTATCTATCCTCGTCAAGTAGGGTAACCCTACTTTTGTTCCTGGTCTAAAAAATGATTCTCTTCGATGTTGTTAATTCGCATGGTTTTATTTTGGGGCTGATGTATAGTGTTAGTTGGTTCGCGTTTTAGTGGTGGATGTGTTTGTTTTGGCTCGTTACTATTTTGTTGGTAATAGTTCGGACGGCTTGAATACGGTCGGTTGTAGTTTTTGTTGGAATTATAATAATTGTAATTCCCCTGTCTTCCATTATGTCCCTGCCAATTTTTAAAGGGTTTAATTTGATTTGATGGATCAACTTCCATTGGTTCTATGTTACGTTCTACTGCTTGTTTTTGGTGAAAATTGTTTTGATCATTATTTCTATTTTGATACCAATTATTTCCCGTTTTAGGGTTGAAATTTTGCTTGGGCTGCACCTGGTTGAATCTTAGATAATTGTTTCCCTGTTTCTTGGTCTCATTCTGAAATCCATAGTATTTATTTGCGAACTGAGCTCGGAAGTTGTTCGACTCTAGTTCTTGTACCTTCGCTAAAGCGTTCGGTAAGTCTGGTGGGTTTAGAGAGAATAGAGTTTCGGAGATTGAACCATTCAGTCCAGAAATGAAAACTCTTAAGGCGTTACCTCTTATTGTTCTTGTAGTCTCCCTGGTAATTTCACTTTCTTTTCCATAGGTCATTATGGTTTTGTTGATAAGCATTGTCATTTTCTTGTTTACCTCGTTATAAAAGTCCGTAATTGTCATTTTACCCTGTCTTAAAACACTTAATTCTGACTCGAGGACGTGGATTGGTCTTCTATCATTGTAGATAAAATCCAGTCTCGAAAGTAAGGCCTTGAAATTTAATACGGTACCATGGTTAGTTAAGGCGTCGTGCGCCGCTCCCATGATTTTGTTCCGTAAAATAGTTAGGGCAATAAAATACTATTCACTATTAATTTTGTATAGGCTCATAGATGTTTCTGCGGCCTCCCTCCATCCGACATACTGGGATTGTTCTCCATAAAATTTTGGCACAGCTTTTACTACTTCTAGGGTTGTATCGCATCTAACTGTGGGGTCAATTATTTGAAGCTTATAGTCTTCCACTACATTTGCATTCGAGCTTAACTTATTACTAAGCTCATTAATTATACCCGTTACTCGTAGAGTAAAAGGGTATATTGTATTCGTGCAAAAGTATGTAACAGCTAGAAGGAAGCGTTTTCGACCCTATAAAGTATATATATTCTTGATCAGGATCACTAGCCGAGTCGATCTAGCCATGTCCGTCTGTCCGTCTGTCTGTCCGTCTGTCTGTCCGTATGAACGCTGAGATCTCGGAAACTATAAAAGCTAGAAGATTGGAATTTTTCATGTAGATTTTAGAAGTTCCTACGCAGCGCAAGTTTGTTTCAAAATGGTGCCACGCCCCCTTTAACGCCCACAATCGCTTATATACGATTTTAAAAATTTAAATATTTCGGAAAAGTAAAAATGCAGTTTTGTTGTGTTTATCAATACCTATCGAAATGTAGAATAAATTTTTCAAATCGGACCATTCGTTAAAAAGTTATGCGTGATCAAAGTTTCTATCTCCATCTCCCTCGCACTCCCTTTACCTGAGTAACGGGTATCTGATAGTCGGGGCACCCGACTATAGCGTTCTCTCTTGTTTTTTGTGTGTTGGTTTATTTATTTTTATATATATATTAATTTATGTGTTTTTTATTACTTGTGTTTTTCCTTTTTTTGAGTTCTTTATTTTATTTATTGTGTTCTTGCTTTTATGTGAATTTAAATTTCGGTACACCTTTTTATCAACTTTTATTTTTTTTAAATGGATTATTTTTTATTTATTATTTTCCACTTAAATGTTTTAACGATCACAATCACTTTGGGTTTGTGTCGGTTGCGGACGGTTTGATTTTTCCACAAAATATTCGAGTTGTTTGACCGCGCGAGTTCCGTTTTTTTGTATTTATACCCGTTACTCGTAGAGTAAAAGGGGTATATTGTATTCGTGCAAAAGTATGTAACAGGTAGAAGGAAGCGTTTCCGACCCTATAAAGTATATATATTCTTGTTCAGGATCACTAGCCGAGTCGATCTAGCCATGTCCGTCTGTGCGTCTGTCTGTCCGTATGAACGCTGAGATCTCGGAAACTATAAAAGCTAGAAGATTGGCATTTTGCATGTAGACTTTAGGAGTTCCTACGCAACGCAAGTTTGTTTCAAAATGGTGCCACGCCCCCCCCCCCCCCCCCTTTTATTTCTTGATGGAGTTAATTGTGATAAAGTTCAGTCGATGGTTTTTAGGTTGTAAGTCAACTCCCAATGGAACTGATCATTTCTGAATTCTTCTAAGCTTTCTGATTCTTCCTTAATAATTTCTTTGTAAAAGCTTATATTAGTGATATGAAAAAGTTCTGCGTATGAATCATAAGTCAGGATGTCCTTGTTGTCTTTGTAGATGAAAAAGTCGTGGTTTGAATAGTCGATTATCTCAGAATTAGTTGTTGCGAGTATCAAAACTATATATATTATGGTATTCATTATCTGTAAGTTAAAAATATTTTAATATTTAATATTATCTTTATGGATAATTCTATTATTACTTTATTAGCTTTGTTTTCTTTAACTACCTGTTTTTTTTATCTTGGTTTTAATTTATTTCGTTCCCCGTACTTTTTTTCATATATTACTTGTCCTACATGATATTCTTTTGCTTTTTTGTTTTGGTTATGTGATTTAAGCATTTTTGATTGCGCTACCTTAAGTATTTCAGGGACTTTTTCATGTTTTATTTTATTGTATAGAATGTCTATTGGTTTTTCATTTGTTACAGAATGAATGCTTTGGTTATACCTTTGGGCAGATCTAATAATTATTTCTGAGTGGTCAGTAAGATTAAATTCGTCTTTAATACATCTAGCAATTTCTGTCAGTGTGGAATGTGCTCTTTCGATTTGTCCGTTCGAAGAACTATGTCTAGGGTCAGCGTAATGTATTGTAAGTCCGCATCTATTTATAAATGCTCTAAATTGTGCCGAAGTGAAACTTGGCTCGTTGTCCGTCATAAGTGTTTTGGCCAGTGGGTATTGTTGTAAAATTTCTAAGACCTTGTTTTCAATATTTAATTTACTCTCAATTTCTTTTACTGCTAAAAATTTGGAGTATGCGTCAATGCAAGTTAAAAATATTTTTTATCAGCGTAAAAAATGTCTAAGTGTAGATTTTCTCCCTCCTTTGATGGTATAGGGGCTTCCCCAATCGGAATTTCTGCAGGGTGTCTACAGTATTTGTTTTCGTTGCAAATTGTACAGTTCTTAATATATTCTTTAAGTTTTAAAAATAATTTCGGCCAGTAGTAAAGTCTCGTTATTTGTTTATAGTTTTCGTCCAGTCCTCTATGGGCACGGCAATGAATTTCCTCAATAATGATTGCTTTATCTTCATCTTTTTCTATGTCTAGAACGAATGTTCTTGTAAATAAAAATTTATAAAATTTTCCCTAAGAGGTTTTTGAATTACGTAAAGGTCTTCAAGGGTACAGTGAAGTCCAACGGTTATGTTTGGTTGAATATATTCTCTAAGAATTGATACTAAATTCTCGGGATTATGTGTCTGGTATTGTCGAATATTTTCAACGACTCATGAATGGTGACCCTGCCCATTGTAATTAGGAGTTGAATTTTAAACTGATTCAAAGGTTTGTTTGTTTCCTCGATAATATTCTCGAAACTGCTTTCTGCCGAGTGGATGGTATTTTGTTCTGAATCTGTTGATTCTGAATTGTCTAAACTTGGATTTTCATCTGAGAGGTGGTTAATTTGGATTCTTGACAATGCATCAGCGCCTACATTAGTAGTTCCTGGTTTGTAAGTAATTTTAGGACAGTAACTTTCAATAAATGAGTACCATCGCTTCATTTCTATGTTAGGGTTTTTGTCTGAGACCGTGAAGGATAATGACTGGTGGTCAGTATGGATTTCTATTTCAACTACCCCGTAGAGATAATTTCGAAGGTTTTTTAATGCCCAGACTATGGCTAATAATTCCTTCTTGTTTGTTGCGTAAACTTGCTCTGTTTTCGATAAAGTTTTTGAAATAAAAGTTATTGGTTTGCCTTCCTGTGAAAGGACTGCGCCAATAGAAAAATCTGAAGCGTCTGTAGTCAATGTGAATTTCTTGTTATAATCTGGTTGAGTTAATTCTATTTGAGCTACTAGATTTTGTTTTAGCTCGTTAAAAGCTTTTACAGCAGGTTCATCAAGCTGTATGAAAGTTTTTTTAGACATTGTTTTGGATATGTTACCATTGTCCCCTCCTAAATATTTGGTAAGAGGTTTCGCTATTAGTGCGTAGTTCTTTACAAACTTTCTATAATAACCTGTTAATCCAAGGAAGCTTCTGAGTTCTTTAATATTTTAGGTTGCGGATATTTAAGTATTGTTGAAATTTTTTCGGGGTCTGTTTTAATGATATTGTAGGATACTACGTACCCTAAGAAACTGGTTTCTTTCATGAAGAATTTGGATTTTTCTAGAGAAACTTTCATGATTGCTTTGAATAAAATATTTATTATTTTCAGCAAGTCTTGGTAATGCTGTTGAATTGAGTCGGAGAATATAATTATATCGTCCATATAGACGTGACAAATATTCCCGACTTGTTCCCTTAATATGTCGTCCATAGCTCTCTGAAAAATTCGAGGAGCGTTCGTTAGACATTTGGTCTAAAATTCGGTAAAATTTGGTCTTAAAAATTCGTACTTCCCATTATTTATGGAAAGTGACGTTTTTTCAATGTCGGAGTCTTTCATCAAGATTTGATGAAAACCGGACTCTAAGTCGATAGTTGAAAATACTTTTGCCTTCCCTAAATTTGCTAAGATCACTGATGGATCCTGCATCGGATATCTATCTGGAACGGTATTCTTGTTAAGTTTTTTATAGTCAATTACTAATCTTAACTTAGGGCTTTCGTCTTCATTTTGTCCCTTTTTCGGGACCACTAAGTCGGGTGAGTTGTATGGGCTTCTACTTGGCCTTATTATTTGTTCCGATAGCATTCGGCTTATTTCCCTATTAACAAAATCTGAGACAGACAGAGCGTAGGGATACTGTTTGCTGTAAACTGGTCTGTCATGAATTGTAGTAATTTCACCTCTTATATCCGTTCGAAATGGAATTTGGATATCGATCGTAGAATGTTTTGTTTCGATTTGATTTATTATATTTTCTTTCATTCTTTCCACTTGGTTTGAAAATTCCAACTGGATATTATTTAATTCACTATTGACGGATAATTCAACGTCGGAACGCTCGGTTTTCGAGCTGCAATTACTTTTTCAACGTAGAGTGAATCGGTTTTATTTAATGCTAATTCATTGAAGTATTTTTTTATAATGAATTCACTTAGGGGAAGATTAATTTTTTCGTCGGTGGGGGATGTTTTATTTCCGCTCACTTTATTATGAAAAACTAATTTTTCTTCCTTTCCGTGATATTTCATGACGCCTATATTTGTGTCAATTACGGCACCTATTTTTTTAAGTAGGTTTAATCCTACTAACAAATCGGCGTCTAACCCTTCAATTTCGTAGAATATTTGTTTTGTATTAAAAATAGTTATTACGTGGTAATGTTTTATTATTGAGTATCCATTTACAGTGGAGACTCTTTTGTATATGGAGAGTTCACTTTTGTTTGAATAGATCCCCTTTTTTATATAGCAGGATGTTGCTCCTGTGTCAATCAATATTTTTAATTTTTGCTTTGATTGCCTATCTATCCTCGTCAAGTAGGGTAACCCTACTTTTGTTCCTGGTCTAAAAAATGATTCTCTTCGATGTTGTTAATTCGCATGGTTTTATTTTGGGGCTGATGTATAGTGTTAGTTGGTTCGCGTTTTAGTGGTGGATGTGTTTGTTTTGGCTCGTTACTATTTTGTTGGTAATAGTTCGGACGGCTTGAATACGGTCGGTTGTAGTTTTTGTTGGAATTATAATAATTGTAATTCCCCTGTCTTTCATTATGTCCCTGCCAATTTTTAAAGGGTTTAATTTGATTTGATGGATCAACTTCCATTGGTTCTATGTTACGTTCTACTGCTTGTTTTTGGTGAAAATTGTTTTGATCATTATTTCTATTTTGATACCAATTATTTCCCGTTTTAGGGTTGAAATTTTAGCTTGGGCTGCACCTGGTTGAATCTTAGATAATTGTTTCCCTGTTTCTTGGTCTCATTCTGAAATCCATAGTATTTATTTGCGAACTGAGCTCGGAAGTTGTTCGACTCTAGTTCTTGTACCTTCGCTAAAGCGTTCGGTAAGTCTGGTGGGTTTAGAGAGAATAGAGTTTCGGAGATTGAACCATTCAGTCCAGAAATGAAAACTCTTAAGGCGTTACCTCTTATTGTTCTTGTAGTCTCCCTGGTAATTTCACTTTCTTTTCCATAGGTCATTATGGTTTTGTTGATAAGCATTGTCATTTTCTTGTTTACCTCGTTATAAAAGTCCGTAATTGTCATTTTACCCTGTCTCAAAACACTTAATTCTGACTCGAGGACGTGGATTGGTCTTCTATCATTGTAGATAAAATCCAGTCTCGAAAGTAAGGCCTTGAAATTTAATATGGTACCATGGTTAGTTAAGGCGTCGTGCGCCGCTCCCATGATTTTGTTCCGTAAAATAGTTAGGGCAATAAAATACTGTTCACTATTAATTTTGTATAGGCTCATAGATGTTTCTGCGGCCTCCCTCCATCCGACATACTGGGATTGTTCTCCATAAAATTTTGGCACAGCTTTTACTACTTCTAGGGTTGTATCGCATCTAACTGTGGGGTCAATTATTTGAAGCTTATAGTCTTCCACTACATTTGCATTCGAGCTTAACTTATTACTAAGCTCATTAATTATACCCGTTACTCGTAGAGTAAAAGGGTATATTGTATTCGTGCAAAAGTATGTAACAGCTAGAAGGAAGCGTTTCCGACCCTATAAAGTATATATATTCTTGATCAGGATCACTAGCCGAGTCGATCTAGCAATGTCCGTCTGTCCGTCTGCTTGTCTGTCCGTATGAACGCTGAGGTCTCGGAAACTATAAAAGCTAGAAGATTGGAATTTTTCATGTAGATTTTAGAAGTTCCTACGCAGCGCAAGTTTGTTTCAAAATGGTGCCACGCCCCCTTTAACGCCCACAATCGCTTATATACGATTTTAAAAATTTAAATATTTCGGAAAAGTAAAAATGCAGTTTTGTTGTGTTTATCAATACCTATCGAAATGTAGAATAAATTTTTCAAATCGGACCATTCGTTAAAAAGTTATGCGTGATCAAAGTTTCTATCTCCATCTCCCTCGCACTCCCTTTACCTGAGTAACGGGTATCTGATAGTCGGGGCACCCGACTGTAGCGTTCTCTCTTGTTTTTTGTGTGTTGGTTTATTTATTTTTATATATATATTAATTTATGTGTTTTTTATTACTTGTGTTTTTCCTTTTTTGAGTTCTTTATTTTATTTATTGTGTTCTTGCTTTTATGTGAATTTAAATTTCGGTACACCTTTTTATCAACTTTTATTTTTTTTAAATGGATTATTTTTTATTTATTATTTTCCACTTAAATGTTTTAACGATCACAATCACTTTGGGTTTGTGTCGGTTGCGGACGGTTTGATTTTTCCACAAAATATTCGAGTTGTTTGACCGCGCGAGTTCCGTTTTTTTGTATTTATACCCGTTACTCGTAGAGTAAAAGGGTATATTGTATTCGTGCAAAAGTATGTAACAGGTAGAAGGAAGCGTTTCCGACCCTATAAAGTATATATATTCTTGTTCAGGATCACTAGCCGAGTCGATCTAGCCATGTCCGTCTGTCCGTCTGTCTGTCCGTATGAACGCTGAGATCTCGGAAACTATAAAAGCTAGAAGATTGGCATTTTGCATGTAGACTTTAGGAGTTCCTACGCAGCGCAAGTTTGTTTCAAAATGGTGCCACGCCCCCTCTGACGCCCACAAGCCACAAGCTGTGGCCACAGTTTTGATGCTATTATGAACATTTTAATTGATATGTATTTGTTTCGTCAATACCTATCGATTGGCCTAATAAAAATTTGCCACGCCCACTCTAACGCCCAAAAACCCATTAAATGCTTAAGCCTGGCTAGCGCCTACATTTTCGCCATTCATGGCGCCATCTAACGGATGACTTTGGAACAGCTGGCCAGGGTGCTCAACAGAGTCAACGTTAATTCTCGATAAGGATTTCTATTAAAGGAAATTGCGATGGTTTTCATTTGTCAATACCGAACTATATCCCAAGAACTATGCAAATCAAATCAAGTTAGCCAAATTGGAGGTCTGAGTCAAACAATGGCGTATGTGTGTATGTATGTAAGCATATACATATGAATGTATTTACAATTGAATGTATTTGCAATTGCCCGGCAAAGATAACTCCTTTCAAAGGAAGCTATTCGCTATACCCGTTACTCGTGTTGTGCAAACATTTAGACTTTAATATACATAATATTATTTAATACTTAATCTTATATTAAGTTGTTTAGCTGAGTAACGGGTATCTAATAGTCGAGGCACTCGACTATAGCGTTCTCTCTTGTTTTAATTTGTTTTCATTAAAAAATTTAGGAACTTTTGAAGACGCGGCCCCACGTTGGGCGCCAATTAAATTTATTAGTTGATAATTTTTTATAAAAAAAATAATTTTTTATTTTTATTTTGATGTTCACCTTTTATTTTATTAAATTCACTTTCACAAGTCACTTAACATATAATTAGATTTACAATTTGATTTTTGCGACCGATCGAGTCGTCTCCAAAAAAGAACTGCCCTTAGTTTGATAAAATGTTAATCATGAAACCTCGGCTTAAGAGAATCTTGCTCAGAAGAGATTAAAAGAGATTAGGCAATGTTAAGAGAGTAGGACAATTGGCTGATGAAATAATTGAGAAGTAATTGAAACTCAATAAATTGATTATTTGACAAAAATTTGGTTAGCAACTGGCTCGGACTAGATCGGACCCTAAGTGGAAAATTTGGAAGTTTTGTTTATGACTGGGGTCATTTGTTTACAGTAGGCCGGATGTGGTTCTCACAGGGCTCGGTTTGAGTGAGGGGAGATTCTGTTAACGAAGCCAGAATTTCCAGCGGTTGCTAAGATTGGAAAGGGTCATTTGTTTATAATAGCCCGAATGTGGCCGGTTTGATTGATTTTGCTAGCGAAGCTTAGATTTTTCAGCGGTTGCTACGATTGGAAATTTGTTTATGAAACTCATAAACTATGAATATTCATGGGTTGGATAACATGCATACAAAAATACGATTTGGAAAGATTCATGTCAATAGCTTATATTCCGCGCGAAATATCCTAAAAATCATTAAATTTTAACCGATTTCACCCTATTGTAGCTATAGGATATAGACGTCTGATCGGCAAGCGCTTGCACCCTGATCAAGGTATGCATAAAGAAATAAGATTTGGAAAGATTCATGTCAAGCTAATACACTGAGCGAAATATCTTCCATTCTTGCAAGTTATATCCGATTGTTCCTATGGGAGCTATAGGATATAGACATCTGATTGGTTTTCAAACTTGATCTGCGTACACATGTTTTAGGACGACTGTGAAAGTTTCACAGCTCGCAAACGGTATTGAAGCGGACGGACAGACGGACGGACGGACAGACGGACATGGCTATATCGACTCCCCTATTGATCCTGATTTAGAATATATATATATTATGGGGTCGGAAACGTCTCCTTCACTGCGTTACAAACTTCTGAACAAAATTATAGTACCCTCCGCAAGGGTATACAAATTTTTGTTTTCTACTGTCCTTCGCCGTTTACCTTCGAGAGGTGTTGAGCTTCTAGATCATGTCATTTCTTCTAGTCTGCCAGTTTTAGCTACAATAGGAACTAGGCAGTTTCCTTCTGATATCAACCCACTGCAATTAATTTGGTATATACAAGGACATTTCATACTTTCTGACCTGGCTTACATTGAGCTTTTAAGCTTTATTGAACATGATGTCTTTGCAGATTTGAGTTGTACTCTGGGCTGCCGCTGCCGCATGCTCTGCTAAGGGTAATCACAATATTGATCCTCAGATATCGATCCCAAGGCTCGTCTTTAATGCCATGAGTTATGATAGCTGACTCTTTTCGACTAATAAGTCAGTTGCCATACTTCTTTAAGATTTTCGGGCGAATTCTTCTGAAACGGCTTTTAAGTATTGATTTATTCCAGGATGCAGTTCCGGACCACCAGTTTGATATTTTGGAATCTGCATAGTCCTGCAGAACAGATGCATCGCGTGGTCAATCATATTCTTAAGGCCTTTGCGATGAAAAAATATTATTGTATATATGGAGTATAAACTGAAGTCAATACTTCCATAAACATACTTAAATATCCTTCGCTCATTTCTGGTTGGCAAAACCTAACAGGTGGATGTAGAAGAGGTAGAAATCCAGATTAATGAAATGGTAAAACAAGGGATTATAAGAAAATCCAAATCACCATATTGTTCACCAATATGGATTGTCCCGATTTCGTCTAGTTGTTGGCTATCGGAGTCTCAATGAGATTTCTGTAGATGATTAATTCCAAATACCCGTCATGGACGAAATATTGGATAAATTTAGCAAATGCCAGTACATTATAACAATCGACTTAGCAAAGGGTTTTCATTAAATACAAATGGATGAAAATTCGATACCAAAACAGCTTTAAACCAAAAGCAAATCCGATCTTTTATTGTCTTGCGGTTTCTATAGGAAATCATCCGAAATGGCTGAATTAATCCAATGGCTGAAAATTTAAAAAAGGATCAATCATTGATCCAAAAGAAAAATCATATTTGGAAACTTTTAAAAAACTAAAAATTCTAATTATTTTGCTGATTTCAAAGAAATCACATTACAATTCCATAAAAATCTTCTAAGCCCAGGAATCGAAAAACAAATAGAACTTTTTAAAGAAAAGTGTTATCAAAACATAACAAAAGAGTGTAAGGCTTTTAAAATTGCCAAGACCGAGCACAGAAACACTACACCAGAATCATTTATATGCTTGATATCAAAAAATTCCTATCATGTATTGACGTTTATTCATTGATAGAAGTTCACAGCAGAGATTGGCAAAAGCAACATGAGCTCTACTCAGAATATTCAACGAAATGCGTAAACCCAAAGTGTAACGTGTAACGTTCGACTGAAGTGCTGTTTTATAAAGGATTCGACTGATCTGTATTGGCGGGGCACGCTATAGGGTCCGGCACTAGCTCGTCGGCTTGGGGGGTGCAGGTCTTGCTCGTACAGATGGGGCCACTGTCTACGCATTACTATTATTAAATCTAGAATTGAGCGTGCTAGTTGAAAGCTAGTTGACTAAACCGGAAGAAAAAGATTCATAAATTCAAAAATAAAATGTTCTTAAATAGTAATTAATAACAGATGTTTTAGCTTAGGCCACTTGTTCAAACATGAACACGTTTTTACAGATGTATTTGTGTAGACCGTATCTTACAATGAGGTCATAAATTGTAACCCGAATATGGGATGCCCAGAGAAGGGTCGAATATCCTAGGCACATAAGCGATAACAGATGTGCACTATAAAAACCCAACGATAAGCAGGTATGTCTGCGTGGGTCATAAGATAAGAGTAAAATAAGATTCTCATGTTAGCTACGTAAGAGTTGAATATTAATAAAGAAATCAGTTTGAAATAGTATCTCAACAAATGAAGACGTCCTTATTTCGGGTCGCTCTATTCACCACTTATTTTTAGTTATAATTTTTACTAATTAAACTTCAAGTAGTTTATTTAAAATTTACCAAAAAATTTATTTTTTTTCTTTCAAAAGAGAGCTGCTGCAATATGTGCAAGCATAGCGCTTGGAGTTACGTTAAAAATAATCGGGGTAAAATTTTAATAATTTGTTTTCTCCATGCAGGGCAATTTTGTGCTTCAAAAAAGAAGGTGTGAGGTAAATAAATGTTGTAATAGAAACTCACGGCAACTTATCCATCGGCGAAGGATCGTTCTCCCCCCGTGTTGTGCTGAAAAAGAATTCTAGGATGTTTTGTAACACACCATATTTTGGAATAACTCACTTTCACACGGTAATTTTAGAGAAACGGTTTTAAATAAACTTTTGGCCCATTTTATCCGATATTTTAAACGCGTGTCACCATTTGAAATTTGACATTTAAATTATAATAGATTTTAAGAAAATTATTCTAATAATTGTTATAGCTAGGTGGATCTTGATGATGAAATTATTTCTAGAAAAATGAGGCAAATAAAGCCGAATTGATTTGGTTTCAATTTGTGTTAAATTAAGTTTCGATTTTTTTGAACAGAAGTCTTTTTACATCTTTAGCTTGGTTTTAGAACAAAATCGTATCGAACGCAGATTTTCTAGGATTAAAGCTCTTTAAGTAGAAGGCCGAAACATGAGGCCGAAAACAGCAGATGGTTAGCGGACGATGGTAACTGCACTGCGCGCATGAGGTTAGGCGGTAGCGGTCAGCCGGTCAGAGGTTAACGCTTCACGTGTTGTTGAGGCGGCCAAAACCATTACATAATCACACACGTTTAAACCATCTCGAGGCGCACTGCGGTTTATACAACTTCCTGGGTCTTATACATGAATTGGGATGATTAATTTTCTATTAACCAAAATACGCGAGTACAGAGTTAGATGCGCAGGTCGCCCCCACGGGGTTATTAGGTGTGCCGCTGGCGGTAGTTTGGTTGAAGTCCCAAAAAAAACTGCTTAAGTTGGCGGATTTTCCATTAAACTTTTCCGGCGAAACTGCTGCTTGAGGTGGCTGCGCATGCACATAGGTAGGCCTTGATGTTGCTGCGCATGCACATATGTATGTAGGTGCGCCGATGGCGTTAGGTTTATGCACACATATTTATGCTGGGGGTGCTCCCGGGGACATCGACTTATTTACTGCTCTCGCGGGCAGAATCTAAAGAATTCACAATGATCGGGGTCAGCATGGGATTTAATAATTTAAACCAACCTGCTGACTGCGCCCCCGAAATAAATGTTGGGTTCGTGAAGAAATGCTGAGGGTGCTGCCGGCCAAATTCGGAAAAAAATCCAGGAATAAAAGGTATTTTCCTCCAGCCAGGCAGCCGCCGAAAGTTTTTCACAGATATTTTCTATAAATAAAAATTGATTTATATGCCCTGCACGTGGCATCCACAAAATTTAATTCTTTTTTAAAAGACACAGAACTTGGTGCATGTGCACGCCACGAAGGTTCGATCGAAAAGAAATAGACCGGCAGCGAAAACGGATGACTTAGGCTGTAAACGGAAATGCCGTGCAGCTGGTGTAAAACCATGTTTAAAACTTGCAGCTTTCCGGAGCCTCCCTGGCTCAGCTGGTGGCGATAGTCACGAACTAACGTCTGTCATCCTCCCCCAATTAGTATTTTCTAAAAACACTAATTACTGCTAATCATATGGGATGCACCTGACTAGTCTCCAAGTGTAAACCTACAGCATCCACCCGATAAAGCATACATTTAGACTGAACTAAATAAAACGTTCTTCAGGCGCCGGTACAAAAGAAATAAAAGCTCACAAAGATTCCACATTTATGTGCGCAGCTTTAAAATCAGTTACAACAAGCAAAAATGGAATTTCTGAGGTTGAGAGCTTTCTTAAAACATTAAATAAAAAATTAAGAACAATTAACAGTAACGACAACACAGAAAATAAACTGACCAAATTTGAAACAATACTCTACACGTAAAATCATAATACTAACAAGAAAGGAAAGCTAACTTCGGGCGGAGCCGAAGTTTATATACCCTTGCAGAATATTCTGTAAATAATATTCTCCAAAATTATTCATATGATGCATTCTTAATACTCATAAAAAATCCCAACTTCCTAACTTTAAAATCACCAAAGTTATGGCATTTCCAATCGTTCAGTTATATGGCAGCTATAGGATATAGTTGGCCGATCTTGTCCCTCGGCCTGGGACTAATGGTGACAGATGGGTATCTCAACGCCTTCCTTGAAAACTTATGGTCGTTCCACCGACGTTCTCCGCTTCCTCGCCGCTCGCTGCTCCGGAACACCTCCGCTGTCGCTGGCTTCGGGGCTATGAGGGTCTAGGGATGCGTCACCGTTCCCAGACTAGGGTGAACAGGCACCGGGCTCTCAAAGCGTACGCCTTTCGCAGCCACAGCCTCCTGTCCCTGGATCTGTCCCGGCCGGTCACACCAGACGCCTACACAGTTTCTACCTGACGGTTCAAGCATACGCCGGAAGGCCGCCAATGCAGTCCCTGTGGCAGGACGCTAGGTTCAAGACGAACGCTTCCGCCCTCGCCTCTTAGCCGTAGACTGAATGTGTTGTAGTATGGCTTGGTTGCTGCTGGGCCTGCGATGACTGCTCGTTGCTCCTTGTGCCCTCGATGTCCTCGCTCTGCTCACGGTGCGAAGTCCTGGGGCGTGGTCTGCGTGCTCTAGTGAGACTAGGTGCAGCGGGTATTTGGCTCTCGAGATTCGATCAGTTGCCTGTCTAGGACTCTGGCGGTGAATTACCGTGCTCTCGACGCATACGCCTCTCGAGACACCCGTGATTCAGACGCTCGTCCTTCTCGGCTAGTCGCCCCAGGGCCTGCACAATTTTCGCCTGAATGTTCAGGCGTACGCCGGAATTCGACAAGGCAATTGCTTTCGCACGGCCGCTGGTTCTGGACAACTTCTCTTTCGAGCCCACGGTTCCTTGTCGGAGGACTCTTTCTATTCACTTCCGTCGGACTCGCCGAGCAATACGCCAAGCTCACGTCGCGACAAGAATTAGAACAAAGCGCCTGGACTTAGCCGCATGATGCCTCAAGGACCTTAGCTACCTGTTTCTCAGCTCGGAGACTTCAACTCTAAGTCCCGAACGTCTTGATGTAGCGATCTTGCTCCTGTTGACTCGGCGCGGCTCTGCTTCCTCCTGATGTTGACTTGACTTGTTTTATTCACTGATTTTCTGCTTGTCTATGATCTTGCTGGATTGACTCCTTGTGATCGACTGATCCCGCTTCCTGCGCTCGGCCCGCTTTTATAGGCCGGCGTATCCCGTTAGTTCTCGGCTTCTCCTTTTTCCGTTTTGCGCACGGCACCATACTCGGTCCAAAGTCCGCCGCCTTCTACCGTTACACGTTCTCTCCAAACTCTCTCCAGCCGTACTCTCCAAACTCTCTTCTTGTTTCTCTCCAAACTCTCACCAGCTGAATGCCTCCAAACTCTCACCAGCTGAATTCCTCCAAACTCTCATTTATTTGTGAGGAGTTATTTAACTCCTCACATTCTCCCCTTTCTTCGGGAACGAAATGAGACTTGCACCTCTTCTCCGGCTGTTATTTTGGAGTTCTCCTTGGATCCGCTGTTCTGGATCGCTGATGTTGGTCCTCCTTCCCTCGACGTCGCTCCTTCTCGTTCTATGTAGTTCCCGCCCCAAGATGTTTCCCCAATAGACTTGATTTTCTTCTCTCCGGCTGTCTTCCTTGTAAATCATTGTAGCCTTCGAGTCCTCTTGCTCCTTCAAATTGTTCCCTCGACGCTCACAGCTCGTACCTGAGTTCCACAGCGCCGGTGTTCCATTCCTCTTCCCGCCCGAGATGTTTCCCCCATAGACTTGACTTCCTTCTCTCCGACTGTCTTCCTTGTAAATCCGTGTAGCCTTCGAGTCTTCTTGCTCCTAAAAATGGTTCCCTCGACGCTCATATCTCGTATTTGAGTTCCACAGCGCCGATGCTCCATTCCTTTTCCCGCCCAAGATGTTTCCCCATAGACGTCTCGTGTTCTTCTTCGTATCTCCTTTTGAATGTCCCGCCCAAAATGTTTTCCCCATATGCTTCGCGTTCTAAGCATCTCCTTTCCTTCGTTGTCTGGTCACACTACTGCTTTCCCAATCGGTTTTCCAGCCGATCTCGATGATTTGACATAGTGCAGCGTTGCCATTCGGTGGTGGCGATAGTTTTTAGTGTGACCCTTCATGTGCCGTCATCTCCAGTTTTCTGAGCCCATCGATCGACACTATCGTCTAGTGCCAATCGACCGCTTATAAATCGAAGCGCCCCCATCCCTTTATATGAGGGACATGACAAGAAAGTTTTAATGGTAAGTTTTTTTCCTTTCTTTCTCCACTTTCACCCTTCTCACTTTTTACTCTCTCTTTTAGCCTTTCGCCCTCCAGTCGCCCTTGGCCAAAGGGCCTCGATGTAGTGAACGGGAAGACCGATGCCGCCTGTATTATTTTGTGTTATTTATTTGCTTGTATTGTGCGCGTTTGTTATGTTTGCTGTGCCCGTGTTTTCTGTGTTCCCTGTGCCAGGGTTTTCTATATTTATATATTTTCTTATTTATTATTGTTATTTTTTTTTTTAATTACTCGCATCGTACGGTGCAGCTCTGCTGTGCCGTCTCTCCCCTTTCTTCGGCAGCCGGTAGCGGTAGTTTGGTTGAAGTCCCAAAAAAAACTGCTTAAGTTGGCGGATTTTCCATTAAACTTTTCCGGCGAAACTGCTGCTTGAGGTGGCTGCGCATGCACATAGGTAGGCCTTGATGTTGCTGCGCATGCACATATGTATGTAGGTGCGCCGATGGCGTTAGGTTTATGCACACATATTTATGCTGGGGGTGCTCCCGGGGACATCGACTTATTTACTGCTCTCGCGGGCAGAATCTAAAGAATTCACAATGATCGGGGTCAGCATGGGATTTAATAATTTAAACCAACCTGCTGACTGCGCCCCCGAAATAAATGTTGGGTTCGTGAAGAAATGCTGAGGGTGCTGCCGGCCAAATTCGGAAAAAAATCCAGGAATAAAAGGTATTCTCCTCCAGCCAGGCAGCCGCCGAAAGTTTTTCACAGATATTTTCTATAAATAAAAATTGATTTATATGCCCTGCACGTGGCATCCACAAAATTTAATTTTTTTTTAAAAGACACAGAACTTGGTGCATGTGCACGCCACGAAGGTTCGATCGAAAAGAAATAGACCGGCAGCGAAAACGGATGACTTAGGCTGTAAACGGAAATGCCGTGCAGCTGGTGTAAAACCATGTTTAAAACTTGCAGCTTTCCGGAGCCTCCCTGGCTCAGCTGGTGGCGATAGTCACGAACTAACGTCTGTCATCCTCCCCCAATTAGTATTTTCTAAAAACACTAATTACTGCTAATCATATGGGATGCACCTGACTAGTCTCCAAGTGTAAACCTACAGCATCCACCCGATAAAGCATACATTTAGACTGAACTAAATAAAACGTTCTTCAGGCGCCGGTACAAAAGAAATAAAAGCTCACAAAGATTCCACATTTATGTGCGCAGCTTTAAAATCAGTTACAACAAGCAAAAATGGAATTTCTGAGGTTGAGAGCTTTCTTAAAACATTAAATAAA
This sequence comes from Drosophila prolongata, assembly GCA_036346975.1. Lineage (NCBI taxonomy): Eukaryota > Metazoa > Arthropoda > Insecta > Diptera > Drosophilidae > Drosophila > Drosophila prolongata. Next base: position 5,092,744 of record JAYMZC010000271.1, read on the forward strand.
AAATTAAGAACAATTAACAGTAACGACAACACAGAAAATAAACTGACCAAATTTGAAACAATACTCTACACGTAAAATCATAATACTAACAAGAAAGGAAAGCTAACTTCGGGCGGAGCCGAAGTTTATATACCCTTGCAGAATATTCTGTAACTAATATTCTCCAAAATTATTCATATGATGCATTCTTAATACTCATAAAAAATCCCAACTTCCTAACTTTAAAATCACCAAAGTTATGGCATTTCCAATCGTTCAGTTATATGGCAGCTATAGGATATAGTTGGCCGATCTTGTCCCTCGGCCTGGGACTAATGGTGACAGATGGGTATCTCAACGCCTTCCTTGAAAACTTATGGTCGTTCCACCGACGTTCTCCGCTTCCTCGCCGCTCGCTGCTCCGGAACACCTCCGCTGTCGCTGGCTTCGGGGCTATGAGGGTCCAGGGATGCGTCACCGTTCCCAGACTAGGGTGAACAGGCACCGGGCTCTCAAAGCGTACGCCTTTCGCAGCCACAGCCTCCTGTCCCTGGATCTGTCCCGGCCGGTCACACCAGACGCCTACACAGTTTCTACCTGACGGTTCAAGCATACGCCGGAAGGCCGCCAATGCAGTCCCTGTGGCAGGACGCTAGGTTCAAGACGAACGCTTCCGCCCTCGCCTCTTAGCCGTAGACTGAATGTGTTGTAGTATGGCTTGGTTGCTGCTGGGCCTGCGATGACTGCTCGTTGCTCCTTGTGCCCTCGATGTCCTCGCTCTGCTCACGGTGCGAAGTCCTGGGGCGTGGTCTGCGTGCTCTAGTGAGACTAGGTGCAGCGGGTATTTGGCTCTCGAGATTCGATCAGTTGCCTGTCTAGGACTCTGGCGGTGAATTACCGTGCTCTCGACGCATACGCCTCTCGAGACACCCGTGATTCAGACGCTCGTCCTTCTCGGCTAGTCGCCCCAGGGCCTGCACAATTTTCGCCTGAATGTTCAGGCGTACGCCGGAATTCGACAAGGCAATTGCTTTCGCACGGCCGCTGGTTCTGGACAACTTCTCTTTCGAGCCCACGGTTCCTTGTCGGAGGACTCTTTCTATTCACTTCCGTCGGACTCGCCGAGCAATACGCCAAGCTCACGTCGCGACAAGAATTAGAACAAAGCGCCTGGACTTAGCCGCATGATGCCTCAAGGACCTTAGCTACCTGTTTCTCAGCTCGGAGACTTCAACTCTAAGTCCCGAACGTCTTGATGTAGCGATCTTGCTCCTGTTGACTCGGCGCGGCTCTGCTTCCTCCTGATGTTGACTTGACTTGTTTTATTCACTGATTTTCTGCTTGTCTATGATCTTGCTGGATTGACTCCTTGTGATCGACTGATCCCGCTTCCTGCGCTCGGCCCGCTTTTATAGGCCGGCGTATCCCGTTAGTTCTCGGCTTCTCCTTTTTCCGTTTTGCGCACGGCACCATACTCGGTCCAAAGTCCGCCGCCTTCTACCGTTACACGTTCTCTCCAAACTCTCTCCAGCCGTACTCTCCAAACTCTCTTCTTGTTTCTCTCCAAACTCTCACCAGCTGAATGCCTCCAAACTCTCACCAGCTGAATTCCTCCAAACTCTCATTTATTTGTGAGGAGTTATTTAACTCCTCACATTCTCCCCTTTCTTCGGGAACGAAATGAGACTTGCACCTCTTCTCCGGCTGTTATTTTGGAGTTCTCCTTGGATCCGCTGTTCTGGATCGCTGATGTTGGTCCTCCTTCCCTCGACGTCGCTCCTTCTCGTTCTATGTAGTTCCCGCCCCAAGATGTTTCCCCAATAGACTTGATTTTCTTCTCTCCGGCTGTCTTCCTTGTAAATCATTGTAGCCTTCGAGTCCTCTTGCTCCTTCAAATTGTTCCCTCGACGCTCACAGCTCGTACCTGAGTTCCACAGCGCCGGTGTTCCATTCCTCTTCCCGCCCGAGATGTTTCCCCCATAGACTTGACTTCCTTCTCTCCGACTGTCTTCCTTGTAAATCCGTGTAGCCTTCGAGTCTTCTTGCTCCTAAAAATGGTTCCCTCGACGCTCATATCTCGTATTTGAGTTCCACAGCGCCGATGCTCCATTCCTTTTCCCGCCCAAGATGTTTCCCCATAGACGTCTCGTGTTCTTCTTCGTATCTCCTTTTGAATGTCCCGCCCAAAATGTTTTCCCCATATGCTTCGCGTTCTAAGCATCTCCTTTCCTTCGTTGTCTGGTCACACTACTGCTTTCCCAATCGGTTTTCCAGCCGATCTCGATGATTTGACATAGTGCAGCGTTGCCATTCGGTGGTGGCGATAGTTTTTAGTGTGACCCTTCATGTGCCGTCATCTCCAGTTTTCTGAGCCCATCGATCGACACTATCGTCTAGTGCCAATCGACCGCTTATAAATCGAAGCGCCCCCATCCCTTTATATGAGGGACATGACAAGAAAGTTTTAATGGTAAGTTTTTTTCCTTTCTTTCTCCACTTTCACCCTTCTCACTTTTTACTCTCTCTTTTAGCCTTTCGCCCTCCAGTCGCCCTTGGCCAAAGGGCCTCGATGTAGTGAACGGGAAGACCGATGCCGCCTGTATTATTTTGTGTTATTTATTTGCTTGTATTGTGCGCGTTTGTTATGTTTGCTGTGCCCGTGTTTTCTGTGTTCCCTGTGCCAGGGTTTTCTATATTTATATATTTTCTTATTTATTATTGTTATTTTTTTTTTTAATTACTCGCATCGTACGGTGCAGCTCTGCTGTGCCGTCTCTCCCCTTTCTTCGGCAGCCAGTAGCTTCAGCCTGATCTACTCCGTATACAGTCTACTGACGCTACGGGTTTGGCGTTGCTGCTCGTGCTTTATAAGCCTATTCCACGCGGCGAATAGGCGGATGACTCGGGCGTATGCCCGACGCTGAATCCGACTGCCTTGTTGGGGTTTTTATGCAATCTTTCCTTTTCTTATGTACCCTATTACGCGGCGTATAGCCGGATGACTCGGGCGTATGCTCGACGTTGAATCCTACTGCCTTGTTGGGGTTTTTTTTTTTATGCATCCTTATTTTTCCTCAGGTACCCTATTTACGCGGATGACTCGGGCGTATGCTCGACGCTGAATCCGACTGCCTCGTTGTATGGGTCCCCCTTTCTTTTGTTTTTTGTTACACCTTATCTACGCGGCGTATCGATGGATGACTCGGGCGTATGCCTGACGCTGAATCCGTCTGCCTCGTAGTCGGGGTCCCTAGCATCGTTTTCTATTTATATTCTGTGTCTTATCCTTGTGATTGTCCTTTCTGCGTGGCGTATGGATGACTTTTGCTTCGGCTTGACGCCTAATCCTGTTGCCTCGCAGTCTGTATCAATGTGAAATCCTTGTCCTAGTCCTCCGATGTGTCCGCCGTCTGCTCTTGTGCCGTTTCTGTTTGTTGCTGATTCTCTCCGACCGGACAATCACGTTTTGGGCGCCAGATGTAACGAACTGATTTTTAAGTGTCTGCTCGCTACGAGTATCGTGCGGCTAGCTCAGAAGATGTGTGTTGTTCGTCCCACCAAATTTATATAAACGTGACCGCCCGATTGTCTAGTGAGAACGCACAGAAGGTTAGGATATTTAAAGGGATCTTTATTCGCCGACTTGTCCCTCGGCCTGGGACTAATGGTGACAGATGGGTATCTCAACGCCTTCCTTGAAAACTTATGGTCGTTCCACCGTCGTTCTCCGCTTCCTCGCCGCTCGCTGCTCCGGAACACCTCCGCTGTCGCTGGCTTCGGGGCTATGAGGGTCTAGGGATGCGTCACCGTTCCCATACTAGGGTGAACAGGCACCGGGCTCTCAAAGCGTACGCCTTTCGCAGCCACAGCCTCCTGTCCCTGGATCTGTCCCGGCCGGTCACACCAGACGCCTACACAGTTTCTACCTGACGGTTCAAGCATACGCCGGAAGGCCGCCAATGCAGTCCCTGTGGCAGGACGCTAGGTTCAAGACGAACGCTTCCGCCCTCGCCTCTTAGCCGTAGACTGAATGTGTTGTAGTATGGCTTGGTTGCTGCTGGCCCTGCGATGACTGCTCGTTGCTCCTTGTGCCCTCGATGTCCTCGCTCTGCTCACGGTGCGAAGTCCTGGGGCGTGGTCTGCGTGCTCTAGTGAGACTAGGTGCAGCGGGTCTTTGGCTCTCGAGATTCGATCAGTTGCCTGTCTAGGACTCTGGCGGTGAATTACCGTGCTCTCGACGCATACGCCTCTCGAGACACCCGTGATTCAGACGCTCGTCCTTCTCGGCTAGTCGCACCAGGGCCTGCACAATTTTCGCCTGACTGTTCAGGCGTACGCCGGAATTCGACAAGGCAATTGCTTTCGCACGGCCGCTGGTTCTGGACAACTTCTCTTTCGAGCCCACGGTTCCTTGTCGGAGGACTCTTTCTATTCACTTCCGTCGGACTCGCCGAGCAATACGCCAAGCTCACGTCGCGACAAGAATTAGAACAAAGCGCCTGGACTTAGCCGCGTGATGCCTCAAGGACCTCAGCTACCTGTTTCTCAGCTCGGAGACTTCAACTCTAAGTCCCGAACGTCTTGATGTAGCGATCTTGCTCCTGTTGACTCGGCGCGGCTCTGCTTCCTCCTGATGTTGACTTGACTTGTTTTATTCACTGATTTTCTGCTTGTCCATGATCTTGCTGGATTGCCTCCTTGTGATCGACTGATCCCGCTTCCTGCGCTCGGCCCGCTTTTATAGGCCGGTGTATCCCGTTAGTTCTCAGCTTCTCCTTTTTCCGTTTTGCGCACGGCACCATACTCGGTCCAAAGTCCGCCGCCTTCTACCGTTACACGTTCTCTCCAAACTCTCTCCAGCCGTACTCTCCAAACTCTCTTCTTGTTTCTCTCCAAACTCTCACCAGCTGAATGCCTCCAAACTCTCACCAGCTGAATTCCTCCAAACTCTCATTTATTTGTGAGGAGTTATTTAACTCCTCACAACTTTATAGGGTCGGAGATGTCTCCTTCACTGCGTTGCACACTTTTGTCCAAAATTGACCCTCTGCAAGCGTATAAAAAAGGGATATTTTCAGAATTGTTTCCTACGGAAGTTATAAGATATAGACGTCCGATCGGCAAGCGCTTTTGGCTTGATCAAGGTATGCATAAATAAATAAGACTTTAAAAAATTTAAATTATAATACCCTCTGCAAGGGTATAAAAAATGTATCACATAGGATTGAAACTACATATATGTAAAAAATTGTCTTTAAATGTCAAAGCTTTTCAATGACAAACCTTCCTTTTCTAGCAATCTAAAGCCCTTCAAAGAGATCAAACGTTTATTAGAGTGCTCCGAATTCAATTATTATACCCTTGCAGAGGGTATTATAATTTTGGTCAGAAGTTTGTAACGCAGTGACACAAACATGTGTACGCAGATCAAGTTTGAAAATCGCCTTGATCGGACGTCTATATCCTATACCTCCAATAGGAACAATCGGATATACCTTGCAAGAATTGATGATATTTCGCGCAGTGTGAAAGCTATTGACATAAATCTTTCCAAATCTTAATTTTTTGCATACCTTGAACAGGGTAAAAGCGCGTGCCGGTCGGACGTCTATATCCTATAGCTCCCATAGGAACAATAGGGTGAACTCGGTCCAAATTTGATGTTTATCAGAATATTTCGCGCAGTGTGTAAGCTATTGACATACAATTTTCCAAGTCTTATTTATTTACGCATACCTTGATAAGGGTAAAAGCGCTTGCCGATCAGACGTCTATATCTTATAGCTTCCTTAAGAAACAATATTAAAAATATCCTTTTTTTTCTATTTTTATATGACATTTTTGCAGTACAAAAGCTATACATGAAACTATGCAAATCTAGTTTATTTATTTATACCTTATTCCTTTCGCTACTTTTGCAATTTTAGCAATTTCGGCAAGTTTGCTTCTGTCCTCGTTTTAAATTAAATTTGAAATTAAAGGCATTTTCTTTAAATCGACGTGTTGGTAATTAACATTCATGTTAAAGGTAATTTAATAATTAACTGCATTCATTTGTAAATGTGTGTATACTAGTAAATATATTAATTTTGTTAAAGTTGATTTCTTGTCTTTTACGCTGTTATGCTGTTGCATTGTGATCATTTTTAGTGGTTAAGTCTTTTCAAAATTATTTATTTATTATTGACATTCTTTTTGCCAAACCAATATGGTTTTCTTATTAAAAAAAAATCAATTTTGTGGAGGCATTTACTAGAACGGTCTTCTTTACGCAGTGAAAATAAAATTCGAAGTTTACTGCTTGCAGATCCCATTAAAGTTATCTCGTTTTTAATGGAGACCTCTATGCTAAAACACCAATATTTGCTTATAAAAACTTTGTGAACAGTAAAAAAACCATTGATTTTTTTCAAAGTTATCACAAAGTAGATACAATTTAGCTGAATATAATGTAAAAGTCTAATTACAGAGCTTAGTAAACAATCCAGCCTCTAGGATAATAAAGCTATTACCAAGTTGACTATGCCTGACTTTAATTAAATCCGTTTTCAATTCAAGAAAGAGACAACCGAACTATCGATTGAAGAAGAAATGTATTTTAAGGAAAAAATTAGCCGTTTAAGGCGAACAGAACTATTTCGCCATGCTTATGTGGATAACTCCAGCCTCCATAAATAAATGATGTTGATAAATGTTTGACTAAAGAAATTCGCACAAGATTTTATGAATTTGGCTTGTCTCTACTTCATTCATTCTATTACTTTGAATACTATTTACATATGGTTATACTAGATATAAATATCGCAAGAAACTTAACTTTAACTAAAAATATGTAGATACAGTCGGAAAGTGTCACTTACTTTAACAAATACAGATGTCATTGACAAACTATTATTGCGTCCAAAGCCATTTATAAAAGGTGAGAGACAACGGCCAAAAAAGACAAGTCGACTTTGATAAAATCTGTTTATGAATTACTAGATGATATAATTTGTATTCTTTAATTTTCTTATTTTGTTTTTGGTAATATGTATGGATGTGTGCTTGTCCAATATTTTTTTACTTTTTAGAAATTTGTTCTATATTTTATGCAAAAAAAAAAATAAGCCGGCTATGGCCATTATAAGTTCTTTTGGACGCTGATTTATTGAAATAAGTGTGTGTCTTAAGAAATAATCAGATAATTCCTTATCGTCTATAGAAAATGAACAGTCGCGATACACCATTAGATAGGCAAAACAACCTTAAATATATATATATACTTATGTTAATAGCTTAAAAATGTTTAGCTTTAACCCTATAGAAATCAATCAGGCAAAATAAAATAAATACGTCTTCTACCAGTATCCCACAGTTACGCCGTGAGCATGAACCTACCAATTTTTTGGCAAATTTTTTTTCAACTATATTTATTGTCAGGCTCAAGTGGCCTGTACTTAAGATTACAATTGTTCGGCACTGCACTCTTGTAGGTTTTAATTTACATATCGTTATTTACAGCCCTAGATTGATTAAGATATTGACATGAACAGGGCTCGTAAAATCTTAAATTTATGACAGTTAGTGTTCTTTTTGAACATGTTATTTATGTGAATTCGTGTTAAGAGTGTCTGAACAATAATTGACAGATCTCTGGCATCAGAAAGATACTTTTTTTTTCATACTAATATTAGTTTACCATGAAAGTATAAATGTTATTTAAAAAGGAGGACGGAAGCTAACTTCGGCAAACCGAAGTTTTAATAGAAAAAATAGAAAAAAGGGATATTTTCACTATTGTTCCAATGGGAGCTATATGATATAGACATCCGACCGGCACGCGCTTTTACCCTGATCAAGGTATGCATACAAAAATAAGATTTGGAAAGACGCATGTCAATAGCTTTTACACTACGCGAAATATCTTCCATTCTTAAAAGTTATATCCGGTTGTTCCTATGGGAGCTATAGGATATAGACATCCGATCGGGGCGGTTTTCCAACTTGATATGCGTACATATGTTTTAGGACGACTGTAAAAGTGTTGCTAGCTTTTAAATTGAGCTCGCAAACTGTGTTGAAACAGACGGACAAACAAACACACGGACACACGGACGGACGGTCGGACGGACGGTCGGACGGACGGTCGGACGGACGGACAGACGGACAGACGGACATGGCAATATCGGCTCCCCTATTGATCCTTATCAAGAATATATATACTTTATGGGGTCGGATACGACTCCTTCACTGCGTTACAAACTTCTGGCCAAAATTATAAGGATTAGCTATATGTAATCAATTTCATTTTTACATTTCAGCTGTAGTATATAGTTGTCTAATTGGCAAAAACTTTTACCCTGAGCAAGGTATGCGTAAATAAATAAGACTTGAAAAAATTTATGTCAATAGCTTATACACTGAGCGAAATATTCTGAAAAACATCAAATTTGGACCGAGTTCACCCTATTGTTCCTGAGGGAGCCATGGGATATGGACGTCCGATCGGCACGCGGTTTTAAACTGATCCAGAAATGCATAATAAAATACGATTTGGAAAGATTCATGTCAATAGTTTATAAACTGTGCGAAATATCCTTTTTTTTTGTACAAACTTTGCTTTTATTTATTGAATCTTTAATAAACAATAAGTTTACGAATCTTAACATTAAAACTTAACTAACAGTATAATAAGACTGCATTGGTTGATCAACCTTGTAAGACCTCTCGCCAGGTGGTTAGGGTGCAACGATAGCTTGGTAAAGTACTTTTCCTTCTGTTCTGCAATCACTTCTTTGACTGGTGGAATGATTAAGTCGCGATGTATGGTTTCGTTGCGAACGTACCACGGTGCCCCGGTGATTGTTCTCAAGATCTGCGACTGAGCTCGCTGGACTATGTCAATACTGCTATTGCTGGCATTCCCCCATAACTGAGAGCCGTACATCCATATAGGTTTTAGTACCGAGTTATACAGCAGGACTTTATATTCAAGGCTAAGGGGAGACCGAGCGTTGATAAACCAATGAAGGCTACTGGCTTTTAGCTTTAGGTGTGTTTTTTTGGGATCAATGTGCCGGCGCCATGTGAGTCTTCTGTCGAGATGTACTCCTAGGTATGTCAATTCGTTTGCTTGCGGGAGTAGAGTATGGTTTAACATGAGCGGCGGGCAGTTTTGCCTGTTCAGGGTGAACGTAACGTGCTTGCATTTTTGTTCGTTTACTTTAATTCGCCAATTTGATAGCCAATTTTCAACATCGACCAGATGAAGAGATAGCTGCGCAGTTGCTTGCAGAGGGCATTTTGAGAGGCAAACGTAGATGTTGTTAGTCATGTGCTTGTTGGGATGTCTGCTGTGTAGAGGACATATAATGTTGGCCCAAGGACCTTGAGGAACTCCAGCTCCAAAAGTGAAATCGTCAGTTATAGCAGTGTTGCATCTTACATCATCGGCACGCTAGTTATCAATAAATGTTAGGTTCTTGGATATAAGGCTTGCATTAATGCCAGTGGCAATCAATTAAGACGTCTGATTATTCGGGTGGTAAAATCAAGAGTGAAGTTTTATTTAGAATTCTTTTCTTTTGTGGTTTACAATAAGTGCTGATCTTGCGGGACGGCCGTAATTGGAGCGGATGTATATCGGACCACGACTCTGAAGTGACCCAGATATTTAGTGCTGCGATGACATTCTTCTAACTGGCGGACTGCCACAGGGGTTTCGGCGGGGGACTGCCGAGGGTATATGCCGAGGTGGTAACTCCTCCCCCCTCAGACTGAACTACCGACCATAGTGGAGCGATGGTAGGTGTGAAGGTGGCAGGAGGGGCAACAGTTGGCGTGAACGTCGTGATTGGTGTAGCTGGAGTAAAAGTAGTCGTTCTCTTTGAAAAACCGGCTACTACTGCCACTAATATCATCAGAACAGTTAGCATTGCGAATGTGGCTGTTGTGTGCCTTGCTGTTCCTGTTCGTATTCTGTTGATTTGTAATCTTGTTTCGATATCCTCCATCTTCAGCTCATGTATCCCCATATCCTGGGTTGTTCTGTTCTGCATGGCTTAAATTTGGGGTATTTCCAAGTTCAGCTTTGTCGAGCCGAGTTTTTCTATTGCCTCGTATTGGACGTTATTTATCATGGTCCTACACCCACTGAATGTGATCAGTGCTGAACCATTGAGTAATCTTTCTTGCCCACAGTCCGTTTGTAGCTTCTCCGTTAAAGATTGCGATATATCCTTCCTCTGGCTCGAAGATCCTCCATTCTTCTTAAGCATACTTCGTTAACCTGGTTTACAATTTTATCGTTCTTACATGTATACAAGTTTCTTATCTTTTGACATTTTTCCTTATAGTAAAACATTTCTTCTTTATTAAGTACTATGTATTTCGGCGTTATTTAAAATTCTGTTCTATTCATGGGTAACGATATGATTCTGTCCTCTTCCAAAAATGTCTTGCTAATTCCGTTTTTATAGTTGTTTATAAACATATTTACCCTGGTTTGCTCCTCATTGATGTATTTCGATAAGTTTTTGAACATTATGCTGAATTTGTTACCTGTCCTTTCTTGAGAGCTTATGGCCACCCTTAATCCTTTTTCGTCCTCTTGCATTTTTCTTATCTCTTCCTCTAGTCTTTCTGCATCTTCTGCATCTAAATTCCCTGTTATTGACTTCACGACTGAGCCTAATCCGTTTATCAACCCCCTTGTTCTCCTACTCTTCGGGCATATGGTTGCCAATCTTGCTTTCAACATTTGAAGTTTATTCTGTAGAATCCTCACGAGGTCTTTCGTTTCTGAATCTTCTCCTATATCTCTGAGCGTTTGCTCTAAGTTATTGCTTCTTGATATTCTTCCAACCTTACAATATGTATGAACGTGTTGTGCGTTTGTATTACCTTTGCCGGGCCTAAATCGATCTGAGCCAGCGGCTCGTCCCCTTTCAGCATCCGAATCTAGAGGCTCTCCATTGCCGCAATGGTCTGTGACCACCTGTAATTATTCATTCATTTGGTTTCGTCAATCTTCTAATTTTTTCCTTATGTATTTTCTGTGGTTTATGGGTTGTTATTGCTAGCCCGTTGTCTTCTACCACCTTGTGTTTGGAGAACCGAGATGTTAGTTTGTCCCTCCTGTTCTCTTTTCTGAATATCGTGTCCCCTACTTGAACCGGATTTGGTTCCTGTCTATCTGCGTTTGCCGCCTCTATTCTCCTGTTATTTTGGTTTTCTACCCTTTCTTTAATTTTTCGGTACATTTCGGCCTGAAACGCATTTATCTTTTGCAAGTAGTCGTGTTCTTTGTTAAAAGACACGTTGTTCAAGAAATTTTGTGTTCTTCCTGTGAACAGGTTCTGCGGTGTTAACTTAGTAGCTGAATGAATAGCGTTATTATAGGTTATAAATGCCTCATCCAGTTCCTCCTCATGTCTGATTTCCAACTTATTTTTCTTCTTTTCCTCACTAATCAATTGTAGAATTGCTCGACGACTACTGAAAAGACGTTGTGTGCAGTTCTAACTCGTACTGCCTGAAAAAGTCTTTGAACAGATTGGACGAGAATTCTACTCCTTGATCGCAGACTATCTTCTTGGTTACTCCAAATAAGGCCATGAAACTTTTTATTGCCCTAACTATATTGATACTTTCCTTTGCTGGAATCGTTAGTCCCCAAGCGTATCTCGAGAACTTGTCTATTATGGTTGGTACAGTTTTCTTGTTTACAAAATACAAGTCAATGTGCACTATTTCCATAGGTTTCTCTGATGACTCTGTCAGGTTATACATTATCTTATTCGGTCTTCTGTCTTACTTCTGCATTTGGCAACTGTAGCAATTATTTGTTGTTTGCGTAATCACCTGTTTCATATGCAGGAAAAATACCTTCCTCTTTAGATGAGCCAAGGTTTCGTCTATTCCTCAGTGGTTGCTTCTTTCGTGGTAGTCCCTGATGACCTGTTCTTGCTCGGACTTTTCCGTTATATCTGGCAATAAGACTGTACATCTTATTGCCTTATACAACTTACTGTAAGCGAAATACTTGCAGTACACGTCCTGGATTGCTAACACAAAGTTTTCCGGCATCAACAACGCTACCGTTCTTTTAGGCTTTATAATTTTCTTTAGTTTACGGCCAATTGTTTCGTCATTAAAGTTGTTGTCTGTCCAGATTATTCGCAGTTTATTCCTAAATGGAATTTGCTTTACTACTCTGGGTACTTTCCCTTCCTGTATCATCACTTGAATGTTATATTCATTCAAAGGTCTCTCTGATATTGGGAATCCTAATTGCAGGTCTTCCCCAGCGGAGTGAATTGTTTCGCCGTTAGTCGCTACCTCTGAGGCCTCCTCTAATACATTGAGTTCAAGTTGGATCGTGCTCAATGCATCCGCCACTACATTCAAAGAACCTTTCTTGTATACAATCTCATAATCGTACTCCAGCATCTTTTTTTTTTTTTTTATACTTTATTCTTATTTTTTGGATCTTCTCTATTACTTAAGAGACTAACAATAAGTTTTCAAATCTTAATCTATGTTACGTTAACTTATGTTATTGAAAAAGGGATGGGAAATCATTCCGCTGTAGACGGGAATGATAGCTTAGCCGGTTGAGTTGTCTGGCAAGCAGGTTTGGGTGATTTGATAATCTGGCTTCATATTTAATTTGTCTGGAAACAATTTCTTCTTTTACGGGATTTATATCCAGGTCTCTCTGGATGTTTGCATTGCGGATGTACCAGGGGGCTCCAGTTATTGTTCGTAGGATCTTTGATTGTACTCTTTGAATAATTTCTATATTGCTGCTGCTTGCGTTTCCCCAGAGCTCGGAACCGTAGGTCCAGATCGGCTTTAAGCACGAGCTATACAGTAGTACTTTATATTCGAGTGGAAGGGGGGAGCGGTAGTTCATGAGCCAGTGAAGGCTGCTGGCCTTTAGTGTTAAATGGGTCTTCTTTGCTTCTATATGCTTTCTCCAGGTAAGCCTCCTGTCTAGGTGTATGCCGAGATAGGTGACTTCGTCTGCTTGTGGAACCGGCTTGTTGTTTAGCGTCAGTGGTGGGCATTTCGACAAGTTTAGTGTAAATGTAATGTGCTTACACTTTTGCTCATTGACTTTGATACGCCAGTCTGCGAGCCATTTTTCTACAGCTACCAGGTGTTCTTTTAGTGTAGCTGTTTTTGGGCATTTCGAGCGGCTGACAATGGCAGTGTCGTCAGCAAAGGTTGAGATGAGGGTCTGGCGGCTTGTTGGAATGTCTGCCGTGTAAAGGATGTACAAGATTGGTCCAAGCACACTTCCTTGGGGTACTCCAGCTTCGATGTTACGGATGGTTGAAGTAAAGGTCGATCCAGACGCGATCAAATGCCTGTGATACGTCCAGAAATAAGGCACTGCAATATTGCTTGTGTTCGAAAGCCGTGCGAATTTCAGATGTTAAGCGGTTTACCTGTTCGATAGTTCCATGCTTTTCCCTAAATCCGAATTGGTGCAGAGGGATCGTTCTGTTGTTTTGAAGATGTGTTACTAGATGAACAAGAAGCAGTTTTTCAAATAGCTTTGATAGACATGGGAGCAGACTGATGGGCCGGTACGAGGAAGGCTGAAGTCGCCACCTTACGAGCTTGGAATCGGGTTCCTTGACACTCATGAGCCAGGTTAATGGCCTATGATCAGTGACTATTTTGAACTTCGGGCCGAAAACATAATGCCTAAAATGCTTAATTGCCAGATAATGGCAAGCATCTCTTTTTCAATGGTCGCATAGTTTGTTTCCATTTCCGATAAGGTCATACTAGCGAATGCTATTGGTCTTTCCGTTCCCAGGTTTCCTTGGGATAGGACGGTGCCAATTACGTAGTTGCTTGCATCCCTGGTAAGGATGAATGGTTTATCAAAAACAGGAAACTGTAAAATCGAATCGTTACATAATAAGGTTTTGCACACCTCAAATGCTTCTTTGTATTCCTGATCCACCTGTACGGCCTTCCTTTTAGTTGTCTTGTTAATGGCTTTGTTATAGCCGCCAACAGCCCCAGGAATGATTTGATCTGCTTCCTGGTCTTGGGAATCTCGAACTTCTTTATCGCTTCGATCTTCCCTGGATTCGGTTTAAACCTTGTTGAGTGACTACGTGGCCTAAATACTCTACTTCTTTTCTTAAAAATTCTGACTTGTCCAATTGAAATTAGCTTCTGTTAGGTTTTTGAAAACTTTTCCTAAGTCTGTGATGTGTTCTTGCAGCGATGCCGAGAACACCATAATGTCGTCCATGTATATGAGACAACACTTCCCTAGCAATTCGCCGAAAATGTTGTTCATCAATCTTTGGCAGGTTGCGGGAGCGTTATTTAGCCCAAACGGCATTCAAACGTATTCGAAGTGTCCCCCTTCCGCTGAAGGCTGTCTTCGGGACGTCTTCCTCTTGTACTTCGATTTGGTAGTATCCACTCGCCAAATCCAAAGTTGTAAAATATTTTGCTCTAACCAAACTATCCAAAACATCATTGATTATCAGTAGAGGGTATCTTTAATCGCCTTCTCGTTCAGTTTCCTATAATCCACCACCATTCTCCATTTCCTATCTCCTGACGCATCTTTCTTCTTGGGCAGCACCCAAACTGGTGCACTCCATGGAGAGTGGCTATGTCTGATAATCTTCTGTTCCAGTAATTTGTCTATTTGCCGTCTCACTTCTTGCCTTTCCTTGAACGCTTACCTGTAAGGTCTGGCGTACACCGGTATGTCATCCTTTGTTCTAATTTGATGTTTGACCGCGTTAGTGAAAGACAAATGGTCTCCTTCTTTATGGAATACCCTTGGATATTTCCTAAAAATTACTTGGAACCCTTTAAGCTCTTCGCTGTTTAAATTTTCAGTCCTAATCTTGTGGAACGGTATGTTTTTATCCCCGTTCCCTGTTTCTTCTATGTTGTTGAGTTCGAAATGTTCCTCGATTTTGAATTCGGCAACCTTTAGTGGATGCCCTGTTCCCATCTCAGTAGATTGATTTCTATTAATTGGAATACAAGTTAACACGGTCACCCGGCAACAAAGAAGTTGCCAAACTGATCACGCGTAGCCGGGATGAGAATAATGCAAAGCCAGCGACACCTGCGGATATTGCACAACGACGGTAGCAGAAGCCCAAGCTTCGGTCAGCGCTATCAGCGGGCAATGCACTGCGACGCAACCGACGGCTACCCAACACCACACACGGGGCGCCGGGTCAGCACTTCCAGGGCATAGGGCTAGCTTTCATTATAAGAATTTATGTACTTAGTATTTTGTTGAATTTTGGAAATAAATCGTGACGGTCATCGCCTCCCGAAACCTAAGTCTTCTCATTCGCGCAGTACCGCGCGTCTTAAGTAAAAACCTGAATAAGGAAATAATTAATTGGCACCCAACGCGTTCGTAAGACCCTCGATCCGTTAAAATAAAAAATAAAAAACGCGTTCGTAAGACCCTCGAACAGTTCAAAATAAAGACATTTTAAAAAACCAATTCGCCAACTCCGTCGTACCACAAGGAACCGGCAGCAGCAATTAAAAGAAGGAAGATAACACGAGCATCAGCAGCAATTTAATTTTTCTACAATTAAATAAAAACCATGTAAGTAGAGTGTTGATATTGATATTTTTTCCCCGAATTTTTATTTTAAAATCAGAATATTTTTCAAAAAAATTTTTGACAATTATAAAATAAAAAAATAAATTTATGATTATAAAAATATTTCAAGAGTCTAAAAAATAAATAAAAAGGCACAAGCTCGGGAAATAATTTATCAAAATTTTTATTTTTCCGACAAAGAAATTAAATACAGTGGGAACAAAATTCTTTGTTCTTTGTGTTAAAACATATGAGTGATAGTGAGATAGAAGAATTGTTAAAAGAATTCCGAAAGCTAAAAAGCGCGGACAATTTTCAAGTAGACAAAAACAACTTAAATATGGCAATGACCAACGACCAATTAAAGGCCATTATAGAGGGCGCAGTTGCGAGCGCACTCGCCGCACAGGAAAAAAATTTCGAACAAAAATTACAGGACGTTCAGAAGCGCCTAAGCGGTGTTAATATCGGTACACCAGAAGTAGAAACATACAGAGATGCAGAGATCAGAATAAGTATTACATGTAATGAGACCTTAGATATTATGAAGTCCCTGCCGGACTTCGAGGGTAAAAACGAGACGTACGTCTCATGGAGAAAAGCGGCGCACACCGCATATAAAGGGTACGAAAAATACGATGGTAGTTCCAAACATTACCAAGCTTTAGGGATACTAAGAAATAAAATAAAAAATTCAGCCGATATGGTTCTTTCGTCGTTCGACACACCTCTGAACTTTAAGGCCATAATAAACCGACTAGACTTCACATACGCGGACAAGCGGCCGGTATATTTAATAGAACAGGAGATGTCAACGCTCCGCCAAGGAAACATGACACTCTTACAGTACTATGACGAAGTAGAGAAAAAACTGACTCTGCTTATAAATAAGACAATTATGACCTACGACAACACCTTAGCTGCTCCACTGAATGAAAAATACAGAGCGGATGCGCTACGCGTTTTTATTTCTGGAACAAGAAAATCGCTAAGCGATGTTCTTTTTTCAGCAAGACCATCTGATCTTCCTTCCGCTCTAGCGCTAGCACAGGAAGTAGAGGCTAACCATGAGCGATATATGTTCGCAAGTAATTTTGCCCGTAGCACGGAGGAAAAACTCCAAAGGTCCGAACAGAGACAACTGGACAAAGAAAGAAATCCAGTAACAGAATCTAGATTCCACCCGGAGGGTAAAAACCCCCATTTTAATAAAAGGCCAAGACAGCCACTTAGACAAGATCCGGTACAGCCAATGGACGTCGATAGCTCATCTCGCTTTAGACAGCCAACTTAAAACCAACAAAGTGGTCCGTTTCAAAGACAGCCCCAAAACAGTCAGTGGCAGACAAGTCCACAAAATTTCCAAGCGAACGCTTACAATAACCAGGGACTGACAGGTAAAAGACCTAATAATAGTAGCGCTAGGTACACAGGACCGAAACACCAAAGAATAAACCACTTAGCGTTAGACAACGATTTACCGAACGAAAACAATGACGAATACCCTACAGTAGCAGAGGAAGAAGTAGAAGATGTAGACGATGACCTTGTAGAATATGAAGAAATAAATTTTTTAGGCATAACTCCCTGCTCCCATTCATAGAAAGGGATATCGCAGGGAGGAAAATCAAACTTTTGATAGACACAGGGGCTTCCAAAAATTATATCAAGCCTATGAAAGAATTAAAAAACATTATTTACGTAAATAAACCTTTTTCTGTAAAATCAATCCATGATCACAACACCATAAATAAAAAATGTATGATGCACCTTTTTAACACAACTACAACATTTTTCTTACTACCGAACTTAACAACCTTTGATGGAATAATCGGACTAGACTTACTAAAAAAAACTGATGTCGTACTCGACCTAAAAGACAAGAAATTAATAACTAATAGCAGTGCAGAAGAAATTAAATTTTTAAAATGCGCAAATGTTAATTTTACAAAGGTTGAGGATATTGAGGTACCCCAGGAAATTTCAGAAAAATTCCAGGACATGTTGGGAAATCGCACAGGCGTATTCGCAGAGCCGAACGAGGCGCTGCCTTACAATACTAATATCATTGGTACTATCCGGACAGAGAACGAAGACCCAATATATTCAAAATTGTACCCATACCCGATGGGTGTGTCCGACTTTGTAAATAAAGAAACAAAAGCCATGTTACGAGACGGCATAATCCGACCATCTCGGTCTCCGTATAACAACCCTGTTTGGGTTGTAGATAAAAAAGGGACCGATGAGCAGGGAAACACAAAAAAACGCCTTGTAATAGACTTCCGAAAACTTAACTTAAAGACAATAGACGACAAATACCCTATCCCGAATGTTGTTTTTATCCTGGCAAATTTAGGGAGGGCGAAACACTTTACCACATTGGATTTGAAGTCTGGTTTCCACCAGATACTTCTCGCCGAAAACGACAGAGAGAAAACAGCCTTCTCAGTAGGAAATGGGAAATATGAATTTTGCAGACTGCCCTTTGGATTGAAGAATGCGCCCAGCATTTTTCAGAGAGCCATCGATGATGTGCTCAGAGAACAAATAGGGAAATCATGCTATGTCTATGTCGATGACGTAATTATTTTTTCAGAAAATATGCACGATCATGTGAAACACATAGCATGGGTCTTGGACAAATTATATGAGGCTAACATGAGGGTTTCGCGTGAAAAATCTAATTTCTTTAAAGAAAGCGTAGAGTATTTAGGTTTCGTAGTTTCACGAGGAGGCATAAGAACATGCCCTAGTAAAGTAGATGCAATTCGTAACTACGAGCAACCAACCACACTATTTAATGTCAGATCATTCCTTGGATTAGCAAGTTACTATAGGTGTTTCATTAAGGACTTTGCATCTATTGCAAAACCTATAAGTGACATCCTAAAAGGCGAGAATGGCAAAGTAAGCGCAGGTCAATCTAAAAAAATACCCGTTAACTTTGATGAACATCAGCGCCAGGCATTTGAGAAGCTTAAGAGTGTTCTCGCGTCAGAAAACGTAATGTTATTATATCCAAATTATAAAAAAACCTTTGACTTAACGACAGACGCTTCGTCTTTCGGTTTGGGAGCAGTCTTATCACAGGACGGAAAACCCATAACCATGATATCACGAACTTTAAAAGACAGGGAACTAAATTTTGCAACAAACGAAAGAGAGTTGTTGGCAATTGTGTTGGCCTTAAAGAGCCTCAGAAATTACTTATACGGCGTAAAAAATTTAAACATTTTTACTGACCACCAACCACTAACTTTCGCCGTCTCAGATCGCAATCCAAAGCTTTCATTGACGAGCACAATGCACAAATTTTTTACAAGCCAGGAAAAGAGAACTACGTTGCTGACGCGCTGTCCCGACAGCACATTCACTCGCTAGAAGAAGATGCGCAGTCAGATATTGCCACAATACATAGCGAATTATCACTAACCTACACCATCGAAAAAACGGACAAGCCGGTCAACTGCTTTCGGAACCAAATAATAATAGAAGAAAGCGGAATTGCTTCAGTTAGAACGGTCATTATGTTTGGTGAAAAGACTCGACATCTCTTACATTTCTCGGATAGAGAAACACTTATGCAGAAAATATGTGATGTGGTCAAGAAGGACGTAGTCAATGCAATTTTTTGCGAACTGCCAGTACTGGCATTTATCCAGCATAAATTAATAGAAACATTTCCGACAACCACTTTTCGTTACACAAATCGCATGGTGACTGACATCTTAGACAAAAACGAACAAAAAGAAATTACTGTGTCAGAACATAACAGGGCTCATAGAGCTGGACAGGAAAACGTGAAGCAGATCATGCAGGACTATTTTTTTTCCCAAAATGACTCATATGGCAAATGAGGTCGTCGCAAATTGTAAAATTTGCCAGAAGGCAAAATATGATCGACACCCTCAGAAACAGATTCTCGGGGAAACACCTATTCCCTCATACACGGGCGAAATATTACACATTGACATATTTTCGACCGACAAAAAATACTTTCTTACTTGTGTAGATAAATTTTCAAAATTTTCAATTGTCCAACCAATTGCTTCCAGAACCATTGCAGACGTACAAGCCGCGATCTTACAACTTAAAAATTTCTATCGACGACCAAAAACAATATATTGCGATAATGAACCTTCTATTAAATCCGAAACAATTAAGTCCCTTCTAAGTAACCGGTTTAACGTGCAAATCGTTAATGCACCGCCACTCCATAGTACATCGAACGGACAAGTGGAAAGATTCCACAGTACACTGACAGAAATTGCACGGTGCTTAACAATTGAAAGAAGTATTGAAGACACTGTTGAACTAATACTTCTCGCGGCTATAGAATACAATAGAACCATTCACTCAGTAACAAATAAAAGACCCATTGACATAATACACTCATCGACCATTGAGCTTAACACAGAAATTAGGGATAAAGTCTTAAATGCCCAGAACATTCAACTACAAAGATTGAACAAAACAAGACAAGACAGAAATTTTCAGGTAGGAGACAAGGTTCTTGTGAAATCAAATAAGAGGTTGGGAAACAAACTTTCAGATTTGTACTCCGAGGAAACCGTCGAAGCAGACTTGGGGACCACAGTCTTAATAAAAGGGAGGGTGGTCCATAAGGACAATTTGAGGTTATTACAATAAATCTTATTTTTATTTTTTATTTTTATCTTCGACACACTAGGATTTGGATGATTCTACTCCTCGCCGTACCAATAGCAGCTAAAATGACCGACTACACGACCTCAAATTACATACCAATCATAGACGGGCATGTGACTATTTGGAGAGACTTCCAATACCTCAAACACTCAACCAACTTAACCATGTACTCGGAAATAGTTAAAGAAACAGAAGAAATGAGAAACCATTTCCCCCAGTCACATATGAGGCAGATATTAGACTCAGATTTACGACACATTAAGACTCTCATAGATACCGTAAATGTTCATCATAGACACGCTAGAAGCATAAATTTATTAGGCACCGCATTAAAAATCGTAGCCGGTACTCCAGATTTTGATGACTTTGAGAACATTAAATTTAGGCAGAAAGAACTCATAGAATCAGAAAATAGACAAATAAATATTAACACAAAGACCCAGGAACAAATAAACATCCTAACGAACACGGTAAACATTTTAGTAAAAAATGCAAAAGAAAAACAGATAAATACAGAAAATTTATATGAGAACTTGCTATCAAGAAATAGAATTATTATTTCCGAACTCGAAGCCTTAATGTTGTCGGTTACTCTTGCAAAAATTGGAATAATCAATCCCGCGATTTTAGACTCAAATGACTTACAAAATGTAATCAATGAACATTCCACAAATGTTACTATAACCGATCTAATGGAAGTAGCTCAAATTAAAGTTTTATTAAATAATAACTTTTTACACTTTATATTAAAATATCCTAAGCCCTACATAGCTTGTAAGAAAATAATCTTGCACCCCGTTGAACACAACGGCACTATTCTTAATTTTGCTGAAGGCGATAGTATAGCTGACTGCGGTAACAAAATCATGCCGATTGGAAACTGCAGCGCTGCCCTTACGACAACATTCTGCAGAGAAATGCCCTATGCAACATGCGCACAACAACTCCACTCAGGAGGCAACGCACACTGTTCGACTCGCACCAGCCACCTCGAGCCACTAACAATCATCGATGACGGCGTTATTATTCTCAACGACGGAACAGCTACGGTCAATGGACAACTGGTAACTGGAACGTTCCTCGATACATTCGACGAGGAGGTAAAAGTAAACAACACCTTATACCGAAACTTGAAGAGCTACGTAAAAAAATTCCCAGCACCCGCTGCATCAACGGTCCTTAACATTACAGACCATCAGGAAATACTGAGTTTACCATACTTACAGAAATTAAACATAGAAAACCTACGATACATTGGCGAAATGGAAAAGAGACTGGAAAACCGGCCTATAATATCTGGAGTGGCCGCGATCGCTTTCTTCGCCATCTGCTTTATCATTTTCAAGCTCTACCAAAGTCGCCAGCGAGTTCGTCGCCAGCATGACCTTCAAGTTATTATTGACGGTCCGAGGACGTCCTTCATCTAAGCGGGGGAGGAGTTAACACGTTTACCCGGCAACAGAGAAGTTCCCAAACTGATCACGCGTAGCCGGGATGAGAATAATGCAAAGCCAGCGACACCTGCGGATATTGCACAACGACGGTAGCAGAAGCCCAAGCTTCGGTCAGCGCTATCAGCGGGCAATGCACTGCGACGCAACCGACGGCTACCCAACACCACACACGGGGCGCCGGGTCAGCACTTCCAGGGCATAGGGCTAGCTTTCATTATAAGAATTTATGTACTTAGTATTTAGTTGAATTTTGGAAATAAATCGTGACGGTCATCGCCTCCCGAAACCTAAGTCTTCTCATTCGCGCAGTACCGCGCGTCTTAAGTAAAAACCTGAATAAGGAAATAATTAATTTACATACATATATGCAAAACATTTTACTGCTACTTCTGATATGAATTTGTAAACCAAAATGAAATATATGCTGAAATATTAAAAAATATACTATAACATATAATATTCTTATTTTTATCAATAACCCAATAGTAAATACGCCCATATTGTTAGGGTACCAAGTCTGAAAAGTAGCAAAAGACAAAATATTCTTGCTGCATCGAAATGAAATGATCGCACGCATGCACCCATGTATGAGAATGCATGAACACGCATACAGACAAAGCGCAGGTCAACCTTCTTCAAAATGCGCGTCTCTGCGACTGAACGACTGAACTCGTACAATGAGCGCGCGAGCGTCAAAATAAGAATAAGAATGAGAGCGAAAAAAGCCCGAAGACACACGAAGAGTCCGGGGCCTGCCTCTACCAGCTGTGGGGCCTGCCGCAAAATATTTTGAGTGTCCATTTTGGTTGTTTGAAATAACCAGTCTATATGTTGTATGGTTAGTGGTATAACGCTGCAAATCCTATCCATCCTTCGTCGTCTCAGAGTCTCCTGGATTCCGTTCTTAGTCGAAGGACTACCGACTGCGCCAGTCATCAATAAATGTTAGGTTCTTGGATATATGGTTTGCATTAATGCCCGTGGCGTTAAGACGTCTGATTATTCGGGTGGTAAAATCAAGAGTGAAGTTTAATTTAGAATTCTTTTCTTTTGTGGTTTACAATAAGTGCTAATCTTGCGGGACGTCCACGGCTCTGCGTTGACATTCTTCTAACTGGCGGACTGCCACAGGGGTTTCGGCGGGGGACCGCCGAGGGTATGTGCCGAGGTGGTAACTCGCACTTTTACCCTGATCAAGGCATGCATAAAAAAAAAAAATTTAAGACGCATGTCAATAGCTTTTACACTGTGCGAAATATCTTCCATTCTTGAAAGTTATATCCGATTGTTCCTATGGGTTTTCAAACTTAATCTGCGTACACATGTTTTAGGACGACTGTGAAAGTTTCAGATCGCTAACTTTTAAACTGAGCTTGCAAACGGTATTGAAACAGATCGATCCTGATCAAGAATATATATACCTTATGGGGTCGTGAACGTCTCGTTCACTGCGTTACAATCTTCTGACCGAAATTATAGTACCCTCTGCAATGGAATAAAAACAAGAGAGAACGCTATAGTCCGGGTGCCCGACTATCAGATACCCGTTACTCAGGTAAAGGGAGTGCGAGGGAGATGGAGATAGAAACTTTGATCACGCATAACTTTTTAACGAATGGTCCGATTTGAAAAATTTCTTCTACATTTCGATAGGTATTGATAAACACAATAAAACTGCATTTTTACTTTCCGAAATATTTAAATTTTTAAAATCGTATATAAGCGATTGTGGGCGTTAAAGGGGGCGTGGCACCATTTTGAAACAAACTTGCGCTGCGTAGGAACTTCTAAAATCTACATGCAAAATGCCTATCTTCTAGCTTTTATAGTTTCCGAGATCTCAGCGTTCATACGGACAGACAGACAGACAGACAGACAGACGGACAGACGGACAGACGGACAAACGGACATGGCTAGATCGACTCGGCTAGTGATCCTGATCAAGAATATATATACTTTATAGGGTCGGAAACGCTTCCTTTTAGCTGTTACATACTTTTGCACGAATACAATATACCCTTTTACTCTACGAGTAACGGGTATAAAAATATGTATCTTGTAACTTTTTGTGACTACTAAATAATAATAACAGCATTCGAATATTAAAATAATAAATAATAATAAAAAGAATAAAAATAAAATTAGACCATATTGCGATAAGCCTAACAGAGTTATGTGCAGTCTCGGTGTGATATGGTACGAGAGAAAGGGACGGCCATATAGTATTTGTCAAAGACTATAATGAAGAGAATGTGTGCCAATGTTGGCTGGATATAAAAGCGAATTCTGATTGATAGAGGAGGTCAGTCTCGAAAAGCACGGCTCGTAACGCCGCGCAACCTATAGGCGAAGTTAAAGTTTTTACATCAGAAGTGGGATCACCTCCACCTCAAACTGAGACCGATGATCGAGTTTCTAGAAATGCAACACCGAAGAATGTTAAATTTTATAAAAGCAGTAAAGAGTGCAGAACCACAAAGAAGTGAAAACTCAGTGATATTACCAAAGTGCAACCCCGCGGGGGAAGTGCAGCTGCTTGGTGTTCTACAGTGGACCTGATAGTGTCAGAATAACATATGAATGGAAGCGCACTGATCGTAGCGTTGAGTAAATCCCTGAAGGGTAGCGCTCCCAATTGGTATCCCAGATACATGTCAACAGAACAAATAGCTTTGTGGGTCGTTTTAGCGTATACTGCCAAAATAGATACTAGAGTGCAACATACAGTCTTTACGACTGATTTTAAAACACGCGCAGAGTTGCAGAAGGAGTTGAAGGCATTCGCATTTGTCAATAATGGAAGTTATATCATTTCGCAGAATCCAGTGGTCAAAAAAAACCCAACCTCCAAACACTTCTGCCAACAAGTGTCGACTGCCATGCAAGAAAAAATTGAATTTGAAAAACCAACATGGATCCCATACAATTTCCAGACGATCAATCCAACGCCAAGAGGGGAACCATTACATGCTACCGGTTTGAGAACCCAGGACACATCGCATTGGCTGGCCCATGACGTCTTACATCACCGATCCGGAGCAAAGCAGAAGAAAAGCGTCTTAACTTGTGTAACGTATCCAGACCAATAAACACTTTAACATCATCCGGTAAATCGTATGCATTTTGCTTTGATTCCGGACCAGAGTGCTCCCTTGTTAAAGAATTGGTATCCCAAAACAGTCCGACACACGAATCAATAATGTCGTTATTTTAAGAGGTATAGGAAATAGCACGGTAACTAGTACGCTGAAAATATTATCAAATGTCATTATCAGCGAGTACGCTCTCGAAGTTATTCTATATGTTGTTCAAGATAAGTATATCAATTAAAGTATTATAATTGGCAGCGAAATTCCAAGTCAGGGATTTGCTGTATCAATAAAGATCTATAATTTTAAACTGTTTAAAACTGTATGTGTATGTACCTGTTCTGCTTTGAGTAGTAGTCGCAATCTTTCCAATATCGATAATGAATTTTATTTTTTATTTTTTTTTTTTCGCGCGGTTTCCATGGTCCACTTACCCGCCCAACCGATCGAGGGGCGCAGCCGTGTATCGTACGGCACGATTCGCGATAAGATAGACGCGAGATAGGAAAATAAAGGTAAAGGTCCGGGGAAAAAAGTAATAGTTAGATCAATCTTGTGCCAATGAAGCAAGTATCAATCGTTTTAGGAGCGGCAGAGAGTCAAGATTTGATATTACAGGAAAAAGTCTATTATAGTCAGAACATAATACTCTGAAAGGCTCATGCAAGGCATAGTTAGATCTATAATGATTTAAAATTAGGGGAATATAATTTCTAGTTAATCTACTTGGCACAGAGAAGTTTAGCCCACTTAACAAGTCGGGGCAGTCAATATCACCATGTATAAGGTTATAAATAAAGATAGTACCAAGCATCGTTCTACGGTTGGCTAGGGATGGTAAATTAATCAAAAGAAGTCTACTAGAATAAGGAGGTAAGATAAGATTTGCATCCCAGTTTAGGCGCCGTAAAGCAAAAAGAAGGAAGTTTTTTTGTACAGATTCAATACGACCAATATGTATTCCGTATTGTGGACTCCAGACGGGAGACCCATACTCCAGAATCGGACGGACTAGCGAAATAAAAAAAGTTTTAGTCAAATAAAAATCATCGAATTCTTTTGACCACCTTTTAATAAATCCAAGCACTCCTCTGGCTTTATTAACCATGGACGAAATGTGATTAGAAAATTTTAGTTTTGGGTCAAAAAGGACGTCAAGGTCGTTTACAAAAGTTATTCTCTCCAGAGAGCAGCCTCTTTACGTTTAAGTAGCGTATTTTGGATTGACCCAATAAAAAGTCTTCAGCTTGCTTTTAGAGCCGTTTTAATTTAGTAAATTATCCTGGCACCAGTTTTGAAAGTTATCTATGTCGGATTGTAAATTTTAATGGCAGGAAATATCCTTATACTGCAGGCATAATTTAACATCATCATAATGACTTATAATTGAGTGAAGATTTAGAATGTAAAAAGAAACGATCCAAGATTGCTCCCTTGTGGGACACCCAAGGTAACGCCGGGAATTTTAGCAAGAAAATTTTTAAAAAGGACCCTTTGGAGATCATCTGCAAACCCCAACTGGTCAAGTTTCCGAACAAAAAGTAAGTGATTTGCAGAGTCAAATGCTTTACTGAAGTCAGTGTATGACGTCTGTTTAAGAATTACTATTGAAGCACTTTTTTACATATGAAGTGAGCTTTAAAAGTTTAGTGGTTGTGTATATACGTTTAATAAATCAATGTTGACACGGAGGCGTAATAATTTTTGTCAAAAAGCTTAGGGATAGCTGACAACTTAGATATACCTCTATAGTTACTAGCCTCATACCTGTTACCTTTTTTGTAAAGAATAATTAAAAACGATTCCTTCCAAATATGATGGAAATTGGGAAGTTTCAGCGATAAGATAAATAATTTGTGAAGGGGTTTGCATAGGGCCTCAGCACACTAGCACTTAAGTAGGCACCCAGGAATACCATCGGGCCCTAGCGAATAAACAGGCTTAACACGAAGAAGATCCAAAAGATGAGAGCCTTCGGTTAAAGTGGGACAGAATATGAGGTTCGACTTGGATATAGTGTAATAAGGCTGTGATATGATCTAAAGTAGATTAAGTCTTTTGAAAGAATTGGGCAAATAAATCAGCTATTGTCTGATTTGTAATTGCTGTAGTATGCATGTATCATTGTAGCGAGTACCCACTGTACCGACACCAACATTGTATTACAGTGTACTTAAACAAATACAAAGGTGCCGGCCGCTAAACTTTTGCGGCCAGACGAAATATAAATGCGCCTCAGAGCCCAACTTATGGGAAGTGCTGGTGTCAGCATATTCCAATACAAATACAATTGCGAGCATATACTTCGATATATATGACGGCCGCTGCCAATGTTTGCAGGCAGCGCAGCCGCAAATAGCTAGCTGTAATTCATTATTAATTTGACGATTCAATAATAAAGATCTGCCCATGGCAAAATAAAATAAAGTGACTATTATTTTAACAAAAATATGATGGCCTTCTTTATAACATGGCGACCGTGACACTGGTCCTGGAGGACCTAGGAAGGAACAACTGCACGAAAGGAAAATTTGCAGCTACAAATCTGGATACCAAGCAACCTGAAACGCAGCGGCGATAAGTACCAGTTATAAAATTTCATAGAGTGACTTGGCGGAGCGGAGCACATTTACGGACAGAGGACCAGGAAATTAATGACGACTTCATACAAACTGCAACTGGAATCTGGAAATATAAATCTGAGTGAGTAGAGATGGAGTTATGGCAAAACGAAGGGACGTGCAAAACAAAATAAACAATAAAAAAAGTGGCTGTTGGGTCAGTGAGCTTTTTCACTAACGCTAACCTTTGATGGTGCCCAATTTTATTAAAATCGCACAAGATTTCAATTAAATATGCACTAATTTTATTCTAAATGACACCAAGGCCTTAATTACAAAGTTTAATGTTTATGTTTAAGATTATTTAGTTGGGCAGGCAGACCGATTTGTCTGTGCCTTTTAACAGCGAAAGTATCAACGAAGAGAATGGGCAGGCGATCTGCGACCGTGCCTTCAGCGAGCGAGTACAAAATCGAAACTGAACTTAAGTAGATGCTTGCCGTGGACAAAGGGCCAGGCAGCGATCGGCGAAGGAATTGAAAAGGAGTAGCAATTACAGTAATTGAAAGAGATGCCACGCAGGGCAAATAGAAAAGACAAAACCAAACATCGAGAATTCAATTTACGTTAAGATTAGAAACTTTAAGAATTTATTTAGGCTGCGGCAGGACCGAACATTCTCCCCCCGTTGGAAGACCAGGGCTTTCAACCAGATCTTGCTTCGACAGGACGCACAACTTGCGGACAGCTCTTCGAGTGGTTCCAGTTGATGTTCGTATTACTGCCACACGAGCAACTCCATCTGATCCAGGCACCAATTCCATGACCCTGGCTAATGGCCATTTAAGAGGAGGCAAGTTCTCGTTTTGAACCAGGACGACATCGTTGACTTGTAGCGCAGGTTTGGGGATGCGCCACTTTGACCGTTGCTGCAACAGGGTCAGATACTCCTCACGCCACCGTGACCAGAAGATTTGTTGAAAATAAGCAATTCTCTGCCAGCGGTCCAAACGGTTGAAATTTAGCTTTGTGACGTCAGGCTAAGAGTACAACACCAGCGGAACTGTGCCAAGAAAGTGTGCAGGAGTTAGCACCTCAAGGTCTGCTGGATTCTCTGAAAGAGGTAGTAAAGGTCGTGAGTTGATAATTGCTGCAATGTGGCAAACGAGTGTGAGCAATTCATCGAATGATAATACAGATGGGCCAACCGAACGATAAAAATGAAATTTGGCCGTTTTTACTGCAGCCTCCCAGAGGCTACCAAAGTGAGGCGAACGTGGGGGAATAAAACGCCACTCAATTGAATCTTCTAGGCAAAATTCCTCTATAGATCGAATGTGTGGGCCAGACAGGAATAGATTCTTCAGCTCAGCCAGTTCGCTTTTAGCTCCAACGAAGTTCGTAGCATTATCTGACCATATCCGGGCAGGTTTGCCTCTGGTGAGAATAAACCGCTTCAATGCTCCCAAGAGCGCTTGTGTTGAAAGATCATGAACAAGCTCCAGGTGGATCGCTTTCGTGGCGAAAGAGATGAAAACGCAGACGTACGTTTTCACAGGCACCTTGCTTCGAACTCCGGTTTTGTAGCAAAATGGCCCGCAGAAATCCAGTCCAGTAACCATGAACGTTGATGTTGCATTTACACGATCCTTAGGTAGGTCAGCCATTAAATGCTGAGATAATTGTGGTTTAGCTCGGAAGCATATGACGCACTTGGACGTTGCAGATGATACTGTTTTTCGGCCACCTATCGGCCAAAATTGAAGACGCATGTTAGCGAGCAGCGCTCGCGGACCAGAATGCAAGTTTTTCCGATGCAAGTCCAGTATGATAGCACTTGTAACTGGATGCTGGCGTGGTAGTATGACAGGATGCTGCGCAATGTAATCCAAGGACGAATTTTGTAGTCTGCAACCAACTCGCATCAGCCCAAAGCTATCGATGAATGGAGAAAGTGAGGCCAACGGGCTGGATGATGTAATTTGTCGCTTAGAATGCAGCCTCCAGTAGTCATCAGCCAGGCTGCTCATTTGGATGCATCAGATAAGCATCTGAGTGCCCATTTTTACATCTTCGACATCGAGACCAGGACGTCTTATGCGGTGAACAAATTTGTATACGTATCCAAAAGTGTGGGTGATCTTTTGCCAAGAATTCACGAACTTGCATTTTGAAGATAGGTCCACTTCTTTAGCGACGCCGACCGAAATGCGCTTTCTGAGCCAATTTATGCCACTGGATAGCTCTTGAATTAAAGATATTCGATTAGCAATAAAAACTTGAAAACGTGAAGGTTCATCGCTTATCCACGATAAAGCTACAGCAGAATCTGACCAGCAAAAAAACGGGCAAAAAAACGGGCAGGCTTCATGTTGCGTACGTCCCGCATCAGTTGAGCCAGTAAGAAAGCAGCGTACAACTCTAATTTGATAACAGTGAGAGTCTTCAAAGGTGCCACACCAAATTTTGAGCAAAACAGATGCACTTCTCGTTTGCCATCAGCTATTAAAACGAGATAGATACATCCTCCCTATGCGTCGATGCTAGCGTCACAGAATCCATGGATCTCAATAGCACCATTTGGATGCAGCGCACGTCGAGGAAACTTCATTTGCTGAGTATGACCCATGTCAGATGACAGCTTCAGCCATGATGTGTTGAGTGCCTCAGGAAAGCTTTCGTCCCACTCCAACTTCTCTCTCCAGACTTGTTGCAGGAATATCTTGGCCTTGGCAACCACAGGACCAATGAGACCAAGCGTTTACTTGGCTTTGGAGAAACCTGTATGGGAGAAAAAGCAAAACGAAAGACATCCGCTGCAGGATCCCAAGCAAGACCCAGTGTCTTGGTAAAGTCGCTGCCATCGTCAAACTTCAGGAATGTTTATTTTTCCGAGTCAGGAACTTTATCAAGGACATCGCGCTCGTTGGAACACCATTTCCTGAGCTTAAAGCCACCTCGTGCAAGCAAGTTTGTTGTTTGAGACATGATTTCGAGGACTTCCTGTGTTGATTGGCCTCCTATGATCAGATCATCAACGTAAAAGTCCAGCAAAATGATTTTAGAACCGATTGGAAATGTGCTCTTCTCATCATTCGCCAGTTGATGCATCGCGCGAACGGATAAAAAGGCTGCAGGCTTAGTTCCATAGGTCACGGTATCAAGCTTGAATACCTGCACCTCCTGGTCCGCTAAGTCACGCCAAAGAATACATTGAAGATAGCTATCGGGTTCAGCCACGCAAACACACCGATACATCTACAGATGTCACCAGTCAATGCAACAGGGAAAGTCCGAAACTGTAACAGCGTGTTGAACAGCTTCTGTTGAATGGTAGGCCCTGCCATGAGAACCTCGTTCAGCGAATGTCCACTTGACGTTTTGGCAGACCCATCAAAAACGACTCGCAATTTAGTCGTGGTGTTGTCTTCTTTGAAAACGCAGTGGTGGGGCAGAAAATATTTGCAAAGACTCAAGGAGTTTCTGGGCACGACCAACATGTGCTTCAAATCCAAATATTCACGAATGAATGCCGAATATTGGACCTTGACTTCTGGCTTGCGCTCTAGCTTGCTCTCCAAATTGAGAAATCGACGATAAGCTTGATTGTACGATTCACCCAGTAATTCTAGAGTGTTCTTCGCAGGTAATCGTACGGAATATTCACCAGATTCTAAACGACGAAAGTTGGTCTTGAAATGAGCTTCGCACTCCAGTTCTTCTTTGGTGGCTGTGACCACGCCTTCACCATAGCTCTCAACTTCCCAAAAACGACGGACTAATTCATCCATATGAACTTCAGCAGCAACCAATTCACGGTGCACAGCTTGGCCGTGTAATGCAGTTGCCTTGAGAGTAGAAGATCCACCTCCTGTAACGATCCAACCATGCCTTGTTTTCTGCAATAGGGGTAACCCAGCAGCCAACTTAATCTGCCCTACAGATAATAGCTCAAAGAACATGCTTGCGCCAATAAGGAGATCTATTCGCCGAGATCTATAGAAATCCGGTTCGGCCAGCTGAATATTCGAAGGAATTTTCCAACCATTGGGTTTAACGGTCAAACTGGGTTGGTTGCCGGTAATCGCTGGAGCAACAAGAGCAGATAGGCATGCGAAGTAATCAGAAGTATGCGACTTTAACTTAACGCAAACGGAAACTCCTTCAGAATCAAATCGAGCATCTCCAAGACCTGCAACTGATACGGTAGACTTCGTTTTATGCAACTGCAACTGGTGAGCGAGTCGGGAAGTCACAATGTGGACTTGAGATCCCGAGTCTAGCAGCGCACGGCATGGGATCCAAGCACCTGATCGACTTTGAACGCTTATAACTGCAGTTGCAAGAAAGACAATGTCAGAATCCACATTCTGAGCCAGCAAAGAGGTAGAAGGACTTGAAGTAATTGCAATTGGCGTACTTTGTTCTGCAGCTGAAGCGCGCATAACCTGGGTCGAAGACTGAGTGCCAAGGTGCAAAAGGGTCTGATGCTTGGACCTGCAAGTTCGACAGCAGCCTGACTTACAATTGCGCATTTGATGGCCCTTCTTTAAGCAATTAAGACTGAGCGCTAATTCCTTCACCTTTTGAATACGCTCTTGCACTGACAAATAGGCGAATTGACCACAGCTATAAATTGAATGGCCACTGTTGTCGCACACAACACATCTATTTCCAAAAGTGTTAGTGGCAATTAAAATGCTTTTGTTGCGGCTTCTTCCTGATTGTGAACTATATGAGTACGATGCTGCAGTATGCTCTGCATTTTCCAATTTTTGACAACGCTTGGACAAAAATGTAGTAAATTGATCAATCGAAGGAATTTCATCAATAGCCGCAGATTCTTCCCAATTGGCCTGAGTTTTGCTATCTAATTTTTGGAGTAAAACATGAACCAGAATGCAATTTGAGATTTGCTCAACCCATTGACTGAAGAGCACGTAGATTAGCATTTATTTTATCAGATATATCTCTCAGCTTCGCAGCGGACCGCATTTCCACTTTAGGGAGACCCAAAATTGCAGTTATATTGGATTGGAAAATTAGACGCTTATTATTAAAACGGCTTTCAATAACTCCAAGGCTACAGCATAGTTGCTGTCACAAATTTCTAATGAGCGCACTGTATCCAAGGCGGAACCCTTCAGGCTAGACTTTAAGTGCTGCAGCTTCTCAATGTTAGTGCGCTCCACGTCATTGTCGATGATAGCTTTGAACATGGATTGAAAGTCGACAAATTCAGTATAGCCACCAGAAAATTCAGGCAATCTCAATTCAGGCAAATTAGATCTTTTAGCCGGCACAGAATGGAAATCCAGAGATGGCTCTGGCCTGAGCGTAGAACTTCGAAGTCCTGGAAGTTGACGCTTACCCAATTCTCGATTTAGCATGATTTGTATTGATATGATGAGCTCTTCAAAATCATCGCGAACCTGGCTGCCGATTTCATTAAAATCCAGTTCCTCAAGACTGTCATGGACCTGGGCAAATGCAGCCTTATTCTCCTCTGAGAGCTTAACACGAAGCTCTAATTCTTCATCACTTATCACCTGGAGCTTCTCAACAGTCAAGGCCTTCTCAGAGGATTTCGCCTTAGAAAGCATTGATTCAGCCTTCAATTTGAGATGCTTCACTCCCTGAACTGAGGCAGCTAATGTTGTTTCGGTTGACATTTTAATAAATTTATTTTATTATTTTCAGCTTTTGTCAGCAGTGCGTGCTGTACCAAAACTCTTGACCACCGAAAAACTAACGGAATGTATGTGCGTCTATTTACACATAAACGGCAATATAGCGGTGGAACAAAAACGTTTGGTCGCCGCTGTAAAACGTTTCAAAGCGGGAACGAAGGCACAAAGAGGAAACCAAAATGTTCTCTATGATGCGCGGGCGGGTGCGATGTGAGTTTCTAGCGGTGTTTATGTATTACCGCTTGCGCTTGCATATGTACATAGAACTTGCAGGTTATGTATATGCGCGATCAATCAAACGAACGAAAATTAAAATATTTGTTTGGTTGCACTTAGTTTTTATTGCTTTTAGATCACGTCGGGGTCACCAAAATGTTGGGTCAGTGAGCTTTTTCACTAACGCTAACCTTTGATGGTGCCCAATTAAAATAAAACCGCACAAGATTTCAATTAAATATGCACTAATTTTATTCTAAATGACACCAAGGCCGTAATTACAAAGTTTAATGTTTATGTTTAAGATTATTTAGTTGGGCAGGCAGACCGATTTGTCTGTGCCTTTTAACAGCGACAGTATCAACGAAGAGAATGGGCAGGCGATCTGCGACCGTGCCTTCAGCGAGCGAGTAGAAAATCGAAACTGAACTTGCCGTGGACAAAGGGCCAGGCAGCGATCGGCGAAGGAATTCAAAAGGAGTAGCAATTACAGTAATTGAAAGAGATTCCACGCAGGGCAAATACGTTAAGATTAGAAACTTTTTTTTTTTTATTTAACATTTGCATTTTATTTATTGGATCTTCTCTGAATTGAGACTAACAATAAGTATATAGAATCTTAAATTAAAAAACTATCTGACAGTCAAGGTGACTGGCGCGAAAATTTAGGGGCTCTAATAACTATTGCTGAGCTGGAAGGTCATTGCGTTGCAATCGGGTCCGGATGGAAGCCCTGGCTAGGCCCCTGGAGAGCTGGTTTGGATGAGAAGTTAGCTTGGTGTGGTAGGACGCTTTTTGTTTTGATATTTCATCTTTTACGGGTAGAATGCTAAGATCTCTGTGGATGTTGTCGTTCCGAACATACCAAGGTGCCCCAGTGATAGTTCTCAGGATTTTTGATTGTGCTCGCTGAATAATGTCGATGTTGCTGCTGCTCGCGTTTCCCCACAATTGGGAGCCGTAGGTCCAGACTGGCTTAAGCGTTGAATTGTAGAGCAGGACCTTGAAGTCCAGGCAGAGGGGGGAGCGCGCGTTTATAAGCCAATGGAGACTGTTTGATTTTAGTTTTAGGTGAATTTTCTTAGCTTCGATATGTCTCCGCCTTGTAAGTCTCCTGTCTAGGTGGATGCCAAGGTACGTTACATCGTCAGCTTGTGGAAGTGGCGTGTTATTCAGGGTTAGCGGGGGACACGTTTGTCTGTTAAGAGTAAACAGGATATGTTTACACTTTTGCGCATTTATTTTTATACGCCAGTCTGATAACCACCTCTCCACTACAACGAGATGATCAGCTAGTAGTGCTGTTGCCTGAGTTGGGCATTTGGACCGACTTATGATTGCGGTATCGTCTGCGAATGTAGAAGTAGTTAGCCGCTCGTTCTTGGGAATATCTGCGGTGTAGAGGAGAAATAGAGTTGGACCAAGGGCGCTACCTTGGGGAACTCCAGCCTCTATAGCGTAGTCATCGGATGTTGTGGTGTTGCATCTCACGGCGAAGGCTCTGTTGTAAAGGTACGATTCAAGTATCCTGTGAGTGTTTCCCGGCAGGATCGTTCTGATTTTATGGATAAGGCCATCAATACCGCACTGCAGTATTCCCGAAGTTCGAATGCAGTCCTTATTTCTGTTGTTAATCTGCTTTGACTTGCTCTATTGTTCCATGGCTTTCTCGAAAGCCAAATTGATGTGCTGGAATAACGTTGTGCTCTTTCAGATATGGAATAATGCGCGTCAGAAGGCATTTTTCGAGCAGTTTTGACAGACACGAGAGTAAACTTATCGGTCTATACGAAGCTGGTATTGTGTGATCTTTCCCTGGCTTTGGGATCATTATGATTACCGATTTTTTCAACTGCACAGTTAGGAAGTTCGATTAACATTTTGGGAGTTATTTGATCACCGCCTGGGTCCTTTTTTGGTTTCAATTGCTCGCTGATTACTTTTGCAATTTCATTTGGTTGAAACAGAATTGGCTCCGTCTCAGATTCAATTCGAATTGACGGCGACGGTAGTGCGAATGAATTAGTTGCAGGGTTTGGCTGAAAAACATTTCGAAGGTGTAAAGCAAATGTACAAGCTCTGTCTTTGTCGCTTCTGGCCCAGCTGCCTGAAGAGTCTCTTATGGGGATTACTGTTTCGGCCGGCGCACTTAGTTTTGGGTGGGCCCTCCACAAGGGATGCTTAGTGCTGGTGGGTGAAAGTTTCTCAATGTACTGGCGTTGTGCTTTTTCTTCTTCTTGCCTTAGAGCCCTGGTAAGTCTGCGACCAGCTTCTTTAAGACTTTGTTTAGAGGATGGCGATCTGCTGGTTTGCCAAGTACGTCTCAAACGTCTTTTCTCCAGAACAAGCTGTTCGATTTCATGTGTGCCCATCCCTCCCTTGCGGTGTTGAGACTTTGGCTGCTGCGAGGAGTACAGACTCCAGTGCATCGGCGTAGCAGTCGATGTCCTCCTTGATGTTGAGCTGTGGAGTTAGTTCAATGTGGGAACTTACGTACTTTTTGAACTTCAGCCAGTTGGTTCGATGCGACGTCAGCCTGCGAGGGTGCTCGATTAATTCCGGGCTTTGAAGAAGAGTTATTAGCACTGGTGAGTGGTCCGATTATAGATCCAAAAGCGATTTTGCAGATATTGGATTGCGAGAGATGTTTTTTGTCACATCAAATTCAATTAAATCAGGTAGTTTTCTAGTATCTGTAGGCCAGTATGTAGGGCTGCCTGGTGATACGTAGTCCAGTTTGTTGCATGTTTTAATGAGTGCATTATATAGTTGCCTTCCTTTGGGGGTCACAAGGCGGGATCCCCAGTGCGTGTGCTTGGCGTTGTAATCTCCTGCTGCTATGAATCGCTCTCCAAGCGAAGTCCAAGTAGAAGTCCATGAATTGGTCTTCGGAGACTGTAAAGCGGGGTGGGCAGTAGACAGCGGCAATGGCAAGGTTGCAGTTGCCCAACTGTAATTTTATCGATGTAGCTTGCAGATGATTTTTAGCAAACCGTTGGTGAAAGTGGTGTTTGACGCGGTCTCTTATTAAGATTCCAGTTCCGCCATGCGTTTTACCATCTGGATGATCGGTGCATAGAACGTGTATCCCCGTATTTGAAAGTTATATTTGCTGGTGAGATGCGTTTCTGCCAGCAATATAACGTCGATGTGGTTTTCGTTCAGAAATTGAGTTATTTCAGGTTTATGTCGTGAAACACCGTTGGCGTTCCACAGAGTTATTCGAAGGCTAGGCATGGTTTATTTGGACTGCTGAGCTGCAAGCATTTGTAGTAAGATATTTTGGTTTTGCATAAGGGTTTGCATGGTGGTTTTCATGAGGGACATAAATTCCATCATATTTTGTTGCAAAGTAATCATCATAGATTCCATGTTACTTTGTGGCTGTCCCATGGCCTGCTGGATGTTATCAATTTTCGGCTCTATGTGAGCTGTGCCTGATCTTAGAGCACTGGCGTAAGAAATTCCGTTGGTGGTAATTGAAGGGCCAAATGATGATCTGGCTGCTTTTGCGAAGAAAACTTCCGGTGTCGTTTGTGATCTCATGTAAGTGTTTTGTGTGTTCAGAGAGCGTGCCGTTGTTGCTCGTTGCATCCGACTTTTCATCGCCTTGTAGACTGGACAGCCTCTGTAGTTAGCTTTGTGGTTTCCTTGGCAGTTTTCACACTTTTTAGTGAGAGAGTCTTCCTTGTTGGCAGGGCAGGGTTCGGAGCCGTGGCAGTTTCCACAAGCTACACATACTGACCTGAGGGTGCAGTAAGCCAGTTTGTGCATTGCACTGGCCCGGTCCGTTTGTGCGGCTCTTCCACTGTGATCCTACGGTGCAGAAGGTACTGCAACTTGTAGATCGGGTGCACTGCGTTTTTTTTTCAAAGTTCTGCTGTCTGGCTCCAGCTCGACCTTGAAGAGTGGTTGCGGCTTCTTGTTTTTGTTCATAATGTTTATACCATTTTTTGCGCAAAAACCGTTTTCTTTTAAGGCCTCTGTAATTTCGCAGGGGGTCACATCGGGTTCTATTCCCTTAAGCACAACTTGCAAACCTTTGCAACTTTTCAGCTGGTACGTGTAGTAATTCTTTTTGGCATCGTTTAAGTACTTCGACACTGCTCGGAAATCGTCTTCGGTTTTGGTTTGGAGTTTAGTTTCGGTTATATTCCCTTTCATAAGCGGAATAACATGAAAGTTATCTTTTCCGACAAGCTCAACTATTTTGTTGACTAGGGCATTCGAGATCTTCTCCCGAATAAAAATAGGTGGGGGCTTTAGTTTCCTTGGGGCTAATTGTTCAGACTCTGTTTCAGGCTCCGCCAGAATGGAAAATCTGTTTTCATCTAATGGCCCGGGATTTACAGGGCCTTTGTTGGAACGATTTATTTTGGGCTTATTGCCGTCCGAGTTTTTTGGGGGTGTTAGCTTGCGCTTGGAGATATTAATGTAGCGATCCATGCCTGTCTGCATGGTCGAACCCGCTTGCAGAATTGTCATTTCTTCTACCGTAGCTTTGTTTTTGCCGTTTGCACCGATTTTTGCACTTGGTTGTGTTGTTGCTTTACCCGCAGCACAAGAAGAGGGTGGAGTCGTTATTGCATTGTTGGCGACAGAGACCTTTGTAGTAGTCGTAGTAGTTTCTGTTGTTGTTGCGCTAGGCGGCAGAAGCTCTGTTGGAGTCTTGCATTGCTCACTCCATGGCGTTCGAGCGGTGAAGAGCAGGGCGGGAGAGCAAGAGTTAGCTCTCTGGTTTTCGGCGGTCAGTAAACTTGCACCTTCAAGCACTTTCGGTTCTAGAGTATTACTCGTCACCGTAAAATAGGCGTTGTTACGGGCCAAAGAGAGACGACGTTTGTCTTGTTCTCTCTGAATTTTTTCACGGGCTTCGTCTTGTTGTTTTTGTCGTTGAGTGCGCTGATCCACTTTCTTACTCATTTGTTTATAGTTAGTGCGTAAATATTAATTATTTAATTAATTAAAACTTTAGTTTACGATATGCGATTTGCATCGCAAAACCTCGCGCTTATTTTTCTTCGAACGTTTTCGACTGATTGGCTAATAAGAGCGCACTTCTTAATTTTTTTTTATTATTTTATATGCATCTGCGATGCAAAAACTTATAATTAACAATAATTGTAAGGACCAGGCAGTTTCTAGCTGCGGGTCTTAATTTTTTTTTACCTAGGTAGGGATACATGTAAAAATTTTATACACATACCAGAAAAAATTTTTGAATTAATTAATTAAATACACATAAATGCCTAATACAAAAAATAATAGGAGAAAAAGGAGAGGAGGTCAGAAGAACTTTCTGAATTTAAAAATAAAAGAATTAAATAGGCAGCTAGCTGAAAAATCTACCCCAGTATCCTGGGATGAAAATGTAGAAATTAAGAAAGAATTAGAGAACACGTATAGGGAATCAGATGCCTACAAAAATAAAAATGATATGAAGGAGGCTAGAAAACCAAAGTGCCCTGCAGATTGTAAAGGGCCTTTCAAAAATGCAGCTTGCGAGTGCCATAAGAAAAATTAAAAGATATAAAAATAAAAAGAAAATATTTAAATATAAATAAACATTTTTTGTTATGAAAAGTAACGCAATATCTAAAACAGATTTTGAAAGCGTTACAGAAATAATACCCAAAATGGGTTTAATTGAAACTAAAACAGTGGACACCACTGCCAATGTAATTAATAAAATCGAATCAAAAACTATTGATACCGATTTAACAAACATATTATTATCAATAATTGTTTTTATAATGAGTGCATACATTTTGTATAAAGCCTATATGTACCACAATAAGTGTGTATCAAAAAGAGCTATAAATAGAAGCCAGGCCAACGATCTGGATAAGATTTAAATTTATAAAGCACAAACAATTATTATAAAAATAAGTTCAAAATAAAAATTAAAGTCAAAAATTTGTAAATGTATGCAATGACATACCAAAAATAAGAGAATTAAAATTTTGAAATAAAAATAAAAATAAAAATAAAATATATTAACACACAAAATGAATACCACAGATTGCATAAGAATTACTCTATCCAATCAACCAAATTTTGAGAATAGGGTATTAGCCATACTCAGAAACAGAGGAGAGCCTCTTTCAATTTAAGATTTTGAAGACGAATATATGATTAGGTACGACCTAGCTTTTTCCCCGCTTTTTCATTGCAGCGGTACGCAAAAAGCAATAGTACTGTCTACAGTAAGACACTGTAAAGTATTTTCGGAAGTAGACATACACCCAGTCCTAAGACATATAAATGTGCTAAAAATTATGCACAACTAATACAAAAAAAAAAAATAAGTCCTTAGTATGGAATGGGAGCAATTAACTCTCCACATACGAGAATTAAAGGACACATTTGACAAGTCTTACAAATGTATAAGCCAAAATAGGCCAATACATAAAGACACTATTAATAAACATGCAAAGATTCTTGTAGATTCTTTCAATACTGCAAGAATTTTAGTACATGAAAATAGGGCAGCGATGGTCAAAATTATCTAAATTATTCATCAAATTACGTTCAAATCTAATAACTGTCAAAGATAGGTATAATTTAAATATATCGATACCGACAATTTTAAATACACCTTTGACAATAGATCAAGACATAGAACTAACGGAAAATGAAGATTCCGATTCGAGCGAAGGAATCGAAATAAAAGAAAAAGATCTACATGATCTAACAATTCCTGCAGTTATAACAGTAACAGAATCAGAAGAAGAAGAATATATAGAATCAGATGTAAGCGTGCCAGACACAAAAGAAAACATAATGGCAGATCCAGCAGCCCAAAGGGCATATATAAAAGATATCTCGAATGCCATCCCGGAATTTAACGGGCAAAAGATACATCTTCAAAGATTCATAACAGCCTTGAAGTTGGTTAACTTAACTAAAGGCACATTGGAAGATTTGGCTGTAGAAGTCATTAAATCCAAAATAATAGGATCTACACTATACAAAGTACAGAATGAAACAACAATAAATTCAATAATAAAGAAATTGCAAGACACTATAGTCGGCGAAACATCCGATGTAGTCAAAGCGAAAATGGCGAAAACAAGCCAGAAAGGCAAAACAGCTGAGAAATTTACATCAGAAATAGACTATTGCGGTAACAACTTCAGAAATAATTACCGCGGTAGGGGCAATAACCGAGGTAATTATCAGTATAACGGATATTACCAATATAATGGCTATAACCAAAATAACGGTTATAACCGAAACTATAATAATCAGACTATCAACAATTATAGAGGTCGTGGTTATTATTATTATAGAGGAAACAACCGTGGTGGAAACACCAACAATGCAAATACGAACACCAACGGACAGAAAATAATAATGTCCGACAGGTACAAACCACGTCGGAAAACCAATAAAGACCCATAAGATAAAAAACCTAGTAAAGAATACGGTTCATACTATCAATCTTAATTTCAATTTTTTCGTTTCTCTCAAAAATGAATGAAAATGAAAAAAAAAAATTATATACATTACACCTAGATACAGGTGCAGACATATCTTTAATAAAAGAAACTTCGGACTCGTTTAACAATGTTGATTATAAAGATATTACCCAAATATCAGGTGTTGGTGAAGGAACAACAAACTCAAAGGGATTAGTATCAATAGAACTTCTTTCAAGCAACTATGCTATACCACATACTTTTCATTTAGTAACATCAAATTTTCCTATTCCATGTGATGGAATCATAGGCATAGATTTTATGAAAAAATTCAATTGTCAAATAGATTTAAAGCCAGAAAACGATTGGCTCATACTGAGACCAGATAACCCCTATAATCCGATTAATATTCCAATAAATCATACACTAGAAAATAATTAGACAATTCAACCAGCAAGATCCGAAGAAGTCCGAAAAATTGATATAAATTCAGAAACCAGATATATATTAATACCAAACCAAGAAATCCAAAATGGTGTATTCATTGGAAATTCCATTGGAGATTCTAAAAACACTTTTGTCCGAATTTTGAATACAACTAATAAAACTGCAATCATTCAATTAAATACACTGAAAATTGAAGCATTGGATGATTACGACATAATTAAATATAATAAAAATGTAAACAAAGAAGAAATTATAGAAAAATTAAACAAAAATTTTCCACCTCAGCTCAAGGAAATTCTTAATGAATTAAGCACAAAATATACAGATATATTCGGAAAAGAATCCGAATCAATATCAACTAATAATTTTTACAAACAAAAAATAAGAATGAAAGATGATGAACCTGTATACATAAAGAATTATAGAATTCCCCACAGTCAAAAAGACGAAAAAAAAAAACAACAAACAACAGCCGGAGAGTGCAGACGTGTTTTGCGCGAGCTCCGGAAAAAAAAACCGCTCAAAAGTGAAAAACAATAACTAAAAATACTGGAGTGGTGTAATAAAGGCAATCTTATTGCTAAAAACAGTAAATAATAATTAGTGCTATGTAAAAAACTAGTGCAAAGTTATTATAAAAACTAAGAAGTGCCACGAGTGATAGCTCAATAAGCGGCGATTCAAAAAATGAGCGTAGAAGCTCCGTAGACCAGAGAAACAGTTAAATTTCTTATTTCTCAACCCGTGATACAGAAGTAGAAAGAACTTCTTCAAAGAGCAACTCAGCCCTACTGACCATTGACAGTGCGAGAGCACGGTCTTGTTCTCCCGCCCTACTCACACCAACTCCCACCTCATGGAGCTTGCAGTGTAGAACCCCACCCCCAGCTTCGACTCACAGCTCACCAGCCACGAGCACTGCGACCTCGTTAATTTCTGCAACCGCAGCCACTGCAACAACAACATCAACGGTCGCCGTTAACAACAACGCGATTTCGAATCCGTTTGCAACTTCTGCAGCGCCGAATAAAACTACAAAGCCAATTGTAAGTACGAGTGCCAATATCGGCAATAGCAAACAACAACAAGTGGTTCCGGCTATACAGACTGGCATGGACCGTTACATCCAAATCAAACGGAAGCTAAGCCCGCAAAATAAAATGGTTGGAAATAAACCAAAACAAAATTGGCCTAATAAAGGCAGCGAACAACCAGGCATCTTGTAACAACAGATTCGCCCTATTCTCGGAAATTGATAATAATCAATCCGAAGCTGGACAGGCTGTTCAAAAGAAACCAAAGCTCCACCAATTTACATAAGGGAACAGAACTCAAATGCCCTAGTAAAGAGAATTGTTGTGCTGGTCGGGAATGACAATTTTAATGTTACTCCTCTTGTTAAAGGGAATATTCATGAAACAAAGCTTCAAGCTAAAACTGAAGATCAATTCAGAGCTGTAACTAATTACCTAGACGAGGCTAGGAAACCCTACTACTCGTACCAGCTCAAGAGTAGCAACGGCTTGCAAGTAGTGATAAAGGGCATAGAGCCCGACGTATCCACCAATGAGATAAA
The DNA here is from genome assembly GCA_036346975.1 of Drosophila prolongata. Taxonomy (NCBI): domain Eukaryota; kingdom Metazoa; phylum Arthropoda; class Insecta; order Diptera; family Drosophilidae; genus Drosophila; species Drosophila prolongata. The sequence goes on from JAYMZC010000271.1 coordinate 5,135,443, forward strand.
AGAAGCACTGAAAGAAAAAGGATTTTTCCCCAAAAATATTATATTATTAATATTATCAACAAAAATAAAAAGCCGCAACCACTCTTTAAGGTCGAACTAGAGCCAGAAAGCAGAGCCTTGAAGAAAAATGAAGTGCATCCGATCTATAAACTGCAATTTCTGTTGCACAGAAGGATTACTGTTGAAGAACCGCATAAGCGGAATGGCCCGCTGCAATGCACAAACTGCCAAGAGTATGGACACACCAGAAACAACTGGGGGCTTCGTTCAGTCTGCGTAGCTTGTGGTGGCTTCCAAAAATCCGAACCTTGCCCTGCAAGCAAAGAAGACACAAAGACAAAGAAATGCGCTAACTGTGGAGATAACCATACCGCAAACTACAGAGGCTGCCCGGTCTATAAAGAGCTGAAGAGTCAGTTTCAACAAGCAAAACAAGCACGCTCCCAGAATGCACGAAATGCGTACGTGCAATCCCAAACCACACCTAATGTTTTCTTTGCGAAAGCAGCCAGATCTTCATTTGGGCCCCTCAACACAAATGGGGGAGTTTCATACGGCAGTGCCCTCAAATCAGGACTTGCCAATCAGACGGGGTTCCCACAAGCTCAATGCTCTGAGCAAAATATAATAACACCTCAGCAAGCAATAGGAAAAATACCAAACAGCATGGAAACCATGATGCTGACTTTACAACAGGGCATAATGGAATTTATGTCCTTCATGAAAACAACAATGACAAACCTTATGCAAAATCAAAACATTTTAATAAATTTGCTCACATCCCAACAATCTAAATAATCGATGTCGTGTCTTCGAATATCCATGTGGAATGCCAATGGCGTTTCACGGCACAAACTTGAAATAACTCAATTCCTCAATGAAAACCAAATAGATGAAATGCTGCTGGCAGAAACGCATCTCACAAGTAAATACAACTTCCAAATAAGAGGTTATACTTCATACTGCACAGATCATCCGGACGGTAAGGCTCACGGAGGAACTGGAATCCTAATCAGGGAACGCATTAAGCACCACTTTCACCAGAGGTTTGCAACAAATTATTTGCAGGCTACATCTATAAAACTACAAGCAGGCAACGGCAGTATCACTATAGCCGCTGTCTATTGCCCACCGCGTTTTACAATAACTGAAGAGCAATTCTTGGACTTCTACAATTCACTCGGAGATCGATTTATAGCAGGAGGAGACTACAACGCCAAGCACACGCACTGGGGATCAAGACTCGTGACGCCCAAAGGAAGACAACTGTATAAAACAATCATAAATTTGAGCAACAATATCGACTTTGTCTCCCCTGGCAGCCCCACATATTGGCCAGCTGACCCCAGAAAACTCCCGGACTTAATTGACTTCGCTGTGACCAAGAACATCCCAAGAAATTTAGTAAGCGCCAAATCGCTATCGGACTTATCATCGGACCACTCGCCTGTTTTAATAACTCTCCTTCAAAGCCCGAAAGTAATCGAGCACCCCTTCAGGCTGACCTCGACTAGAACTAACTGGCTAAAGTAGAATAAGTACGTAAGTTCCCACATTGAACTAACACCACAGTTAAACATAGAGAACGACATCGACTTCTGTGCTGATGCCCTGGAATCAGTACTCGTGGCAGCAGCCAAAATCTCAACACCAGAAGAGACAATCGTACGTAGCAACCAATACAAAACTAATCTGCAAATCGAACAACTGGTTCGGGAAAAACGACGTCTACGACACGTTTGGCAATCCTGCAGATCGCCCCATTCGAAGCAACTCTATAATGATGCCACCCGCAGACTCACCAAAACCCTCAAGCAAGAAGAGGAGCTTGCGCAGCGCCGGTACATCGAGAAACTGTCGCCGACCAGTACAAAGCATCCTTTGTGGAGAGCTCACCCAAATTTAAACTCTCCGATAGAATCAGTCACTCCGATTAGAAACTCCTCGGGTACTTGGACCCGCAGTGACGAAGACAGAGCCGAAACATTTGTTTTACACCTACGAAATGTATTTCAGCCGAACGCCGCCACAAACTCTCTTCAACTACCGCCGCTTTATCTCTGAAATTGCAATTAACCCGATTTTGTTTCAAGCACCTGAAATTGCTAACGTCATTAGGAAGCAAATAAAACCGAAAAAGGCTCCAGGGGGCGACCTAATAACCCCAAAAATGATAATTGAACTTCCAAACTGCGCAGTAAATGTTATATGCAAGCTATTTAACGGGATCACAAAACTTGGCTACTACCCCAAAAAATGGAAAATGTCCGTGGTTATAATGATACCGAAGCCTGGGAAAGATCACACAATTCCCTCATCGTACAGGCCAATAAGCTTACTATCGTGCCTGTCCAAATTACTGGAAAAATGCCTGCTCACGCGCATTACCCCATATTTAAGAGAACAAAACTTAATCCGGCACATCAATTCGGGTTTCGTGAAAGCCACGGAACCATCGAGCAAGTCAACCGGATAACTTCAGAAATTCCTACAGCCTTCGAACATCGGGAATATTGTAGTGCGATATTCCTCGACGTCTCTCAGGCATTCGACCGAGTGTGGCTTGAAGGCCTTATGCATAAAATCATAACATTACTGCCAGAAAACACTCATAAGTTACTTAAGTCGTACCTCTACCAATGAGTCTTTGAGGTTAGATGCAATACAACGACATCCAACGAGTATAACATTGAAGCCGGAGTCCCACAAGGTAGCGCCCTGGTCCCTACCCTGTTTGTCCTATACACAGCAGACATCCCTACGAACGAGAGGCTGACTACGTCCACATTTGCTGACGACACCGCAATCATGAGCCGCTCGAGATGCCCAACTAGAGCAACAGCTCAACTGGCTGATCATTTGGTGGTAGTTGAAAAGTGGCTATCAGACTGGCGAATCAAAATTAATGAACAAAAGTGTAAACATATAACGTTTACCCTTAACAGACAACCGTGCCCTCCGCTAACTTTGAATAGTACGCAGATTCCCTAAGCCAGCGATGTAACATATCTCGGCGTCCACCTCGACAGACGCCTAACCTGGCGGAGGCACATTGAATGCAAGAAAGTACATCTCAGACTTAAAGCTAGCATCCTACACGGGATTATAAATTCTCGATCACCCCTGTGTCTGGACTTTAAAGTTCTTCTCTACAACTCCACCCTTAAGCCCATTTGGACCTACGGCTCCCAGCTCTGGGGGAACGCGAGCAACAGCAACGTTGACATCATACAGCGCTCACAATCAAAAATCCTGCGAACAATCACTGGGCCACCATGGTATGTTCGGAACGAAAACATCCACAGATGAAATAGCAAAGCAGAAAGCGGCCTACCATAACAAGCTTACACTGCACCCAAATAATCTCGCAAGGATCCTAAGACGGGTTTTGAACAGAACTCGTCTGCATCGTAACGATCTACCAGCCCAGAAATAAATATTAGGTCCCGTTAGTCTAAATTCACTCTACATGACTGTAAGTTAAGTTATATTCTTAAGATTTGATATACTTATTGTTAGTCTCATATAGAGAAGATTCAATAAATAAAGCATATATTAAAAAAAAAAAAAAAAAAAGACGAAGTAGAAAAACAAGTAGACAAATTAATTAAAGACCAAATAGTAGAACCTTCAGTTTCTGAATACAACAGTCCATTACTAATCGTACCGAAAAAATCATTACCAAATTGTGATACTAAAAGATGGCGTTTAGTAATTGATTACCGCCAAATTAACAAAAAAATTTTATTAGATAAATTTCCGCTACCAAGAATAGACGATATTCTTGACCGATTAGGTAGAGCTAAATACTTTTCATGTTTAGATCTAATGTCAGGATTTCATCAAGTAGAACTCGAAGAAACGTCTAGAAATATAACATCCTTTTCCACGAGCAATGGCTCCTATCGCTTCACGCGATTACCTTACATTCCAAAGAATGATGACAATTGCATTTTCAGGTATCGAACCTTCACAGGCGTTCTTATATATGGATGACCTAATTGTCATCGGTTGTTCAGAAAAACATATGATTAAAAATCTTACAAACGTTTTTGATTTATGCAGGAAGCACAACCTTAAATTGCACCCAGAAAAGTGCACATTTTTCAGACACGAAGTGACCTTCCATGGACACAAGTGTACTAACAAAGGTATTTTGCCAGACAATACAAAATACGATGTAATACAAAAATACCCAGTCCCAACGGACGCAGACAGCGCTAGAAGATTCGTTGCATTTTGCAATTACTACAGACGTTTTATTACAAATTTTAAAAAAAAAAGAATGTTAAATTCGAATGGACAGATGAATGTCAAAACGCATTCGAATACCTTAAAATTCAATTAATGAAACCTACACTTCTACAATACCCAGATTTTAATAAAGAATTTTGGATAACAGCAGATGCAAGCAAACAAGCGTGTGGAGCTGTTCTTACACACAGCTACCAGTAGCCTATGCATCAAGATCATTTACTAAAGGAGAAAGCAACAAAAATACAACTGAATAAGAATTAGCAGCGATCCACTGGGCAATAAATCACTTTCGACCATATATTTATGGAAGACATTTCACAGTCAAGACAGACCATAGGCCATTAACTTACTTATTTTCGATGACAAACCCGAGCTCAAAACTACCGCGAATGAGATTAGACTTAGAAGAATATGATTTTACTGTGGAATATCTTAAGGGAAAAGACAATCATATAGCCGATGCGCTTTCAAGAATAACCATAATGGATTTAAAGAATATTCAAACGAATAATAAAATTCTGACAGTCACTACCAGAAACCAAAGTAAACAGAAAAATTCCTGCACCATTGACGATAACTGAAACGCCACAAATGGCTTTTGACAGGGTAATTGTGAATACGATCGGTCCACTACCTAAATCTGAACAAGGAAATGAATATGCAGTAACCCTAATCTGCGATTTAACTAAATACCTTGTGGCAATACCAAACCAAAGTGCAAAAACAGTAGCAAAAGCTATATTTGAAGATTTTATTCTGAAGTACGGTCCAATGAAGAAGTTCATAACAGACATGGGAACAGAATATAAAAATTCGATAATTGAGGATTTATGTAAAAATTTAAATATCAAAAACATAACTTCTACCGCCCACCATCACCAGGATGGAGCGAAGCCACGGAACATTAAATGAGTTCATCCGCTCATACATCTCAGTTGATAAAACAGATTGGGATGCATGGCTCCAGTACTTCGTATATTGTTTCAACACAACACCCTCTATGGCACATGACTATTGTCCATATGAGTTAGTTTTTGGTAAAATTGCAAATTTACCTCAACATTTTAATAGCATAGATAAAATAAAACCTCTATATAATGTAGATGACTACGCTAAACAATCTAAGTTTAGACTAGAACAGGCATTTAAGAGAGCTAGATTAATGTTAGAATCTCATAAAAAGAAACAAAAAAATAGATATGACAATAATACCTTAGATTTCGATTTAAAAATAGGAGATCAAGTTTTATTGAAAAATGAAACAGGGCATAAGCTAGACTTTAAATATACTGGACCTTATAAGGTTGAAAGTATAGAAGAAAACGATAACATAGTAATTTCAAATAACAAAAATAAAAAACAAACAGTACAAAAGGATAGGTTAAACATTTTTATTTCATAATCACTTTAATTCTCTTATAATATATCACATATGGCCATACATAAATTAAGAACCATAATTTAATGGAAATATAAGACAAAATTAAAAAAAAAAATATATACTAAAATAAATAATACTTTCTGATTCGAAAAAAAAACAATAATAAATTAAATAAATAACACAACAAAAAAAAAATAATAAATATATATATTATTATAAAACAAGATGTTCATTTATATTTTATATACATATAGTAAGAAAATAACTTCATAGAATTACGTTATTTTTCAAAAGGAGGGAGATGTAGTATGCATGTATCATTGTAGCGAGTACCCACTGTACCGACACCAACATTGTATTACAGTGTACTTAAACAAATACAAAAGCGCCGGCCGCTAAACTTTTGCGGCCAGCCGAAATATGAATGCCCCTCAGAGCCCAACTTATGGGAAGTGCTAGTGTCAGCATATTCCCATGGCCCTCGCGCTCTCAGTGCTACCAGCACAAATACAATTGCGAGCATATACTTCGAGATATATGACGGCCGCTGCCAATGTTTGCAGGCAGCGCAGCCGCAAATAGCTAGCTGTAATTCATTATTAATTTGACGATTCAATAATAAAGATCTGCCCATGGCAAATTAAAATAAAGTGACTATTCTTTTAACAAAAATATGATGGCCTTCTTTATAACATTGCTCTCATGTTTTCAAGCTACAGCGATGAAGGAAAATAATTAGATTTACGCTTGGTGCTAACAAAGTCATAAAACTGTTACGGGTCCTGCGAGAACTGGACCTTACAATTAGTAAGCACGGTTAATCTTGACGGATCACTTAAATATCCAGGAAAAGCAGATTGAGATCCGGTATTTTTATGTTTCTTATAAACTCTGGACTTTACATTACTTAAGCGGCTTAAATCTTTGCTAAACCAAGGTGATTTATTGGAGATAGACGGATGGTACAAGGGAACACAGGAATTAAAAAATGAGTTTATTGCAGTGTAAAAAAACATTAAGGGCATCGGGCTTACTATTGCATGAGTAAAGATCAGACCAATTAAACCCAGAAATAACATTATTTAGCCTCATTATTGATTGATTTTTCTGATTGTTCTTCTATCACGGTACCCGATTGTCACTTCGATGATGATGATATGATATGGATATTCAGGTTTCCTAAGTTGTGCTAACCTGGACAGAAACGCACCTTTAAAATTTAATACAAAATACAAGTCAAGTCAAGACCTAGTGAATTTCAAACATAGTTTACTTGAGATAAAGATAAGTCAAGAAGGTCATCAAACAAAATCATGTTTTGGGTATATGTAGAAAGATATTCGATTATTCCTCTCTGAAATATTAAAATCTCCTAGACCTACACAATGATCCCTATCAGAAAGCTTATATGCAACAGACTTGATAACGGAAGGGTGATTTAAAAATTCAGAAAGTTCAGACAACGTCGGAAAATATAATTAATATAATCAAATATAGTTTAATATAGAGTTACCAGGAAGAATTAACTTTATACAAATAAATTCAATGGTTTAAATCCACTCCAATAAAGACTCTACCTCCCCATCTACAAGGACAGTCATACCCATATATCATGTACTTACCTGGAAAATCACCGGAGCTTAGGAACTTCGGCTTGAACGAGGTTTCTGTGAGATGCAAAGGAATGGCTATCCAAATACAATTTAGTTAGCTTGCATCGCAAGCCTCTTGCAATCTGATAGGGCAGAATTATTTTCTTTAGTGGAACCAGTGAAAGGGATTTTGTTGGATCAGAATTTCTTTCTGCAGGGCAGAATCTCTTTCAGCTGCTGATTATAGAAATATTGGAGGAATTGCTGCAATCAGCTGCTGCTCCGCGGGAGTTCTCCGCTGTCCGTTTGATTGAGGATGTGAGGTATTACATTTTTGCAGCTTACCACCAGCGGCTTTTTAACGCTTAGGGGACTATTCTGTTAGCTTACGGCCATTAAACTGAGAGTCCATAGTAGATAGGAGATTATCAGCTCGTGTTTAAATTATCTCTAGCAACGCCGAAACACCTAATCAGCCAAATTAAGCCGTTTTTAATTTGGCGCATGAACGACTTCATCTCGTTCGCAACCTCGACACAAGCGTCACAACAGAACTTCAAATGGGAGGCAATCACTTGTCCAGCCAGTAAAACCAGCTCACTTGCTGTACACCATGTTTTCACACAGCCAGCAAGTCATGTTAGACTGGTCAGCCACATTTATCAAATTACTGTTACTCATTCTACCTATTTCAACCACTACACCAAGAAAAATAAATTTAAATGAAAGCGAGTACCTCAAGAGCTCAGAAACGGTACGCTAGAAGCAAAGAGAGCGAGTGAGCGGGAGCGTAATTTAGTTAAAGTGCATGCAAAAGCAACACCAAAAACAGCACTACGACATAGTTTGTGTACAATGTTAATATAGTTCACTCGCGAAGCGAACGAAATTTAAATTTATGTTTTAATAGGTGATTGTGAAAATGTTTTGATAAAGCCCAACGATATTATAAAACGAAACAAAATTCGAATTCCGAGCGCCAAAAAAAAAAACACGTTCACCTTAACGTTATGCTTTGCAGTTAAATGACGTCTTAAATTTGTTGCTTGAGAATCTGCTAACATTTTTTGCGACCACAATTGAAATAATCTAAACGCACTAAATTTATAATAGCAGCGAAAGGGCACGGCTCGTAGTGTCGCGGAACCATTCGAACTTGTGCAACGTATCTGGACCAATAAGCACTTTGACATCAAACGGTGTGTAATATCTACATATTTTGCTTTAATTCCGGAGCAGAGTACTCCCTTGTTAAAGAATCGGTATCCCAACAACTGTCCGGCACACGAATCAATAATGTCGTTATTTTTAAGAGGTATAGGAAATAACACGGTAACTAGTAACTTGCAAATATTATCAAATGTCATTATCAGCGGGTACAAATGTACAAAATTAACATTGATACACACACATCATTCCTATGTTTGTATGTGTCAGAACTTCTCGGAAATCAACGGGACCTTCTTGTTCGTTGCTTTTTGAGTATGCATTTCGTTTTTGTCCGCTCGGCGCGTTTGGCTTCACTTCAAGTTTGACAGCGAGTGCGTGCGGTTCACAAAGTTAATCAATGTGTTATTATTTATCTGGTTGCTTGTTGGGACAATTATATTATAAAATCAATAGGTTATGGACCAGTCACAATTACTGTTAGAGAGGCTGCAAATAAAGCAAACGTCTACATTTGTTGAGTTGATATTTCAAACTGATCTTTATTTTCTTAAGACCTAGCTTAGGTTGCTAACATGAAATTCTCATAACCTTATCTCTAACAAGACCAACGCAATGATCAAGTGCAAGCGGGGATTTTCCGCTGCAAGATATATGTACATATATAGTTGCTGTACAAATATTTAAGGGATGAACCCAAGCATAAGATCGAGATACGTTTCTAGGTGCCTAGTGGCGTTTAAATTTAAATCTATGCAGACACATGCTTATCAGTACAGTGCTGCTGCGGTTTGATGTTTACATATAATTTTTATATGTATATACGTGTTCATGTGTGAACATTCTGCCAAGGGCCAGCAGGATTAGGCGCACGTTTTACATTTACGTCGCTAACATTATTTATAATGGATTTATTTTATTATACATACGTATATTCTTTATTTTTTATTTTCTCAATGGATTACAGTACATATATTTGTTCTTAAAACAACGATATAGTGGACTGTATTTATTATTATTTTTTTATATTTTTGTTTATTTTGTTTTATCTCAATTGTTAACATTTATATGACTGGCAGTGGACCGGCAAAGGTTATTGCTTGTATTCTTTGTCTAACAGCACATTTTCGTACAAAATATATTATTAAAATTATTATAATTACTAATTATTAATCCAGCATGTCCGAAAATATGATCTTTAAGTTGTAATGATGTGCTTTCATGTATTTAATTTCATTATTTAATCGTTCAATTTCAACAGTATGATTTAATGTTGTTAGTTTAAGCGGATCCCAAACAATCTTCGGAACTTCATTAATATCTACTATAAATGATGTTGATAGCGTTTCCTCGCTTTCAGATTGGATATTATGATGGGCAACTAAGATCTTATCGTCGGTCCGTGCCGTACAATATGGCGCAATACTTAACACCCCCTGCTGAGGCAGGTCAAACAACTGTATTTGAAAGCCAATACATTGCAGTCTGACTTTGGTATTGATAGGAACTTTAAACAACCAACTACTTTTCTTTTCCAGCTTTACCCAGTAACATTTAGAATCCTCGATTTGTTTGTAAATACAGTTCGCAGTTCTATTTGGCTTTAGCGGCTGAATCTGGTCTTTGTACACCAATTAAAGGGCAAATCTTTGTAATAGGTCTTGTAAATGATGCTTCTGGGGATTTGACTTTGACAACCCTAATTCGATTGTCCTTACCTTTGTAAATTTCTTCTACCTTTGCTATTGGCCATCTATCTGGGTGGCAATTTTCATCCTTCAAGAGTACTACTTGCCCAGTTTCTATATTGGGAATATTTTTTTTCCAATTATACCTTTGTTGCAGAGTATGCAAATAGTCCTCCTTCCATTTCCTCCAAAAATATCTTTTAATTTTTTGGATTAATTTCCACCTATCTAAATCACCCATTTTCTGGTTATCATTTATAGGTTCGATTATTTCTAATGGTGGTCGTCCTACTAAAAAGTGACCAGGTGTTAGAACTTCATGAGTTGAAAACTCATGAGTTCAAAACTTCTTATATTTGGCATAGCAAGGTTGACATCTCTTCGTATGTCAATATACTATCTCCAATCACTCGTTTTAAATGATATTTCATAGTTTTTACGCCGGCCTCCCAGATACCTCCAAAGTGAGGTCCTGCCGGGAGAATAAAATGCCACTCAATCCCTTCTTTCTCGTGTTGAGATGCAACTACAGAATTTTCATGTATTGCCTTTATTTTATCGTTGGGAGAATCTCTCCACAATATATATTGATATTCTTGATATTCTTCATCAATAAATATCTGACGGTACATATTTTCGATGTCCGCTGATATGACGAATTCCCATTTACGCCAATTTAAAATTATGTTAAAAATATCTTTTTGAACTCGGGGTCCAATCCACATAATGTCATTGAGATTTTAATTATTAGTACTTTTGGCCGAAGCGTCAAATACTACTCTTAATTTTGTGGTTAAGCTGGAATCCCTAAGTACGGCTTGATGAGGTAAGTAATATTTTCCCTCTTTTTTGGATTCGATCATATGACCGAGATCAATATATTCCGTCATATATTTTTTATAAGCATCTCTTAATTTTTCGTTTTGCTTAAATTTCTTTTCCATGTTAATGAGCCGTGAAATTGCTTGTGGCCTTGATTCCTCTAAGGATGTATTGTCCTTAAATGGAATCCTAACAATATATCTACCACTTGAATCTCTCGCGGTAGTTTTAATAAAATTGTTTTCACAAAATTCGGTTTCTATGTCATTGCTGTCATCCTTTTCTAATTCCCAAAATCTCTCCAAATCTCAAATCATGGTTGCAACTATCGTATTGTTACCCTTAGATTTTGTGCAGCCTGATACAATCCAACCGAATTCTGTATTTTGCCTAGGACTCCGTCTATTTTTTTAACCCACTTTTAAAAATGTGAACATATAAATCTGCTCCTATAATAAGCTCCACTCTAACTGGTTTATTAAATTCTGGATCAGCAAGCCGGAATTTATTCCACCTGGAAGTGTCTATACTTAATGATTGAAATGGTAGTGCCTTCATCAACTTTGGAAGAATAATCGCATCTACTGTCAAATTATCTTTGTTTCCATTTCTTTTAATTTGCAAATTAACTTTATGCTTAAAAATACATTTTTTAGTGGAGGAAACACCACTAATTTGTGCATAACTTTTAATTCTAGGTAATTGCAGAATTTGTGAATCTTCCTCAGATATACTTGTACTTGCGAGCCACTGTTAATCAAAGCTCTTAATATTTCAAAACCCTCATTCCTCGACTTTACTTGGACCAGGGCAGTGCCTAATAACGCTTGCTCTGTTGCCCTACAGGTATTCACTTTTTCCTGATTATGTCCTGTAAAGTGAAGTAATGTATGGTAGGGTTTGTTACAAGTCAAGCAAAGGTGCTCGCTTGTACATTTTTTATTAAACGAATGCCTAAGACGATTTTTTCTTGCCCAGTCAGACCTTTCTGCTGGTCTCAATATTTTAATTTTATGGCATTGAATTAAATAATGACCCGGAAACTTACAACACGCACAATTTTCACTATAATTTTTGTGAGGGGTATCATTTGTTACCATTTTATTTACAGGTTTGTTTTCCTGTGAAAATTATGAAATTGAATTGAGCCTTTGTTCTAAAAAGTCCATGACATCAGAAAGTGATTGAATTTCTTTTGTCTTTTTGACATGGCTTTCGTATAGATTAATTGACTCTTTGTTAAATTTTCGAAGGATAATGTGAGCAAAAATTGTATCCACATCTTCGGACAATTGTGCCTTTAATTTAATTACACAAACTGACTCATTAATTGTGTCAATAAATTATTATTTGCTTACTGGATTCCAAATTTAAATTTGGTATATCCATAAGCCTATTTATGTGGTCTGAGAAAATTTTTCTTTTATTCTCATACCGCTTGGTTAAGAAATACCAAGTGGCTTCATAATTTTCCCCAGAACCGAGCAACAAATGGGTAACCACATTCCTGGCTAAGATCCTCTCTTGTATGAATGAGCTCAGTGAAGAGCTCATTAAACAAATTCCAATTTTTGGCAGGGTTGTTAAGTCCTCTACCTTAACTACCGTCGAGACTTCAGCAATGTTTTTTATTCCGCTGAGTCGGCTATTGATGGCTGTTAAAATATTTTGTTTGTCGAATTCCAGTTCGCTAATTTCTTCATCGAACAGAGAACTTTCGAAATAGGTGTTAACTTGTTCGATTACGTTAACCACCTTATTCCAAAGGAATTTTTTTTATTTTTTCTTATAATAAGGAAATCTGGGCTACTGTCTATTAGTTTCGATGTTTCCTCTAGATAACATCTTAGTTGCCCAACAATATCTTGGAATGACTGCTCTCTTTTACGTGCGCTGTCACTCGCATTTTTAGAATTTAGTTGTGCCCCTAAACTACCCATATTTTCAGGATTTTAATTGGGCACTATTTGCTGAATGGCAATTTTTAAATCTTTCCCTGAACTACCCATTTTTTCAGTGTTTTTATTGTGGACTATTTGCTCAATGGGATTACTGATTACCTTCTAATATTTAATTTTTAATTGCGCCAAAACAATCATAATCAAGTCATACTGTTTCAAGTTAAAATACTCGTGATCGACAACGCCGATCTTTAATAAGTTAGTATGACTAGAAACAAAAATATTCCTAAATTCTTCTAGCTTTGCGAATTCGTTGGAATTTAGCGATGGTTTTGCTTCCAACTTTCTAATTTCCAACGTAATTTCGGCGTGCTGAGAGAGAAACTGAATAGTTTTTTCGGACAACATTTTATATCTTTAAATTTATATAGCAACTTAACATTAGGATACAAAAGTTTAAAATATTATTATTGTCAAAATGCGTTTTCTTTTTTTTTTTTTTTTTTTATTTAACTTTGCTTTTATTTATTGAATCTTCTCTTAATTTTGAGACTAACAATAAGTTTACGAATCTTAACATTAAAATTTAACTAACAGTATAATAAGACTGCATTCTGGTTGCGCGTGCCTCAAGTCGATCGTTGGGTGGGTAAGTCATTGCGACGAAGGCGTGATTGGTTGATCAACCTTGTAAGACCTCTCGCCAGGTGGTTAGGGTGCAACGATAGCTTGGTAAAGTACTTTTCCTTCTGTTCTGCGATCACTTCTTTGACTGGTAGAATGTTTAAGTCGCGATGTATGGTTTCGTTGCGAACGTACCACGGTGCCCCGGTGATTGTTCTCAAGATCTTCGACTGAGCTCGCTGGACTATGTCAATATTGCTATTGCTGGCATTCCCCCATAACTGAGAGCCGTACATCCATATAGGTTTTAGTACCGAGTTATACAGCAGGACTTTATATTCAAGACTAAGGGGAGACCGAGCGTTGATAAGCCAATGAAGGCTACTGGCTTTTAGCTTTAGGTGTGTTCTTTTGGCTTCAATGTGCCGGCGCCATGTGAGTCTTCTGTCGAGGTGTACTCCTAGATATGTCACTTCGTTTGCTTGCGGGAGTAGAGTATGGTTTAACATGAGCGGCGGGCAGTTTTGCCTGTTCAGGGTGAACGTAACGTGCTTGCATTTTTGTTCGTTCACTTTAATTCGCCAATCTGATAGCCACTTTTCTACATCGACCAGATGAAGAGCGAGCTGCGCAGTTGCTTGCATCGGGCATTTTGAGCGGCTGAGAATGGCTGTATCATCAGCAAACGTAGATGTTGTTAGTCGTGTGCTTGTTGGGATGTCTGCTGTGTAGAGGACATATAATGTTGGCCCAAGCACGCTTCCTTGAGGAACTCCAGCTCCAATAGTGAAATCGTCAGTTATAGCAGTGTTGCATCGAACAGCAAATTTTCTGTCGTAGAGGTAAGACTCTAGAAGCTTATGGGTGTTGTAGGGGAGCATTGTCTTGATCTTGAACATAAGACCTTCTAGCCAAACTCTATCAAATGCTTGAGAGACGTCTAAAAATATGGCAGTACAGTACTCTCGTTTTTCGAACGCGTTCCGAATTTCTGATGTTATCCGGTTGACCTGCTCAATTGTTCCGTGCTTTTCACGAAACCCAAATTGATGTGACGGAATTCCTTCCTGGATTCTTAGGTATGTGTTTATCCGAATCAATACACATTTTTCAAAGAGTTTAGATAAGCATGAGAGTAGGCTTTGTGAGGAGTCTTAAACTCCCCACAAATCCCGATGCAGGAGATCGGCCTAGCAACAGCGGAGGAGGCGAGAAAGCCGGAGAAATGAAGGGCATCCAGGTCAAACGGGAAACATTCGGACCTTGGACCCTCATATGGCAAGGGCAACGAGGTCAAACGGTGAATTGGCGGACTTCGGACCCGCCTAAAGAGGACACACCGTGAACTAACGGAACCTCGATGGACCTTGGACCCACACCCGGCAAGGGCAACGGGGTCATACGGTAAATTGGCGGACTTCGGACCCGCCTAAAGAGGACACACCGAGGGAAATAACGGCACCTACAGCGCCTATAAAAAGGACGGCGCAAGCGCAGCTCGGGACAGTACGAGTGCGAGAATCAGAGCGAGTGCGTGAACGCGAAATAAGTAAACATCGAAACCGAAGTGCCCAAGGATCAAGATCGCAAAGTCGAGACGCCGAACGACGACAAGTCTACAAGGCTGAGGCTACAACGCTGAGATCCAACGGTGCAAGGTCGTGGTAAAGTCAAGCTTAGGGAGTCCTTGCGCGGTGTCAGGCGATAAAGGTGGCTAGGCGATAAGGGAGAACTTTGTTCTACCTGCTAGGCGATACACCTTGCCGACAAAGTCCAGGCTGAACTCCGGAAGCCAGGCGATAAAGGTGGCTAGGCGATAAGGCGTAACTTCGGTTCACCTGCTAGGCGATACACCTTGCCGGCCCCGGTAGGGAAGCTCGCATAACATCCAGGGTTTTGGCGGAATCGTACCGATCTAAGTCACCCGGAGCAGCAAGCCGAAGCGACGCAGTAGCAGGCCAGGAGCGACGCAGCGGTAAGCCAGGAGCGACGCAGCAGCACGCCAGGAGCAGAGCAGCAGCGAGCCAGGAGCAACGCAGCCGGAGACAGCGACAACGGGCAGCAGAATAATAGCGATAAGGCTATATTTTAGAGAGTCAATAAACCAGCACCAACCTAATCATTTCTGGCGTTATCCTTTGGTCACGGGCGGTCACTCAATATAAATTTGGTGGAACGAACTCACAACCTCTCTGAGCTAGCCGCACGTTTACGTAGCGAGCAGAAATAAAGAATCAGGTCGTTACATCTGGCGCCCAAGAGTGATTGTCCTGACCAAGGAAACAAAAGTTCCGAGATGGGGAAGTCCTGGATTTATAATCTCAGGAAGGAAGACTTCGACGAGGTGAGCCAAGTTTTAGGAATAGAACTGGAGGGCTCAGTCGATTCGATGAGGAAGACGCTGGGAGACTTCGTCGACCAGACGGCAGAGGAGCCAGACATCGCCGATTTGGTAACGGGCCTGGAAAAGAAATTCCGGAAAATGCCCACGCCAAAATTTAAAATCACAACCGCAAGTGCCGAGGGCCTCATAGCGAGCTTGGATGTGTCGAGCATCGCAAGCCACGCAAGTCGGCAGCGGGAAAATAGCCGGGAAAGAAAGGAGAATTCCAGGACGCACACCCAGGACTACGCGAAGGTGGCCAAACAGGTCCGGGAGTGGAATTTCCGCTACGACGGAAACGACAAGCCGCTGGAATTCTTGGAGCAAGTAGAATGGTCAGTCGTGACTTACGGTCTCGACATAAATCAGATCCCACGAGCAATGCCGGAGCTGCTCCAAGGCAGAGCCTTGAAGTGGTTCATCGCCAACAATCAGCACTGGGAAACCTGGGGAGACTTCATCTACAGCTTCCAAAATTTCTTTCTGCCCCGAGGATACATGGCGAAGCTGGCGGATCAGGTCAGACAGAGGAAGCAAGCCTACGGGGAGAGCTTCAAAGACTTTATGGTGGATATGCAGACCCTGATGCGCCCACTGAATATGTCGACCAAGGAAACGCTGGAGAGGATAAAAGAGAACAGCACGCCGGCACTCAGAATGTTCGTTCGCCCATACGAATGCCGAAATTTGGAGACATTGATGGCGCTGGCTGACGAATTTGAGGAGCTCGACCAGCAGCGGGAGAAATTCGAGCTGGAAAACAATCCCCGCAAGCAGCAAGGGCAGAGCAACCCAGTGCCAAGGCCAAGACCAGACCAGGGTGCGGTGTGCAGGCGGTGCCAGGAGGACCCGGACGCACAACCACGAAGTACGCCGCGCGGCCACGAACCGGCAAACAATCGCGGCGGATACGTGGCAAATCCTACCCAGGCCTGCCGCAGATGCGGGGGTCCAGACCACTGGGCGAAGGAATGCCGAAACCAACGTCTTACGTTCTGCTGGCGATGCGGAAAAGTAGGAGTTCGGACGGTTCAATGCTGTTCCGGGTCGGGAAACGCCCAGCGACCCCAGCCTCCGAGGGGCGGCCAGGGATCGCAAGGTGCTGCCTCTCGAAATTAATGGGCGACCTGCAGGCGGAAGAAATGCAACTGTCCGCCACGGTGCTCATAGGTGAAAGTAAGATAAAGGCCACGGTGGATACCGGCGCCACGGCGAGTTTCATCAGCGAAGAGCTGGCGGACAGGCTGCAGGCAGCAGGAAGGGTCGGACCCACGAGAAGGCAAGTACGGATGGCAGACGGTCGCTGTGGAGAAATAAGATCACAGCTGGAGACCAGAATTGGACTGGGAACGAAAACAATTTCAATGGAGCTGCTGATTTTACCAGGACTGATAGACGCACTGGTGTTGGGATGGAATTTCCTCACCAGAATCGGGGCCGAAGTCGAGTGCGCAGGACACAGCGCGTCGATACCGGCAAAGAATAGACGAGGAGGATGGCTGGAGGAAAAACTGTCAGTGGCAATAGTTGAAACACCCAAAAGATTTGCGGAAAAGGATGTGGAGGGATTTTTAAAAGCCGAGTTGGACGAACTGGAAGGAATAAATGGTACATCCAACGTGGCCGTACATAGGATCACCATGAAGGACGACCAACCAGTCAAACAACGGT
Organism: Drosophila prolongata; assembly: GCA_036346975.1. NCBI lineage: Eukaryota > Metazoa > Arthropoda > Insecta > Diptera > Drosophilidae > Drosophila > Drosophila prolongata. Next base: position 5,152,929 of record JAYMZC010000271.1, read on the forward strand.
ACTACCCTAAAAATCCAAAAATGCAGGGTGAGATAAATGCCAAGGTAGACGAGCTGCTGGAAAAAGGATGCATCGAGCCGTCCAGGAGTCCCTACAGCTCACCAATAGTCATGGTGAGAAAGAAGACTGGAAAGTGGAGGCTTTGTGTGGATTTCCGGCAGATAAATGCGAGGTCCATAAAGGACGCATACCCGATGCCGATGATAAATTACATCCTGGACCAGCTGCGAGAGGCGAAGTACATCAGCAGTCTCGATCTAAAGGACGGTTATTGGCAGATCCCCTTGGAGGCAGACAGCAGGCAGTATACAGCGTTTACTGTACCAGGGAAGGGCCTGTTCCAATGGAAGGTGATGCCATTTGGCCTACACTCCGCGTCGGCAACATTCCAGCGGGCATTGGACCAAGTCATTGGACCAGAAATGATGCCGCATGCCTTCGCGTATCAGGACGATATTATCGTCATCGGACGAACGCTCGAAGAGCATATGGAAAACCTGAAGGAAGTGTTTAGGAGACTAAGGGCCGCCAACTTGAAAGTAAATGCGGAAAAATGCAAATTTTTTAGAAAGGAACTGCAATACTTGGGGCATCGCATAACTGACCAAGGCATCGGAACAGACCCAGAAAAGGTGTCGGCAATTGCCTTAATAAAACCACCGGCCAACGTTAAGGAGTTACGACAATATTTGGGAGTGGCGTCGTGGTACAGGCGTTTTGTGCCAGATTTTGCAACGTTGGTGCATCCGTTGAATAGCCTGCTCCGGAAAAGCACAAAATGGGAATGGACAGATGACCATCAACAGGCGTTTGAAGCTGTCAAGGCCAGGCTAATAGCAGACCCAATCTTAGCATGCCCAGATTTTACAAAGACATTTGTGCTGCAGACCGACGCCAGTGATTACGGGCTCGGTGCTATTCTCACACAGAATTCCGACCAGGGCGAGAGGGTGATCTCGTATTCCAGTAGGTCCCTAAATGGTTCTGAGAGAAATTTCTCAGCGACTGAGAAGGAATGCCTGGCAATTGTGTGGGCCATACGCAAGTTAAGGCCATACTTGGAGGGCTACCACTTCAAAGTGATCACGGATCATATGGCACTGAAGTGGTTGAATAGCATCGAGAGCCCAACCGGAAGAATCGCACGATGGGCGCTGGAACTGCAGCAATATGACTTCGAGATCGCGTACAGAAAGGGCCAGCTGAATATAGTCGCAGACGCACTATCACGACAGCCACTGCCAGAAACGTGTCGACGGGTAAAAACACAGGAACAGCACAAGGAAACCGGCGAGTGTAACTGGATAAGGGATATGCGGAGCAAGATTTCCCAAAATCCCCAAAAATATCCAGACTACATGACAGAAGCCGACCAGCTATATCGCCACATACCGCACAGAGCAGGCAACGAGGATGTCACATCTTGGAAGCTATGCGTGCCAACTGGGTCCAGGCGGCGGGTAATGTCGGAGAACCACAACTCACCGACAGCCGGCCACATGGGCAGTCGGAAAACAATTGCCAGAGTCGCCGCAAGATACCATTGGCCGGGAATGCACCGCGACATAAGGAAATATGTGCAAAACTGCGAGAGCTGCCTACGATATAAGCCAAGCCAACTACAGGCGGCCGGAAAAATGCTGACCCAAGTTCCGGAAGAGCCGTGGGCCACTGTGTGCGCAGATTTCGTCGGACCACTGCCCCGCTCCAAACACGGGAATTCTATGCTGCTAGTGCTGGTAGATAGGTTCTCCAAGTGGACCGAAATGGTGCCAATGCGCAGGGCAACGACGGAAACTCTGGAAAAGGCGATCCGCGAGCGGATCCTCGCAAGATACGGCGTGCCCAAGGTACTGATTACAGACAATGGCGTTCAGTTCACCAGCAGGGCGTTTAAAAAGTTCCTGGGTGAATTAGGCGTCCGACACCAGTTCACGGCCCCATACACGCCCCAGGAAAACCCGACGGAGAGAGCCAACAGGACGGTGAAAACTATGATCGCCCAGTTCACAGGGGCAGACCAGAGGACTTGGGACGAAAAGTGGCCGGAACTGCAGTTGGCCGTGAATACGAGCGTGGCCGAATCCACAGGATATTCGCCTGCTTTTATTACGCAAGGGAGAGAGCCTAGGTTACCCAGCGCACTGTACGATGAAGGAACAATCGGCACAGGAAGGGAAACGCAAACTCCGGCCGAGAACGCCAAGAAGCTAAAAGAAATCTTCGAGCTGGTGAGGAGAAATATGGAAAAGGCAGCGCAGGATCAGGCACGCCATTACAATCTCCGTAGACGCCCATGGAAGCCAAACATCGGGGACACAGTCTGGGCTAAGGAACACCATCTGTCCAAGGCTGCAGAAGGATTCGCCGCAAAATTGGCACCAAAGTACGATGGGCCGTTTAAGATAATAAATTTTAATTCGCCGGTGATATGCAAGTTGCGGCACGAAAATTCTGGCAAAGAAAAAACCGCCCACGTTAGCCAATTAAAAAAACAAGTAATTGATGGCCAAAACAAAGCATCGAAGTCGGACTTAGCAGGGGCGCACTGTGACTCCGAAGAGAGGGAGAGGACGATACACAGTATCGAACTCACACAGATGCAATAGGAGCGCGAGAGCGGGAGAGGGAGGGTCATAGGATGCGGATACCGTTACCGGGTAACGCACACCAGAGAGCGGACCCGTCGGAGCCCCGTAGCAAAGGAGAGTCCAAAGGCCGCCGCGGACAACGGAACCGGGAACCATCGGAAACCGAGGTTTCGTCAGCGCGCGAGCGCCACAAGACGGGCCTATTAAAATCAGGTCGCCAACATGAGTGCAGGTAAATGCAGCAGCAAGTCCATGAGGGGAGAGGGGCGGGGAGGCAGCACCGGGCAACAGCCAGCGGCGAGATGGAGGCGGGACTCAGGTTCCGCACTCCAGCTGCTGGCGTCCCCCCTGGTGTCGCGGTCCCCGTCGCCGAACCCAGAAACGGAGGACGAAGGTCGGATCACCGACGTGGAGCTAGAGGAGGAGGAGGAGACCGGCGTCCGGTCGGCAGGGCAGGAGGCTGAGGTGCCGACCATCAGCCTGTCCTCGTCCGAGGAGGAGGAGGAGGAAGCCCAGGAGGACACCGGGACGGAGACGGTGAGTCCGGAGGTCTCCTCGGACGAGGAGGACGAGCCACGTCGGGCGGCGAAGGCCCGGATGGCATTCCGCCGAATCAGGCGGGCCGCAGCCGGATTCGGGCGGATCCGGTTGGGCGACGCGGCGCCATCGGGCCGCCCGGAGGAGGCGAGGCGTATATTCGCAACCCGGGCAGAAGTGGTGCGGCGAGTGTTCGCGCAGCGGGCGGTGGCCCGGGCAGCCGCAGCAGCCAGGGAGTGGCAGAAGCGGCTGGACGAAGCTGAGGCTGAAGAAGCAGCCATATGGGCACGGCCAGGCCCTCCGGAGCAGCCGCCGCTGCAAACGCCTCCACCGCCGTCGCCACCGCTGTCGCAACCGCCACCACCGTCGCCGCCCCGGGCAGCAGCACCGCCACCGCCACCACCGTCGCCGCCCCGGGCAGCAGCACCGCCACCGCCACCACCGTCGCCGCGCCGGGCTGCAACACCGCCACCGCCACCACCGTCGCCGCGCCGGGCTGCAACACCGCCACCGCCACCACCGTCGCCGCGCCGGGCTGCGACACCGCCACCGCCACCACCGTCGCCGCCCCGGGCAGCAACACCGCCACCGCCACCACCGTCACCGCCGCAGGCACCACGGCCATTCCAGGCACCACGGCACGGAGCGGAGACACCGCCGCCTCCACCGCCGCCGTGGGTGCTGACGCCATCGCCGTTGCCAGCCAAACGGCTCGGTGGGGAGCCGGAGTTCTGGGAGAAGGGGCCCTGGGTGTGGCCATCCGCAGAAGGGCCAGCCGCACGGCCGCCCAAAGTCGCCAGGATGACATCGTGCCCGGAGCCGCGGTCGCCACCAGCAAGGCCGTCGATGAGCCGACAAACTTCGGCGGACAGCAGCCGCTGGGAAGAGATTGCCGAGGGAGGGTGGCCGCCGAGGGTGGCATCCGAGGCCAGCAGGCAGGTGAGAAGGGCTCGGAGCAGCCGCTGGGCCAAGCTGCTAGTGGTAGATGGCGTCCGCTACCGCATCCGGGTGGCTGGCGGGGCGGTGAGAGTCCTGAAGGCCCAATAAAAGGCCTTTAAAGGTTTTAATCCGAAAATTGATTTGTTTATTTACATTTTTGGGTAACGGGTTGCCGGACATAGGCAATAGGGACGGGGGCGCCGAGTCAGGCGGTCGATCGATAGTTGCGATCGATGGGTAGCACGATTGGTAATTGCTATGTTCAAAAGGCAACTTAAGACAACAAAACGGCAAAGACGATGGCAACACTGGAACCCACAATCGATAAACGCGATCGTGGTGAGATTCCAGGGAGTTGCCGGACCGAGGGAAAACGAAATGGTGACTTTTAGTTTGGGGAAATGTCTGGGTGGGAAAATTCGAATTTCACGCAGGGAACTGTCTGGGGAACTGGGAACTGTCTGGGGAAATGTGAACTATCTGGGGAACTATGAACTATCTGGGGAACTGTGAACTATCTGGGGAACTGGGAACTGTCTGGGAAATTGGGAACTGGGGAAATAATCTTTCAAGGAGCTGCATGGAAAAGTCTTTAAGGGAAACAGTCACGGGAAAGTTCAAGTCTTTCAAGGAGCTGTACGAGTAAAGTCTTTTAGGAGAACAGTCTAGGGAAAGGTTAAGTCTTTCGGGGAACTGTCTGGGGAACATCTAACACGCAAGTCAGGCGGGGAATTCGAGTAGTATAAACATAAAGGGCGGGGAAAGTCACCACTTTCATTACATTTCCGAAGGAAGGGGGAAATGTGAGGAGTCTTAAACTCCCCACAAATCCCGATGCAGGAGATCGGCCTAGCAACAGCGGAGGAGGCGAGAAAGCCGGAGAAATGAAGGGCATCCAGGTCAAACGGGAAACATTCGGACCTTGGACCCTCATATGGCAAGGGCAACGAGGTCAAACGGTGAATTGGCGGACTTCGGACCCGCCTAAAGAGGACACACCGTGAACTAACGGAACCTCGATGGACCTTGGACCCACACCCGGCAAGGGCAACGGGGTCATACGGTAAATTGGCGGACTTCGGACCCGCCTAAAGAGGACACACCGAGGGAAATAACGGCACCTACAGCGCCTATAAAAAGGACGGCGCAAGCGCAGCTCGGGACAGTACGAGTGCGAGAATCAGAGCGAGTGCGTGAACGCGAAATAAGTAAACATCGAAACCGAAGTGCCCAAGGATCAAGATCGCAAAGTCGAGACGCCGAACGACGACAAGTCTACAAGGCTGAGGCTACAACGCTGAGATCCAACGGTGCAAGGTCGTGGTAAAGTCAAGCTTAGGGAGTCCTTGCGCGGTGTCAGGCGATAAAGGTGGCTAGGCGATAAGGGAGAACTTTGTTCTACCTGCTAGGCGATACACCTTGCCGACAAAGTCCAGGCTGAACTCCGGAAGCCAGGCGATAAAGGTGGCTAGGCGATAAGGCGTAACTTCGGTTCACCTGCTAGGCGATACACCTTGCCGGCCCCGGTAGGGAAGCTCGCATAACATCCAGGGTTTTGGCGGAATCGTACCGATCTAAGTCACCCGGAGCAGCAAGCCGAAGCGACGCAGTAGCAGGCCAGGAGCGACGCAGCGGTAAGCCAGGAGCGACGCAGCAGCACGCCAGGAGCAGAGCAGCAGCGAGCCAGGAGCAACGCAGCCGGAGACAGCGACAACGGGCAGCAGAATAATAGCGATAAGGCTATATTTTAGAGAGTCAATAAACCAGCACCAACCTAATCATTTCTGGCGTTATCCTTTGGTCACGGGCGGTCACTCAATATAAATTTGGTGGAACGAACTCACAACCTCTCTGAGCTAGCCGCACGTTTACGTAGCGAGCAGAAATAAAGAATCAGGTCGTTACAGCTTATAGGTCTATATGACGTGGGAATTGTGTGGTCTTTTCCTGGCTTTGCTATCATTATTATAATCGACTTTTTCCATCTCACTGGAAAGTGGCCAAGTTTTGCGATGGCATTAAAAAGCTGGGTGATGGTGCAAACGGCGCAATATGGGAGCTCAATGATCATTTTGGGAGTTATGAGGTCGCAGCCCGGGGATTTTTTCGGATTCAGCTGATTTTTGATGATGTTAACGATTTCGTTTGGGCGAAACTCAATTGGTTCATGTTGAAGCTGAGGCTCATGTGGTAAAGTCGGCAAGGTGAACGCACTAGTGGCAGGATTTGGTTGGAAGACATTTTTAAGGTGGTTGGCAAACGTGCTGGCTCTGTCTGCATCGCTGCGCGCCCAGCCGCCTGTGGGGTTTCTAATAGGCATCACGGTTACTTTCGGTGAGCTTAGAGTAGGGTGAGCTCTCCATAGTGAGTGTTTTGTGCTAGATGTTGACAATTGCTCTATGTAGCGTCGGTGGACATGTGCTTCTTCTTGCTGTAAAGCTTTTGTGAGTTGACGTGAGGCATATTTGAAGCTTTGCCTAGCAGATGGTGATCTGTGGAGTTGCCACTCTCGACGTAAGCGTCGCTTTTCGAGGACGAGCTGTTCTATTTGTAGATTTGTCTTCTTTTGGTTGCTTTGTGTACTTGTAGTTTGGGGTGTTGAAACTCGAGCTGCAGAGACGAGTACAGACTCCAGTGTATTAACAAATCTGTCTACGTTGGCTTCATCGTTGAGATGAGGACTTAGCTCAATGTGTGAGCTAATGTATTTCTTGTACTTAACCCAATTGGTTTTCTGAGATGTCAATATAAACGATTGCTCCAATGCGCCTGGATGTCGGAGAAGAATAAACAGGACAGGCGAGTGATCCGATGAAAGATCCGAGAGGCATTCGGCGCTTATCAGATTTTTAGAAATGTTTTTGGTAATTGCAAAATCTATTAAATCGGGTAGTTTCCTTGGGTCTGCCGGCCAGTATGTTGGTCTGCCAGGAGAAACATAGTCCAGCTTGTTCTTGGCTTTTATAACTGCATTATAGAGCTGTTTTCCTTTTGGAGTCACGAGACGTGATCCCCAGTGTGTGTGCTTGGCGTTGTAGTCCCCTGCTGCTATGAAGTGGTCTCCTAGTGAGTTGAAAAACTGCATAAACTCATCTTCAGCTATGGTGAAGCGAGGGGGGCAGTATACGGCGGCTAGTGTAAGTTGGTTGCCAGTATTTGTTTGTATATTTATAGATGTGGCCTGTAGATAATTTTTAGCAAATTTGTTATGATAGTGGTGCTTAATACGGCTTCTGATTAGAATTCCAGTCCCACCATGTGCTTTACCATCTGGATGATTTGTTCCGTAAAATGAGTAACCTCGTAGTTGAAAATTGTATTTATTTGTAAGGTGTGTTTCTGAAAGCAGCATTACGTCGATATGGTTGTCGAGTAGGAATTGAGCTAACTCAAGTTTATGCTGTGAGACGCCGTTAGCGTTCCACGTAGATATCCTTAGGGAAGTCATTATTTGGATTGTTGTGAAACCAGCATTTGAATCAGTAGATTTTGGTTTCGCATTAAATCTTGCATAGTTGTGCGCATAAACGACATAAACTCCGTAAGGCTTTGCTGCAGGCTGTATATCATATCTTCGAAGTTGCTTTTTGACTGCTCCGGGAATTGTTGCTGCTGAGCCGTGTTCGGTTCATGGTATGCTGATTGCAGAAATGAACTTTTTGAGACAGGGTTAGCCAGTCCTGATTTTAAAGCGCTTGCGTAAGTCACATTTTTATCAGAGTTTAAGGGTCCTAGTGAGGATCTGGCTGCAGTCGAGAAGAAGACTTCAGGGTTTGTTCTGGAAGCTGTCATCTGTTTATTTTGGGTGCGGGCGGCAGTTCCTCTCTGATGGATGCGACTTTTCAGCTCCTTGTAAACAGGGCAGCCTCTGTAGTTAGCAGTGTGATTGCCACCGCAGTTGCCGCACTTTTTCGAGTTGCAGTCATCTTTGCTCGTTGGGCAGTGTGCGGAGTCATGAAGATCTCCACAAACTACACACACCGGGCGCAGTTTACAGTAAGACCTTGTATGGCCATATTCTTGGCAGTTCGCACATTGTACCGGGCCATTGCGTTTGTGCGGTTCCTCAACTGTAATTCTGCGATGCAGCAGGAACTGAAGATTGTAAATGGGGTGCACTTCGTATTTCTTTAGGGGCTTATTTTCTGGTTCGAGCTCAACCTTAAAGAGTGGCTGCGGCTTTCTATCCCTGTTAAGGATGTTGAAGACTGTCTTAGCGTTAAATCCCTTCTCTTGAAGCGCCTTTGTTATCTCTGCAGGCGTTACGTCGGACTCTATGCCCTTAAGTACGACTTGCAGGCCCTTGCTACTTTTTAGCTGATACGTGTAAAAGTTCTTTTTATTCTCGGAAAGATATTTCGATAATACTCTGTAATTATCTTCAGACTTCATTTGAACCTTTGTTTCCTGGATGTTGCCCTTTACTAGAGGTATTATGTGGAAGTTATCCTTTCCAATAAGCTCGATAATTTTGTTGACAAGAACATTGGAACTTTTTTCTCGAATATAAATAGGCGGAGGTTTTGGCTTCCTTTTCTCGACTTCAGTGGATTCGGCCGCCTTCAACGTCATAGGCGTCTTCCAAGATTTTAAATCGGTTTGAGTTCGTGGTCGTTTCTATTCCAGCTAGGCTAGCATTGTTACGGGTTATTTTGCGTTGAGAATTTAGAGGGCTCAGCTTCCTTTTGATTTGGATGTAGCGATCCATACCAGTCTGCACAGCCGGCTTAGTACATTCATTGGTTTTGTTCTGTTTTTCGGGCAGCGCAGTGGCAGACGTATTAATATTTGCGCTGCTGGCTGATGATGTCATTAAACGAGCAGTCGATACGGTTGCAGTTGTTGTTGTAGTTACAGTTGACGTTGTTAAAGAAATTGCGGTGCTAGTTACTGCTGATGAGCTTAGGTTATTGCATACCTGCATTGAGGCACATTCAGCGCTCTTTGGCCGCAGAGACGTCGATGGTAGCGAGGGGGAGCAAGAACGCGCTCTCTCGCTCGATACGTTTAAGAACTCGGTCAAGTTGGGGGTAATTGCCCGCGCTTGATCAGAGCTTGCATTATTTTCGGTTGCTTTAAAAGAGAAGTACGCGTTATTTCTTTGTACTGAGAGCCGTCTCTCGTCTTGCTCACGTTGACGTTGTGTGCGAACGTCGTTCAGACTCATTGTATTCGTGGTAAAGTTAATTAGAGTTTTAAGTGTTAAGTTTTATATTAATTAAATGACCAATCAATATAAACATTCGCGATTTCATCGCAGAAAGCGTCTTTTCGCGTTATATTAGATTTATTAAAACGGTCACTGCACTTTTGTGATTTTATTGAATATTTTTTCCCGGAGCACAATAAATACACGTCTGCATGCGACGACGGTTGAAATATTTCTTAAAACAATTTTTTTTATCTGAATTTATGTATGTATTTATATATGTATATGTAAAAAAAATTTTTTTCGAATTGACTGCTCTTTGTTGTTGACGCTGTCGTCTTTTACTGCTGCCGTTTTTGTTGCTGCTGCTATTGTTGCTGCTGTTGTTGTTGATGCTGTTGTTGTCGCTGCTATTTTTGTTGCTGCTGTTGTTGTTGCTGCGATCGTCCTTCCTTTTAATGTCGTCTTCTTTTCGTTTCAGTTTTTTGTTTGTTGACAAAAGTCTGTGTTGATTTGGCACTTCTTTATTTTTGCTTTTGGCACTTAGTTCCAGTTTAACTTAAAGTAAGTTAAGCATTTTTATGATTTATGGCATTTATATTTTTTTTGTTTTGTTATTATAGGAACTTTTTATTTTTCCCATTCACATTTACTGCTAATGTTCAAGCCTTAGCACGCCTCAAATTTTTTTTTTTTTATTTTGCCGATTGTTTGACCACAAAAATTAATTTAAAAAATTTTTTTGTATAAAACCAACCAATTTTTAAGTTGGAAAAATAATTAAGTTTTACACAATAAGGACTCTTATTTATCCTTTAGCTTTTAAAGCGATACTCTGTTCCTTACCATATAGGGGGAAACCAGCGTTAATTATTTTTGCTACCTTTAGCTGCAAATGTAATTTTGCTATGCTTAAAGGAGCTGGCCTCTCTCTGAGTCCCTTACCATATAGGGGGAAACTGCAGAGTTTTATCGAAGTAAATATTCTTCGAAGGTTCGATTGACCAAAATGTTAGAGAGTCTGCAAATAAAGCAAACGTCTACATTTGTTGAGTTGATATTTCAAACTGATCATTATTTTCTTAAATCCTAGATTAGGTTGCTAACATGAAATTCTCATAACCTTATCTCTAACAACACCAACGCAATGGTCAAGTGCAAGCGGGGATTTTCCGCTGCAAGATATATATAGTTTCTGTACAAATATGTATTTAAGGGATGAACCCAAGCAACAGTTCGAAATACATTTCATAATCTATGCAGACACATGCTTATCAGTACAGTGCTGCTGCGGTTTGATGTTTACATATAATTCTTTTATGTATATACGTGTTTATGTGTGAACAATTACATTCGATAAATAGTAAAATTGCTTTGATTGATACATACGTGTGTGTGTGTGCATTTGTACATAATATACATATTTTCCAAGTTTTTTGGACAACGTTGAAATAAAGATAATTAAAATTGAGTGTTTTATTATTGTGTGATATTAATTTCACAATATTACTTTTTAAATTAAATGACGCCGTGATGAATTCTCCGCATACAATTTTTCATCTATTTCCAGGAGGAAGCCACTTCGAATTTTCCACATATGTACATATATATTTTTCTTAGGAAGACGCAATAACAAGTTGTGTTAAGACGCAAACAAAAACAAACGCTGTGTGTTATGGAAAAGAGTCGCTGTGCTGTGTTGTTAGGAAGTGTTCCTTGGATTTTTTTTAAGAAAATGATTAAGGGAAAGAGGAACATAAAACCGTTTGACGGTGATAAATACTTTATCTGTAAGTTAAGAGTAAGAGCTGTTTTGGGAAGAGCATGACTTATTGAAATTAGTAGATAAAGAAGAGTAGAAAGATGATGAAATTGAGGAAAGGTTAAAAAGTAAAAGAGCTGCGAAAAACTTAATCATTGAATACTTGAGTGATTCGTTTTTAACCTTTGCAAGCAGTACCGATGGAGCTAGGTAAATTTTTGCAAACTTAGATGCCATTTATGAAAAGAAAAGCTTAGCATCGCAACTGTTACTGCGAATAAAACTTTTGGGCTTTAAATTAAAAGGTGATACTTTGCATATAAATCACTTTTAAATTTTTCGATGATCTTATAACCGAACTTGTCGCGTCAGGAGCAAGACTAGACGAAATGGACAAAGTTTCCCACTTACTCCTAACTCTTCCACCCAGTTACGATGGTGTTATAACGGCTATAGAGACTCTATCCGAAACTAACCTAACCATAGCATTTGCGAAAAAAAGGAGTTTAAAAATAACTTTTATAATAAAGCAGTACCAAAATTTAAAAAGAACTCGTTTAAGTCCTATTTTAAGCCAAAAACCAAATCTTTTCGTTGCGGAAAATTAGGGCATTTCAAAAAGAATTGTTTCCTTTTAAAAAGGCATGGAAATCAAAACTCCGTGGAAACATAATGGAAAGCAAGGCAGGCTCAAATGACAGCAACAACAACAGCAGCAGCAGCAATGGCAGCACATCCGGCGTGTAGCTTCGCTTTTATGATGAGGAAAGCAACATCAAGTCCAAGGACAAATGAGGTTGAGTTTATCCTAAACTCAGGGGCATCGGTTCATCTCATGAATGACGTAGCTTTATTCTCCGAGTATGAACGTTTGCAATTAAATGTGGCTATTGAGATTGCCAAACGCGGAGAATATATTTATGCTACAGCCAAAGAAACCCTTAACCTAAGCAGCTCTGGAAATCAAATCACCCTACAAAACGAGCTGTTCTGCAAGGATATTCCTCACAACTTACTCTCTGTTGAAGAAGATTCAGGATGCTTGGATGACCATAGAGTTCAACCCTGGAGGCATTAAAGTATCCAAAAACGGTGAATTGGCATTTGATGAAAAGTAAAGTATTTACAACATGAATTACAACTAGTAAGCTCAGTATCGATTGTCGCATGAACGATTGGGCCATATAAGTGTAGGAAATTTTTTAGAAGATAACAATCTTTTAAACAATGTTGAGTTAAATCATGAGTTATGTGAGGCTTGTGTAAGTGACAAGCAGTCTAGATTGAAATTTGAAAAATGTAAGAACAAAGAAAATGTCCAACTACATTATTTATTCTTTCTAATGAAATGCGAGATTTCTGTATTGAAAAAGGCATCAGCTATCATTTAACGGTCTTTTATACTCCAAAGTTAAACGGTGTATCAGAACAGAAAATTTGAACAATCACCGAGAAGGCTCGCTCTATGATTTCTTGTTCTAAACTCAATAAATGTTTTTGGGGTGAGGCTGATTTAAGAGCAACATACTTAATTAACAGATCTCCCAGCATAGCGTTGCAGAATATAATTAAAACACCTTATGAGATGTAACATAATAAAAAGCCAATATCTTAAGATATTTGGTTCGACAGTACTAAACAAAGTGAGAAAACAAGTATAAATTGTGGAATATGAAATCGAGGAAATTTATGACAGCTAGAGATTTGTGGTGGATAAAATAAACATGTTAAAATCTAGAGTTTTACATGAAGAAGATTCTGCGGTTCAAAGTTATACTGTTGAACCAAATATGCACTCTTTAATAAGAGGAAGTGAAGAGTTGGATTTTCCTTTGGAGGAAAATAATGAATCTGTTGATTCTGAATTAAAAGTACAACTCATTGAAAATTCCACAGAGCTTGAGAATGCCGATCCAGTTGTTGTAACTGGTGACAAGTTAAAGGAAAATAACAAAGAAAATTATCATTTCGATTTTTCGAAAAATGTCTTATGAATACTCAAGTATGACTAAAAGATATTCCAATTACCTTTGATGAAATTAAGTTTCGTGATGACAGATCTTTTTGGAAGGAAGCCCTAGAAGACGAGCTCAACTCCCATTTTCAAAATAATACCTGGACCTTAGTACAAAAGCCAAATAACAAAAACATAGATGATTGCAAGTGGGTATTCAGTATTAAACAAGATGAGTTTGGTAATTTGGTAAAGTACAAAGCAAGGCTTGTATCGCGGGGTTTTACTCAAGAGTAAAGGAGTATCAAGAGTATCTCTAGTTTCATATTTCTGTTAGCACTTTCAAATCTATTTAATAATATAATATGGACGTCAAAACCGCGTTTTAAAATGGAATTCTAACGGATGAAATCTTCATGAATGTTCCAAAAGGCTTAAATCATTTAAAATCTCTGTCTAATAAACGATCGTATACATATGCGCATGAGGCCTTAAGAAAAATGCCTGTAGAGGAGATTCCCAAAGAGTTAAATGTGTATAATGAGAGAATTGATGATGAAGATAACTTATTGGTGGATTCCAATAAACCAGGTGACTTTGAAAGAGACGTTGAGAATCAGTTAGTGGATGTTAGTTAGATGTGGCATTGATAACTTCAATGCGAGAGCCATACAAGCATACGCTCGGATGAACTCTAGCCATTGGTGGGTACATGCTCATGTATTCACCTGATTGCTGTGAGTCGTTGGTTGAAAACCTGGGTGTGCTTGCTGCAAATGCAAATAAAATCTTTGGGAATCGATTCATAGTAACGGCTCTTCATAAACAAACAGTATAATTAACTAGTAAAGTTAGAAAAGGTAACGGCAAGAAAAGTATTAATACAATTTTATTTAATTTCAATGTTCGTTTCAGATTGAACGGTATCTTCAAATTACTCTTATCATTTTCTCTACCTGCTTTTATATTTCATCTTTAACAGGCGGTATGCTAATATCCCTGTGGATGTTTTCGTTCCGAACATTGATTGGGGTTGCTGTTTAATGTTCACTTTGCGGTTGCTCGCATTCCCCCCAACCTGGGAGCCGTAATTCCAAATGGGATTAAGGGTGGAATTATAGAGCAGAACTTTGATCGATAATTTATAATCCAGCTTTATTTATAATCTAGCTTTAAGTTTGAGATGTACTTTCTTGCATTCAATGTGCCTCCGCCAGGTGAGGCGTCTGTCGAGGTGGACGCCGAGATATTACATCGCTGGCTTGGGAGATCTGCGTAATATTCACAGCTAGCTGGGGGACTATTGACTGTTAGTGACTGCTAGTTGAGCTGTTGCTCTAGTTGGGCATCTCTAGCCACTCAGGATTGCGGTGTCATGCGAAAATGTGGACGTAGTCAGCCTCTCATTTGTAGGAAAGTCTGCTGTGTGTACCGTTTTGTATTTAACAAAAAAACGCCAACTTTAGTTTGACGTCTTTATTTAGCGAAATAAAGCAAGTTGAGCGACTACAAAAAGGAGTGGCGTTGATCGAATTTGATCTAAAACTGATTTTAATCTTCTCTTAATTTCTCTTAAACCTTCATTAACCTAAGGGGCAAGAGACGGTGGGAATTCGCAAGAGCAAATACAAGTTTTATTGGCTCCCGCTCTCGCCTAACAACTAGAAACAACAAAATTTGAAAAAAACCGCCAAGTGCGTGAACACCGCCCCCTCTGAAGGAACGACGTCCTTCAGGCCAACACAGGTTAAAAGGCCCGCCGTAACCGCATTTACGCGTACGCACGTCCGTCACCCGACCTTTTTTTATCGGCGCCGGCGTGGAACGCTACCACTCGCCCGATCCTCCACTGCTGGACGACCATTGTTCCCACGCCGATGTTTGGCTCCTCCTGATGCCACTTGGTGCTCTGCTGCAGGCTGTTGATGTACTCCCAGGACCATCGCTGTCAAAATATGTGTGAGGAGTTAAATAACTCCGCACAAATAAGGCAAGGGGTGTGAATGATCACCAAGGAGGAAGCCTACCCGTTGCGAGATATGCGGTAGTAACTGTATGGCGGCGAGAGAGTATGGTGCCGTTGACACAGAAGAAGAAGGAAGACGTTAGAGCGAGAGGGCGATACCGGAGAGTCCAAAAAGTGCAAAGGGAACAACGGTACGGCACGGACTTTGGACTGTATCGTGGTGCCGTGCGCAGGGGGCGAAAGGTCCAACGGTAAAACCGTGGACTTTGGACAAGGAGGCAAGGAGACGCCGAGAATTAATGGGATACGCCGACCTATATAAGCAGGCCAAGCACTGGAAGCTGGATCAGTGAACAACACAACAACACAAGTCAAGTCAACATCAGGAAGCAAGCAACAGAACGCGAGTAAACACCACGAATCCAGTCAACATCAGGAGCATGCAGAGCCGTGCGGAGACAACATGAAGCAAGATCGCTACATCGAGACATTCGGGACTTACAGTTGAAGTCTCCGAATTGAGATACAGGTAGCAGAAGTCCTTAAGGCATCATGCGACTAAGTCTAGGCGCTTTGTTCCAACTCTTTTCGCGATTTGAGCTTGGCGTATCGCTCGGCGAGTCTGGCAGAGTTGAACAAAAAGAGTCCTTCGACAAAGAAACAGCTGCTGTGCGAAAAGGATTGCCTTGCCGAATTCCGGCGTACGCCTGAACCGTCAGGTGAGAATTGTGCAGGCCCTAGGGCGACTAGCCAAGAAGGACTCTTCAAACTAACTGGCAGGTTAATCGAGGAGGAGCAGCAGTTGTCCGCAGCGGTGAAGATTGGTGAGCAGAGCTACGAGGTGGACCAATTGACCATGAGCCTGTTGATTTTACCAGGAGTAGTGGATTCGTTGGTATTGGGATGGAACTTCCTTACATAAGTCGGAGCCGAAATAAAGTGTGCTGGACACGGAATCACAATACCATCCAGGAACAGCATAAACCACATCCTAGATCAACTAAGAGAAGCGGTACATCAGCAGTTTTGACCTGAAGGATGGATACTGGCAGATCCCACTGGAAGAAAATAACAGGCAATACACGGCTTTCACAGTGCCAGGCAAAGGTATATTTCAGTGGAGGGTAATGCCGTTCGGACTCCACTTGGCGTCAGCAACATTTCAGCGGGTTTTGGACCAAGTAATTGGCCTCGAGATGTCGCTTCACGCATTCGCGTACCAGGATGACAATATAGTGATCGGCCGTACGCTAGAAGAACACAAGAAAAACCTAAGAGGAGTATTCCGGCGTCTAAAAGAAGCAAACCTGAGGCTAAATCCAGAAAAATGCCAATTCTTTAAGAAGGAACTGCTATACCTGGGCCATCGAGTGACTAGCGAGGAATAGGAAAAGGAACAGATCCTGAAAAAGTAGCCGCCATCGCTGAGCTGGAACCACCCTCGACCGTCGAAGAACTCAGGCAATATCCAGGAGTTGCGTCCTGGTACTGCCGATTTGTAGCATATTTTTCAAGAATCGTCAAACGCGGGGGTGGACTTTAGAGCAACAGATGGCATTTGAAGAAGTAAAAGCAAGACTCGTGGCAGACTCGGTGTTAGCATGCCCGGACTTCAGTAGAACCTTCATCCTACAAACAGTCGTCAGCGACTACGGCATCGAAGCAATACTAACCCAGGACACCGAAAAGTGCGAAAAGGACACTACTCGAGCCGGACACTGAAAGGCGTGAAAAAAAATTATTCAATTACGGAAAATGAGTGCTTGGCAATTGTCTGGGCGATCTGAAAGCTCAAGCCGTATCTGGAAGGACCGCCAGATGGGCCCTGGAGTTACAGCAGTACGACTTCGAGATAGCGTACATAAAGGGTCAGCTAAACGTGGTGGCCGACGCCTTGTCAAGACAACCACTACCAGAGACGCTACAAGGAGTAAAGGAGACGACGGCGCCAATAGTTTCAGGAGGGTGCAGCTGGATCAAGGTTCAAGGACATGGGCGAAAATATAAGAAACCAGCCACAGAAGTACCCGGACTATGTAATGGAAGGTGAGACACTGTATAGAAAAATACCACATAGAGTGGGCAGCGAAGACGTCGCGTCGTGGAAGATGTGTGTTCCAAAGTCGCTACGAGAAACCGTGATGAAGGAAAACCACGACGCACCATCGGCGGGACACGTAGGAAGCCGAAGGACAATTGCACGGGTGGCAGCCCGATACTACTGGCCAGGCATGCCGAGAGCCCATGTGAGAAAATTCCAGTCTTGCATGAGATTTAAACCTAATCAAATGCAGGCGGCCGGCAAAATGCTAACTCAAGTGCCAGAGGAACCATGGGCCACGGTATGCGCAGACTTCGTCGGACCCCTACCACGATCTAAGCACGGTAACCAAATGCTGCTGGTCCTGATAGATGCGCAGTCCGACAGCCGAGTCGAGTCAAGAAGGCGTTTAGGGAGCGCATAATCGCATGGTACGGGGTCCCAAAGGTGGTCATAACAGACAACGGAGTGCAGTTTCCAAGCCGTATCTTCAAAAGATTCCTGGCTGGGAGGGTATCAGACAACAATTCACCGCACCCTACAAACCACAAGAAAATCCGACAAAACAAGCAAACAGAACGGTCAAGACCATGACTGCGCAATTCGCAGTGCAGGACCAGAGAAACTGAGATGGAAAATGGCCAGAGATTATGCTGGCAGTGAACACGGGCATATCAGATTCCACCGGCTATACCCCGGCATATCTTACCCAAGGCAAAGAGCCGCGACTTCCGAGCAGCCTATATGATAAGGAAACTCTAGGCACTGGACGAAATATAGAGACAGATAAATTTACACTAGGATCCGGACTGCGAGGCAACAGGATTAGGCGTCAGGCCGAAGCGAGAGTCATCCATACGCCACGCAAAAAGGTCAATCACAAGGATAAGACACAAGGACATGAATGGATTCATCCATCGATACGCCGCGTAGATAAGGTGTACACGAAGAAAAAAAAAGGACCCATACAACGAGGCAGTCGGATTCAGGGTCGGGCATACGGCCGAGTCATCCGCCTATGCGCCGCGTAGATATGGTACCCAAGGAAAAGAAAGGTTGCATAAAACCCCGACGAGGCAGTCGGATTCAGCGTTGGGCATAAACCCGAGTCATACAACATGTTTATACAACATGAGCAACAACTCCAAACACATAGCGTCGGTAGACTGTATACGGATTAGATCAGACTGAATCAACTGGCTGCCGAAGAAAGGGGGGAGACGGCACAGCAGAGCTGCATCGTAAAAATAAATAAAAATAAAAACATAACATATAAACATAGAAAACCCTGGCACAGGGATCACTGAAAACACTGGCACATGGAACATAACAAACGCGCACAATACAAACAAATAAATGACACAAAAACAAAAAAAGGGGTACGAGCGGCATCAGTCTTTCAGTTCGCGACATCGAGGCCCTACGGCCAAGGGCGACTGGAAGGCGAAGGGCTAAAAGAGACAGTAAAAATGAGAAGGGTGAAAGTGGAGAAAGAAAGGGAAAAGTTACCATAGAACATTTTCTGTCACGCCGCACGTCTAAAGGGATGGGGGCGCTTCGATCAATAAGCGGTCGATTGGCACTTGACGATAGTGTCGATCGATGGGCACAGAATACTAAAAATATCGGCACAGGAAGGGTCACACTATAGAACATCGCTACCACCGGATGGCAACGCCGCGCTTCTTCTTATTATCGGAATCGACTGGAAAACCGATCGAGAAATGGAGGATCGGTGCTGTTGAACTCAGGAACGAGCTGTGAGCGTCGAGGGAACCATTTGGAGGATCAGGAGGACTCGAAGGCTACAAGGATTTACAAGGATAATAGCTAGAGAGAAGAAAAAATCTCTTCTATGGGGGAAACATCTTGGGGCGGGAACTGTTTTGAACGAGAAGAAGCGACTTCGAGGTAAGAAGGACCATCATCAGCGAACCGGAACAGAGGATCGAGAGAACTCAAGGATAACAGCCGGAGAAGAGGTGCAAGTCTCATTTCGATCGCGAAGAAAGGGGAGAATGTGCGGAGTAAAATAACACAGCACAAATAAAACAACACAAGTCAAATCAACATCTGGAGCAAGATCGCTACATCGAGACGTTCGGGACTTAGAGTTCAAGTCTCCAAACTTAGAAACAGGTAGCTGAGGTCCTTGAGGCATCACGCGGCTAAGTCCAGGCGCTTTGCTCCAACTCTTTTCGCGATTTGAGCTTGGCGAATTACTCGGCGAGTCCGGCAGAGTTGAGCAAAAAGAGTCATTGGACAAAGAACCGTGGGCTCGGAAGGGAAGTTGTCTAGAACCAGCTGACGTGCGAAAAGAATTGCCTTGACGAATTCCGGCGTACGCCTGAACAGTCAGGTAGAAACTGTGTAGGCGTCTGGTGTGTACGGCCGGGAGAGATCCAGGGACAGGAGGCTGTGGCTGCGAAAGGCGTATGCATCCCTCACGATGCGTTCCGGATCGTTGCAAAGAGGCGACGGGAAGCTACGGTGGAACACCCACAACTCAACGGAGAAGGCGTTAAGGCGCTAATTTGTCACCATTAGTCCCAGGCCGAGAGTCAAGTCGGCAAATAAGGATCATCGATCATACATCATAACATTCTGTGCATTCTCACTAGACAGTTTGAAGGAAAAGACACCTCGCCATCGACGCAAGCAGGTCAGGTTGACTTGGTCCGGGAGTGCTTCCGACGGTAGGGCCAACACGGGAGCAGATGCCCGGGGCTCAGGGCTTTGCCGTCGTTTGGGTCGCTGCTAAGGGTTTCTAGAGGCCTGGAGTTAAGCCCGGCCTCCACGATGGTCAGGAGAGTTCCGAGCTCCTCCGCTTTCAAGAGCTCTTGGCCGACGGTCAGAAGGAACAGGTGCATTGCAGACTGCACACCTGCCTCCCAAAGTCGGCCACAGTACGGTGCTCTTGCGTATGGTGTTATACACACGCCCTGCTCCACCAGACGAGCTCGGAAATCTCTCAACGACTGACAAACCTTTGTAGGGCCAACAAAAAGGCATCAGTGATTAAGTCAGACACTAAGGCCAAGTAAACCGCTCTGGACGCATAGGATCTGACGAACTGTGAGTTTTTAGGCAGCAAAAACGGGAATTTGGCTTTGTACAGGATAGGAGCATTCAATAACCAACCCCCAAATCGTAGCACTGGCGAGGAACACCAATCTAATTTATTCGCCTGAATAAAGGGGCTTAGCTTTTGAATATTCCTTGCTAATGGTTTACTTTTCCGAAGGTCTTCACTGAATTCGTAAAAGTGGATAGTTTTAGTTCTTTGACGAAATACTTTACGAAAAGTACTTTATCTTTTAAGCATATAATTTGGCTTTTGGCTAACTACGAGAGTTAGTGCTGATTTACGTAATTCCATCGACACTACTTCGGCCGACAGTTCGAAATGTCGGTTAACAGGCCGATTCAGTTCTGAGTCAAGTAAAAACAGAGGCCCATCGAACCTCCTCAACGTCACATCCACAAGATGATAGGTGTGCTGGGTTCACTTTCGTAGGAACGTGTGAATCTCTGCGACCCGGTTTGACACAAAAAATGACAACGACGAAAGATGGGTTTTGATCCAGTGTAAAGTGATCTTGGAAAACATTCTCAATGGGACAATTTGGCAATGGCCAGACACGATTATGCAGATCAGCTTAATGGTGAGCTGCACACTGACACAGACCACGGACATTTAAACCCCGAAGAGAGCGGATGTGCTTTGCGCGAGCTCCGGGAAAAGTTGAAAAAGTGGATGTATTAAAGACAAATCAAAGTGCCACGCTAAACGTTCAATGGCCGACGAACCAAATAAAGAGCGCATAAGCTCGGTGTGCCAAAGAGACGGGTACTTCTCGTATATCTTTACGCGCGATAGCGAAGTCCAAAAAACGTCTACAAAGACCCACCCGGCTCTACTGTCAGTCGATACCCAAAGAGCACGATCGTTGTCACTGTCCTTACTCACTGTTACTCCCACTCCAACGGCGTGGAGTTCTCAATGTAAAACCCCCCCACCATCAGAATCGACCCTTGGCACATCAGCAACATTCAATGATAAAACTTCTGCAATCGCACCAAAAGTAACAGCAACAACAACAGCAACGGCAGCAAAACCAACAACTTCTACAGCAAGGGCTCTTACCGCGGAATCAACTGCGAAGTCGTCGACTGCAGCGCCAAATATAACGTCAACTAAAATTATGACAAAACAAAACCAAGTAAATATTCAATAAGCGGGCCCGGCCATACAGACCGGCATGTAAGCTTAGCCCGCAGAACACCGCGGTGGGTAATAAGCCAAAAATAAACCGAGTTCAAAGAGACAACGAATTACCCGGGAGATCCAATAACAACAGATTTGCCCTCATAGCTGAAACTCAACCAGAACTGGGTAAAGATACCCAACCGAAACCAATTCCCCCACCAATTTACATTCGGGAGAAAAGCTCGAATGCCCTGGTTAACAAAATTGTTCCGGTGGTCGGGGACGGAAATTTTCATGTTGTTCCGATCACTAAAGGGAATATTCAGGAAACCAAACTTCAGACCAAATCCGAACAAAAATTTCCTAACTGTGTCTAAATACATGGAGGAAGCTAAGAAAGAACTACTACACGTACCAACTAAAAAGGAGCAAGGGCTTGCAAGCTGTACTAAAAGGGATCGAGCCCGACGTATCTAATGAAATTATCGATGCCCTCAAAGAAAATGGTTTTTCTGCAAAGAACGTTAGTAACATCATTAACACTAACAAAAAGACGCAACCACTCTTCAAAGTAGACCTGGAGCCAGACAGCAAAGTCTTGAAGAAAAATTAAGTGCACCCCATCTATAACCTGCAATACCTATTGCACCGAAGAAATGAGGTGGAAAAACCACATAAAAGGAACGGCAATGTACAAACTGCCAGGAGTAGGACACACCAGAACATACTACGACACTTCGATCAGTATGTGTAGTTTGTGGAGACTTTCACAATTCCTCCAATTGCCAAACCCACTCCATTCTTATCTAGGAAACGTTCAGCAGGTCCCAGGACATTCATAAAAAAAAAAAAATCCACTGGAAGCTATGATAGTTACTATGCAACAAAGTTTGATGGAATTTATATCCTTCATGAAAACGACCATGCAAACACTGGTTGAAAACCAGAACATGGTGTTACAGTTGCATGCAGCAAAGCAGTCCAAATAATTGATGCACCAAAATCATATCGACATTATGCTAATCCCGCTCTCTCTCTCTTTTCGTTTCAACCTCGTTTCGTGGTGCCTAACATCGGTGTTTCGCTCCCGCTCTGTCGCTCTCATTTCTCTCTCACCAAAAAGTTCTTGAGCTATAGTGCACAGTGGTCCGTGGTCAGTGATAAAGGCTTTCTGTTCATGGAAAAATTGCAAGAAAGTTATCTCGGCTGGAAAGCAAACTATTCCCTACCATACATGTGATAAAATTAATCACGCAAGTGTCTTGGCTATTCTGGCCTGGTTCGCGATGCCATCGATAAGAGGAGTGGCCTACGCTACTACTGCGATGAATGCATCGTTTATGAGAACCAGGCAATATCTATTAGGCCGCTCACAAAAGGCATTGTTACGGAATTAATCCGGAACTGTCGTAAAAATACGGACCTGCTCGTGGCGCTTTAATCGCAGCTCACTAGACGCATGATAGCTGAACCAGATTCCCCAAAGCGCAAAAAAATCGCGGTCGGTGGGCATTCTATTGCAGGTGCAGTGCAACCTGCTGCCCGCAATTCGATTTCAGCTCCGCTGCCAATCGTAGGCGCCACAAATGGTACTAAGATCGGGGGAAAAAGTGATTCGGTACCCGAAGTTGCTGAAACCGACGTGGCGCCGCTAGGAACTTCCGCTCTGTCCGATCAAAACCCCTCAATGTGGACTTAACGTCCGGACTACCGGCCGATATGGTAGTACAGATAAAAATTCTGTAGTACCAAAAAGGGTTGCATGTGTTGTACCAAAAACGGTTACTTGTGTTCGGGTGCCCCAGCTAAAACACGTATTTGATTCACGGCTCGCCCCAGACCTCTCATCACTGGATATTACGGCTTATATCCGTAACAAAATCCAAGTTGATGATATGAAGGTCGAACAATTTAAATTTTCTTATGCTAGGAAAGTATCATCATTTAAGATTGGTATTCCTTGTGCTCTTTTTGCATCTGTGTGTTCCGCCAGTTTCTGGCCCGAGGACAAATTTGTAAAAGAGTACGAAGCTAAGAAAAAAAAGAATAGTTCAGGGGAAATGGAAAATACCATTAAAGAACCATTCCCAGAGCCCTTTACATCCTCTTCTGTCCCAAAAACTAGCCTCCTTTTTTCTTCTTTGCTATCAGAATACGAGATTCTTACTTACTAAGCTGACTAAATTGTGCTCGGATAGTTTTTCATTCACATATAATGTTCGCGCACTTTGCGTCCTTTAATTTGTTGAACAGTGTAAGGCGGGAGCGGGAGCACAATAAAGATTTAATCGCTCTCGCCCCGTCTCTCGCCCCCTTCGTTAAGTTAGGTTTAAGCGTTTATATATTGAAATTAAAAGTTAGTTGTCATATGAACATCATTGAGCAAACACCCTTTCGTCGCCTCGGCGCCAAAATAAAACTAAATCAATTTTCCCTGCAGTCACAAGTTTCGCGTTCGTTTAATACAAAACAGTGTTAATTTTCATGGCGACCCCGACGTGATCTGCAGTGGAACTCGAGTGTATGTTTTTTTGGTGAAACAAACATAATTAAAAACTGTTTACGCCGCTCTCCCCTCTTTTAAACTGCCCGCGCTTCCCTCGTAGCGAATGCCCACTCGCCCGTACTGGATGCTCGCGACTCCTGGCTCTCCCGCTCTCCCACACTGGACGCTTGCGATTCCAGGCACTCCCGCCTTCCCGCTCCCGGAATCTCTCCACTGCGCTTTGAAACGCAGCGCTCAATTAGGTTTAAGTTAGTCTTTCATTGTCTCATTACTGAAATACATCGCCCGGCCGGTCCGCTCTATAACACGAAAAAAGTTCACCGAGTCTTTTTGTTCCCTTCTCGCGATCGTCGAGTGTTTTATAAATCTATCCCACAGCTTGCCACCCGGCTACGTTCAACAGCCGCAACGCCCGACGAAGCGCCTTCCATCGAAGAACACTCCGACGCCCCAACTCTACATTTTTTGGTCCTTCGAGCCGGATAAGTGCCAATTTATTAATTTTCTTTATTAACTGCCGGTCGACAGTCAGCCATTCAAAGAACATAATTCGTTTGACTTTCTGTACGATTTGTCTAAAATCCAAGTCCGATTTAATCCGACGACGGCAGTTAGTGAATTACAATTCCAATTCCTTCTTTTATTTCTTCGTTCTCTTTTAACGTGCGGCCATATTGCCTATTTTCTAATTCCTTTTCGTGTGCATATTGATGTACAAGTTTCATATTCGCATTTGGCCGTACATCCACTAAATATACATCCAACATCAAATCGAAGAAAAATAAGAAATATAAATCCAAATTAAAGTGTGCAAATAAAAAAGTCAAGCGTACAGTGAAAAATAAATTAATTTCAAAAAAAAATTCAGTGAACAGTGGAAAATAAATTAATTTCAAAACTGAGTTCAAATTAATTTTCCACAAAAAAGTGAAACAAAAATTAAGTGTTCCGCCAATTTCAGCCCACAAAAATTTTTGATATTAATTTTTTATTGTACATCCGCTGTGACAATATTTGCTTACATTATTAAAAATCCAAATACAGTCCACAATAAATCGAAAATTTACAACACATACCCGCCGGAAAAATTTACAATAAAATTTTCCGCCATATTGATTACATATATTACATCCATATTACATATATTACATCCATATTACATATATTACATCCATATTACATATATTACATATTCCATATATACATACATACATTTATACATATTTTTTCTACATAACTACACCCCAATTCCGAAAGCTCAAGTATTTCCGTCGGCCATCCAATAAATATATATTAAATAAATTCCTAAAGCCGACGTGAAATAACTTTTGTGTCTCAGTGTGTTTTTTCTTAGTTGCATATTTTGGGCACTATCCATCCATACATCTACACATACACGCGAATTGCAGTACCGCAAAAAGCTCGATAATCCCGCGCATTCCAGCGTCACCAATACACAGCCCGCAAAAGTTCGGGCAGTTGTTTTTCAATCATCCCATAAATAAATTCCAACAAAATTAATAAACACCAAGTTCAACTCCAATAAAATTAAACAAATACTGAGAATTACTGCCAGTTCCAAAAAAGAAAAAAAAAGGGGAGAAATATAAAATACTGTCGCCATCGCGGAACCAGTGGAATCAATTTATTAATTTATTGATTTATTTGTTTCTTCGGTTTCACATTTTTTCCAAAAAAAAAAAAACGCCCTTTCCAGTATTTTTTTCTTATTTATTGAGCTTGGTAAATCTGCATATATATCGATACTCAATTTTTTCTTTTGGGGATAAAAAAGAAAAATTCGAAAAAAATATCACCCGCATACCACTGCAAAGTTTTTTTTTGTTTTTTTTGTCTCCGAATATTTTTTAAAATAAAGAAAAACAAAACCAATAAACTCTAAACACTGCCGGGGACATCCAATCCCATCCTAATTCAGCCAACTACCCCTATAAAATACTAAACGACAAATACCTCATCAAATACAGTATTTTTTCAGTATTTTTATTTTGTGGTATTTTTTTTGCTATTTTTTTTCCATTCTTGCTCCATCGTTCCACCAAAAGCCTGGGGAATATTTTAACAATAATTCAGCCACGCATATCGACTATTGTCGATACCCTATTTCCACCAATCCATAAGTGGGTCCGTAATTGTTTCTCTGATTTTTGTCCGAAATATCAGCGCGCACATTCCATCCTAACATTATCCTAGTTTGGTATGTCCGGGGAAAGTTCCAACAAACTATCCCCTGTTCCATCACCGAAAATACCAAAAATCACGGTGAGGACGCCCACACCTAAAAAGGTCAAGACGCCACCTCCAAAAAAGGCTCCTTCTTCCATCGAAAGAACCACGCGAGCCAGCACAAAAATGGTTGCAACGGCTGCCGACCTCGCTATGAGCCAGTTTATTGAAGTCTCGGATCGACTGTCCGAATTGGAATCGCGAATAAATATTCCCTCGGCGGTCCCTCCTACGTTATCCGTCCTCAATATTCGCCGAGACGAAATCCGAGAGGTATGGATACGCATCAAAAAAGAATACGATGCCTGTACCGCATGCCTTGTAGCAGCCGGAGAAGGTGCAGCTGACAGCTTGCCAGTCCTCAAGGCTAAGTACGGGTATTGCTACAGCGCGTACGAAAGGTGCGGCGCCCAGATAGCAGATATGATAGCGCAAACTCCGCAACTTCCGCAAACTCCCCCAACGCCAGCTGATCCTTCTCAGACATACATTCCGTCAGGCTGCCGGCTTCCGCCGTGCGATACCGAAGTTTTTACCGGCGACTATCTTCGTTGGCCAACCTTTATGGATCTATTCACGGCAATTTATATCAACAATCCCAGACTCCCTCCTGTCGAAAAATTATTTCACCTTAATGCTAAAACGAGTGGCGACGCTCACAATATAGTTTCAAATTCACCCCTTACTAATGATGGCTTTCGATCAGCGTGGGATAACCTCACTGAGCGTTTCGAAAACAAGCGATTGTTAGTAAACAGTCAATTAAAGATACTTTTCAATGTACCGTCCGTCACACAGGAGTCTGGGTCAGCTTTGAAAGAACTTCAAAGTACCATCCAGGGTTGCCTTACTGCACTAGAAATGTCCGGTATTCAGGTCGAAACTTGGGATTGCCTCTTGGTCTATATGTGCTCGTCCAAACTCCCAAAGCTTACGCTTTCCCTATGGGAGCAGTCCCTTCATAACAAAGCCGAGATCCCTACGTGGCACGAGCTGAACGTTTTCCTAACGGAGCGTCACAGGACACTCGAAGCCATAGATGATGTTCGACCATCAGGTTCTAGTCAGACTCAGCCCAGGGCATCCACTTCCAACTCGGCGTCTCGAAGAATAAATTCATACGAGACAAGGGTAGCACCTAGGCAACCTAGAGGGTGCGATCTCTGTAATAGAGAGAACCAACCTGTACGCACATGCGCCAAATTTCTCCAGATGACGGTCGACCAACGCATCGCATATATAAAAAGAAAACAGCTGTGTTTAAACTGCTTTGCGCGGACACATCAGTTGCGCGACTGCGAAAGCGCACATAACTGCTTCACGTGCCGCGGCCGCCATCACACCCTCCTACACCGAGGCAGCCCATCCCCAGCGCGCGCAAATCCAATGCCAACGCCCAGATCCAGACCAAATACTCTCGGTCCCTCGGCTGCCAGTGGCACGCAGTCAACGCTTCAGAATTATTTTGCGGCAGGCACTAGGTCAGTCCTCCTAGGCACCGCTATAATTAATATATGCCATCGAGGTTCCAATTTCCAAGCGCGAGCCTTAATAGACTCCGGATCTGAGGCGACCTTCATCACTGAGCGCCTTTTCAACCTGATTTAACTGCCGTTCCAGGTTATCCGAGCACAGGTCTCAGGACTTAATCAAACGGTCTCCGCTGAGACCAAAAAGATCTGTCAATTCACGATCCGTTCTCCGACCCGGCCTAGCTTGCAGTTAAACACCACTGCCTACGTGCTTCCACAAATAGCCGGAAATCTTCCTTCATGTCCGCTTCCGCAACATTTCCTGCGAGACCTTCACGAACTTCCGCTAGCGGATCCAAAGTTTTATGAGAGCGCACAAATAGATATTCTAATCGGGGCCGATATACTTCCATCCATTCTACTAAGCGGTACCCGAGCGAACATCTGTGGCTCGCTTCTCGGTCAAGAGACCATATTCGGCTGGATTCTAACAGGACCAGTACCCGCTCCGAGGCATGATCAAATATCATCCTTTTCCACGCAATTTGCACACACGTATGAAGCGTCTCTCGATAAACTCCTCACCAAATTCTGGGAGGTGGAGGATCTGCCAGTAAAAGTGGCAAAAGAATCCGACGTGATTTGTGAGGACAATTTCCTTCGGACCACCACAAAAGACGAGACCGGCAGGTATGTCGTGAGTCTTCCTTTTCGAGATCCTGAGAACATTAATTGCTCCCTAGGACATTCCAGATCCCAGGCGCTGGCTCAATTCTTAAGAAACGAGCAGCGGCTAAAAAGGGACAGTACGTTAAAATCCAAGTACGACTAAGTTATTCAAGAATATCTCGACCTCAATCACATGAGAGAAGTCCTTCCTACCCACGATTCAGCATGTTACTACCTGCCACACCATGCAGTGTTAAAACCGGAGAGTACGACCACCAAGCTTCGAGTGGTATTCAACGCCTCCAGCCCTTCAGACAATGGGGTCAGCTTAAATGATATCCTTCATGCTGGCCCGGTCCTACAGTCCGATCTAACCATCCAGATCCTGAAGTGGCGATATTTCCGATTTGTGTATAGTGCTGACATCGTGCTGAAAATGTACTGGCAGATCTGGGTAGATCCGAAGCAGACAGCGTTCCAACGTATCTTATTCCGCGATAGGGAAGGATACATTCGAGACTTTGAGCTAAAAACTGTTACGTTTGGGGTCAATTGTGCGCCGTTCCTGGCAATTCGGGTTCTGCAACAGCTGGCGACCGACGTGCAACTAACCCATCCAAGGGCGAGTAAAGTTATTCGTGGTTGCATGTATGTCGATGATGTCCTTTCGGGAGCTGACTCTGCAGAAGAGGCTCACCTCACCATTCGCGAGTTGCAGAGTGCCCTCGATTCGGCTGGTTTTCCATTGAGGAAATGGACCTCCAACCACAAAGAAGTTCTGGCTCATATCGGAACTGATCATCTTTTAACTGCCGATTTCCTCGAAATAGATACGGAAAGCACGGCGAAAACTCTCGGAGTCCGTTGGAAAGCAACATCCGATGAGTTTTTCTTCGCCCTCCCCGACCTATCCACCGAAGCTACACTCACAAAACGGCATGTTCTCTCCCAAATTGCGAAGCTGTTTGATCCAGCAGGCTGGCTCGCTCCTTTCGTGGTCTGTGCCAAGATTTTCATGCAGGAGATCTGGCTGCGTGATCTAGGGTGGGATGATGAACTACCAATTGAACTGTGCCAAAAGTGGCGTGATTTCCTTAAAAGCTACTCAGTCCTAGATCAAGTCCGAATTCCCAGATGGGTTTCCTTCCGCCCAGAATTCCGAGTGGAACATCACGGATTCTGTGATGCCTCTCAAAAGGCGTACGGTGCTGCGATCTATGTGCGCGTCGAGATGGGCACACGACGCTAGTGCATCTTCTCACGGTCAAGGCGCGCGTGGCGCCAGTAAAAACTGTGTCGCTTCCCAGACTAGAGCTGTGTGGAGCTCTATTGCTATCCGAGATGGCCGAATCCATCCTCCCCCATATGCCGATGCTGTCCTCGAAACTCCATTGTTGGACCGATTCCACGATTGTGCTTGCATGGCTAGCCAAACCAGCATGCCAGTGGACAACGTTCATTGCCAATTGGGTATCAAAGATCACCCAGTCCACAGAGGCAGCCAATTGGTCGCATGTTCAATCCGAACACAATCCAGCTGACTTGGCCAGTCGGGGCGTGCCATTACAAGAACTGGTCGACAACTCCCTTTGGTGGCATGGGCCCACTTGGCTGCAAAAGCCACGAGATCAGTGGCCTGCCCAGAGCACCGACTTACAGGTGACCGAAGTGGAAAGGCGTCCTGTCAAGGCCCATGTTGCGTCCATTCCGACAGAAGACATCCTTGATCGCTTTTCCAAGTTAAATAGAGCTTTACGGGTCTTTGTGTATGTACACCGTTTTGTCCAGCGATGTAGAAAAGCCCAAGAACTTGTCGCCGCTGAACGGCTCATGGTCATTAGCACTCAGCGCAGATATTTTGCTAGTGAATATCGCTGCTTGAGTCAAAAGCGTCCTGTGTCCGCGACAAGTGCCATCCTCTCCTTGAACCCCTTTCTAGATGAGAAAGGGCTTATAAGGGCGTGCGGCCGAATAACGGCCTCCGAAAATTTGCGATATGATGAACGACATCCTATAATCCTCCCGTACGAATGTGCACTCTCGCGCCTACTGGTAAACTTTACGCATCTCATAACGTTGCACGGAGGTAACCAGTTCACGTACACAGGGATGGACTACGCTGGCCCTTTCGACATAAAAAATTACACAGGCAGAGCTTGCCTAATTACAAAAGGGTATGTGTTGGTTTTCGTGTGTTTCTCTACAAAGGCCATCCATCTAGAGCCTACATCCGATCTGACGACCGAGAAATTTCTCGCCGCTTTCGCTCGGTTCGTATCCAGAAGAGGTTGTCCCCGTCAAGTGCAGTCCGACAATGGGAAAACCTTTGTCGGCGCTGCCACCCTGCTCTCCCGAGATTTTCTCCAAGCCGTAAAAGAGTCTGTGACTGATGCGTATAGTCATCAGCAGCTCAACTGGCAATTCATTCCTCCGGGGGCACCCCATATGGGAGGCCTGTGGGAAGCGGGTGTCAAAAGCTTCAAAACCTTGTTTTACAAGTCCACCGCTACTCGAAAGTACACTTTTGAAGAACTTTCAACCCTCCTAGCGAAAATTGAAGCTTGTCTAAATTCCAGACCGCTATCCCCTATGTCTGAAGATCCCACTGATCTCTTAGCATTGACACCAGGGCATTTTCTGGTCGGCGGACCTCTTCTGTCCATAGTGGAACCCGAATTAAAAGGGGAATCCAAGTCCATTGTGAATCGGTGGCAACACTTAAAGGCGCTCCATCAACAATTCCAAGCTCGATGGAAAGAGGAGTATCTCAAAGAGCTCCACAAGCGTAACAAGTGGCAGTCCCCGACCGCAAATCTCCACGTTGGCGACATGGTAGTCGTCAAAGAGGACAATCTGCCCTCGAATGAGTGGCGCCTTGGCAGAATCGACTCTGTCTTTCCGGGGGCTGACGGCAATGTCCGGGTCGTCAGCATTCTCACGGCACGCAGGATTATCAAGCGTCCCGTGACCAAGGTGGTTCTTCTGCCAGGAGAACACTCCAACCGTCTTCCTCAACCAACATCCTTTACATAATTCCCCAACAATCCTCGCCATCTAAGCAGTTTCAAATCATCTTTTTTTATCCATTACTCCCTACCAGATCACATCATGGTTCCTGGTCCACGCAGCGCTCAGGCATTGGAAAGCAGACGTACTCGAGGTATACATTCCTACCGATGCCAAGTCTGCCGTGGAATCCATCCGCTTCGAAAGTGCCAGAGGTTCCTAAAGCTGAGCGCAGAGAAGCGGCTTCGGGCAGTGCTTATTAATAAGTACTGCTCAAATTGTCTCGCCCACGAGCACTTCGACGGGAGTTGTCGCAGTGGCGACAAATGCAAAACGTGCAACGGGAAGCACCACACGCTCCTCCATATGCACGAGCGTCCCCTGCCGTCGGCTACTCAACAGCGTTCGCGCCGGCAGAATCCGCCAACTCGCCAAGCGCTAGCCCCGGCAAGGCGCTCGGCATCCGCCGCTTCTCAGCAGCGCTCGCGCCAGCAAGATCCGCCAACTCGCAGAGCGCTTGCCTCTCCGCCGCGCTCAGCCTCCTCGGCACCGGCTCCGTCACTTGCGTCCATCCTTCAACGGCACAGCGTGAATGTCCTGCCGACGGCCATGGTCACTTTGGAGACCGGGCTGAAGACCTTTGACACGGCCGCCCTCATCGACCCGTGTACGCCGACGAGCTGCATCGACGCATCATTGGCGTCCGCATTCCGCTTGCCGACTACGACCGTCGGCGACGAGAGCATCTGCACGGCGACAATTCGGTCGAAGTGCGACAACGGCTTCAAGCTAGAGGTGGTCTTGAAAGTGGAGCCGAACGCCCGCATCCGCACCCCCATCCGAGAGCTCTCGGACACCGTGGTCGGCAGATACGGAGACCTCCCGTTGGCCGACAAACGCTTTTACTTGCCGGCAACCATCTCTGTAGTCCTGGGTGCGGATGTCTACGCCAAGGTCATCCGACCGGGCTTCCATCTGGTCGACGAGGGACTCCCAGTGGCCCAGAAGACGGCATT
This sequence comes from Drosophila prolongata, assembly GCA_036346975.1. Classification (NCBI taxonomy): domain Eukaryota; kingdom Metazoa; phylum Arthropoda; class Insecta; order Diptera; family Drosophilidae; genus Drosophila; species Drosophila prolongata. The sequence continues at coordinate 5,184,994 of JAYMZC010000271.1, forward strand.
CGGGTGGATCCTGCCTGCAGTCAAGCCTAGACGACAGGAGTGGGCTTGTTTTTCTTTTGCAACGCTAGCGATTGCAAGGGGGGCGGAATGTTTACGCCGCTCTCCCCTCTTTTAAACTGCCCGCGCTTCCCTCGTAGCGAATGCCCACTCGCCCGCACTGGATGCTCGCGACTCCAGGTTTTCCCGCTCTCCCACACTGGACGCTTGCGATTCCAGGCTCTCCCGCCTTCCCGCTCCCGGAATCTCTCCACTGCGCTTTGAAACGCAGCGCTCAATTAGGTTTAAGTTAGTCTTTCATTGTCTCATTACTGAAATACATCGCCCGGCCGGTCCGCGCTATAACACGAAAAAAGTTCACCGAGTCTTTTTGTTCCCTTCTCGCGATCGTCGAGTGTTTTATAAATCTATCCCACAGCTTGCCACCCGGCTACGTTCAACAGCCGCAACGCCCGACGAAGCTGCCTTCCATCGAAGAACACCCCCGACGCCCCAACTCTACAAAAACAATAAATCGCGCCGGCTTTTAAAACAGTAAAGTTGTTGTTGCCGCTGCTTGTCGCCAGTTCCTGCCTACAGACTTTAATTCGTCGTTGCTGCCGCTGGACAATTTGACCGCTGCAGTTCGTTAACTGGACCAGAAGTTGTTGTTGCCGCTGCTTGTCGTCAATTGCTGCCTACGAAGGAAGGCATATGGATTCGAAGAGGGAAGTTGCCGACGGATGTGTATCGTCCCACCAGGTATAGAATGTTAAAAGTTGAAAGTTAATCTGTGGCGTGTCATAAATTGTGTTTTGGCCCATCTTTCAACATTTTGCATTCGTGTGAAAAATTCGGTAGATAGCGAGCATTCTAACCAAGAAATAAATAAAACTTGCATGTACTAACGATTATAATTCTGATATATACATACATCCATACATATTTACATATTTCGAATTATACATACATACATAAGTGAATCGCTTTGGACCAAAATCAAATAAATATTTGTCGGCATCCTGGTTTTTTTAAAAATAAAATTCCCCCATTTCACGTCGTAGTGAACACCAATTATAGCTTTGCAAAAAATTAAAAAGGTAAAAGATGAGAATTGTGAAAAGTTATAATTCGAGAATTAAATCCCCGGCAAATTTTCTGCCGCGAATTTTCTTCAAATTTCCCTCGCTTTTCGCCATTTCCCGCGCTTTTAATCGTCAGGTTTATATATTCGTTGCCCTTAGTTAGCGGTCAGTGCATCATTCTCCGTTAGCATTGCGTTGAGCACCGCCAGCCGTACACACATACACACACACACAGACAACGCAGCCCGTTCTTTCGAGTTCTTTTTCGTCGTTTTCGTTTTCGATCGCTGGAACGGTGCAAGCGTTGCCGCTGCCTAAACGTTTGTTCGTTTTTTGGTGTTTGAGCTTGGCGTGTGCTCCCCTACACTACGTGCGTTCGGCATATTATAATTATTGAATTATTAAAATAAATTAGGATTCCTTAAATTAATTCCTTAATTCATTTTAAATAACTCCCCTACACTGCTTGCGTTCAGCTTATTCCTCTCGTTGGTTATTATTATTTAAATTTAATAAATTAAAAACCAAATTTTTTTTGTACACACTTACATACATTAAAAAAAAAAAAACAATAAAACTAAAATAAATTAAATTTAAAAATCTTCGATACCAAAAAAAAAAAAAAAATGGCAAAATCAGAAAGTAACAACCAGGAAATCGAAGAGTTGAAAAACCAACGAGATGGATATATGAGGAGTATAGAGCGAACGCAAAGATATTTAAATGAGGGTAGATTCTCTTTAAATACGGTTGAGTTAGAATGTCGATTAGAAATCCTAAATACGCACATCGAAAATGCTTCGCTTATACAAAATAAAATTGAAACGAAAGATGGAGATGATGAGTACTGCGAAAAGATCGAAGAGACTGCGATAATAGCAAAATCGTTGCTAATTTCCCTAATTGCGGAAACAAAGCGTAAGAGCGTTGACAATTCCGCTCCGCCGGCAACGCGCACACCCCAATGCCGTTGGCCGAGCGTCGCTCTTCCAACCTTCAGCGGAAAACATTCCGAATTTAAAAATTTTATAAGCCTTTTCGAAACTTTTGTTGACAAAGATGACACGCTGCACGACATCGAAAAATTCAACCATCTAATATCGTGTTTGGCTGGAGACGCGCTAGGAACAGTCAGGGCATTCCAAGTTACCGCGGATAATTATCCAAAAGCTCTGGCTAGCCTAAGGCGGGTGTACGATAATGATTGTTTAGTTTTCTTTGACAATATATCGACACAGTTTAATCTGCCAAAGATTTCCCAGCCATCAGATACCGCCTTGAGAAACCTGATCGACACAGTCACAGCGCTGTACGATTCTCTTTTGTCCATTGGGGATGACAAACGTATTACGAATGCCATCCTCATCCATCTAGTAATGGGCAAAGTCGATGCAGGAACTAAAAGAAAATGGGAAGAACAATTAGATTATACCTCGCTTCCTCTTTGGAGCGAGTGTGAGTCGGCCCTGAACAAGCGCTATCAGCATATGGTTGCCGAAGAAGCGTGTAAGCCAAAAATTGTTCAGCAGAGCCAGGCTTATCCAAAGAAGAATGGAAACAGGAGTTTTTCTTTTGTTGCTGCCATGGACGACCGCGAAGTATGTGTGTTTTGCAACTCAGCAGAACATCAAGTAGGAAATTGCACTGCTTTTGCTGCCCTAACAGTTCAGCAAAGATTCGATTTCGCAAAAAAGGCTCCCTTGTGCATTAACTGCCTCCGTAAGGGCCACACGGTAAAAAGATGCAAATCGAAGAGATGCAGGGTGTGTAAGTCCTCACGCCACACATTGCTGCACATTTATTCGCCATCAAATCTCGCGTTGCCACCTCCTCCTCAGCCCACGCTCTTGCAGAATACTCCATCCACTTCGCAAGTTTTGCATGCGACTGCATCGGATAGAGTTATTCTTGCCACAGCCATCGTGAGCGTCCTAACAAAAAGTGGCGAATTAGTTTTGGCTCGAGCGTTGCTCGATTCTGGTTCACAAGTAAATTTTGTGACCGACGAGCTCGCTCAGAGACTTCCGATTAAGAGAGAGGAGCTTGCGGGGCATTGGTGGAACTAATGCTCAAGCAACCAAGAAAATACACACGATAGTCAAGTCCCGAGTGGGTAGCAGTCAATTGTCGTCCGAATTTTACATATAAAAAAATATTTCTGGTTATCATCCGGATCAAACGGTGAACACCAGCGGCTGGAGGTTGCCTGAAAATATTCAATTGGCAAATCCATTCTTCTTCAAGCCCCAAAAAATAGACATGCTTATAGGCGCATACTCGTTCTTTGAACTATTGTCAGTCGGCCAGATAGAGCAAGGGCCTGAGTTTCCCATTTTGCAGAAAACAGTTCTCGGCTGGATAGTGTCAGGGAGATGTGCCTCAGAAAAATTAAGAAATGCTGAAAAGTTGATACGTCTCAGCTGCCAGGAGGAAGTGTTGGAGTCAATAGACACAACCCTGCAGAAATTTTGGTCTGTGGAGGACTTGCCGCCCAAGGCCAAGGTCCATACTTCTGAGCAGCAACTTTGTGAGAAACACTTTGAGAAAAATACTCAAAGATTGTCGTCCGGAAGATTTTCGGTTCGTTTGCCGTTGAAATCTGACCATACACTCTTGGTTCATCATATGAAGTTGCGAAACGTAGATTTTTGTCGCTTGAAAGAAGATTATCCAAAGATTCTTCTTTAAAAAAGATGTATCTGGAATTCATGGAAGAATATGAAGCCATGGGCCACATGTCTTCCACTAACAATAAAATTCCAGACAGTTTGCACTATTTCATTCCGCACCAATGCGTGCTGTGACCTCAAAGCACCTCGACAAAGTTGAGAGTGGTATTCGACGCCTCGAGCCGTACATCGACGCAGGTCGCGTTGAATAACATCTTGATGGTTGGCCCCACCATTCAAGAGGAGCTGTATTCGACCCTTCTTCGGTTCAGACAGCACAAGTTTGCGCTTGCAGCAGACGTAAAAAAGATGTATCGTCAAGTAATGGTTGACGAAGCTGACCGAAACTTTCAGCTCATAGTGTGGAAACGAGATCCATCTGAGTCTCTAAAAATCTTCAAGCTGAACACGGTGACTTATGGAACTTCGCCAGCACCCTATCTGGCGATTCGGTGTTTAATGCGGCTTGGAGAGATCGCGCAGGATTCGTGTCCAAAAGCCGCTAAGGTCATTCAGAATGACTTTTATGTTGACGATTTGTTGACTGGCACCAGATGCGTTGAGGACCTGCTAAGCCTTCGAGACGAAGTTTCTCAGGTATTGCAAGAGGCAGGATTTGAATTGGCAAAGTGGTTTTCTAACTGCCCAGAGTTGTCCGCATCTGAAAGCGCTGTCATGCCGCTAAGGGCAGACTCAGACGTAACTAAAACCCTTGGCGTGGTTTGGTTGCCGGGTAAAGATTACTTTCAATTTCGGTTGGATGACTCGTTCCTGGATCTTCGTGCGACAAAACGAAACATACTGTCGGTGACTGCCCGACTTTTCGATCCGCTTGGCCTATTGTGTCCTCTAGTGACTAGGGCAAAAATGTTGTTGCAGGAACTGTGGCTTCGAAAGTTAGACTGGGACGAGTCGCTGCCGATGCAACTGCAGACAATTTGGGAAGCTTTTAAGGGAACGCCGTTGCAGCTGCCCAAGATCAAGGTATCGCGATTCGTTCATACAGACGCCAAAGTCCCGGCAGAAATACATGGTTTCGCTGACGCTTCCATGCGAGCATATGGAGCGTGCATCTAGTTCGCACTAGTACCGCTGAAGGTTTAAAAGTATCTTTATTGACAGCAAAATCCCCTCAAGACGAAAACTTTGCCTCGCCTTGAGTTGTGCGCAGCTCACCTTCTTGCTGATCTTTATAATCGTGTAAGACCATTGCTTAATTTTCCGATTACAAAAGTGTTTCTCTGGACGGATTCGGAGATCACTTTGCATTGGATCAAAACGCATCCTTCATCGTTGTCAGTTTTTGTCTCAAACCGAGTTGCGGAGATTCAAGCGGAAAAAGCAATCTGGAGACATGTCCCCACAAAAGTAAACCCAGCGGACATCGTGTCACGGGGATGTAACGTTGAGGAACTTACAGCTTCCATTTGGTTTGCTGGGCCGTCGTTTTTGCTCGATGCAGAAAAAGATTGGCCTGTAAATCGACACTTCGAAGTACCTGCTGATGTCGTGTCGATGGAATTACGCAAATCAGCATTGGCGCTTGTGGTAATCCCAGAGCCCAATTATGTGCTTCAGAAAATATAATCCTTTTCGTCGTACATAAGGCTTCTAAGGGTTTTCGTGTGGGTCTTACGGTTTATTACAGTGATCCAATCTCACGAGTTCAGTGACGACATAGGTAAAATTCGGAAAAATAAACCGGTAGCAACGAATATACAAAAACTAAGCCCTTTTCTCCAGGAGAAAAAATTAGATTGGTGTTCCGCGACATTGCTGCTAGTTGGGGGTCGGTTATTTAATGCTCCTATCGCGTACGAAGCCAAATTCCCGTTGTTGTTGTCGAAAGGCTCACAGTTTGTTAAAACGTACAGCCATCGTGAGCGTCCTACCAAAAAGTGGCGAATTAGTTTTGGCTCGAGCGTTGCTCGATTCTGGTTCACAAGTAATTTTTGTGACCGACGAGCTCGCTCAGAGACTTCCGATTAAGAGAGAGGACGTGTGTTTGAGCTTGCGGGGCATTGGTGGAACTAATGCTCAAGCAACCAAGAAAATACACACGATAGTCAAGTCGCGAGTGGGTAGCAGTCAATTGCGTCCGAATTTTACATATTAAAAAATATTTCTGGTTATCATCCGGATCAAACGGTGAACACCAGCGGCTGGAGGGTGCCTGAAAATATTCAATTGGCAGATCCATTCTTCTTCAAGCCCCAAAAAATAGACATGCTTATAGGCGCATACTCGTTCTTTGAACTATTGTCAGTCGGCCAGATAAAGCAAGGGCCTGAGTTTCCCATTTTGCAGAAAACAGTTCTCGGCTGGATAGTGTCAGGGAGATGTGCCTCAGAAAAAATAAGAAATGCTGAAAAGTTGATACATCTCAGCTGCCAGGAGGAAGTGTTCGAGTCAATAGACACAACCCTGCAGAAATTTTGGTCTGTGGAGGACTTGCCGCCCAAGGCCAAGGTCCATACTTCTGAGCAGCAACTTTGTGAGCAACACTTTGAGAAAAATACTCAAAGATAGTCGTCCGGAAGATTTTCGGTTCGTTTGCCCTTGAAATCTGACCCAAACACTGTTGGTTCATCATATGAAGTTGCGAAACGTATATTTTTGTCGCTTGAAAGAAGATTATCCAAAGATTCTTCTTTAAAAAAGATGTATCTGGAATTCATGGAAGAATATGAAGCCATGGGCCACATGTCTTCCACTAACAATAAAATTCCAGACAGTTTGCACTATTTCATTCCGCACCAATGCGTGCTGTGACCTCAAAGCACCTCGACAAAGTTGAGAGTGGTATTCGACGCCTCGAGCCGTACATCGACGCAGGTCGCGTTGAATAACATCTTGATGGTTGGCCCCACCATTCAAGAGGAGCTGTATTCGACCCTTCTTCGGTTCAGACAGCACAAGTTTGCGCTTGCAGCAGACGTAAAAAAGATGTATCGTCAAGTAATGGTTGACGAAGCTGACCGAAACTTTCAGCTCATAGTGTGGAGACGAGATCCATCTGAGTCTCTAAAAATCTTCAAGCTGAACACCGTGACTTATGGAACTTCGCCAGCACCCTATCTGGCGATTCGGTGTTTAATGCGGCTTGGAGAGATCGCGCAGGATTCGTGTCCAAAAGCCGCTAAGGTCATTCAGAATGACTTTTATGTTGACGATTTGTTGACTGGCACCAGATGCGTTGAGGACCTGCTAAGCCTTCGAGACGAAGTTTCTCAGGTATTGCAAGAGGCAGGATTTGAATTGGCAAAGTGGTTTTCTAACTGCCCAGAGTTGTCCGCATCTGAAAGCGCTGTCATGCCGCTAAGGGCAGACTCAGACGTAACTAAAACCCTTGGCGTGGTTTGGTTGCCGGGTAAAGATTACTTTCAATATTGGTTGGATGACTCGTTCCTGGATCTTCGTGCGACAAAACGAAACATACTGTCGGTGACTGCCCGACTTTTCGATCCGCTTGGCCTATTGTGTCCTCTAGTGACTAGGGCAAAAATGTTGTTGCAGGAACTGTGGCTTCGAAAGTTAGACTGGGACGAGTCGCTGCCGATGCAACTGCAGACATCTTGGGAAGCTTTTAAGGGAACGCTGTTGCAGCTGCCCAAGATCAAGGTATCGCGATTCGTTCATACAGACGCCAAAGTCCCGGCAGAAATACATGGTTTCGCTGACGCTTCCATGCGAGCATATGGAGCGTGCATCTAGTTCGCACTAGTACCGCTGAAGGTTTAAAAGTATCTTTATTGACAGCAAAATCCAAAGTAGCTCCCCTCAAGACGAAAACTTTGCCTCGCCTTGAGTTGTGCGCAGCTCACCTTCTTGCGGATCTTTATAATCGTGTAAGACCATTGCTTAATTTTCCGATTACAAAAGTGTTCCTCTGGACGCATCCTTCATCGTTGTCAGTTTTTGTCTCAAACCGAGTTGCGGAGATTCAAGCGGAAAAAGCAATCTGGAGACATGTCCCCACAAAAGTAAACCCAGCGGACATCGTGTCACGGGGATGTAACGTTGAGGAACTTACAGCTTCCATTTGGTTCGCTGGGCCGTCGTTTTTGCTCGATGCAGAAAAAGATTGGCCTGTAAATCGACACTTCGAAGTACCTGCTGATGTCGTGTCGATGGAATTACGCAAATCAGCATTGGCGCTTGTGGTAATCCCAGAGCCCAATTATGTGCTTCAGAAAATAGAATCCTTTTCGTCGCACATAAGGCTTCTAAGGGTTTTCGTGTGGGTTTTACGGTTTATTCAAAGACACCAAGAGAACTGAATTTTGCGTTCGAGAAAATAGTGGAAGTGATCCAATCTTACGAGTTCAGTGACGACATAGGTAAAATTCGGAAAAATAAACCGGTAGCAACGAATATACAAAAACTAAGCCCTTTTCTCCAGGAGAAACAATTAGATTGGTGTTCCGCGACATTGCTGCTAGTTGGGGATCGGTTATTTAATGCTCCTATCCCGTACGAAGCCAAATTCCCGTTGTTGTTGTCGAAAGGCTCACAGTTTGTTAAAACGTACAGCCATCGTGAGCGTCCTAACAAAAAGTGGCGAATTAGTTTTGGCTCGAGCGTTGCTCGATTCTGGTTCACAAGTAAATTTTGTGACCGACGAGCTCGCTCAGAGACTTCCGATTAAGAGAAAGGACGTGTGTTTGAGCTTGCGGGGCATTGGTGGAACTAATGCTCAAGCAACCAAGAAAATACACACGATAGTCAAGTCGCGAATGGGTAGCAGTCAATTGTCGTCCGAATTTTACATATTAAAAAATATTTCTGGTTATCATCCGGATCAAACGGTGAACACCAGCGGCTGGAGGGTGCCTGAAAATATTAAATTGGCAGATCCATTCTTCTTCAAGCCTCAAAAAATAGACATCCTTATAGGCGCATACTCGTTCTTTGAACTATTGTCAGTCGGCCAGATAAAGCAAGGGCCTGAGTTTCCCATTTTGCAGAAAACAGTTCTCGGCTGGATAGTGTCAGGGAGATGTGCCTCAGAAAAAATAAGAAATGCTGAAAAGTTGATACATCTCAGCTGCCAGGAGGAAGTGTTGGAGTCAATAGACACAACCCTGCAGAAATTTTGGTCTGTGGAGGACTTGCCGCCCAAGGCCAAGGTCCATACTTCTGAGCAGCAACTTTGTGAGAAATACTTTGAGAAAAATACTCAAAGATTGTCGTCCGGAAGATTTTCGGTTCGTTTGCCGTTGAAATCTGACCATACACTCTTGGTTCATCATATGAAGTTGCGAAACGTAGATTTTTGTCGCTTGAAAGAAGATTATCCAAAGATTCTTCTTTAAAAAAGATGTATCTGGAATTCATGGAAGAATATGAAGCCATGGGCCACATGTCTTCCACTAACAATAAAATTCCAGACAGTTTGCACTATTTCATTCCGCACCAATGCGTGCTGTGACCTCAAAGCACCTCGACAAAGTTGAGAGTGGTATTCGACGCCTCGAGCCGTACATCGACGCAGGTCGCGTTGAATAACATCTTGATGGTTGGCCCCACCATTCAAGAGGAGCTGTATTCGACCCTTCTTCGGTTCAGACAGCACAAGTTTGCGCTTGCAGCACACGTAAAAAAGATGTATCGTCAAGTAATGGTTGACGAAGCTGACCGAAACTTTCAGCTCATAGAGTGGAGACGAGATCCATCTGAGTCTCTAAAAATCTTCAAGCTGAACACCGTGACTTATGGAACTTCGCCAGCACCCTATCTGGCGATTCGGTGTTTAATGCGGCTTGGAGAGATCGCGCAGGATTCGTGTCCAAAAGCCGCTAAGGTCATTCAGAATGACTTTTATGTTGACGATTTGTTGACTGGCACCAGATGCGTTGAGGACCTGCTAAGCCTTCGAGACGAAGTTTCTCAGGTATTGCAAGAGGCAGGATTTGAATTGGCAAAGTGGTTTTCTAACTGCCCAGAGTTGTCCGCATCTGAAAGCGCTGTCATGCCGCTAAGGGCAGACTCAGACGTAACTAAAACCCTTGGCGTGGTTTGGTTGCCGGGTAAAGATTACTTTCAATTTCGGTTGGATGACTCGTTCCTGGATCTTCGTGCGACAAAACGAAACATACTGTCGGTGACTGCCCGACTTTTCGATCCGCTTGGCCTATTGTGTCCTCTAGTGACTAGGGCAAAAATGTTGTTGCAGGAACTGTGGCTTCGAAAGTTAGACTGGGACGAGTCGCTGCCGATGCAACTGCAGACAATTTGGGAAGCTTTTAAGGGAACGCTGTTGCAGCTGCCCAAGATCAAGGTATCGCGATTCGTTCATACAGACGCCAAAGTCCCGGCAGAAATACATGGTTTCGCTGACGCTTCCATGCGAGCATATGGAGCGTGCATCTAGTTCGCACTAGTACCGCTGAAGGTTTAAAAGTATCTTTATTGACAGCAAAATCCAAAGTAGCTCCCCTCAAGACGAAAACTTTGCCTCGCCTTGAGTTGTGCGCAGCTCACCTTCTTGCGGATCTTTATAATCGTGTAAGACCATTGCTTAATTTTCCGATTACAAAAGTGTTCCTCTGGACGGATTCGGAGATCACTTTGCATTGGATCAAAACGCATCCTTCATCGTTGTCAGTTTTTGTCTCAAACCGAGTTGCGGAGATTCAAGCGGAAAAAGCAATCTGGAGACATGTCCCCACAATATAAAAAAGATTGGCCTGTAAATCGACACTTCGAAGTACCTGCTGATGTCGAGTCGATGGAATTACGCAAATCAGCATTGGCGCTTGTGGTAATCCCAGAGCCCAATTATGTGTTTCAGAAAATAGAATCCTTTTCGTCGCACATAAGGCTTCTAAGGGTTTTCGTGTGGGTCTTACGGTTTATTCAAAGACACCAAGAGAACTGAATTTTGCGTTCGAGAAAATAGTGGAAGTGATCCAATCTCACGAGTTCAGTGACGACATAGGTAAAATTCGGAAAAATAAACCGGTAGCAACGAATATACAAAAACTAAGCCCTTTTCTCCTGGAGAAACAATTAGATTGGTGTTCCGCGACATTGCTGCTAGTTGGGGGTCGGTTATTTAATGCTCCTATCCCGTACGAACCAAATTCCCGTTGTTGTTGTCGAAAGGCTCACAGTTTGTTAAAACGTACGTGTCATACCTGCACGTTACAAATTGTCATGCTGGCCCTCGAACTCTTGTAAGTCTGTTGCGAGAAAAGATATGGTTGGTTAATGCGCAGGAAGTTTGCCGCAAAACAGTTCGTTCTTGCATTCGTTGCTTTCGGTGCAAGCCGCAACTCTTGACGCAAATCATGGGGAACTTGTCATCAGACAGACTTTGAGCTCTTCGGACGGTCGGCGAAGACATCCTGACCGCGGAGGAGCTCGGAGTTCTCCTCACCAGCGTGGAGGCCGTGCTCAACTCCAGGCCCCTCGGAGCGATCAGCACGGATCCCAACGACGGCGAAGCCCTAAGCCCAGGCCATCTCCTGATCGGCGGGCCCCTCCTAGCTCCACCCTCAGCAGCGCTCCCGGACCAAGTCAGACCAACCTGCTTACGACGATGGCGCAGTGTCTCGTGTCTCAGGCACAGGTTTTGGCAGCGTTGGTCCCGGGAGTACGTCTCGAGCCTCCAGGCGAAAAACAAGTGGCACCAGAAGGTTCCAAACGTCGACGTGGGAGCTCTCGTCGTCGTCGCCGAGGACAACCTTCCGCCGCAGCAGTGGATGATCGGGCGGATCGTGGCGGTGCACGTCGGCGCTGACGGCAAGGTCCGAGTGGCGGACGTGAAGACGAAGGATGGAACGTATCGGCGGGCGGTGCTGCCTGTGGCATGCTGAAGACGGCGGTCCTTCAGAGGGGGCGGTGTTCGCGCACTTTGCGTCCTTTAATTTGTTGAACAGTGTAAGGCAGGAGCGGGAGCACAATAAAGATTTAATCGCTCTCGCGAATTCGCCCCGTCTCTCGCCCCCTTCGTTAAGTTAGGTTTAAGCGTTTATATATTGAAATTAAAAGTTAGTTGTCATATGAACATCATAGAGCAAACTCCCTTTCGTCGCCTCGTCGCCAAAATAAAACTAAATCAATTTTCCCTGCAGTCACAAGTTTCGCGTTCGTTTAATACAAAACAGTGTTAATTTTTATATAATATTATGGTATGTACAGAAACCTGGTTAAGGCCGGATATTCTTAGCTCTGAAATTCCCCAGGGTAAGTACACAATTTACAGGCTTGATCGTTAGTCCAGACGGGGAGGTGGAGTCCTGATTGCTGTAGACGCAACCCTTTCGTTCGAATTACATCGAATTCCTAGGTATAAAATTATCGTTTCCCGGTAGTTTTGTATATATTACTTGTTCTTATATCCCACCATCATCTGAGTTCCGTTATTCAGTACATTTCCAAAAAACTGTCAGATCGAGATCAGTTACTATTATTAGGTGATTTTAATATACCTAGTGCGGCAGACGAATACTCTAATTTTACTTCCTTTAGCGCAGCATGACTTAATTGACGGCCTGCTTGACATTGCGCTTTCCCAAGTAAACCATGTTAAAAACTCCTTAGGTCGTTTACTGGACTTATGTTCTGTTTCAAATTCAGAAGGCGTTTGTCTATTAAGAACATCACCACTTACACAACCGGAAGATCCTAATCATCCAACTCTAGAGCTGACTGTAGATGCGAGAACAGAGCTGAATAAAGAATCCGAAAAGTCGGTTAAACGAATCCGCTGCTTTCGTAAGGCAAACTTTCATCTTTTAAATACTTTTATATCCGGCTATGACTGGTCCGAATTTTATTCATGCACTAACATGGCTGTGTGTTCCGTTATACAATCCGTCAATTTTAAATAAACCCCCATGGTTTAATAAGGAGTTGTCACACCTAAAAAATGTTAAATTTAAAATGTGCGAATTACAATCTGCCTTCTTAAAAACTTAAAAACTATCTGACTCGTTGTAGGGTCCAGTTTTCACAAGATCGAAAACAGTTTTATTGTTAATAAGCCTGTTACCCAGCATCGCTATCATTTGAAAATTGTACGGCAAATACTGATCAGGCAATTGCCGATCTATTTGCCCAGTTCTTCCAGACAACATATTCCGTTTCATCCCCAAGGGAGCCACCTTGGCCCACTTCTTTTTACTTACAATGGGACCTAAATGGTTTTCAAACATGGTGTTGTGAAAATCTTTTGGATTAAATAGCGCTCAGTGTAAAGTAATGACATTTTCTAGGGTGAACCCACAATATGCCACGTATACGCTGGGTGGCTGTGCGTCCTTCTTGACCCAAAACTTAAGTTTTGTGACCATATTACTTCTATGGTTAATAAAGCCAGGGGAGTACTTGGATTTATTAAAAGGTGGTCAAAGGAATTCGATGATCCCTATGTTTCAAATACTCTGTTCATTTCACTAGTTCGTCCAATTCTGGAGTACTGTTCAGCAGTTTGGAGTCCTCAGTATGGTGTACATATAGACCTGAGAGAGTCTGTGCAAAAGAACTTTTTATTATTTGCTCCACGGGGCCTTAACTGGAATTCAAGCCTTATTTTTACCATCCTACTCTAGTAGACTTCTCCTAATTAATCTACCATCCTTATTAAACCGTAGATTAGACTTATTCACGGGGATGTGGAGAGTCCCGAGTTACTGGGTCGCATAAACTTCTCCGTACCTAATAGAATTACCAGGAACTATGTTCCCCTTACATTAAATATTTGTAGATATAACTATGATATGCATGAACCGTTTAGAGCACTGTGTAACGACTATAATAGACTATAGACTTCTGCATGAATGCACTCATTTGTAGCATAACAGATCTGTACAGTAGTATGGTGTTCTTAAAAATACTGCACTCATTCTTTACTGTACAGTATACTCTATAGGTTAGAAGAAGATAGCACAACATTTTTAGTGTACTCACTTCGAGTGAGTACAGTATATGGTTGTAGTCTTCGTGAGTGAGTACAGCGTTTGTCCTTTTTTAAACACGCTGTACAGCTTGTGTGTTGACTGTGTACCACTGTGCAGATGAGTGCAGTCAAAAATTGCCACCACTGAAGACATGGTAAATAAAATAATGTTCCTTCATTCCAATATTAATAACTTAAATATATGTAGATTCTTAAATAACATCAAATAATTGTTATAATTAGTTTTAATTAAAATATTAATAATTTCTAAATTCTTTATTTTATAATAAATAGATTTGAAAAAACATGGTAAATAAAATAATGTTCCTTCATTCCAATATTAATAACTTAAATATAGATTCTTTAATAACATAAAATAATTGTTATAATTAGTTTTAATTAAAATATTAATAATTTCTAAATTCTTTATTTTATAATAAATACATTTGAAATGAAAATACAAATCAAATTTTTAATCGTATTCTTTCTATGACATACATACACACGAGATTTATATATGTGTGTATGTAGCAGTCATGAAATTTCACTCACTGTACAGTAAGTATACTGCACACCAAAACACTGTACAATGCGTTGACTACTGCACACCAATTTTGCTGTACTCATCAACAGCTGTACAACTATGGAATGAGTGAGAACACTGTCAACCAAAACAGACAATACTACCCTACTCACTCACACCCAAATATACTGTGCAGAAAAAAAAGTGTGCCCACTTCTAGACTAAGTGATTCATTTGTCGTTTTGGATGCATTCATGCAGAAGTCTAATAGACTATACCATGTTTTTTTTACTACCGATTCTTTGCCAAACCTAAAAGCATTAATTTTATCTTACTTATCACCAAATTAGTACACCAGCTTCAGGCTAGCAATGGCTTTGGGATTATTCTCAGCGGTGTCTTGAAATGCCCTAACTGTTCCTAAAGCGTCTCCATTTCAACACGAAATTAAATGATTGAATTTCTCAATATCGTGCAGCGTTTCATCTTTGTCAACAAAAGTTTCAAAAAGGCAATTTACCGTCTTTTAAGTTTCGGTTCGTTAGGTTTATATTTTCATGCAAATATCTCGTTTGTGTTTAAGCTCTTAGATATCCTTGGTTGCCATTGCCTTTTTTTTTTTGTATTTTTTTATTTTTGAAATCGAAAATAATTTTTATTAATACTATGTATTTGTTAAATAATATATCAAAAGCTAACGATTAATATATTCAACGCACGCAATCTAGGAGAGCTAAGTGCCGAGAGGTACAAAAAAAATTCTAATTAGCGTTTTTATATTTTTTACAAACAAGCATTAAGGCAAACCAACAATTACACCAATAATTACACCGCGGCAGTGGTGTCAGTGTGCATGCGTATGTGAACGCGGCTCAACTCCTAGGCAAATGCAAATGCAAACGGAAAATGATGTACTGACCGATAAATAAGGGCAACGAATATTTAAGCCTGATGAAAAATAATAAAAAGCGCAAAAAAATGCTGCGATTTTCTCGGATTGACAATTTCAAAAATTATTTACCTAAATTGGTGCTCACTACGGCGAAAATGGGGAAATTAAGTTTGGACTAATTGGGTCGACGACTAATATTTTATGTGTATAATTCGAATTATTTATGTATGTATATATGGCAAAATTATAATTGTTAGTACATGCAATTTTATGTTTTTGGTTAGAATGCTGTAAGGATGCTCTCTGGCCGGGGTACAACTCACAGTCAGACCCAGAGGTCCTTTTATAAGAAATTTGTAAAACCACTGCGACACTGGGCTAGAAAGTAATGTCCGCGGGGCGAACGATGATTTTTAATTAATTATCCCGGAGATTTACGCCTATCCGCTCGAGGGGGGTATTTCAGGTGAGCGTAGGACTTGCAATTCTTGAAGGACCTTCGAGGTTACGGTGACTTCGGATCTTATCGTGATTAGAAGGCTGGAAGCAAGTTTGATTACCTGGGCAGGTGAGAGGATCTTCCGTCTCACCGTGAGGGAATTAGTGGGACACGAAGGGTTCTGCCGCTTCGCTGTACAGTATTAGGGGGGACACGCGAGAGGATCTTCCATCTCGTTATGGGAGTTAGTGGGACACAAAGGGTTCCGCCACGTCGTCGGGAGAGAGTGGGAGAGTGATGGGATATTCCGCATCACTGCTCAGGTGGGTTAATGGATGAAGGGCAGAAAGTTGTGAGAATATATATATTTAGTGTCAATATCTTTACCGCTCTCAATTGGATCGCCGGCCATCGGTAAAAAAAAGGGTGCGTGGAGGTAAAATTAATAAACGTTAATACCATCCTTTGGCGTTTTGAATATATATTAAATATATGTATTTCACTTTTTTTCATTCACTTTCACTTTTCTTCGAGTTTCCGTTTCATAAATATATTCTTGTTTCTCTGCCCCGATTACACTTCTTGCGCACTAACTTATTTTCCTACCGACCGCGTTTTTACTTGCCCGCGAGCTTAGCTTGCTAAATTTTCTCCGCGTCGTCCGCGTCCTCGAGATACCAGAGCAAGAGAGAGAGACCCGGAGGCCGCCGTGTGACCCTCTCGTACTCTCCGGCCATTCCCTTGCCAGATCGGTTTAGTATTTTTCTCTAGTTTTCTAGTATTTTCCTCTATGGTTGCCATGTCGGGCGCTTGGTGCGAAACTAAACTTGACCTATTTTGGTTCCATAAGCCTAGTATCCAGATCGACAAACGATTACGCTAGCGTAAAAACTTTAATCTTTCGAGTGTGACCAAAATTTTGAGAGTTCATCAGATTTAAGCGTGCTACGGTCGTACTGTCAATCAGCTGGGTTTGTTGACAAGCAGTTAAAATTCAAATATCGTATTTGCGGGAAAGAGCCTTTAAAAGATATTATCAAATACCTTGGCAAGACAAGTCTGCCGCTGTACAAAGAAATTAAAAAACAATACAATCTAAATTTGACAGTTGTTTTTTTAATTTACTGATAATTATTTGCTAATTTAAAGTTCATAGCTGCACTTTTATTGTGTTTTTTCGTACATTCTGGACCTAAAAAACATTTTGCTCTGACAAGAGGCACCCCAGATAGTATTAATGTTATTTTGTCCTCACAATCGACTTTTGTGAGTTTTTTGAGTTTTTCCCCCCATTTCTTATAATGTTCAGTGAGAAGCGCACGCCAAAAGATTAAATTTTTTAATCTTTTCGCTAGGGTTCACCCAAAGTTCATTTCCGCAGAGTGGCAACGCTTTGGAATTTTCTTGTATTTTTTTCGTCGATCAGGGGACCGACGTGAAAAAAGGCCCGACGAAAAGTGAACGCCAGCTGTTTGCCTCTCGCTCTCTCTCATGACTGGCGTACGGTTTTCGTCGATCTGGATACTAGGCTATACCCAAAAATTCCATCGGTTCGCTTTCCGATTATTAATTAATAATTCTTCATTTCATTTCTCTTACAAACTAATGATTACTAATGCTCACTATCCACCGATTTTTGCACGAATCCAAAAGTTGAAGATGGCCCAAAACACAATTAACAAAACGCCACAGATTAACTTTCAGCTTTTATCACCTTGTACCTGGTTGGCCGATTCGGGGTTTGCTACTTCCCGTTTAACATCTGTGACGTTGATTTTTGTGGTACCTTTAGCACAACGTTTCGTATCCGTGGTAAAAGTCGTGCGTGGCCTTATTCGTATGTTTTGCGTCCAAAGCGGTTCACTTGGAGTTGTATCTGACTTAACCACTGATTCTTTTTTGTTGGTCTTTCAAAGTTTTGTAAGCTCTTGACAGCGGAGGAGCTCGGAACTCTCCTCTCCAGAGTGGATGCCGTGCTCAGCTCCAGGCCCTGAAGAACCCTCAGCAGCGACTCACCGTCGGAAGCACTCCCGGACCAAGTCAACCTAACCTGCTTACGTCGATGGCGAGGTATCTTTTCGCTCAAGCACAGGTTTTGGCAGCGATGGTCCCGGGAGTACATCTCCAGCCAGCAGCGGAGGACCAAGTAGGATCAGGAGGAGCCAAACATCGACATCTTTTCACCCCAGCAGTGGAGGATCGGGAGAGTGGTACTGGTCCACGCCGGCGTCGAAAAAAGGTTCGGGTGGCGAACGTGCGGACGCAGGAAAGCGTGTACCGGCGAGCTGTCCATCGGCTGGCCCCGTTGCCTGTGTTGGCCTGAAGAACGTCGTCCCTGCAGAGGGGGCGGTGTTTGCGCACTTTTCGCTTTGATTTAAAAATTACTAGTAGTGAAGCGAGAGCGGGAGCCAATAAAGCTTTCAATCGCTCTTGCGAATTCGCTCCGTCTCTCTTCCCCTTAGGTTAGCATAGGTGTAAGAGAAGTTATGTGAAAATGAATAAGCCAGTGTGAAATCAAATTCGATCGAAGCGACTCCTTATCGTCGTTGCTCAATTACACATTTTCGCCCTCAAATATATTTCGTAGCTACTGCAACACAAGTACGCGTTTTTCGATTAATACAAAATAGTATTAAAATGTCAGATGCTTTGTACTTGTTTAAGTAAAGAAGTTCGCACAAGATTTTATAAATCTGGCTTGTTTCCACTAAATTCTTATATACTGTTTTTGAATACTATTTACATATTTCATAAAAACTAGAGGTCAGCATGTGGCAAAAAGAGATGCAGAGAAGAAGATTAAAGCATTGGAGAGAAAAAACAAAATTCAGACGGATTTTTGCGAAAATTTGGATATACTAGATATAAATATCGCAAGAAACTTAACATTAACTAAAATCTGTAGATTCATTCAAAAAAGGACATGTCGACTTTGTTAAAATCTGTTTATGAATTACTAGATGATTCTATATAATTTTTCTTCTTTAATTTTCGACAGTGTGTTGAAGTAGTCCATAAACTGTGCTTCGGTTATTGTGAAACGGGGAGGACAATATACAGCCGCTGGAGCTATATTTTGACCATCCGTTTGTAGATTTATAGAAGTGTCTTGCAAATAGTATGCCGCAAACTCATTGTGGAAGTGATGCTTCATGCGGTTTTGATTAAAATTCCGATGTCTCCATGTACTTTTCCGTCAGGATGACTTGTACTGCAGAACAAGTATCCACGGATTTCCAAATTTTATTTTTTTGTAAGGTGTGTTTCTGATAATTAATGAATTGAGCTACCTCAAATTTGTGCCGTGGAACGCCGTTAGCATTCCGCAAGGATAATCAATGGATTATTTTGATAAGGTGTTTTGGAGCAACTGAAACAGGATATCTTGATTTCTCATCAGACTTTGCTTGGTCGTCTCATTTGAAATGTTGCATACTTTGTTGCAGGTTACGTACATATATTTCTATTTTGGCTTACGTTCTTGGAAACTTTTAAACTACTCAATGAAGATCTCCCTGCAGTTGAAAAGAAGACGTCAGGGGTAGATTTCGAAGGTATCAAGGGTGCTGTCTGGGACCGAGATGTATGTTAGACACTTTGTGTTGAATAAGGGATTTCTATTAATTATGTTGGTTACAGTTTTTACTTCAAATCCGTTTTCCCTAAAAGCATGAGCTACTTCTGTTGGTTGTACGTGTGCTTCAATGCCCTTAATTACTACTTGTTGGCATTTGCTGCTTTTAAGCTGATCAGTGTTGTAGTTCTTTTTGTTGTCATCTAGGTATTTAGTCAGAACTCTGAACTTATCTTCGTGTTCGACTTGGACTTTAGTTTCATGAATATTGCCTTTTGTTAAGGTAATACGTGGAAGTTATCATTCCCTTTAAGTTACAATATAGAATTCAAGAGGGAGTAAGAAGTTTTCTCTCGTATAAAAATTTGAGGCGATTCAGTTTCTGTATCGGGCAGAACATTGAACTGGTCCTTAAAAATTGCAAATCTATTCTCTCAGCTAGTGTTTTCCAAATATAAAGCCCATAAATCCCAACTTCCTCACTTCACGAACAACAAAATTATGGCATTTCTGATCAATCAGTTATATGGCGGCTACAGGATATAGTCAAACTTTTGACTGAAATTATAAAGCCCTCTGCAAGGGTATAAAAATAAATCGACGACAGATTCAAAATGGAAAATAATATTTAATAAATCTATTTCTCAAAAGTTTGCATTACCATTAAGGAAAAGTTCGAGGGGGTTAAATTTTATTGATTGATTTTATTGATTTATTGATGATGATGGCTATTATAGCCATATTCTATGACATATTCTATGACTAAGTAAAAATTTTCTTATATGTACCAGTGCTCAATAACAATTTTAAATTAGGTTTAAAGTTAAGTCTAAAGAACACACCAAAGTTATCGCGTTTGTGATCGTTCAGGTATATAGCAGCTTACGATATAGCCAGTGCCATCTTTCTAACTTAAGAAACACCAAAGCTTTGGCATTTTCGATCAATCAGTTATATGCCAGCTATACGATATAGTCAGCTGATCCTTATGAAATTTGGTAAGTCGGTTGGTCAAAAATAAAACCCATAAAAAATCCAAACTTCCTAACTTTACAAACACCAAAGTTATGGCATCTCCGATCAATCAGTTAAAGGCGGATATAGGATATAGTCGGCCGATTACGGCTGTTCCGACTTATATACTGCGTGCAAAGGAACGAAGGGTGTGTGCAAAGTTTTAATTCGATATCTTTAAAACTAAGAGACTAGTTCGCGTAGAAACACACAGACGGACAGACAGACGGACATGCTTATATCAACTCAGGACGCGATCCTGACCAAGAATATATATACTTTATAGGGTCGAAGATGTCTCCTTCACTGCGTTGCACACTTTTGACCAAATTACAATTATTATTATAATACCCTCTGCAAGGGTATAAAAAAACATCTGTTAAAATTAAATTGTATTGTTATACCCTTGCAGAGGGTATTATAATTTCAGTCAAAGTTTGCAAACGCAGGAAAGGAGACATTTCCGACCCTTTTGGGATTTGGTAATAACTGCAAGGGCATATAAACATCGGTTTGCCGAAATTTGCTTCTTTTCTTGTTTTTTAATTTCCTTATTCAGCGGCAGTTGAGAATATCCTTAAAAGGCCCGCAAAAAATGCTGTCACACTGGAAAGATTAAAGTTTTTTCCGATGGTGAACTCGTTTTCGATCTGAATACTAAGCTTAAATCATGGAATAGAAACAGTCAATCAATGAAAAACAGTAATGAATATAATGAAATTACAAAACGAATAGGAAATAAAATAAGAGTGGCTAATTATCATTATAAACCATTTTACAGAATACCTAGAAAGTTAGCAATGCAGCTACAAGATTAAATCCAACCCCAAATTAGTAAGACATGATTTTATTGATAATATAATATCAGAAAAATGTACTAAATATTCAAACTTTAACCTGGTTTAATATCTCATCTCAAGAAATTTTAATCATATCTCTTATTCCAAATAAATTAAAACAAATTCCAACCTTCGAAATAATAACCCAAACTTTTTACCCTTGATTTTAACATGTCTTCACATTTTGGCTGTTTGCAAAGTCCAATCTTCCACAAATAACTTTTCTTTGTTCTCGAAAGCTCACAAAGCTGCCAACATAAAATTTAAGCTATCAAAAGTCTCGTACAATAAATCAACTTCCGTCTAAACCTTTGCACTGATCGTACCCGGTCTTCGACTAGAATTTTAATTCGTGTGTAGACATAAATAAATCATCTTAAATTATGAAATCAGTGAAATTTTGTGTATTATTACGAAATATCCAAATATTTTTCTTTTTAAATAAAAGACATTTTTTGTTAAACAAGCTAAAAGGAAAATATGTAATTGTATTTACATTATAAGTGAAATATTATATTAAATATGTTTAAATTAAACCTTTAAGATTTTTTTCGGGTGTAATTCGGTTGCATACGACATGGTCAAACTACCGGGGCGCAGCCGTGTATCGTAGACGAGAGATACGAAAATAGAGAAACAAGTTTGGAGAAAACTAATTTGAAACTAATTTTTTTGCTACTTCATTGTGCTATTGTATACGCACATTTCGGAATGGCACGAGAAAAAGTCATCAGCTTGTACTTAGAGTCGTTTTGAAAATTTTCTGCAGTTTTCTTTCTTTTACTGCAGGCATAATTAAGAATTTTGAAAGAATTTTTGTTTCTTGCCAATTAGATATCTTAAGGATCCATCTAGAGAGAAACCCTAACAAGTCGAATTCAAGAACAAAAAGTGAGACATTCACAGATTCAAATGCTTTATTAAAGTCAGTGTAAAAAACTTCCGTTTAAGAATCACTTTTAAATAAATAAAGTGAGCTCCAAAAGGTTATTGGTTACTGATCTGAGTTTCATAAATCCTTGTTGACACGGAGATATAGTTCAATTATTGCTGCAAAAGAGAAGTAATAACTTCTAATTAATTAATTTATTTATTACTAGATGCCAAAACTTCTGATCTTTCTTAAGAAGAGGAATTATAAATAATTCCTTACAAATATGGGAAAATTTTTAAGTTTTTGGCGATAGGGCGAACAATTTGCAAAGCGGCTTGCACAGGGCTTCAGCACAGCACAAAATTTCAAAGTGTTTTGAATCAAATCCTGAAGGTGTGTTTCTGTCCAGAGTAGCACCACTCACTCAACCTGAAGATCCATATCATCCTAGAATCGAACTTACAATTGACACGGTTACAGTTATAGAAGAGAAATCAGAAAAATCAACCAAACGAATACATTGTTTTTGCAGGGCTGACTTTCGGAGGCTAAATAGTTTTATTTCTGGCTTTAATTGTTCTGATCTTTACTTATTCAATAATATGTCCGTGGTCCGTAAAAGGTCACAAAAGAGTCCTTTTAAAAATTCAATTTCTAAAATTCTCCGTGCTACACTATTGTAAACATATATGAACCCCACGTGTTTCTCATTTTTTAGATAATTTTATTTAATAACGTGTTGCATTTGTTTATGTACGTATCATGTACGTAACAAAATTTACCAAATAAAATAATAATTTTCTTACGTGATGAAGAGCAGCAGTTGTAATAATGTATACAAAATATAGTAACACTATAGTGACAAAAGCACTACAACAATGTTTTTATTAATTCTATTAACACTTTAGATTTGTTTTTTTTAACACAATAACATAGGAGCAACACAAGTCAAATGAAATATTTAAATAAATAAATTTTCCGTTTAATATTAATTTATAAAATAACTATAAAAAACTCTCAATCTCGTCTGTCGCGAGGGCACGAACGAATGCCCATGCAAAGACTGCGTATACAATGCAGCGCTCTCGCTGCTCTATACACTCTGAGTATACATATAGGTATGTAATCTCGACTGTCGCGAGAGCACGAACGAATGCCCATGCAAAGAGCGCTTATAGTATACATATATTATATGAATACACGCGGAGTATATCTGGGTAAAATCTCATCTGTAGCGAGAACGGCTGAAAATGCGAACCCACAAAAGTGCCCAACGCGCCATAAGAAGTTTTCACTTCAAAAGGTGACAAAAAAATCATCGAAACACATAACCATCGGAAAAAAACAATTTAATTAAAAATAAACATTGAAAAAGAAGGAAGACCCAAAGTAAAAATCCGAAAACCAAAAAAGAAGGACGACCCCAAGCAGGATCATCAACCAAGAGAAGGACGACCCCAACAGGATCAGCAAACAACGAGAAAAAAATAAGGAGGACGATTCGTGAGCGATATTACCTTTTTATACCCTTGCGGAAGGTATTATAATTTTGGTCAGAAGTTTGTAAGGCAGTGAAGGTGACGTTTCCGACCCCATAAAGTATATATATTCTTGATCAGGACCAATAGGGAAGTCGATATTGCCATGTCCGTCTGTCCGAGCCCAGTTTAAATGCTGGCAATCTGAAACTTTCACAGGCGTCCTTAAACATGTGTACGCAGATCAAGTTTGAAAAGCGCCCCGATAGGACGTCTATATCCAATAGCTCCCATAGGAACAATCGGATATACCTTGCTAGAATTGATAATCTTTCGCGCTGTGTAAAAGCTTTTGACATGCGTCTTTCCAAATCGTATTTTTTATGCATACCTTGATCAGGGTAAAAGCGCGTACCGATCGGACGTCTATATCCTATAGCTTGTGACGCTGCGCGCACAATAGAAGCATTTAATTTCAAATTCAAACCGAGAACGCGCGCGCGCCAACGATCGCGCGTGTAGGGGCACACTAAGCCGAGAGAGATGGTCACACTTAGATCGGCAAATCCCACAGGCGACGGGCACACTAGATCTCGCCGAGCCCTATATAACACGGACCACGGGCCATAGAAAGGCACTTAGCAGCCAACCGTCTAAGGGTGCAGAGGTGGTAAGCAGCAAAATCATTTTTGGTGGACTAGATCATTCAATCAAAGTCCGCTTATATACATTGTAGTTAGTTCCCGTACTACTTCCTCCTCCCTCTAACCTTCCCGGCTTGCCGATCTGAAGGTATCCCTAGGAGAAGTCTGATTTTAGGATCACACTCCTTACAACACGGTTCACCGGCTACTTCTCTCTCTCTTGCGGCTGACCTCAGGGTCCCCAAGTACCAACTTCTCTCTCTTGTGGCTAACCTAAGGTCCCCAAGCACCAACTTCTCTCTCTTGCGGCTGACCTCAGGGTCCCCAAACACCAACTTCTCTCTCTTGCGGCTGACCTCAGGGTCCCCAAGCACCCACTTATCTCTCTTGCGGCTGACCT
This sequence comes from Drosophila prolongata, assembly GCA_036346975.1. Taxonomy (NCBI): domain Eukaryota; kingdom Metazoa; phylum Arthropoda; class Insecta; order Diptera; family Drosophilidae; genus Drosophila; species Drosophila prolongata. The sequence goes on from JAYMZC010000271.1 coordinate 5,209,305, forward strand.
CAGGGTCCCCAAGCACCAACTTCTCTCTCTTGCGGCTGACTTCCGGGTCCCCAAGCAACAAATTCTCTCTCTCTTGTGGCTGACTTCAGGGTCCCCGAGCAACAAATTCTCTCTCTTGGGGCTGACTTCAGGGTCCCCAAGCAACATTCTATCTCTTGCGGTCGACTTTCGGGTCCCCAAGCACTCTTTCTCGCTCGTGGCCGACTTCAGGGTCCCCAGGCACCCCATTCTCATTTCAGGTAACCCAACCCGTGCTGGTCCTATCGAGCAGCTGGACGGCTCCCGATACCAGGTATTCTAAGCGTAAGAAGGAAGCGAAGGCTGCAAGGTCGGCACCCCGCCAATCCGGAGAATTCGTTAGTTGTTAATCAATTGTCAAGATACTTACTGAAATAAAACCTAGTTCTAATTCAATTACTAAGTAATTCCCCACGACTTCTACTCTGGGCTGGGTCGGAACTCTCTTTCAGCAACCACGCCTGACAAAAACAAATTCTTGTGACGAACCCTGGCCATCCCTGAGCCACCCGACAACGACGAACCGTCACAAGCTCCCATAGGAACAATAGCGTAAAATTGGTTATAATTTGATGTTGTTCAGTATATTTCGCGCAGTATTGACACGAATCTTTCCAAATCGAATTTTTTTAAGCATATCTTAATCAGGGTGAAAGCGAGTGCCGATCGGACGTCTATATCCTATAGCTCCCATAGAAACAATTGGGTGAAATCGCTTAAAATTGTATACTTTTCAGGATATTTCGAGCTATTGACATAAATCTTTCCAAATCTTATTTTTTAATGCACACCTTAATCAGAATAGATGGGCGTCCCGATCAGACGTCTATACGGGGATGTGGAGAGTCCCGAGTTACTGGGTCGCACAAACTTCTCTGTGCCTAAGAGAATAACCAGAAACTATGTTTCTCTTACCTTAAATATTTGTAGATCTAACTATGATATGCATGAACCGTTTAGAGTACTGTGTAACGACTATAATAGACTATACCATATTATTTCTACTACCGACTCTTTGCCAAGCCTAAAAGCATTAAATTTATCTTACTTATCAGAAAATTAGTATTAGTATTAGTTTCGTACGTATTTCTAACTTAGTCTTCTATATTGTCCTTTTTAACTTCTCGCGATCTCGTTTTTACGCTTATTAGGCTCCGCGCGTAACAAGCACTGCTTGGTGTCGTAAGGACCACTTGTTTGCGCTGATCATAGTGCATCAACGTCCGAATAATATCCTAAAGCCTCCATAAGAATAATAGGGTATAAATAAGACTCGGAAAAATGTATGTCAATAGCTTATTCACTGCGCGAAATATCATGAAAAACATCAAATTTGGACCGATTTCACACTATTGTTCCTATGGGAGCTATAGGATATAGACGTCCGATCGGCACGCGCTTTTAATATCAGAAAAATGTACTAACTATTCAAACTTTAACCTGGTTTAATATCTCATCTCAAGAAATTTTAATCATATCTCTTATTCCAAATAAATTAAAACAAATTCCAACCTTCGAAATAAGTGCCCAACGCGCCATAAGAAGTTTTCACTTCAAAAGGTGACAAAAAAATCATCGAAACACATAACCATCGGAAAAAACAATTTAATTAAAAAATAAACATTGAAAAAGAAGGAAGACCCAAAGTAAAAATCCGAAAACCAAAAAAGAAGGACGACCCCAAGCAGGATCATCAACCAAGAGAAGGACGACCCCAACAGGATCAGCAAACAACGAGAAGAAAAATAAGGAGGACGATTCATGAGCGATATTACCTTTTTATACCCTTGCGGAAGGTATTATAATTTTGGTCAGAAGTTTGTAAGGCAGTGAAGGTGACGTTTCCGACCCCATAAAGTATATATATTCTTGATCAGGACCAATAGGGGAGTCGATATTGCCATGTCCGTCTGTCCGAGCCCAGTTTAAATGCTGGCAATCTGAAACTTTCACAGGCGTCCTTAAACATGTGTACGCAGATCAAGATTGAAAAGCGCCCCGATAGGACGTCTATATCCAATAGCTCCCATAGGAACAATCGGATATACCTTGCTAGAATTGATAATCTTTCGCGCTGTGTAAAAGCTTTTGACATGCGTCTTTCCAAATCGTATTTTTTATGCATACCTTGATCAGGGTAAAAGCGCGTACCGATCGGACGTCTATATCCTATAGCTTGTGACGCTGCGCGCACAATAGAAGCATTTAATTTCAAATTCAAACCGAGAACGCGCGCGCGCCAACGATCGCGCGTGTAGGGGCACACTAAGCCGAGAGAGATGGTCACACTTAGATCGGCAAATCCCACAGGCGACGGGCACACTAGATCTCGCCGAGCCCTATATAAGACGGACCACGGGCCATAGAAAGGCACTTAGCAGCCAACCGTCTAAGGGTGCAGAGGTGGTAAGCAGCAAAATCATTTTTGGTGGACTAGATCATTCAATCAAAGTCCGCTTATATACATTGTAGTTAGTTCCCGTACTACTTCCTCCTCCCTCTAACCTTCCCGGCTTGCCGATCTGAAGGTATCCCTAGGAGAAGTCTGATTTTAGAATCACACTCCTTACAACACGGTTCACCGGCTGACTTCTCTCTCTCTTGCGGCTGACCTCAGGGTCCCCAAGTACCAACTTCTCTCTCTTGTGGCTAACCTAAGGTCCCCAAGCACCAACTTCTCTCTCTTGCGGCTGACCTCAGGGTCCCCAAGCACCAACTTCTCTCTCTTGCGGCTGACCTCAGGGTCCCCAAGCACCCACTTATCTCTCTTGCGGCTGACCTCAGGGTCCCCAAGCACCAACTTCTCTCTCTTGCGGCTGACTTCCGGGTCCCCAAGCAACAAATTCTCTCTCTCTTGTGGCTGACTTCAGGGTCCCCGAGCAACAAATTCTCTCTCTTGGGGCTGACTTCAGGGTCCCCAAGCAACATTCTATCTCTTGCGGTCGACTTTCGGGTCCCCAAGCACTCTCTCTCGCTCGTGGCCGACTTCAGGGTCCCCAGGCACCCCATTCTCATTTCAGGTAACCCAACCCGTGCTGGTCCTATCGAGCAGCTGGACGGCTCCCGATACCAGGTATTCTAAGCGTAAGAAGGAAGCGAAGGCTGCAAGGGCGGCACCCCGCCAATCCGGAGAATTCGTTAGTTGTTAATCAATTGTCAAGATACTTACTGAAATAAAACCTAGTTCTAATTCAATTACTAAGTAATTCCCCACGACTTCTACACTGGGCTGGGTCGGAACTCTCTTTCAGCAACCACGCCTGACAAAAACAAATTCTTGTGACGAACCCTGGCCATCCCTGAGCCACCCGACAACGACGAACCGTCACAAGCTCCCATAGGAACAATAGCGTAAAATTGGTTATAATTTGATGTTGTTCAGTATATTTCGCGCAGTATTGACACGAATCTTTCCAAATCGAATTTTTTTAAGCATATCTTAATCAGGGTGAAAGCGAGTGCCGATCGGACGTCTATATCCTATAGCTCCCATAGAAACAATTGGGTGAAATCGCTTAAAATTGTATACTTTTCAGGATATTTCGAGCTATTGACATAAATCTTTCCAAATCTTATTTTTTAATGCACACCTTAATCAGAATAGATGGGCGTCCCGATCAGACGTCTATACGGGGATGTGGAGAGTCCCGAGTTACTGGGTCGCACAAACTTCTCTGTGCCTAAGAGAATAACCAGAAACTATGTTTCTCTTACCTTAAATATTTGTAGATCTAACTATGATATGCATGAACCGTTTAGAGTACTGTGTAACGACTATAATAGACTATACCATATTATTTCTACTACCGACTATTTGCCAAGCCTAAAAGCATTAAATTTATCTTACTTAGCAGAAAATTAGTATTAGTATTAGTTTCGTACGTATTTCTAACTTAGTCTTCTATATTGTCCTTTTTAACTTCTCGCGATCTCGTTTTTACGCTTATTAGGCTCCGCGCGTAACAAGCACTGCTTGGTGTCGTAAGGACCACTTGTTTGCGCTGATCATAGTGCATCAACGTCCGAATAATATCCTAAAGCCTCCATAAGAATAATAGGGTATAAATAAGACTCGGAAAAATGTATGTCAATAGCTTATTCACTGCGCGAAATATCATGAAAAACATCAAATTTGGACCGATTTCACACTATTGTTCCTATGGGAGCTATAGGATATAGACGTCCGATCGGCACGCGCTTTTACCCAGACCAAATCATGCAAAAAAAAAATCAGATTTTGAAAGATTAATTTATGTCAATAGCTTATATACAGCGCGAAATATCCTGAAAATCATTAAATGTTAACCGATTTCACCCTATAGTTCCTATAGGAACCTTTGAACATTTTTTTTGGAAAATCGCCTTCTTTTCAGCCACAAATCAAGGTAAAATGTAAAGAAGATCTTAACCGATTTGATTTATCCTAGTTCACGCTATTGCTATATATGCATAGAAAAATGTATTCAAATTTGGAACCGATTAATAGTTTTCGAGAAAAACGCGTTAAAAGTTTTGGGAAGCTCTCGTCGTCGCCTGACGCTTCCTCAATAAATCGGCTATATCTTCAAAAGTTTTTGAAATATTCACTTGAAATTTTAAAGGCACATTAAATTAAATTAAAAAAAAAATCGATTTTTTTAAACCGTGAATGGGGGGGGGGGGTCCCCTTAAGGTTCAACCAAGACAACAACTAGAACAAAAATACTTACTGTTTTTATAATCAGAATAAATATAGTTCTTGGAACCTGGGTAGATTTAATATTGTAATAACCAACAAAAAGTGGAGCACTTATAGACAGCCACAAATTAAGCCAGAATCAATGGAGATAGACGAATCTATCCAGGTGCAGAACAGGGCTAATAACGGTTATAATAAAAGCTATAATAATTATCAAAATAATAATTATAGCCAGAACAAGTGGGATCAAACTAAAAAAAGAAGACCCAGAGCACTCAGCAAGGCCAAGCCCAAAAAAAAAGGGTATCAACTGGAACTGATAACCAACCGGCTAACAAGACGACGAGATTAAATAATATCGTTTTATATTAGAACAGGAATTTATCAAAATAAGAATGAGCTTCCACTTTTTAAAACAGTATCCACAGTGAATGAATATTCAATAATTAAATATATATAATATTATCACATGATAACTATTTTTGATACGCGATATACTTTTTATGAAAAGAAGCGGTAGACTCAGATTTACTGGACGGCATAACCTTTTGAAAAAAGAGGAGCTGTAATCGATACATCTAAGGGAGTAATGAAATATAATGAGAAAGAAGAAAAATTAAATTATGATAACGGAAAAATTTTAAACCAACTTTCTTTAACAGAAGAATTTATACTAAATAAATACTTTGATGAAAAGGCTCAAATCAGATCCGAATCTGAAATGGGTAATCAAAGCGAATTTAGTTCGGGATATAAAAATCCTGAACCCGCTTTCGTTAAAAATCCGACAAAAATAAAATTTTGGGAATTAAAAATCCTGAAATCCGACAATAAACAAGAGAGAACGCTATAAACGAGTGCCTCGACTATTAGATACCCGTTAGTTAGATAAACAACTTAATATAAATATGCCTTCTTGTATGTTTTTCGCCGCTCGAATTGCGCCATCTACCCCAAGACATTGGTACCACGGGCCATGAAAGGCGGAAATGTAGGCGCTAGCCAGGCTTAAGCGTTTAATGGGTTTTTGGGCGTTAGAGTGGGCGTGGCAAACTTTTATTATGCCAATCGATAGGTATTGACGAAGCAAATACATATCAATTAAAATTTTCATAATAGCATCAAAACTGTGGCCACAGCTTGTGGGTTGTGGGCGTCAGAGGGGACGTGGCACCATGCAAAATGCCAATCTTCTAGCCTTTATAGTTTCCGAGATCTCAGCGTTCATACGGACAGACAGACAGACGGACAGACATACGGACATGGCTAGATCGACTCGGCTAGTGATCCTGAACAAGAATATATATACTTTATAGGGTCGGAAACGCTTCCGTCTACCTGTTATATACTTTTGCACGAATACAATATACCCTTTTACTCTACGAGTAACGGGTATAAAAATTAAACAACATAAAAATATGATCTGCAGATCAAAGAAAAGATTTGAAGAACGAAATATTAAATATTATCATCGAAGAACATTCGAAAATAAATATGCAGATTCCTTTAAGGACAGATATACGCGGTGAAATAAACACCGTAAATAATAGGGCCATTTACAGTAATAATAATAATACCCCTATGCTCTATCAGCTTCAGATTTTGTAAAATCTGAAATAAGTCGAATGCTAAAAGAAGAAATTATAAGGTAAAGTATAGGTCTTTATAATTCCATTGTACTAGTGGTACCTCCAAAGCTCAGACTCATAATACAATTTAAAAAACTTAATGAAATACTATACTTGATAGATATCCAATACAGGACCCTTCAGTGATTTTGTCAAATCTTGGAAAAGCCAAATACTTTTCAACAATTGACTTGGAATCTGAATTTTATCAGATTCTCAGGAATGAACCAGACATTCAGAAAACCTCATTTTCAGTAAGCAATGGGAAGTACGAAATCCTAAGAATGTCTTTCGATTTAACAAACGCTCCTAGAATATTCCAACGAGCTATGGATGATAAAAGAACAAGTGTGTAAAACATGTCATCTTTATATGGATGACATTATTATATTTTCAAAAACAATTGAACAATATTAAAAAGATTATGACAAATACATAATTAAAATTTAGCTGAACGCAAACATGAAAATTTCGATTGAAAAAACAAATTAATGTGATCAAAACCTTACAGGATATTGCAGAAAATTTGTGCAAAATTACGCAAAGATAGCTAAACCCTTAAGCAAAATATTTAGAAGGCCAAAATGGCAAAGTATCTAAGAAAACATCACGTAAACCTTTAAAACAGTTTGATGATTCAGCTGTAAGAGCTATTAACGAGCTGAAAGAAAATGTAATTGTACAAGAGGAACTAGTACAACCAGACTATCATAAAAAATTTACCCTAACAACTGATGCGTCTGACATAGCTATTGGTGCTCTTCTTTCTCAGGAAGGAAAACCAATTACATTTATTTCAAAAACTCTAAACAAAACTGAACAATTATACGCAACAAATAAAAAGGAACTTCTAGCCATAGTATAGGCTTTTAAAAATCTTCGAAATTACTTATATGAAGTTAACAACATCGAGATCTATACCGATCATCAACCTTTTTCATTCTCCATTTCTCAAAAAAATCCAAATATCGAAATGAAAAGATGGTATTCCTTTATTGAAAGTTATTCACCTAAAATTATTTAAAAGCCAGATCAAAACACTCAGCATTCAGCAGAGAGTAGTTTTGAGAATGTTATACAAGAAACCCGAAAACCCTTAAACCAGTTTAAGCAACAATTGCTTATAGCAACGGGGAGGTATAGAATACATGAGTCGATTAATGTATTCGGAAATACTAGACATATAATAGAGCATGACACTCCAGAAAATTTTGTATCTTTCTTAAGCGAATATATTCCACCCAATATAACAATAGGAGTTCACTGTACTCTAGAAGATTTTTATTGAATTCAAAAACCACTTAAAGACAATTTCATAAATACATTTTTATACACTAAGATATTTGTCAAGGATGTCGAAAACGCTGAGGACAGATCTACCATAATAACAGAAACTCATTGCAGAGCTCGCAGAGGGCTTGATGAAAATTATAAACACTTATCTAGACTTTATTATTGGCCTAATTAATACAAAAAACTTAAGGAGTTTATAAAGAGTTGCACTATCTGTAATCAAAATAAATACAACAGACACCCAATACAAATTCCTATCGGTCAAGCACCTATCCCAGAATGAGGAAGGTGAAAGTTTGCATCTTGGCATATATTAAGCTCAATATCTTATATTCATTCTTATTCTTGTATAGATTCTTATTCGAAATACTTAGTCGTAAAAGAAATACCTAATAAACTAAATATAGAAAATAAAGAACGGACAAATAGAAAGGGCACACTCTAACTTAACAGAAATTGTTCGCTGCATTAAAGAGGAACTTAATTTAATTGATTATTCTGAAATCATATTTAGAACAGCACAAAAATATAACTTAACAATTCACTCAATAATCAACCAACGACCTTTTTGATATATTATTTAATAAAATTGAACATAAATTACTGCAACAAGCTCAAGAGAAATCGTTGCATTTTCACAATAAAGATAGACAAAATAAGAGTAATCATGTAGGAGAGGTAATTTACGAAAAGAAACACGGAGAAAGAAACAAGCTTAATTCTAGATATAAACAAGAAAGGAAAGCTAAATTCGGGCGGAGTTGAAGTTGATATACCCTTGCAGAATACTCTGTAAATTATAATCTCCAAAATTATTCATATGAGGCATTCTTAATACTCACAAAAAATGCTAACTTCCTAACTTTAAAAACACCAAAGTTATGGCATTTCCATTCAGAAAACCTCGTTCAGTTATATGGCAGCTATAGGATATAGTCGGCCGATCCTTATGAGATTTGGTAGGTCGGATTGATTGGCCAAAAATAAAACCCATAGAACCCAATAGGACGGACGGACAGACAGTACAAATACAAAAAAAATATATAAATATATATATTTAATACCTCTTCAATTCCAAAAATAAATAAATAAAAAAAAAACGCAATGGCAATTAAGGATATCGAAGAGCTTATGCACAAAAGATATATTTGCATAATAAGTATAAACCAAACGTATCGCAACTTAGCGGAAAGCACTCCGAACTTAATAATTTTATAAACCTTTTTGAAACTATTGTTCATTAATTTCGTGGAGATTTTAATTTGCAAAAAGTTACCCAGTTGTCAGCTACAGCCTTGAGAACCCTCATTGACACAGTCACATTTCTTTATGACTTCTTGGTGTCTATTGAGGATGATAGACGCATTACTAATGCTATTTTAATACATTTGATAATGAGCAAGGTCGATGCAGGAACTAAAAGAAAATGGGAAGAACAATTGGAATATACTTCGCTTCCTCTTTGGAGCGAGATGTCTGGGAGATGTGCCTCTTGAAATAAAATAAAGGTGTTGTTCGAATCTGACCGAAACTTTCAGCTCATGGTATGGAAACGAGCTCTTTCTGAGTCTCTGAAAATCCTTAAGTTAAATACCGTAACAAATAAAACTTCGCCAGCACCCTTCTTGGCGATCAGGTATTTAATGACTGGCGCCGGATGAGTTGAGGACCTGCAAGGCCTTCGAGGCGAAGTTTCTCAGGTTTTGCAAGAGGCAGGATTTGAACTGGCAAAGTGGTTTTCAGACTGCCCAGAGTTATCCGGGTGTATTTATAAACCCAGAAAGTTCTTGTTTTACCAGATTACTATATGGAGAACAATTTTTATGTAATAATATAAGAGAAAAAAATAGAAATGTAGATGTAATCCAAGGAGGAGCCATTTTTGTAAATGAAGATAATTCAGTTAATGACACTCATTTAGATGAGTCATAATTAATAGCTTTTAATAGCACGGCTAAAATTAATAATAAATATTACACTAATGTAGACAATAAATATTGGAATACATCACCGCTCGAAAATATACAGATTTTTTAATATCCGAATATATTATATCTACAGATTCGGAACTCTCATTCTATAATATTAACTACTAAATCCTTTTATTCAAATCAAACAAACTCAAATACCAGTTACGTTTATATTAATCGTATTCACATTTATATATTTAACTAGAGCACCCGGCGAACTTTGTCTCGCCCCAATTTCACGACTTCAAATAACCCCAGAGTAATAATAAAACACTGGTAATTTCAATTTCATAAAAATTTATTTGACTCGAAATCAGTGGAGAGCGATGTGATAAACAATATTTTTTGTTTTGTTATCCGGTGCAAAAATAAATAAAGATGGCTTTCCCACACGCAAGGGCCATGGATCATGCTCGTTGTCACAATGGAATGCAGCTCGGGTTCAGTTTGTTTATCTGGTATTTCGGCTGAAATAATCTAATCTATTTGATCTGGTCGAACAACCAAAGCAGAATGTGCGCATGTGGTAAGCCACGCTTCTGCCACTCAACCGACAACAATCCAACAGCTAACTGCGCCAAAAACCTTCTGCTTAACGATGGAATTCATAAGAACTGTGATCTTTTGCTTGAATACTCGTGCAGTAATGTCAGGTCGATCGCTAGATGTTTGTCTACAAGCAATAGATTCGTAATTTCAGGCCATTTCGGATAGCATGTGAACGTGATGAATAAATCCGGGCGTCCGTAATTACGGACATACGTCATCGCTACTTGAGCGTACTCATGCATATGACGCGGGCTTCCAACATAAGTAGCTGGAAGAATGGTCAAACAACCGATGTTGGCCGCGTGTCCTTCAGTAGCGATGGCGTCACGGAAGTGGATGTACTCGTCTGAGCGCAACTTCGACTGATTGAAACGAATGAAATTGAGACGCTCCGTTTCTACTTTGACGTACATGTCGACACAGTACTGTTGAAACAAACGGCGGTATCTCAACAGATGATTGTCAACATCTAGTCGAATCATCAATCGATACGCATAAAAATTTCATAGAGCTGACCTTCTTATTAGTTTCTTCTCCTAAAATTTGAATTCAAACTTAGTTGTAGATACAAAAATAAGTGATGACTTGTGAACAAACCTGTCGTTGGATTGACTATCTTTATGTTGAAGTGATACCCATCTTCTCCACGACAGAACATCAACGGGTATTGAAGTGCATCATATGACCGATGAGTCTCATAAACTCGCTGCAATTGGCCATCATCCCGACGCTTGAGAACAATATCGCGTGATTCCACATTCTCGCCAACAATCACCACTGTGACTTCATTAATAGTGGGAGCATGGCTTCCAGTGGGCCTTTTGTCAGCGCTGATAATGATTTTGTGGTCGTCAGAATGCATTGTATCCAATGCGGTTTTGAACAATCTGACCAATTCATTACGCTCATGCAGAAGATTTTGCAATTGTTGTATAATTTCACGTTTAGTTGCAGTGAAAATTGCACAACGCTGATTTAGTTCATCTTCCGAATCATTAATGAAGTAGATCTGAAGGAATTTATGATCTTTGTTTGGTGGTGGTAACAAAGCGCACGCTCGATGGTGAATTTGCCCTTGAATCTGAATGTTGGGATGCAATTTTGAAAAAATGAGATAATAAAGCGATGCCATTACCTTATAACTCGGATTGTAGCCTGGTTGATGAACAACCTCGGCTCCAAATGACGTCATTTGAAAGCATCCGTTATATTTTTGTGCAAGCTTTAGGAACGTGTTTGATTGGGCTGAATTTCCATGTAGTAGCGAATACAATGGCTCTGGTGGATGAGCCAAAACGGGCAATTTAATTTTGCCACCTGCACAACATATGCCGGGGGTTTCCAATCGAAACTTCAGTGCATTGCAATGCTGACATACGACAGACAATGAACCAATAACAACGCAGCTATGATCTTTGTAGGGTGTTTCGGAATTGTATGCGAATGCAGCGCGATTCAAGTTATCATTTGCGGCTGGTCTTCTTCTACTCACATTTTGTCGGGCATGAGGTGGTCTTTGTGCAGCGCGAAGCTGTGCAATTCGGGCGCGTGCCGATGCATTTATTTATGCACGTACCTCTTGCGTTCGATTATTACGGACATTCTGAGAATGTATCGCATTGCGTGAACCCCGTCCAAGTCTTGATCTAAAAGCAGGCATTATTTCCAATTAAAACTTTGGCAATGTTTCGATAACTCGATTTTTTACAGTTTTATGTACAACAATGAATACATCTCTTGAGCCGATAGCGACTTTTCCGGCAGGTTCCCCAAAATGTTCTTAAGTATTAACCTTCTTCTGGCAATTACAAACAACTGAAAAAATATTTGAGCCAAATCGGCCCAGCCGTTCTCATGTTTTGCGATGGCGTAAATTTTTTGCACCATTTATATATATATAGATTATTATGGTTATAATCAAATACAGAACATTTTTAATAGTCAAACCATGGCAAATTCATATAGAAATTGAACCAGAAAGCAAAATTTCCGATAATGAAATAAATAATATCCCCGACAATGAAAATACCCCAAAAAGAAAATATCTTGTCAAATTAAATAGCCAATTATGTACATTCAATATACCCATCAGTTCCAATGATTCGGGATTATTCAATTTAGAATGGGGGGAGTTATATGACATATTATTTAGGGGCTCTTACTCAATTTATAAACAACTTTGTGCCGAGAGCTAATTTCCAAATAACTCTGACAGACCAGAGATAAATCCGTAGTCAGCTATTACTGTCAACTATGCCTCCAAATTATTGCCACCCAGATCAGTTTTACGCAGTCCGCATCAAACGGATGCGGTAAACATCCAAGCCGATATTGTAAACATCCGAGCCCCAAAGCGAGCTCCGAGTCCGCTAACGTAAACAAAATATCCGCAAAGCGATCATTAAAGTCCGCTAATGTAAACAGCAATTTCCGGCCGAATTTAGATTTCAAAGTTAATTGGTAAATTGCATCATCCTATTTTCCGACTCTCTTATTAATTTTTGGGATAAATCTCTTAAGCCGAGGTTTGATTATTGATCATTGAACTCGACGCAAGGCAGTCCGTTTATGAGATCCGAATCAAGCAGTTGAATAAATCCAGTGAAAGAAAAAGAACAGTGAATTAAATCAGTTCGAGCTACTGAAAATTGTAATCGTGAATAAGTGATTATAAAAATAAAAATACATTTTTTTTATCAAATGGTCAAACAACTCCAGAGACAGCACTGCGGTAAAAACGGTCAACGCACAAAAGAAAGATGTAAAAGATACAAAAAAACAAAAGAGAAATACAAGGCCAGCTCAGTTATACAAAGTTAGCTAATGGGAGTTGGTGGATTCGTTTTAGTTTTTTTTTTTAATTTTTTGGGCACAAATTTAGATGCTGCTTGTCGTGATCTCGTTCTTTCGCCCCAAGGGGAATAGGACTCCACGCGTTATGTTTGTACTGATTAAAGTTAATTAACGTTAAAAAAAAATGATCCAGCTCATCTAACATTTAATATGTAAAATACTTACGGATTTTCAAAGTTTGGATTAGAACTGTTGAGCCACACTTCGAAGGCCTTTTGTGCAGCCTTGATACATGGAAAATAGCCCGCACGGCAAAGAAATGTTTTAGTCAATTTTCGCAAGTCTGTTTTCCATATGTCTTCATTAGCATTTTCAGTACCCAAATCATCATATAATGGAGCCAAAATGTGTATAACGTACAACTTTGAAAACAAACGTTAATAACAATTTTTGTATATTTATTTGTTACATACCTCAAACTTTTTTTTAACTGACGACATATCCAGCCGCCTACCGATTTGGTCTAGAAATGTAAATACCGGATTCCATACAATATGATTGCGTTCCTTTCTCATGGATAAAGTCATATTAAGAGCAATGGCAAAATTTAGTTCTCCTGCATAAGCCAAGTTCCAGGCGTCATGAAGTAGTTTTGCCCTTCAAATATATTTTAATATAAAGGAATTAAAATCCACCAAAGTCTATTAAATCAGTATTGCTTAAGGTGTAATGTTTCTTGATTAAGATTGTGCGAACTTAATATACTTAATGCGCGATATACTCTAATTTAAGGTAAAAATATTACAAAATAAATATTTACAAAATGTTTTCTGATTTAGCAAAATGCTTGAGCCAAGTTTTTATGTTTAAGCAGTTAAAAAATCTTAGAGGAAACGTAATCCTTTAACAATTCTGAACGGTATTGGCGAATAAGCTTATGGTGTATAATCATGTTTGGTTCCGGACTTGCTATAAAAAAGTAGCGGTTTTTTCGATAAATATGTATGTATATCATAGATACAAATCATTTATGGGAAACCTAATTTATAGATAGCTCTGAGGAATTTTACCATAAAAACGATGGATCGAAAATGTATACAAAAATCTAATTTTATTTGAAAAACAGGTGATTCCTTTGCAGTAAATCTAGCTTATACTATAAAAGTGCCTGAAAAAGTCTTTAATTTATTTTATAATAGCTTCTGAAATATTTGTTTCATTTAGCATATTTTGGTGCCATGATAAAAAAAAATAATTAATAGTAACATTATTTTAGTAGTTTTAAAAAATTAAGTGAATTTGTTTTGGAGACGTCTGCAAAGTGATTTATTTAATATCTTCTTCTAAAATATTAAAAGTTAATTTTTAACCAAAATTATTTATATGTAAAATCATTTTTTCTATTTTCTTCTGCCTATAATAATCATCAAAAATATGAATTCTTTAAATATAAGTAATCATATCCCACGTTGGGATGCCAAAAGTTATGTAATGGCCCCATGTTGTGCGCCAAAAGTTATGTAGAGGTTGACTAAGGATGAGATTCCGAGATATTGAGCAAAGGATTCACGGGGTACATGATAAACCGGGCCACTGATCATTTGGCTCTCAAACTTCTACTCAGTTAGGAGGAACGGCGAATGGAACCCTCTGGTACCTTAGCTCTTTCGGCGGTGGGGTGGGTCTAATTGCCTTCTCTAACTGTCCACACATACTTTAATTTTTAGGATTCCTTCAGAAACTACTAAGTAAAATTTACTTTACTTACGACTTATGAAAACGGACAAAATATAATGAGCTTCAAATCAGACGGTTACAGGCAAAAATTGGCAAGGTCTACGGGGGCATTTGACGCTTGCGGTCTCTACCCAACCCAACCATAATCTTCATTATCGGATTTAAGAAGATACCCTAGAGATACATTCGAATTAGTTTAAGTTGCCATGTCAGCTTAGGAAAAAATAAACTTCTATCCGTTCATATTTTCTTTAAAATAATTAAATTCAATTTTTTTTTATTTATTTACCCAATAGGGTTTAAGCACTAAACATTATTTTCAAAGCGAGTATTAATATTACAATTTATTACAATTTTCTTGATTTTGATCTTATTCACAAATATTGTCTTAATGTATTAAAATTAGCGTAAACATAATTAGATTTAATATAGAAATTCTTAGAAATTTGTTACTTTTCCATATTTAAAGATTAGAAAATCGTGCTTATTATACTAATTTCGTGAAAGCTAATCTTATTCTTATTGGATATGGTTGTTGCTAGATAAAAGTGGTCGGTATGGCTAGGTTTTACTTTTGATTATTTTATTTTATTTATTTAAATTTTTCCGTTCCTGTTTTAATTAATTTTCATTATGTTTCCTTTTCTTTACTTTTATTTGCCAAAAACTAATCTGTATAACTGTTCAAGCTGTCACCAAACTCTCAATACAAGAACATTTTTAATACAATTAGTCACATGTTTACAGCTCCAGCGTTGAAAGATCTTCCAGCGTAGAGATGGGTTACACGTTGTTGTTGTTGCAGACGGTTAGATTCTAAACATTGATAAAGATTTTATTGGCAAAGGAAAGCTTTTACTTTATGTATTTATTTTGGCAAAAGCTAGATACTTAGCCTCGACCAACAACCATCGTCACCACTTCTAACGGCTTTACAAAAGGTATATAGAAGTTCACTGGGCCCAAATTAATTCATGTTCCTTATTATTAAATGATTCGCTCGGTCCTGATCCGAGTCTGCTGCTCACAGGAAAACCACGAACTACTTAATCCGGTAGGCTGATTCGGACCAAGGGCTGTTGTTGGCCGTGAGGCGTCTGCTTATGGGGCTTGTGGCCAGGTACACACTTGAACTTGGTATAGAAAGCTTCTGTTATTCAGGAGTATTCAAAAGTACACATACCTGTGATGGAATATACTTCCCGGGAGTTTTAATTGAAACAGGTTCCCGTCGGAAGATTTTCCGGAAACAAGCACGTGCAAGTGGCAACTAGGGTTTTGCCAACCACTAACTTGACTTTGGCCAATGCACTTGGGGACACAAATTTCGGTTCGTTTTCTCTTCAATTTAATGATTTTAACACGATCAGCGCGAGGCTAAAATTTAATTTAATGAGCTTTGCACTTAACCTCTGGCTTTGGGCAGAGTACTTATACGTGAGATAAATATGACTTTGGCTGGTTGAAAAGAAGAGAGCGATTGCAGCCGCGTCGGCGTATATGTACCGAAAATTTCCAAAAATGTTGACTGAAATGATTTTATTGAAACTGGTATTTGGTTATAAATGTCGACCATTACACATATTTAGTTTTATGAAATTCACATTTTAACCACACAAGGCTCAAGACCCTATCTGTTATCCAATAATCATAGAATGTAATATACACGTCTTTAAAATGATTTGTCAATGGTGAAACAAGTCATCAGCGACGCCCAGACTTGGACCGGACTTATTCAAGAACCAGAATAAGCAAAAAAGTATTTCAAAATGTATACTTAAATGGTGATTTAGCATTTTATGGGCTATTTATATATATAGAGTTTTTCTGTCTGACCATAAAACTATTAGATAAAATCGATTGAAATTTTACAATACTTAATATTGAAGCTTAAACGTCTACAATATCTATTAATGCGATCAAGAATACAATGAAAATATATTTATATAGATAATTCCTCTTGAGTAGGAGGCAATTTGCGTTTGTCCAACAGAAAGATAATATGTTGTTATGTGTTCCCGTTTACCCATTACTCGTGAAGTAGGTGACAGATAAAAAAAGCGTTTAATCTCCTATTAAGTAAATATATACTACTTGATCATGATCAATACCCGAGTCAATTATGCTAGCGAATCAGCAGTAAAGATATCCATGTCATTACATTGAACCCTTTACTCATATACTCGGATTCAAGAATAAAGTGTTGAAGGACTATATTTAAAACGGTCCATTTTAAATCTTCAATTTATTCATATTTCATTCTACAAATTCCTAAAACAACAGAATGGGACTTAACAATTGTAATGAAGACTTTTTTTTCTCGATTTAAGTCCAACTAAAGAAGGTTCTGGTATTGCCAAATAATGTTTGTGTCACTTATTAGGTGTTGGAATTAGTTTAAAAGGTATTTCGAACTTTGAGGCTTTATTGAGACAAAACTATTAATAAATCGATTATTCAAAGTATTGCCCATCGCTAGACAGTGCTTTTTCCCATCTTTCTGTAAATTTTCGGATAACAGCTTTGAAGAACAGTTCGTCATTTGATTTGATCAATGCATTGCAATGTATCGATTCCTCGAAAAAGGTGAAGTGCTGATCAGCCATGCCATGTGCCATCGATCGGAACAAGTAGTAATCTGACGAAGCAATATCTGGGGAATACGGCGGGCGCGGTAGAGCATCCCATTTCAACGTTTCCAAGTTATTTTTGACAGGTTTTGCGACATGAGGATGAGCGTTGTCATGTTGCTGACTATGTCGTGCCGCTGCTCGAATTGTGGCTGTTTTCCTTTCAAAGTACGACTCAGACGCATCAATTGTGTTCGGTAGAGGGCCCCGGTGATGGTTTCGCTCGTTTTGAGCAGGTCATAATAAATGACGCCCAGCTGATCCCACCAAATTAGCGCGTCATAAGCCGCCTCTCCACGTCCCTCGGCTTTAGCTCGTATGGCACCCAATTTTCTTGCTTCTGAATCATACACACGACTTTGAGGCGTATGCCAACTGTTGGCCTTCAACGCCTTCAATTCTTCGTCTTCGAACTTTTTCGGCTGTCCAGGATGTTTCTTGTCATCGGTGTCAAAACCACCCTTTTTTGAAGCGATGGAGTATAATCCACGTAAGCTTCCTCGAGTAGCAAACGATTCGCAGCAGCAGTTTTCTTCAAATGGAAGCAGAACAATAAAGCTTCCCGCACATTGCGTTTATTCGGCACGAAAGTCGACATATTGAATGATCATTTCAACTGTACGTTTTTTACATTTGCGCGATGACGCATACTGATAATCCAAGCTATGATATAATAAATTGTCGCGAGTGATTGCTTTGGTGTGCTCGCATGTAACGTACACTTATAACTCCATCTCTTAGAAAACCTTTAAAACTAATTCCAACACCAAATATTATTTACAATAGAAGCATGCTCCGTCGTTTTAAGTCATTTAGATAGTCGACTGCCAACCAATGTCATCACGGCCCCAGTGCACTTAACCGCATCACGTTAGGCAGGAAAATCAAATAATAAGAGCAATTTATTTGAAACAAATCGTTCAAGTGAGTTTTAATAATAGTTTATAAATGATTGCACTCCAGGGCTTATCAACAGAAAAATCACAAAGTGTAGCCGTTCATGAAAATAGTAGTCGCTACTTAAAATTTAAAAACTTCATTTATAACTTAGAAATATATCTCCATACTTAGAACCGAAAAGGTCCTTGCAGCGCTGTAAAGGAATTTCATTCCATACTTGCTGAACCACTTGCCAAAGCTGACATTTGCTAGATGGTTTAACAATGGCTATATCTCAATTGACATGCCCAATAAGTTTTTGATCGGTCTTAAGCCTCGGTTGGATCTGGTCGGATGCAAACCAAAACTTAGCGTTCTGATGCTCAGACCAGCGTGATTAACCGTCTTTATTGTGTAACTTTGGTGGTGTCGAACCTACTCTCTACACCCTGTACCACCAAACAGAACAATCTTGCTCTAATCAGTACAAAGTGTATTGCGTACTTACTTACAGTTTCTATGCACTTTTGTTGTAAGTTTTACCTTCATTTTTAACAAAAGAAATGCTTTCCACGACCCTCTTAAAAAAATAAGAAATAATAGCAATTAAAATAAAAGTTCTTTATTGAACTTACTAATGCCGGTAAAAAAAAATGTTTAGATCAACGGCCAATTTAGTATGTATCATGTTCTTGTCTTTAAAAATTACATGTAAATGGCAAAAACTGACGAAAATTTCTCTTTTTTTTTCTTCCTTAAGCAAGGTGCGTAAACAGGACTTTTTGAATCTAGCGCCTGGTAACTGTCGATGGGTGCGTTAGAATCTGCTATCTTTATCTATTGTCTAGTGATGATTTCATGACATTTCATAGATTGGAAATTAAGTTATTTTTTTTATAGGATATAGTCGGCTGATCCATATGAAGTTTGGTAGGTCGGATTAATTGGCCCA
This sequence comes from Drosophila prolongata, assembly GCA_036346975.1. Lineage (NCBI taxonomy): Eukaryota > Metazoa > Arthropoda > Insecta > Diptera > Drosophilidae > Drosophila > Drosophila prolongata. The sequence goes on from JAYMZC010000271.1 coordinate 5,228,432, forward strand.
AAATAAAACCCATCAAAAATCCCAACTTTCTAACTTTACAAACACCAAAGTTATGGCATTTCCGATCAATCAGTTATATGGCAGCTATAGAATATAGTCGGCCGATCCTTATGAAAATTGTTAGGTCGGATTGATTGGCCAAATATAAAACCCATATGAAAAATCTTAATACTCTTTTGTATTAACAAATACGTGATTTGGTGGATCTCGGACGATTTTAATAACGACGAAGAGAATGACGAAAAGGAGTGCGGTTTGGATCGAGTTCGATATAACACTGGCTTTTAATTTCAATATAAAAATGCTTAAGCCTAACTTAACGACGGGGGCGAGAGACGGGGCGAATTCGCGAGAGCGATTAGATCTTTATTGCGCTCCCGCTCCCGCCTTACACTATTCAACAAATTTTAAAACACGCAAAGTGCGCGAACACCGCCCCCTCTGAAGGACCGCCGTCTTCAGCATGCCACAGGAAGCACCGCCAGCCTATGCACCGCTCGCCGATACGTCCCATCCTTCGTCTTCACGTCCGCCACTCGGACCTTGCCGTCAGCGCCGACGTGCACCGCCACGATCCGCCCGGTCATCCATTGCTGCGGCGCCGCACCACACCTTCTCCGGAATCCCGCGTCGACTCACGAACCATTGGAATGCCAACAAAAACGCATCAGTGGTGAGGTCAGACACTAACTCTAAGTGGACCGCTTTGGACGCAAAACATACAAACAATGCCACGTATGATTTGTACGGTGGCTTGCCACGGATACGATACGTTGTGTTAAATGGGCCACAAAAATCAACACCACAGATATTAAAAGGGCGGAGAGCTCGAAGTCTGTCTGATGGCAAGTTCCCCATGATTTGCGTCAAGAGTTGCGGCTTGCACCGAAAGCAACGAATGCAAGAACGAACTGTTTTGCGGCAAACTTCCTGCGCATTAACCAACCATATCTTTTCTCGCAACAGACTTACAAGAGTTCGAGGGCCAGCATGACAATTTGTAACGTGCAGGTATGACACGTACGTTTTAACAAACTGTGAGCCTTTCGACAACAACAACGGGAATTTGGCTTCGTACGGGATAGGAGCATTAAATAACCGACCCCCAACTAGCAGCAATGTCGCGGAACACCAATCTAATTGTTTCTCCTGGAGAAAAGGGCTTAGTTTTTGTATATTCGTTGCTACCGGTTTATTTTTCCGAATTTTACCTATGTCGTCACTGAACTCGTGAGATTGGATCACTTCCACTATTTTCTCGAACGCAAAATTCAGTTCTCTTGGTGTCTTTGAATAAACCGTAAGACCCACACGAAAACCCTTAGAAGCCTTATGTGCGACGAAAAGGATTCTATTTTCTGAAACACATAATTGGGCTCTGGGATTACCACAAGCGCCAATGCTGATTTGCGTAATTCCATCGACTCGACATCAGCAGGTACTTCGAAGTGTCGATTTACAGGCCAATCTTTTTTATATTGTGGGGACATGTCTCCAGATTGCTTTTTCCGCTTGAATCTCCGCAACTCGGTTTGAGACAAAAACTGACAACGATGAAGGATGCGTTTTGATCCAATGCAAAGTGATCTCCGAATCCGTCCAGAGGAACACTTTTGTAATCGGAAAATTAAGCAATGGTCTTACACGATTATAAAGATCCGCAAGAAGGTGAGCTGCGCACAACTCAAGGCGAGGCAAAGTTTTCGTCTTGAGGGGAGCTACTTTGGATTTTGCTGTCAATAAAGATACTTTTAAACCTTCAGCGGTACTAGTGCGAACTAGATGCAAAAGACAAAATATTCTTGCTGCATCGAAATGAAATGATCGCACACATGCACCCCTGTATGAGAATGCATGAACACGCATACATACAAAGCCCAATTCAAGCGCAGGCCAACCTTCTTCAAAATGCGCGTCTCTGCGACTGAACGACCGAACTCGAGCGCGAGCGTCAAAATAAGAATTAGAACGAGAGCGAAAAAAACCCGAAGGCACACGAAGTGTCCGGTGCCTGCTGATTCCAGCACTGGGGCCTCCCGATTGAAAAATTTTGTGACCAAATTCGTTGTATGAAATGACCAGTCTATATGTTGTATGGTTAGTGGTACTACCCAAAAAAAATGGAAAAATAATGATACCAAAGCCTGGGAAGGACCCTTATCGTACAGGCCTGTCCAAATTATTAGAAAAAAGCCTGCTCATGCGCATAACACCACATCTAAGAGCTCCAAATGTAATCCCGGCACATCAGAGAAGGCCATGGAACCATAGAGCAAGTCAGCCTGATAACATCAGCATTTGAACATCGGGAATACTGTAGGCGATATTTCTCGATGTCTCTCTAGCATTCGACCGAGTGTGGCTTCAAGGCCTAATGCATAAAATCATAGCATTACTACCAGAAAACACTCATAAGTTACTTGAGTCGTACCTTTAACACGTTATCTTCGCGGTAAGGGGCTTTGCAACAACAACCAACGAGTACTACATTGAAGTTGGAGTTCCACAAGGCCCTACTTTATTTGTCCTATGCACAGCAGACATTCCTGCAAACGAGAGGCTGACTACGTCCACATTTGCTGACACCACCGTAATCCTGAGCCGCTCGAGATGCCAAACTAGAGCAACAGCTCAACTAGCATTTTCCTTGTTGGTAGTTAAGAAGTGGCTATCAGACTGGCGAATCAAAATTAATGAACACGAGTGTAAACATAAACCGTTTACTCTTAACAGACAATTTTGCCCCCGCTTTATTTGAATAGTACACAGATTCTCCCAAGCCAGGGATGTAACCCATCTCGGCGCCCACCCCGACAGACTCCTAATATGGTGGAGGCACATTGAATGACTGAAAATAAATCTGAAACTTAAGGCTAGCATACACTGGATTATACATTTTCGTTCTCCCCTGCATCTGGGCTTCAACGTTCTGCTCTAAATACAATGCCACCCTTAAGCCCATTTGGACTTACGGCTCCCAGCTTTGGGGGAACGCAAGCAAAAGCAACGTTGACATTATAAAGCGCTAACAATCAAAAATTTTGCGAACAATCACTGGGCACCATATCAAAGCGGCCTACCACAAAAACCTTACACTGCACCCAAATAAACTCGCACAAGGGTTTCGAACAGAACTCGCCTATATCGAAATGATCTACCAGCCCAGATATAATTATTTATTATTTAGTCTAATGTCAGTCTTTATGACTGTTAGTTAAATTTAATTTTTTAAGATTTCATTTATTCTCATTAAAGAGAATGTCCAATAAATAAAGCATATTTGTAAAAAAAAAAAAACAATGTATGAAAAAGGCACCTGCTATTAAACCGCATGCATAGGAAATCAAAAAGCTTCTCATCTTTAACGAAAGTTGCAAAAAGTTGCAATAATACTCTACAGATCTCAATAGGTTTCAGAAATGGATTCCGCCGGACTCACTTTGTTTCTCTACTTAATAGTTAGTTTTCTAATTAGTTGTTAGACAACTCACTTTAACACTTAAGTACATGCACAACACGATTGATTTCAACCTTTTAAACACACAAACAATTAGTACACACCACCACTCTTTGAATTGATATAACAAATTATTTTTGGAACTCTAAAAACCACTAAAAATGCTAGTTGTAAGTCGAATTTCAAAAGTGCGGAAAGACGCTAAAACACAAAATAAAATCTACTCGCAAAATGATACGATCAAAACAACTGCATAATTATTTTATAATAGTGCTAAAAATCCAATGAGCGACAAAGAGCGCATAAGAGACGAGTACTTCTTGTATCTCTCAACGCGCGATAGCGAAGCGTCTTTAAAGAGCAACCCGACTCTACTGACTGTCGATACCCAAAGAGCACGATCCAACGGCGAGGAGTTCTCAATGTAAAACCCCCCCACCATCAGAATCGACCCTTGGCACATCAGCAACATGCAATGGTAAAACTTCTGCAATCGCACGAAAAGTAACAGCAACAACTACAGCAACAGCAGCAAAACCAACAACTTCTACAGCAACGTCGTCGACTGCAGCGCCAAATATAACGTCAACTAAAATTATGGCAAAACAAAACCAAGTAAATATTCAACAAGCGAGCCCGGCCATACAGACCGGCATGGATCGCTACATCCAAATTAAGCGTGAGCTTAGCCCGCAGAACACCGCGGTGGGTAATAAGCCAAAAATAAACCGTGTCCAAGACATAACGAATTTCCCGGGAGATCCAACAACAAAAGATTTGCCCTCCTAGCTGAAACTCAAGCATAACTGGGTAAACTAAGGCCCCCACCAATTTACATTAGGTAGAAAAGCTCGAACGCCCTGGTCAACAAAATTGTTGCGCTGGTCAGCGACGGAAATTTTCATGTTGTTCACTAAAGGGAATATCTACGAATCCAAACTTCATACCAAATCCGAAGAACATTTCCGAGCTGTGTCTAAATACCTGAAGGAAGCTAAGAAAAACCACCATGTACCAACGTATCACCCAATGAAGTTATCGAAGCCCTCAAAGATAACAGTTTTCTGCAAAAAAGCTAGTGGCATCATTAACAGGAACAAAAAGCCGAAACCACTCTTCATGGTAGAGTTAAAGCTAGACAGCAGAGTCTTGAAAAAAATTATGGGCATCCCATATTGCAGCGATCACTTCGATCAGTCCGTGTAGTTTGTAAAGACTTTCACAATTCCGCTAATCGCCCTGCCCACAAGGAAGACCCCCAAAAGAAGAAATGTGGAAACTGCGAAGGAAATCACACGGCAGGGTACAGGAGCTATGTGATCTACAAGGAGTTGAAAAATCGCATGCGACGAGTGACAACTCTTACTCATGGACACACCATGGCATACTACACAGTTCGATCAGTACGTGTAGTTTGTAAAGACTTTCACAATTCCGCTAATCGCCCTGCCAACAAGGAAAACCCCCAAAAGAAGAAACTGCGGAGGAAATCACACGGCAAAGTACAGGAGCTGTGTGATCTACAAGTCTTACTCAAAAACGACGACGGAAGTATTTTTCGTTACGGCTGCAAGATCCTCATTGGTCGGATAAATGCCCAGAAGGGATTCTCATACGCCGATGCCCTTCGAACAGGAACGGAAAACCCACTCCAGTCGAATCTAGGAAACGTTCAGGGCAGTCACAAACCACACTGGGAGCTATGATGGTTACTATGCAACAAAGTATGATGGAATTTATGTCCCTCATGAAAACGACCATGCAAACACTACAGCGACTGCCGTTTTCCGGCACAAACTTGAAATAACACAGTTCCTGAATGAAAATCATAACGACATTATGCTTCTGATGTAGACACACCTCACAGAAAAATACAACATCCAAATAAGAGGCTTCACCTTCTATCGCAAAGATCATCTAGACGGTAAAGCCCATGGCGGAACCGACATCCTAATCAGGGAACGCATCGAACACCAATTTCACCAAAGGTTTGCATCTAATTACTTGCATGCCATGTTTATCAAGGAGCAGTCAGGTAATGGACACCTTAGCATAGCCGCTGTGTACTGCCCGTCTCGCTTTAACATTTCTGAAGGACAATTCATGGATTTTTTACAACTTACTTGGAGGTGCCAAACATCACGACTCGTGACTCCCAAATTAGGGCAATTATATAATGCAATCATAAAACTGAGCAACAAATTGGACTCTGTTTCCCATGGTAGCCCCACATACTGGCCAGCAGACTCCACAAAAGTCCCAGACTTAATAGATTTTGCTGTGACAAAATCCACTTTAAGCCAATGTACCAATTTAAAAAAAACTAACTTATAACCTCCTTCCTTCCTATCAGAATGCAAGAGGCTCACTAAATTGTATTCTGATAGCCTTTCCTTTGCATCTCATAATATTGTGTTTACAGAAACCTGGTTAAAGCCGGAGATCTTTAGCTCCGACGTTTTTCCAGGTAAGTACACAATATATACATAACTTGCTCATATATTCCGCCGTTGTCTGAACTTCCTGTTATTTAAATCACCTTTCCGTTATTAAGTGTGTTGCAAATTAGCTTTCCGATAGGGATCAGTTGGTAGTTCCAGGTGATTTTAATAACTTTTAATTAATTAATTTATTTATTACTAGATGCCAAAACTTCTGATCTTTCTTAAGAAGAGGAATTAGAAATAATTCCTTACAAATATGGGAAAATTTTTAAGTTTTTGGCGATAGGGCGAACAATTTGCAAAGCGGCTTGCACAGGGCTTCAGCACAGCACAAAATTTCAAAGTGTTTTGAATCAAATCCTGAAGGTGTGTTTCTGTCCAGAGTAGCACCACTCACTCAACCTGAAGATCCATATCATCCTAGAATCGAACTTACAATTGACACGGGTACAGTTATAGAAGAAAATCAGAAAAATCAACCAAACGAATACATTGTTTTTGCAAGGCAGGATTTCTGAGGCTAAATAATTTTATTCCCGACTTTAATTGGTCTGATCTTTACTTAAGCAATAAAATGTTCGATGCAGTTAATGTTTTTTACACTGCATTTTATAATTCCTGTTTACTATACGTTAATCTCCAATAAATCACCTTGGTTTAGCAAAGAGTTGACACACTTAGGAAATGTAAAGTCCAGAGTTTTTAGGAAATTTTTGCTAGATATTTAAGTGCTCGGTCAAGATTTACCGTGCCTAATGCTCAGTGTTTTAATAGTTACTTAAACCGTTGTAAGGTCCAGTTCTCTCAGGACCCGAAACAGTTTTATAATTTTGTTAACAGCAAGCGTAAATCTAATTCTTTTCCTTCCTCGCTGTCGTTCGAAAACATGACGGCAACCACAGATCAGGCAATAGCCGATTTATTTGCCCAATTTTTTCAAACGACTTACTCTACTTTAGATTATTCATCACAGTCTTATTCTTACACCATGTCCAAGTCAAACCTCATATTCTGTCCCACTTTAACAGAAAGCTCTCTTTTTTTGGATCTTCTTCGTATTAAGCCTGTTTATTCGCCAGGGCCCGATGGTATTCCTGGGTGCGTGCTTAGGTATTGCGCTAAGGCCCTGTGCAAACCTCTTCACAAGTTGTTTACGTTATCTCCAGAAACTTCCCAATTCCCAAATATTTGGAAGGAATCATTTGTTATTCCTCTTTTCAAAAAAGGTAACAAGTTAGAAGCCAGTAACTACAGAGGTATTGCTAAGTTCTGAGCTATTCCTAAGCTATTTGAAAAAATCATTACTCCTCATTTGCAGCACCTTTGTAGATCAATCATTTCTCCGTGTCAACACGGATTTATTAAACGTAGATCCACAATCACAAACCTTCTAGAGCTCACTACATTTGTGATAAAAGGCTTCAATAGTAGTTTTCAAACAGACGTCATTTACACTGACTTTAGTAAAGCTGGCAGAAACGCATCTCACAAACAAATACAATTTCCAAATGAGAGGATACACCTTCTACCGCACAGATCATCCTGATGTTAAAGCCAACGGCGGAACCGGCAAGGAACGCATCAAACACCACTTTCACGAAAGGTTTGTATCTAATTACTTGCAGGCCACGTCTATCAAAGTGCAGTCAGGTAATGGACACCTTTCCATAGCTGCTGTCTACTGCCCGCCTCGCTTTACAATTTCTGGAGATCGCTTCGTAGCAGCTGGAGACTATAATGCCAAACATACGCACTGGGGATCACGACTCGTGCCTCCCATAGGAATGCACTCATAAAACTGAACACATACTGGCCAGCTGACTCCAGAAAAGTCCAATACTTAATAGATTTTGCGATTTCAAAAACATTCCACGCAACATAATAAGCGCCGAAGCGCTTTCGCACCTTTCATCCATTTGTCATACCACCGGAAAAGCACACAATGCTATCCCGGCACATCAATTTGTTAGTCATATATACAGCGAATATTTTTATGAACATCTTCGTTCGCTGACCGCACTCCAATCCTAAATCGCTCGAGGTGCCAACTCCGGTTCTTAAAAAAAATTACGTCTTCATCGGCATTTATTGATTAATTGCGCAGAGAGAAAGCACGGTGCAATGCTGCGACAAGTGGAGGAGCTTTGGAATCAATAATATATTGTGAACATAGATTCTAAATAAAGATTATAAAAAGAGAAACATGGCGGCTAAAAACCCATTAAGAGGTAATTAATTTACCATTTTTACTGACGGCCCAAAGAAGAAGGGTTCATGTGCCGATATCTTCTGCGATGCTTCAGCAGTCAAACTTTTATATCGTCTTCCGGCCTTCTGACCTGTTTTTCAGGCAGAAATTTACTCAGCACGACTAGTTGATTGACTAGAAAAATCGCAATATACATAGACTGCCATGCGACGATCAAAACTCTGTCCTCAAACATGACCATCAGTCGGCTCATCCAGAACACCGTAACAGCGCAAAGCAAGTTTCACCCATAATTTAGTGATCTTATCTGGTTTCCGAAATATTGTAACGAACTGATTTTTACGCTCTGCTCGGTACGAGTATCGTGCGGCTAGCTCAGAAAATGTGTGTTGTTCGTCCCACCAAATTTATATAAACGTGACCGCCCGATTGTCTAATGAAAACGCACAGAATGTTAGGATGTTTATACTAGGATCTTTATTCGCCGACTTGTCCCTCGGCCTGGGACTAATGGTGACAGATGGTTCCTCGCTGTTCGCTGCTCTGGAACGCGTCCGTTGTCTTTGGCCTCGGGGCTATGAGGGTCTAGGGATGCGTTCACACCAGACGCCTACACAGTTTCTACCTGACCGGAAGGCTGCCAATGCAGTCCCTGTGGCAGGACGCTAGGTTCAAGACAAACGCTTCCGCCCTCGCCTCTTAGCCGTGGACTGGACACGTCGGAGCATGGCTGGGTTGCTGCTGGGCCTGCGACGACTGCTCGTCGTTCCTTGTGTCCTCGATGTCCTTGCTCTGCTCACGGCGCGATGTTCTGGCCACGTAGTCTGCGTGCTCTTGTGAGACTAGTGCAGCGGGTCTTTGGCTCTCGGGATTCAGTCAGTTGCCTTTTTAGGACTCTGGCGGTGAACTACCGTGCTCTTGACGCATACGCCTCTCGAGACACCCGTGGTTCGGACGCGCGTCCTTCGTGGCTAGTCGCACCAGGGCCTGCACAATTCTCGCCTGCCGGTTCAGGCGTACGCCAGAATTCGACAAGGCAATTGTTTTCGCACGGCAGCTGGTTCTGGACAACTTCCCTTCCGAGCCCACGGTTCTTTGTCGAAGGACTCTTTTTATTCACTTCTGTCGGACTCGCCGAGCAATACGCCAAGCTCAAATCGCGACAAGAATTATAACAAAGCGCCCGGACTTAGCCACATGATGCCTTGAGGACCTCAGCTACCTATTTCTCAGCTCGGAGACTTCAACTCTAAGTCCCGAACGTCTTGATGTAGCGATCTTGCTCCTTGTTGACTCGGCGCGGCTCTGCTTCCTCCTGATGTTGACTCGACTTGTGTTGCTCACTGATAAGCTGCTTGTCTACAGATCTTGCTCGATTGACTCCTTGTGATCTACTGATCCCGCTTCCTGCGCTCGGCCCGCTTATATAGGCCGGCGTTTCCCGTTAATTCTCGGCTTCTCCTTTTTCGGTTTTGCGCACGCCACCATACTAGGGTCCAAAGTCCGCCGCGTTCCACCGTTACTCCTTCTCTCCAAACTCTCTCTCTCTCTCCTCGTTCTCTCCAAACTCTCTCCAGCCGTATTCTCCAAACTCTCTTCTCGTTTCTTTCTAAACTCTCTCCAGCTGTATTCTCCAAACTCTCACCAGATGTATTCTCCAAACTCTCAATAATCAAAAATCTTGAGAAAGTCAGCTAGAGAATGATCAATTGACCGACACAAACAGAACCTTCCAATGGGCTATAGACCTAGACAGTGGACAACCGCGCTGAGCTTTTTGGCCACACTATAAGAAACAGAAGAACTGATTGACCAGAACAATGATTGACTTTTGTCTTTGAACATCTCCTTTGCGACTAACCTGAATTGCCAAGAAGAGCCTAACTGTAGATTTGCACCCTGGAAGGTCTGCTAGAAATGGCGCTGAAGGAACTAGCACTCATCGTGTCATAGGCGGCCCGATCAACAATGCCAGCCAACTGGCTTAGAGAATCATATTACTATTACTATTACATCAAATATTTAGGAAGAGGAAAAGGTTTCCAAACGTAATTCTAAACGAATTTCTAAAGCCGTACAAGCCTTAAAGAAAACCTAATGGCACATGCGGCTGAACAACAATTACTTTTATTTTTAGAGCCCTAAATAATACCGATTAGTAGATTTACAAATAAAATAGATGTGCTGGCCAGGGTATAGGCTTAAAAAAATCTCTGAAACCCTTTGAAATGAATAATTGGCAAATAAATACAAATGAATTATCAATCATTTTCTTTCACGATTTAGGATTAGGATCGTAACGTACAAATGAAAAAAATATAAAAATCTTTACTCCGAAAATATTAAACAAAACTGGCGCAATAAATGTTGAAACGGACGCCATTTATCGAATTCAGATCAACAACACTGCCTTACAAAAATAAATTGATAACTTAATATTTTGTTTTCCGGTACAGTTTCACAAGCTGAATAAGACAATGACACTAAACATTTACTTTTCCAATGTCCATGATAATTATATCTGGCCAGAGCAGCTCATTGCTCACGAGTAAAAAAAAACAAAGCCTCCAACTCCATCAACTTCGTAGTTTATTGGGAAAACTTGCTCACGAGTAAATTTGCAAAACAAAGCCTCAAACTTCATTAGCTACGGTTCCAACAGATAATTCATTCTCCATACACTATCGAACGTTCTTAGTTTATTTGGAAAATTCTTGGCGATCATAACGATTACAAGGACGGTTTAATTGACTTACCTTTAGTCACGTTAGTTTAATAGCCAATGAAAATGACCGATATTTAGATCCTATTTTCGTATCTGACCTGTGTAATTTTATTGCCACACGGACTACCCAAACACTTTTGCTCATACTGCACTTGAACTCATCAATACTTTACTAGATATTGGTGTCCTGTTCACCCATAATATACGCCAGAACCATTTCCAATAAAGCTAAGAGCCTACTTTCATCAAACGCTGGTTTCCACCATATTATGGTGATATGATATAATATGTTCAGAAAAAGATTCTTCTGTTTGTATAAAGAGTCTTAAAGTGGGAGGCAGGACACCGTCTGGCCTCTTACAGAGGCAGTCTTGTCGAACCTATGTCTCCTTTAAAATTTTGAGCACAAAATCGGTTAACTCTTAGAGCAGCATTGGTTTGTATAAAGTAAAACCCGACTCTTACGTGGTTAGTTCCATAAACTTTGCAAACCATAACGCACTAATGTTTTATTGTTGTCGGAATTTAAGTACTCGGTAACACCAAGCTGGTTGCAGCCAAACAAAATCTTAAATTTAGTTTAAATACTTACCGGAATTCACTGTATAGTTTGTTGATTTGATTGAAGGTCTTGCTGACTTTGCAAACTTTACGTTCTCGTACTAATTTTTTAACGTCACCGTTATAAACGGTTGAAGTCTTACGAGTGATTGTGAAAGCCCCGTTGTCCGGCCACTTGTCAGGATCCATAATTTCGAGGATCTGTCAGATTTGTGTGTTGAGTCGGTTATCTGTCTTTTCTTCTAACATCCGAATTAATTCTTTGTAATTGTAAAACGCATTTCTTTCAAGTATGCACAGACTTTGGTGATACTAGGAATTAGTTATTACTGGGTGTACAACTTAATAACCGGAATTTTTTAGCGAAATTTGATGCTTTATTGTGGAAAAATTTTACACTATATTTTATTCAAAGTATTGTGCATCGGAAGCTACAACATTTCCCAATCTTTCTGGCAATTTATGAATTCCATCACAAAAAAATTGCGCCGGCTTGGCAGCCAAAAACGAATCTGTCCAATTTCGGATTGCTCTGAAGTGAAGCGTATTTCGGTGAGGGCGTTTTGCATCGAGCGAAATAAATAAAAGTCAGACGGAGGAAGGTCCGGGCTATAAGGCGGGTGGGCCAAAACTTCCCATCCACTATTTTCCAAATAGTTTTTCACAGGTCTCGCAACATGCGGCCAAATGTTGTCATGGTGGAAAATTATAGCCTCGTGTTTGGTCGCATATTCCGTGCGTTTTTCGATGATGGCACGCCTCAAACGTATCAATTGTGTTCGCTACAGGTCACCTGTGATTGTCTAGCCCGATTTTAAAAACTCAGAATATAACAGCCCCTTCACGTATGACTTTTTGGGCTTGGGATTGCCATAATGGATCCATTTTTCATCCCCAGTCACTATCCAATGCAAAAATGATCTCTTTTTATGGCGCTCAAGCTGCATTTCAGCAATTCTACGTACAGGGATGGTAAGAACTTGAGCTGATACGTTAATCCTCTCTTCATGCGTCTAAAATTTCTTTTGGCCTACTTTATTTAAGCTCATGAATTTATGTCGATGCCTATTATTCTGTCAAAAAATTTTAATTTGTTTGCTAAGCGCGACTGCTGAAACATTGCTTTAATTGAACTTTCGTTTCATCCAATTTAATAGTTATTTCAGAAAAACAGATGCACAACACATGTTCCCTTTGTGAGGCTGGAATTACTTTATCCATAATCTGACACAGTCCGAAGGGCATTACTGTGTGTCGGTATATAAGCTGACCCAGCACCGTATTTTTTCTTCTTTTTATTTCCAGGGATAGCTGCCAAAAGCTCCCTTCAGATACATTGCAGAGAGAGGATTGCGTGCATCGAAGCAAAGGTGATTTGTTTTGACCTTTTGGGACCAGTGTGACCGGTAAACATTAACTACTGTTGCTCTCCCCGTTTCAACATTTAATTTATCAGAAACAAGTTTTTGTTTTGCTGGTGAAATAGGCTAACGACGTTGCTTAATTGGCAGGTCATCATCGGCAACCTTGAATATATTTTCCTCCAACTCAGTCTTGCCTAATTATTTTTTAAGGCATAATAACTGTTGACAGTCCGTAATTTTATTTCGGTATTAGTTTATGTGGTATATAAGCAGTTTTAAGCTTGGTTGTCCTTTCATCCAAGTCGATCTCGAAAACAAAATGCAGCGGTTTTAATTATTCTCTTCGCTGTACAATCACTTGTAACGACCTGATTCTTTAGTTTCTGCTCGCTACGTAAACGTGCGGCTGGCTCAGAGAGGTTGTGAGTTCGTTCCACCAAATTTATATTGAGTGACCGCCCGTGACCAAAGGATAACGCCAGAAATGATTAGGTTGGTGCTGGTTTATTGTTTCTCTAAAATATAGCCTTATTGCTATTATTCTGCTGCGTTGCTCCTGGCTCGCTGCTGCGCTGCTCCTGGCTCGCTGCTGCGCTGCTCCTGACTCGCTGCTGCGCTGCTCCTGACTCGCTGCTGCGCTGCTCCTGGCGTGCTGCTGCGTCGCTCCTGGCTTACCGCTGCGTCGCTCCTGGCCTGCTACTGCGTTGCTTCGGCTTGCTTCTCCGGGTGACTGAGATCGGGACGGCTCCACCAAAAACCCTGGATGTTATGCGAGCTTCCCTACCGGGGCCGGCAAGGTGTATCGCCTAGCAGGTGAACCGAAGTTACGCCTTATCGCCTAGCCACCTTTATCGCCTGGCTTCCGGAGTTCAGCCTGGACTTTGTCGGCAAGGTGTATCGCCTAGCAGGTAGAACAAAGTTCTCCCTTATCGCCTAGCCACCTTTATCGCCTGACACCGCGCAAGGACTCCCTAAGTTTGACTTTACCACGACCTAGCACCGTTGGATCTCAGCGTTGTAGCCTCAGCCTTGTAGACTTGTCGTCGTTCGGCGTCTCGACTTTGCGATCTTGATCCTTGGGCACTTCGGTTTCGATTTGTACTTATTCCGCGTTCACGCACTCGCTCTGATTCTCGCACTCGTACTGTCCCGAGCTGCGCTTGCGCCGTCCTTTTTATAGGCGCTGTAGGTGCCGTTGTTTCCCTCGGGTCCAAGGTCCACTGAGGTACCGTTAATTCACGGTGTGTCCTCTTTAGGCGGGTCCGAAGTCCGCCAATTTACCGTATGACCCCGTTGCCCTTGCCGGGCGCGGGTCCAAGGTCCATCGAGGTACCGTTAGTTCACGGAGTGTTCTCTTTAGGCGGGTCCGAAGTCCGCCAATTCACAGTATGACCTTGTTGCCCTTGCCATATGAGGGTCCAAGGTCCGAATGTTCCCGTTTGACCTGGATGTCCTTAATTTCTCCGGCTTTCTCGCCTCCTCCGCTGTTGCTAGGCCGATCTCCTGCATCGGGATTTGTGGGGAGTTTATGACTCCTCACATTTCCCCCTTCCTTCGGAAACGTAATGAAAGTGGAGACTTTGCCCGCCCTTGATGTGTAGACTACTCGAATTCCCCGCCTGAATTGCATGTTTGATGTTCCCCAGACAGTTCCCCGAAAGACTTAACCTTTCCCCAGACTGTTTTCCTAAAAGACTTTACTCGTACAGCTCCTTGAAAGACTTGAACTTTCCCGCGACTGTTTCCCTAAAAGACTTTTCCATGCAGCTCCTTGAAAGATTATTTCCCCAGACTGTTTCCCTGTTCCCCAGACAGTTCCCCGTTCACCAGACAGTTCCCAGTTCCCAGGTTCCAGACAATTTCCAGTTCACCTGCGTGGAATTCGAATTTTCCCGCCCAGACATTTCCCCAAACTAAAAGTCACCATTCCGTTTTCCCTCGGTCCGGCAACTCCCGGGAATCTCACCACGATCGCGTTTATCGATTGCGGGTTCCAGTGTTGCCATCGTCGTTGCGTTTTTGTTGTCTTAAGTTGCCTTGTGCTACCCATCGATCGCAACTTTTGATCGACCGCCTGACTCGGCGCCCCCGTCCCTATTGTCTATGTCCGGCAACCCATTGCTCCCAAATGTAAATAAACACAAGATTTTTCGTTTTCGACTTGCGGATGCCTTTTATTGGCCCTTCAGGACCCTCACCACCCCGCCCGCAACCCAGATACGAAAGCGGACGCCACCCACTACCAGCAGTTTGGCCCAGCGGCTGCTCCGGGCTCTCCTTAGCTGCCTGTTGGCTTCGGCTGCCACCCTGGGCGGCCACCCTTCCTCGGCCACCTCCTCCCAGCGGCTGCTATCCGCCGACTGTTGCCGGCTTATCGACGGCCTTGCTGGTGGGGACCGCGGCTCCGGACACGACAACAGCCTGGCGAATTTGGGCAGCCGTGCGGCTGGCTCTCCCGGTGACGGCCACACCCAGGGCCCCGTCTCCCAGACCTCCGGCTCTCCGCCGAGCCGTTTTGCTGGCAACGGTGTTTGTGTTGCCACCCATTGCGGCGGTGGAGGCGGTGGCGTCTCCGCTCCATGGCGACATGCCTCGGATGGAGGTGGCGGTCGTGCTGCCCGCGGCGGCGACGGAGGTTGCGGTGGCTGCGACAGCGGCGGCGACGGTGGTGGCGGTGGCTGCGACAGCGGCGGCGGCTGCTCCAGAGGGCCCGGCTGTGCCCATATTGCCGCCTCCTCGGCCTCATCCAGCCGCTTCTTCCACTCCCTGGCTGCGGCGGCTGCCCGTGCCACCACCCGATGCGCGATTACTTTTCGCACCACCTCCGCCCGTGCTGCGAATATTCGCTCCTCCGGGCGGCCCGATGTCGCTGCGTCGCCCAGGCGGATCCGCCCGTGTCCGGCTGCGGCCCTCCGGATCCTCCGGAATGCCATCCGTGCCTTCGCTGCCCGGCGTGGCTCGTCCTCCTCGTCCGAGGAGACTTCCGGACTCACCGTCCCGGTGTCCTCCTTGTCTTCCTCCTCCTCCTCCTCGGACAGGTGGACAGATGGTTGGCACCTCGGCCTCCTGCCCTGCCGGCCGGACGCCGGCCTCCTCCTCCTCCTCCAGCTCCACGTCTGAGATCCGACCTTCGTCCTCCGTCTCTGGGTTCGGCGACGGGGACCGCGACACCAGGTGGGACGCCAGCTGATGGAGTGCGAAACCTGAGTCCCGCCTCCATCTCCATAAACCAGATCAAAAATTAAAAATTATAAATTGACTCCTGCAGCTTTAGCTACCAGAGGAATTAGTTCTAGCCAATGGACTACCTGTGATTTATGATGCAAAGGTGATTTGAAATGGCTAATTTTACCCAAAGAGCATAGGCCTCAAAAGCAATTCAATAAAGATGTAGAATTGATTAATTAAATTTTAAATAATAATTTTAATATTTATTTTACGATTTATTAAAGAGATATTCCAGCATTGAAACTATTTTACGAATAATAGCATATATAAACAGATTCTTTCAATAAAAATAAAGAAGCAGTCGTATTCATCTTTTGAACCCGTGAAAAAGCTAAAAAATAGCTGAAAAGAATATTATTTGAGAGAATGTGTCAAGTGTGAGTAAATAATGGACACACAAATAATGGACAATCTGCCCAAATACAGAGTTACGATGTCGGACCCATACTTATTTTGTTAAAAGTTCCTAGAACCGTGGACGTATTGTGTGTATGGCCACATTTGGAAATAGTAAGTGATTTAACCTAGGATGCATTCCTAACAGCGCTCAGAAGATTTATTGCTAGAAGATGTAAATGTGCCAATCTAAAATTAGTTAATGGAATAAAGGAAAACACGATGATTGCCTTGCAGCTCGAAAAAGATAGAATTGATTGCCAATGTATCCCCTCGCCAGAGCCTTACTACGAAGGTATTTGAGAATCTGGAGTTAAGTCCATGAAACACCATCTGAAGCCTGCTTAAATTCAAGAATGATGAAAGATCATCATGAAGTCTTAAGACCAGGCCATTTCATTTTTGGTCGACCACCGTTACAGATTGTTAAACCAATAAAGGATATTGAGAAAATTGGTAATATTAAAAGAGATTTCTGGTTAAGTGGCAAGAGAAGTATTTGCATATTACAGATGCACAAAAATAGAAACAGAACAAATTTTCTTATTGAAGGATGAGAACAGTCATTCAGCAATGTGGCCAATTGGGAAAGTAAAAAGGTTTACAAAAGCAAAGACGAAGAGGTTAGAGTGGTAGAATTTAAAATACAAGATGGATTTATCACCAGAACCATCAGCGAAATTTGTCCCTTAGACGGAATAATGTCTGTCGATAAAATAGGGTCCCCAAAGAAATAAAACTAAAAAAAATACATCGAAGATGTCAAAACTTGGTATTCTAATGGCTGTTATATTATTTATATTCTTCCCATTTTCTAATACATCAGCTAAAGTTGATCAGCCAAAGCATGCAATAGAAAAGATAAGCAAGACTTCAATAATATATGTAGGCCCAATGAAAGACGATTAGATTTTAATATGGTCGTTTATTTTCGAGTAAAAAATGGTAACGAGGTAATACCAAAAATGAGAGTTATATGCGAACGACTTCATAGTTTTGAGGATTATTGCTTTAAAATTCCGAGTAACAGAACACCATATATCAAACTTAGAAGAAATAATAATAAATAAATAATAAATCGAGAAATAAGATTGCTCCATTTGGTTTTATGCGATCGCTTTAATATTATTAATTAATGCAAAAATACCATTGATGCATGCTTTAGTGCTTTATAAAATTATCCCAGTTAAAGTCAAATTAAACGACCGCATGATTACAGTGCAGGTTGATTGTCAGTACCTTGTTTATAATTTCGAGATTATGCATATCACCTTACACCTTACGGCAGAATCTACTCTTAATATATGCCAAGGGTGGCAATCGATTAAAGAGTAGTGGTAACGATAGTAGTTTGATCTTAAACCTATCAAACCAAATAAGGCATCTGTAGGTATAAACCGATGGTTGCAAGCACGTTATATTGGCTTGAGCTGGAAAGGAAAAGTAGTTGGGTTTTTAAGGTCCAGATAAATTCTAAGTCTAGAATTCAATGTATCAATTCAAAGATAGAGATAGTGGATTTAGTGAACAAGGAATATTGACGCTTAGGTCAGATTGTACTGTTCGAACCGATGATAACATATTGGTCGCTCAACATAGTATTCAAGAAGAATATCAGGAAACATAAGCTTTGTCATACACCACATAACTTTACGAAATACCAAAGATTGTTTGGAACCAGCTCGACGCCCCATTAATTAACCATGCGGATGAATTCCACCCACACTATCGTTTATCAAAGCAAATTAAATATTTAAAAACTCACAAGTTAGAATTGAGGGAATTAGACTTTTATCATTAATTTTGGCCATTGTAATAATAGTGATATTAATTGTATATTATTTAGAAAAATAAAAATACGGAGCCAATTACAAGCCATAGCCATACTCAGCTGTAAATGAATGATATTGGAAATAATTAACTTGAAAATAAATAAACTCACGAAAATGATTAGATAACAATCATCGTAAGCCATAGCATGGTGTTAAATTGCAACTTAAAATATATCGAGTAAAAACAGTCCACTAATTTTCTTAGCAATGTTATTAAAATAAGTATAATCAAGGTATAATGTTCAAAGGAACACTAATAATAATAAAGTATAAAATTTTATGAGCTCTATATGGATGCCCCAGTGACTAGGACTGATTCTGTAGAAGATGCTAATAATTTAATTAAATTAATTTTATAAGTATTACAAAATGTAGGTATAAATTTAAGGAATTGGAGCTTAAAAATAATTGCAATTGTTAAATTAAAGCATTGAAACCCTTGGGCTTCAATGAGAACCGCAAAAGGATTTATTTAAATTTAAAGTAAATTGCGGGGAATCCAAAAATACTCCACCTGTGAAAATTTTAACTACGAAAAAAAACGGGCACCAAATTAAAAAAGGTTTACACCTTACTAACGGATAGGAGTTTATTTGTGGATAAAAATGAGTAATTAATGCAAATATACCGTTGTTTGCTATCCCAGTTTCAGTTAAGTTTGACGACCCATGATTTCAGTGCAAGTAGATTCTCAATACCAAGTTTATAATTTCGAGATTGATGCATATCATGGCAGAATTTACTCTTAATAAATGTAAAATCGATTAAAAGGGTTTATAAGGAAAGTTGGTCTTGGAGTAGTGCTAACGATAATAGTTGTGAGCTTAAACCTATCAAACCAAATAATGCATTCAACTGTAGTTATAATTCGATTAAGATCACATCATATTGGATTGCGTTGGAAAGGAAAAGTAGTTGGCTTTTTAAGATTCAAAACCAAGGCACAAAGATGGAGATAGTGGATTGACCTGTTCAAGGAATATACGTTAAGGGCAGATTGGACTGCTTAAACTAATGATAAAATGTTGGTTGCTCAATATAGTATTCAGTTCAAAGATCAGGGAAAACTAACTTTGTCATACATTGGAAATGTTAAAAATATACCAAAAATGGTTTGGAACCAGCTCAAAGCCCCATTTATTAACCATATTAATTTTTTGTTAAAGCAAACTTAATATTTCAAAACTTCAAGCTAGAATTGAGTAAAGTCGAACCTTCGGTGCAGACTCCCCATCAAAATCATCCGTTTACCTGTAACACGGAACTCTATAGTCCGGTGTTTCGGTGATTTACAAATTTCTTGTAAAGGACTCTTGAGATCTGTACCCCGGCCGAAAAAGCATCCTTACAAGTGGCTATAAACCCTGGTGTAGGAGTACGCTGGATAAATGCCCGCCGAAGAGACGAACTCAACTCCCTTGCCGTTGAGTTCGGCTTTAAAGCGGATGGTACCGTCGAAGAGGCCAGGAAGGCGTTTACCAACCTGGTCAGCGCAGGATCCTTCCCACAACGGGTGTGAAACCGGCTAGCTCAGCTGCAGGAACAATACAGCAGTCGGGCCCCGAGCCCTAATCCCACAAGAAAGAACGACGAGATGGAGCAATTTGCGGAGTCCCTCCGGATCCCCGTCGTCTCCGACGCTGTCGAGGTTGCAGCTCGTCATCGAGGGGTACATCCAGGAACGACACGCGGCATCTGGGTGCCGCCAGTAGACGCTCGCTCGGCCACTGGCCTACAGGGGCAGGAGGTACGGAGTAATACGAATCCCACTCAGCACTTGCTCCCCGAGAAGATGCACAAGTGGAACCTGCGGTTTGATGGTAGCTCGGATCCGTTAACTCTCATCGCCGCACTCGAGGAGAAGATGACGACGTATAGGATAAATCCGGAAGAGAAGCCCCGGGCTATGTCCGAAATCTTCGAGGGCCGGCGGCACGGTGGTTCCGTACTAGCCATCTGCAGTCCGCCTCTTGGGGAACTTTCCGGAAGGAATTCCCGGAGTTCTTCTTACCTCCTCGATACTTCGAACGATTAGAGGACGGACTCACGTGCAGAGGAGAGGAGAGCCTTTCAAAACATACCTGATCGAGCTCAGGACAAAGATGCAGAAGGCCGGGTACCGAGAAGAGGAAGAGTTGTACCGAGCGTACGAAAATATGGCTCCAGAGTACCGGCTGTACATCAAGCACAGTGAATTCGGGACGTTGAAGCAACTGACCCACATGACAACTGAGTACGAGCGTATCAAACAACTCGAGTCGACTCGAGATGGGACCACAGGAGGAACGGACAGGAACCACGAGGGAGCGCAACTTCGGCGATCGCCGAATAGATAAATCGGAGACATTAGCCATCTAAACGATACCCACCCACTGGCCAAAGCACTACGTGAAGTGCTAATCTTCTAAACGGCCTTGGCGCGCCTCATATTGTTTAACTTCAGCTACCCTTACTTGTTTCAATGTTAAGATAAGAAATAATGTAAGTCGATAAATAAAAAATAAATAGAATTATACTCTAAGAAAACTTTGAAAATGCTAATCGCAAATGAGTTCAAACATACAATAATTTTTTTGTTTAAAAAAAGTAAACTTAGAATTGCAGGAATCTTTAAGTATTTTAAATTTATATCAATTAAATACACATTATATTATTATGATTATTACCTCACTGTATCTTATATAAATACACATATGATTAAGTCTTTTGTATGATTTTTATCACGGTAATTACGAAAATTGTTATAAATGGTAAACGTAAATAAAAACTTAACCCATTTAACTGAACTTTGCTGATGAATTCTCGGTCGTAGGACGTCGAAGGGGTTACTTGAGCCATACTTTAAGGTGCTGATCATTGGTTGGGAGGGCAAGATCTATCCCTGTAAAACTCGTTCCTGTTTTTATATACACTTATCATCCAAATTATGTTAACAATCAATCTCTTTTCGCTGGCATGCTTATTTATATTTACATGTGTATAAGAATTTCCAGAATAAGTATAAAATGTGGCAAATGTACTGGACTGATTTGATTTTTCATGTAGTCGTTTCGAAAGCATTTTTTACTGTTAGAGTCCTATGGCACGTACTATATCACTATTTACAGCAGGCGTTCATGACCAAGTCAAGCAGGAAAAAATTTAGCGGTCATTGTCAATGCCAATTTCGAATGGTTTGGTATATAAGTTGCTCATCACAATTTTAAAATTTTGCAATCGAGTACGAAGATGAGCTAGGAGCTAAGGATCAAAGAAGTAATCTTATTGTCTGGTCAAGAATGTCAAACCTTGGATTCAAGAGCCAAGAACCACTCGGACTTGTCCTTCATCAGCACAAAGGATTTACTCAAATACTTGATTCTTACTGCTTGGGTTAAGTATCACGATCACTTTTCGTATCGCGATGTCTGACAGATATTACATTATAAAGGTGACTACATTGTTTCTATTTAGACGGCCATTCCGCTGCAAACCTGTTTTCATCAATGCACCCAGTTCCAACACTCCGTGGTAAAGTCGAAGTCAAGGGGCCTTGGGTGCAAAAGTCGGCTTTCCCAGATGCCAAATACCATAATCATAACCATGCTATGATTAGCATTTTGAGGTGAGTACATTTTTTCCGTCACACTTGGCAAATGGGCCAAGATCGAAATTACGACGCAAATGAAGCATGTAGGGAAAATATACCCTTGGAATGTCTACAAACGAGTGTTCTCAACCAATACCCTGGGATAAGAGTTCTCTGATGTACCAACTGAGCATTCCGGTCATTATTTCGGCACTGGGCTTTCCCGTAAACCTAAAAGGAAGAACCTGTTTTCTTTTTCCTCCCTGCACAATATTCAATACCATATAAGAACAAAAAATTTAAAATAATTTAAAAAAAATATAAATAATCATCATAATCATATATTATTTCTCTATGTTCTTGCGCCCTTTCCTGTATGCCTTCAGTCTGCTTTTTTGTACGGCTACTCAATGGTCAGGTTCACTCCTCTCCGGAAAACTTTACGCGCCTCTGCCGAATATGTTTTCATCAAGGTACACCGAATTCCAGAAAACCGATGGTTTGGTAAAATTGAAATCACAATCAATAAATATTTGCTGATTGAAGATGCCGAGCCCACGCGAATATGTTAAATTTTCACAGCCAAACGCACAGAGATAAAAAAATGGAGCTGAATTTAAAAAAAAACTTAAAAATCATCAAGCATTACACTTTTTTTGAAAACCGAAATCAATGTCTAAAGAAAAATACGCCAATTAACTAGGGTTGTTGATAATATATCAAAATATCTTGCATTTTTTTCCTAAAAATTATATATTTATATACCTTTATATTTGTTATTTGCCCAAATATCGGAATTCCGATATTTTTTTTTGATATTTTTGTCTTTGGTCACTCTGAATTCCAAAGCGACATCGAGTGAAAGAATTCATGCGCGAAATAAAAAATTTAGTGTAAAATCAAACTATACGGATATAAAAAACGGCGTCCTCCATCAAATGTGTTGTGTGCGACTCAAGAAGCAGGATGACTGACGCACACATAACGCAAAGGGTGTTATTAAAATCCCTAAACCCTGCATACTGGTAAATATAAAATATAATATAAATATATATGTATAATAAAACTAGAGCACCCGGCGAACTTTGTCTCGCCCCAATTTAACGACTTCATATAACCCGAGAGTGAAACTTCTGGTATTTCGGCTGAAATAATCGAATCAATTTGATCTGGTCGGATCTTGTCGAACATCCAAAGCATGTGGTAAGCCACGCTTCTGCCACTCAACCGAGTACATCCAACAACGAACTGCGCCAAAAACCTTCTGCTTAACGATGTAATTCATAAGTACTGTGATCTTTTGCTTGAACACTCGTGCAGTGATGTCAGGTCGATCGCTAGATGTTTGTCCTGGAAGCAACCGATTCGTAATTTCGGACCATTTCGGATTGCATGTGAACGTGTTGAATAAATCCGGGCGTCCGTAATTACGGACATACATCATCGCATCTTGAGCGTACTCATGCATATAGCGCGGGCTTCCAACATAAGTAGCTGGGAGAATGGTCAAACAACCGATTCTGGCCGCGTGTCCTTCAGTAGCGATGGCGTCACGCATGTGGATGTACTCGCCTGAGCGCAACTTCGACTGATTGAAACGAATCAAATTGAGACGCTCCGTTTCTACTTTGACGTACATGTCGACACAGTACTGTTGAAACAAACGGCGGTATCTCAACAGATGATTGTCAACATCTAGTCGAATCATCAATCGATACGCATAAAAATTTCATAGAGCTGACCTTCTTATTCGTTTCTTCTCCTAAAATTTCAAACTAAGTTGTAAAATCAAAAAGAAATAATGACTTGTAAACAAACCTGTCGTTGGATTGACCATCTTTATGTTGAAGTGATACCCATCTTCTCCACGACAGAACATCAACGGGTATTGAAGTGCATCATATGACCGATGAGTCTCAAACTCGCAGCAATCGGCCATCATCCCGACGCTTGAGAACAATATCGCGTGATTCCACATTCTCGCCAACAATCACCACTGTGACTTCATTAATAGTGGGAGCATTAAATTGTCTTGCATGGCTTCCAGTGGGCCTTTTGTCAGCGCTGATAATGATTTTGTGGTCGTCAGAATGCATTGTATCAAATGCGGTTTTGAACAATCTGACCAATTCATTACGCTCATGCAGAAGATTTTGCAATTGTTGTATAATTTCACGTTTAGTTGCAGTGAAAATTGCACAACGCTGATTTCGTTCATCTTCCGAATCACCAATAAAGTAGATCTAAAGGAATTTATGATCTTTGCTTGGTGGTGGTAACAAAGCGCCCGCTCGATGGTGAATTTGCCCTTGAATCTGAATGTTGGGATGCAATTTTCAAAAAATGAGATAATAAAGCGACGCCATTACCTTATAACTCGGATTGTAGCCTGGTTGATGAACAACCTCGGCTCCAAATCACGTCATTTGAAAGCATCCGTTATATTTTTGTGCAAGCTTTAGGAAGCTGTTTGATTGGGCTGAATTTCCATGTAGTAGCGAATACAATGGCTCTGGTGGATGAGCCAAAACGGGCAATTTAATTTTGCCACCTGCACAACATATGCCGGGGGTTTCCAATCGAAACTTCAGTGCATTGCAATGCTGACATACGACAGACAATGAACCAATAACAACGCAGCTATGATCTTTGTAGGGTGTTTCGGAATTGTATGCGAATGCAGCGCGATTCAAGTTATCATTTGCGGCTGGTCTTCTTCTACTCACATTTTGTCGGGCATGAGGTGGTCTTTGTGCAGCGCGAAGCTGTGCAATTCGGGCGCGTGCCGATGCATTTATTTCTGCACGTACCTCTTGCATTTGATTATTACGGAAATTCTGAGAACGTATCGCATTTCGTGAACGCCGTCCAAGTCTTGATCTCAAAGCAGACATTATTTCCAATTAAAACTTTGGCAACTCGATTAACTCAATTTTTTACAGTTTTATGTACAACAATGAAGGCATTATTTCCAAAGAATGCTGTTTATACAGTTTTATGTACAACAATGAATACATCTCTTGAGCCGATAGCGTCTTTTCCGGCAGGTTTTCCCAAAATTTTCTTACGCATTACGCATGGTAATTACAAACAACTGAAACAAAATTTGAGCCAAATCGGCCCAGCCGTTCTCTTGTTTTGCGATGTCGTACATTTTTTGCACCATTTTTATATTTTAAATACTATCATTTATTTTTTTATAAAAAAATATCATCCATACGATATTTTTAAAATTTTCGACAACCCTACTTTACAACCCTATTTTAAAAAAACCATCATTTGTTTACATATACATCACTTAATTGTATTGTCTATGTCTTTTTTTTTACTAAGTACTAAGTAATTAAATTTTTTTTCTGAGCGAAAACTTTTTAGTTCTCTTTACTTCACAGTCTTCTAGAGCGAACTCAATTACCATTTGTTTTATTGTTGTAGAAATAAATAGTTTAGAAAATACAGTCTTAATTTTTTAATTTTGTCTAAGTTATATACTACAGTAGAGTGCATGGCAATTCAACAGGTAAAGTGTTCGACAATTTGGCAATTTAACAGATTAATAAATCCAAAACAAATAATCTTACAATTAAAATTAAATAAAAACGAATATTTACCTAGTATATACTGGGACTAATTCCCTTCTGGCTTCGGTCCTTAAATAATTTTGCAACATATCCCAATTTTTTTCGTCATAGTTAACCGGAAATGGACCGATCTCCTCTTGGTTAGCAATTATAAACTTCGTTTCGCTTGGCATATTTGAAATTTGCGTTTGCTTTGTCTTATTCATCCATATATATGGACTATAGTTAGAAAAGTTTAGAGTTTCTTGCCGAACCAACGCAATAGGTATCCACCAAAGCATTTTGTCTTGCTCGGGCACATCATGAGGCCTTTCCCTGAGATACACTTTTTGTTGTATAATTGCAGTCCCTGAATTGTAGTCTCTAGTAATTGTGATAAGTGGTAAGCGACTTTGCTTTAACCAAGACTCAGCAATATTTAATATACTAAGCTCACTATCAAGCGTTTTATCTTCTACAGCTTGTTTGGAAATAACATTCCACAGGTCAGATCCTTTATACGTTTTGAATTTGAAATTGCAAATTAAACGTTGTATTCCGATTTTAAAGGTATGATCTCCTAGTGTAAGTTTGAGCATTCGAATAACTAGCTCAACTTTAAAAGTAGTCGACTCGTGTTTCAATCCGATTACGCGTGAATGGGGGTACCTCTTGCTTAACTCATAGTACAATGAGTAAAGAATGGTCATGGGATATTTGCCATTAAACTCTATTCCGCCATTTATCTACATAAGAAAAAAATTATATAAATTAATTTATTATATAATATGTTATTATATCTTAAAAATTTGTTTAAAAACGACTTACTTCAATTACAATTTCTGATGCTATAAAACTAATTAGTGCTTTGTTTACGATGGCATCAGTCCACCACTCAGGAGTTATCCATATACCAATCCATTGATAAATAAGTTCTCTCGAAATTGCGAAAGTTCCTTTTTTTAATAATTCAGACTCTCTAAAAAGTAGCCATGTAATATTATTGATAATAAGTAAATACTGCACCATACCTTACTATCAGCATACCCCATGTGCTGACATATCGAACTGATGGAAGATCAGGGATAGCTATTACATCAAACTTCTCAAGGGGCAATGATGTATTAAAATAATGTCTTATAGTTTTATGTGCTATGTTGAGTTTATTTTGAATCTCCTGAAACATAAAAAGTTTTAAAAAAAAAATGCAAGGCAAAAAATATTAAGGCTAGAAAGTAAACAAACTTTTTTTTATCTATTTTACGCTCCCAAATATTCTGGATCAACAATGATGCGGGTCGATATAACTATGTCCGTCTGCCCTAATTTATCATGTTTTCAAAACTGTTTAAACTTAAAAAGAACAAGAAAGGAAGCAACTTCGGCAAGCCGAGGCTGATATACCCTGGCAGTTATTACAATACGATTACATTACTTAAAACAATGAAGCCATCGTTTCTATGGCAGCTATGTGATATTGTTGTTACTACATCGCAATGGATTATTTTGATAAAAAGAAAAAAAGTATTTAAATATTACCAAGCCAAAAGAACAAAAAAAATTTTAAACAAGAAAGGAAGCAAACTTTTCAAAGCCGAAGTTTATATACTTTTAAAGTTATTACAAAACGACTACATTTCGATTTCCATGCCTATATTACTAAAAACAATAAAGCTACACTTATGGACAAAAGAATAGGTGTGTTTTTTTTTCACTTCATTTTTTTAATTCATATCTTCTCTAATCTTAACAAATCACATTTTTTTTCAGAACTTTTATTAAATGTCTTTAAAAAGAACATATTCACAAATCCTTTAATATAACTAAATAAATAATAGGTGTACAAAGATAAATGTTTAAATTAAACTAATATAATATATTATAATACGTTTAATATTTTTTTATTAAAGCTAAGCAGTTTCACTCCAGACCTCAAAGAGTAAATGACGTGCAACTACGGCGATCAAATAGCACCACCGACAAGTGCTTATCACCACTATTTGCATAAACAAACAGGTTAATATAAGAAACACAAAAAAAATCAAAACAAGAAAGGAAAGCTAACTTCGGGCGGAGCCGAAGTTGATATACCCTTGCAGAATACTCTGTAAATTATATTCTTTAAAATTATTTATAAGATGCATTCTTAATACTCATAAAAAATCTGAACTTCCTTACTTTAAAAACACCAAAGTTATGGCATTTTCAATCGTTCAGTTATATGGCAGCAATAGGATATAGTCGGTCGATCCTTATGAAATTTGGTAGGTCGGACTGATTGGCCAAAACTAAAACCCATAGAAAATCCCAACTTCCCAACTTTACAAACACCAAAGTTATGGCATTTCCGATCGTTCAATTATATGGCAGCTATAGGATTTAGTCGTCCGATCCCTGCCGTTCCGACTTATATAGTGCGTGCAAAGAAAAGAAGGGTGTGTGCAAAGTTTCACTTCGATATCTTTAAAACTGAGAGACTAGTTCGCGTAGAAACAGACAGACGGACATACAGACGGACAGAATGCATTAATTGCAAGAACCGCCACACCTCCATTGACAGAAAAGCCCAATCTTTCTGAAAGAACAGGAGCTTATAGCCATCAAAGTAACAAAGAAAGTAGACCACAAAACTGCCCGTTCCATATACTGCGCAGGCCACAATCCCAGCCAAAAAACCTCAAACTCTCAAACCCTCAAAAATGCAGCACCCACAGAAACCCCCATTAAAATAACAGAAACTCAAGCACAGAACAAAAAGTAAACAACGCGAACATTAACTCGATGGAAGAAATTCTAAAAGATTTAGCAAGAAAATTGCAGAGGTAGTTAACAGAACTCCAATAACGTACAACATATACGATGAAGATATGGATATGGACTCACTTAACGGCACTCAAAAACCTTCGACATCAACAAACGATCGCGTACTTAGAAGCCAAACAGAAGAAAAATCCGTCCTCTCCAAACCTCTAAAAGCTAAAGAACAATAACCGAGCCTTTGCAACACAAACATTATTAAACAAGATCAAAAATATCATTAAATTATGACTTTAAAAATAATACAATGGAATATAAAGGGATATACAAACAACTACAACCAACTACTACTACTCATAAAAAACACTATCCACATATTATATCACTCCAAGAAACACGCATATTACCACACCAATAAAATAAAATATATTAAAAAACATTGAATCGAACCGATTTGGAGGATTAGCCCTGCTAATCAACAAATCAATCCAATTTACACAAACCAACATCAATGACGATCTAGAAGCAATAGCAGCAGTAATAAAATCAAAACAAAATTTTAAATTAAACTCCATTTACATTTCACCATAATATTTAAATATTACCAAATCCCAAAGAACAAGAAATTAAAGACAACAAAGTTACAACTAAAAAAAATTTTTTCCGATTGTTCCTATGGGAGCTATATGATATAGTCGCCCAATCTGGCTCGTTCCGACTTATACTACCTGCAATAGAAAGACAACTTTTGATACAGTTTGGCTGGATCGACTCTCTTGGTGATGCTGATCAAGAATATATATACTTTATAGAATCGGAAATGCCTCCTTCACTGCGTTGCGAACTTTTGACTGAAATTATAATACCCTCTGCACGGGTATAAAAAGACAAAATTTTTAACTGAGAACTGGGACCATTTCGCAATCCACACACACAACACCAACAACCTATACCCTGCCTCAGCCCACATAAACAAAGAAGCAAACAATACCACAAACACTATCCAGCAGACGCTCATGCACAGTTTCTTGGTGGAACAAAAACTTAGCGGACATACACATAAAGAAAAAACAATCATGGAAAGCACTGAAAAGACAGACAAACCAAGAAACGATCATTGCATACAGAAATGCAAACGCATTGTTGAAAAGGGAAATTAAAATAAGGAAAAAGGAATCCACAACCAAATGTACTTCAACCATCCAATCAAACACACCAACAACAAAAATATGGAACAACATTCACCGATTTTGCGGTCTAAACCCAATTAAATTAAAGAGACTATCCACGACAAAAACAAAATAGCCAATCTGCTCGCACACCATTGGTCAACAGTTGACCAACTTATTAAAAGGAAATGTGGCCACAATGTGGTCTTTAAAGGGATTCTTTTGAAAATCGTCTTTAGCGTTCTCCTCTGATATTAAATTTCTATAATAAGATACAGTTTTATTGATTTTTTGATCATTGCAAAATTTTGTTTTCATTTTTTATACCCTTGCAGAGGGTATTAAAATTTTAGTCAAAAGTGTGCAACGCAGTGAGATGTCTCCTTCACTGCTTTGCACACTTTTGACCAAAATTATAATACCCTCTGCAAGGGTATAATAAGTACCGACTGGTATATTTATGACAAAATTAAAATGATGTTATTTCAATTTTGTTTAACATGCGTGGTGATTTTAATAGATTGTCCTCCTTCTCTCAGCTCATATAATATTATATTATGGGGAGAGAGACAGAGTATGAGAGGGAGATGGAAATTTTTCTGCGTTTCTGCCGGTTTACACCGGCGCCGCAGTCGGCTGCAGATGAAATGGCGAAGAATTATTAATTAAATTATTCGTTGAGATATTAATTCAAAAAATTGTCATTTTGTTGTTTTTAATTCTCTAATAAATATTTTACTTGTCACTTAACTACTTATATCTTCAACTAGTACCGAACCGATTCCCTATTAAAAATCGACTGCCTGCTTGGTTGCATTTGATTAATCATCAATCCACGACTTAACATAATTATTGTCAATTTTGTGAGAGAGATTTTGAGATTCTAAGGAGCGTCAAAAAATGAGCTATCCAATTGTTAATTAGATTTCGAAATTTAATAAGGTGTATATTCTGTAAAATTGTGCTCGCTGCGGAATTGGACTCGTCGGATGCTTATGTTTACTTTAAGTGGACTGAGCTTGTTTACAAGCTGTAGAAGACGGACAACAAAGAAATTGTTTATTTGGACTTTGTTTAAATTGGGCAAGGAGGCCATAATCATGGGTTGATTAAATTGAATCGACCCGGTTCATTTTGGGACGCTGTAATAGATTCCAAGTGGTTAGTCAATTCGACTAAAATGTTTTCCTCGGTTTGTTTTTTATTATCAGGCTTGTTATACCTTTGCAGAGGGTATTATAATTTTGGTCAAAAGTGTGCAACGCACTGAAGGAGACATCTCCGACCCTATAAAGTATATATATTCTTGATCAGGATCGCGTCCTGAATTGATATAAGCACGTCCGTCTGTCTGTCCGTCTGTCCGTTTCTACGCAAACTAGTCCCTCAGTTTTAAAGCTATCTTTTTTTCTTGTCTTTCTATTGCAGGTAGTCAAATCGAACAATAATATCATATAGCTATCATAGAAACGATGGCAAAGTGCAGCGCAAAATCGACATACCTTCATTGTTTTTGGTAATATAGGCATAGAAATCGAATTGTAGTCGATTTTTAATAACTGCAAGGGTATATAAACATCGGCTTGTCGAAGGTTTCTACATTTCTGGTTTTTATTTTTTCTTTTTGCCGTGATTTGAAAATTAAATACATTTTGCTTAATTATTTTCTGTGCTTAAATGTGATCAAATAAATTAATCTTAACAGAAATAGTGCAATTCTGGTCTGCTTAATTTGGATAAATGGATTTGCAATATTTTTTTTATTAAAAGAAAGTTTAGAATCGTTTGATAAAATATATTTAGAAATTTCAAAATTGTTAAACTTCCGAGCTGTTATGTAATCTAATATTTTATTTTAGATATTTGTATTAGAAATATTATTAATTATTGTCGTACCATTGAAAGTTAAAAGAAATGTCTCATTTAGAAAAGTTTCTTTAACAATATTTTGACCGCTTATAAGAATGTCAACATCTTTTAGAATGTCTGTTAGTTTAGTTTTTATACCCTTGCAGAGGGTATTATAATTTTGGTCAGAAGTTTGTAACGCAGTGGAGGAGACGTTTCCGACCCCATAAAGTATATATATTCAGGATCAATAGGTGAGTCATAACTTGCAAGAATGGAATATATTTCACGCATTGTAAAAGCTATTGAAATAAATCTTTCCAAATCTTATTTTTTTACTCATACCTTGATCAGCGCGTGGCGATCGGACGTCTATATATCAATAGGGTAAAATCTTTCCAAATCGTATTTTTATACCCTTGCAGAATGTATTATAATTTTGGTCAAAAGTGTGCAACGCAGTGAAGGAGACATCTCCGACCCTATAAAGTATATATATTCTTGATCAGAATCACGTCCTGAGTTGTCTGTCCGTCCGTCCGTCTGTCCGTCTGTCTGTTTCTACGCAAACTAGTCTCTCAGTTTTTAAGATATCGTATTGAAACTTTGCACACACCCTTTTTTCCTTTGCACGCAGCATATAAGTCGGAACGGCCGTGATCGGCCGACTATATCCTATAGCTGACATACAACTGATTGATCGGAAATGCCATAACTTTGGTGTTTGTAAGGTTGGAAAGTTGGGATTTTCTATGGGTTTTATTTTTGGCCAATCAAT
Organism: Drosophila prolongata; assembly: GCA_036346975.1. Classification (NCBI taxonomy): domain Eukaryota; kingdom Metazoa; phylum Arthropoda; class Insecta; order Diptera; family Drosophilidae; genus Drosophila; species Drosophila prolongata. Next base: position 5,260,328 of record JAYMZC010000271.1, read on the forward strand.
CGGACCAACCAAATTTCATAGGGATCGGATGATTATATCCTATAGCTGCCATATAACTGAACGATCGGAAATGCCATAACTTTGGTGTTTGTAAAGTTAGGAAGTTAGGATTTTTTATGAGTATTAAGAATGCATCATGTGAATAGTATTGGAAAATATATTTTACAGAATATTCTGCAAGGGTATATCAACTTCGGCTACGCCAGAAGTTAGCTTTTCTTTCTTGTTTTATGCATACCTTGATCAGGGTAAAAGCGCGTGCCAATCGGACGTCTATATCCTATAGCTCCCATAGGAACAATAGGGTGAAATCGGTCAAAATATGATGATTTTCAGAATAATTCGCGCAGTGTGTAAGCAACTGACATAAATTTTTCCAAGTCTTATTTATTTACGCATATCTTGATTAAGATAAAAGCGCTTGCCGATCGAACGTCTATATCTTTTAGCTTCCGTAGGAAAAATTGTTAAGGGCTGCAAAAGTATCCCTTTTTTTCTTTTTTTATATGACATTTTTGCAGTATAAAAGCAATTGATATAAAACGATGCAAATCTAGTTTATTTATGTATACCTTATTCCTTTGGCTACTTTTTCAGTTTTAGCAATTTCGGCAAAGTCTGCAAGGGTATTAAAACTTCGCCTTGCCGAAGTTAGCTTCAGTCCTCATTTCTCTTATTTTGTTTCGTGTGGTTTTTTTTGTCATTTCACAGTTGAGTAAAACATGATTCATGCTGACTCAAAATACGGTAATTATTAAAAAGTGCTTTCTTAAAATTAGTCATTTCGAAATATTTATTTCTACATCTAACGACATGGTTATTAATTATTAATTTTCCATTCTTATGTGAAACGGGGCTCTTGAGTTATACCTCAGGGAAAGAAGTATATGTGTATTTTTTTAATTGCTTTTCTTATGTTAACGATACAGTTTTTGTAAGTATGCAATTGTATTCTTATCTCTGTAATTATAAGCAGTCGAAATAGATCCGTACTACAGAGCAGAACGTGTTAGAACACTTTAATTTACAATTTTCAATGTAGTAATATATTCAACCTAATTATCCCAAATAAACCTACACCACTCGTAAAGCTACCCTTCGCAGTTCAGAAGTGGGATCAGTGTGTTTGGATAAATGTGAAGCGGAGGAGTTGTGCCAAGAACTCGAAGAAAAGCAGCGAGAATCGTCGGCGTGGAAAGTTTGCAAGGGGATGTGATCCCAAAGGTCTATGTGACAACGGAATTTGCAGATTACGGATGTGTTCCAGATTTACGTGGCAGGCGGATTCAAGCAAAACAGATCGGGAATCTTAGTGAACTTAAGGGCGACGTGTTAAAATTCCTGCTAAAATCTAGAAACGTGGCGGTTTCGGGCACGAAAGCCGAATTGGTTCAAAGACTAATAGAGTTTTAAAAATCCGAGAACGTCGAGCTGCCAGCATCTACACACTATGTGGAAACTCAGTCAGCGGCTATTTCTCAATTGCAAAACGAAATTAAGGAACTAAAGGACATGCTACCTCAATTAGTTACCATTCAAATGGGAATCGCAGCACCTGCACAGGCAGAAAATTATCAGCAGCAACGGCCGCCAATAATCGATGTGGATATCGACGAGATCAACAACGAGAGGACCATTCCTGTACAGGCTACCAACAACGTGAGGCAAGCTTCAGACAAGGAAATTGCCAGCACCTTGCCAGACTATGATCCCAGCGATGACAGCGCCATTTCAGTCAATCAGTTCATCGATCGTGTCAACAAAGTGGTTCATGCCTACCAGTGGGACGAGAAATTTCTGTTACTCGCCATTTATACCAGGTTAAAAGGTCCAGCCAAGATGTGGCTAGATTCATCATCCGTTCTACACACTACGTGGAAGCACTTCGCCGATGCTATACAAGACGAGTTCGACGCAAATCCAGACGTAGCAGAAGTGCATTTCAACATTTCCAGTGCAACCAGGCGATCAAAGGAGACGGTAAAGGAGTACTGTTTCAGGATGTCAGCCCTTGGGGTGCGGTAAAGGCTCAGCAAGGCAGCGATCATCAAATATGTTCGCTCAGGTCTACAGCATCGAGAATTGCAAAACAGTATTGCAGCAATTCATTTCTCAACAATGAAACAACTTCGTGATGCAGTCGAGTCTATTTTGTTTACAGAGGTCATTCGAGTATGCGCAAGAAAGAATATTCAACGAAAGCCAGCCACTTCCAGCAGAAGCAGGACACCGAAGTTAAACCGCCAAGGTCGAAGGAAACCCTGAAGTGTTACAATTGCGGAGTTATAGTTCCACGAGTGAAATAGAAATTGCCAAGCTACGAATGTCATGCGTTTAGGAGCCGCAAATCAGGATAATGTATTCACCAGGAAAGTCGATTACAGCGCCTTTATCGACACAGGTAGTCAAGCCAATCTCATCCGACAATCAGTTGCCGAGCAAATTAACGCCAAGCGCCACAAGTGCTATGAAAATTAGAGGCATTTGCGGAGGTTCACGAATCCTCACTGAAGCGATGAATCGATGGGAAGACGATCACAGCGAAAGTCTATTAGCGGACGACGATCTATTGCAAGAGGATTTTCTGTTGGGACAGGACGTCATCATCTCCGCCCATCTCGAGCTCAACTTTGATTCAGGCGATTCAAAAATCAAACGAGCAGTCCATCAGCCGACAACCCCAAGATCGCAAAGATTCTGGAAAATTTAAGAACGACAAGGAAAGTGAGCAAATGCGCAGCTTACTGTTTTCTCGACAGGATTGGAAGGCATAGGAAAGACAAGCATGGTCAAAGCACACATCACCGTCGAAAGCAGTCAGGTAGTAACACAAGCCCCATACCAAGTTTCCGAGCCAAAGAAGGAAATCGTTAGCAGAATGGTCGACGAGCAGCTAAAGCAGGATATCATCACGATGTCAACGTCAGAGTACGCCAGCCCGGCGGTGCTCATCAAGAAGCCGAATGGTAGCGATCGAATATGCGTCGATTATCGCCTCCTGAATAAGCTGATCAAGAAGGAGAATTTCCCAATGCCGAACATCGAAGAGCGTCTGCAGGAGGCGAAAAGATTTAAGTATTTCTCATCCCTGGATCTCAACAGTGGATACTCAGATAGATTTAGCACCAGAGAGCCGAAAATTTACAGCATTCATCACCACAGATGGATTATACGAGTTCAAGCGACTTCCGTTTGGATTGAAGAACGCACCTGCGGTGGCAGAGTTAAAGAAGAGGGTGCAGAAGGGCGATATGATACACTACATGGACGACATTCTTATTGGCAGCCCAACATTTGATGAGATGTACGAGAAGCTTGTGAGGATCCTGAATGTTTTAAAGGAGTGCGTATTAACGTTAAACCTGGAAAAATGTGAGTTATTTAAGCAGTCGATCGCATTCCTTGGTCACCAGATACACGCAGAAGCAATCAGTCCTGGTGAAATTAAGACGAACGCCACCATACCGATGTGAGAAAGTTTTTGGGTCTCACTGGTTATTTCCGCAAATTTGTTGCTGGGTATGCCATAATTTCAGCTCCATTTAGAAGTCTATTGCGCAAGGATAAGCGGTTTACTTTGAATACGACACAAGAAGAAGCGTTCGACGAGTTGAAGAAATGCCTAATCTCAGATCCAGTTGTCATTAGTTATCGCCTAGACACAGAGCATGAACTACATACGAATGCCAGTGCCGTTGGTTTAGCCGGAGTATTGCTACAACGTGAGGAAGATCAGCTGAAACCAATCGCTTATTATAGCCGAGCTACTTCCAAACCGGAGAAGAACTATCACAGCTACGAACTTGAGGCTCTAGCCGTCGTAGAGTCATTGGAGCGATTCAATTTACAGCAAGAAGATAAAGGTTATCACCGACTGTAATGCCCTTAAGACGTCGATGGAGAAGAGAGTACCACAAATGGTGATTGCGTATTCAGGAATTCGACACAGACATCGTTCATCGAGCAGGAACACATATGAACCACGTAGACGCATGTCTGAAGATAGCAAAGACCATAATCGATGAAGAGGATTAGCTATTTTCTATACAACTACCGGACGAGAAGATTCAGAAAAATGTCGCAGACATGAAGTTGAAAAAGAATTCTACATGAATCTTACAATAAGTCCGGACATATGAGCACTGATAAGACAATGGCACGAATTCTAAATCTGTTTTGCGTGTTGGTCATGTGTGGGCTATCCGTTTTATAAAACACCATGTGGACGTCAGGAAGGTCAATACCACTACGATGACATCAAGCCGATCCCCTTTTCCACGATACATATGGACACCTGGGATCATTTCCAAAAAGTTCTAAGAGAAACGAGCATATTCTCGTGATAGTCGATGCCTTCACCAAATTCACCATCGTACGAGCAGTGAAAAGTACAGCAACCAAACATGTCCTGGATGTCCTGCAAGAGGTAACCAGCTACCTGGGAATGCCAGATCGCATTGTCACCGATCGTGGAACAGCTTTTACATCCAAAGACTTCGAGAAGTACTGCAAATCGAACAATGGAAAACATGTCTTAAATGCTGTAAGGACACCCAGAGCCAATGGTCACGCAGAGCGAGCAAACCGAGTCATCTTGTCAATGTTGTTGCCATCGAATGACATCGATAAGCGTTGGGACGACAACATTCGATCAATCCAGTGGAGCATCAATACCATGGTAAATAGTACTACTAAATGCTCCCCATTTCAGCTCCTGTGCGGGTATGAACCCCGAGACATCCTGAGGAACGCCATAACCAACATCATTCAAAGCCAAGACCAAAAGATGTTAACAGATGCGGAATTGAAACAGCTTAGAGCAGATGCTGCGACAACTGTCAACGATCATCGAGCTACTTCCAAGAAACGCTACGATGCCAAACATGCGAAGCCAACTGTTTACAGCCTTGGAGACCTTGTGTTGGTCGAGAATGATCCATTCAGCACGGGCACATCCCGCAAATTGGAGCCTCACTATAAAGGTCCTTTCGTAATCAACAAGATCCTGCCTAACGACAGATATCTTGTTGAAGATATCCCTTACGCACAACGGAAGCAGAGACACTATAAGTCGGTGTATTCGTCCGACAAGATGAAACGCTGGCGTGAGCTGCCACCGGAGGAGCCAGATGAAGATGACGATTTGGAACAGGATGCACCCTATGAATCTTGCGAGGACGCAGAGATTTGTCAGGAGAGGTCGACTGTGAACAGCGCCTAATTTAATATATACTCATCGGCTCTAGAATAGTATCGATAAATCCCTTCTGGTAGTGTTACCAAACTCTGTAATTAAAAGCAGTCGAAATAGAATCGCACTCCAGAGCAGAACGTGTTTAGAACGCTTTAAGTTACAATTTGATATAAATATTCAAACTAATTATCCCAAATAAACCTAGACCACTCGTAAAGCTACCCTTCTCACTTTGTTCTTTGACAAGGTCGACCAGATCGAGACCCCGTGCAGAAGTATTGCGCAATCATGCACACATCGTACTGTCACTGGGACATGCCCGATAGACTTTCGGCAGGGAAAGAGGATGGTAGTTCCCTCTACTTCTGCTGTGTAATATGGTTCCATCAGAACTTTCCTGGTGAAAATAATTAGTTCCGTCATTGCAGAGTTTGCTCCCAGCCCATTGATGCTTGTCCAGTCTGATAAAAACCGACACCACCATGTGGCGTGCTTCTTGTCTCGTGATTATAGAATTCCCTCGCTTCGCCTCCACAGTTCTGCTACGCAGTAACTGATCTATGAGGTGCACTGAGTGGGGATCTTTATTTAAGTCCGTTAACGCCTCAGTGATATGAGGATGTAGTTGAAGGCACCTTACAGTTTAGGAAAGCTACTAGTATGTACTCCATTTTTTGGATCGACTTCTCAGAAGTGGAGACGATCTTGTTTAAAGCAGTTTCATCGTGTTTTAAGCAAAAAAGAGGGTGAAGTGGAAACTAATAGGTCATATAAGAAGAAGGAAAGGCTAATCGGTCTGAAGGGGCTTACCTGCCTTGAGTATGAAGGCCACATTGCTATGTAGTCACGTTTCGGGAATGATACCAATGAGGGTTTATTTTCGATCTTTTTATTCTTAACCAGGAACTCCAACCAGGACTGTTCGAAGCAAATACTATTATATTAAAACATAGTCCTTTCGCTCGCAAAATTAACACAAATAAAACAGATCCAAATATTCAAAAGTTTAAGCTTTAAGAAAGTAAAGATCGCAACATTTGTGAAATACGACGTTATAAGATTATGTAATAAATTAAATTATATTTTCGCAGAAGGAACAGAAGAAATTTTGTTCAATTATTTCTATAAGAAACAAAATCACTTAAACTGGACATTTCTGAACCAGTTCATACCTGCTCACCACCAATAAAACTTAAATTACTCTGAGATCAAACGGTCCTTGCGTGGCGTCTGGCGATAAAGGTAGCGATGCGTTAAGGGAGAACCTAGTTCTACATGGTAGGCGATATACCTTGCCAGCAAAATCCAGACCGAGGTCCTGGAGTCAGTGATAAAGGTGGCTGGGCAGCACGGGCAATCATCCAATATAGATGTGGTGGATTAAATCCACAACCTACGTAGCGGGCAAGAAACATAAACATAATAAAAGTTCCAAGATGTGAAAGTTAAGGAAGTTCTGGAGGGGATAACGAAGAACAGAACGCCGTCCCTCCGAATGTTAACTCGTCCGGATAAGTCTCCGTACTGGGATACCCTGATGGCGCTGGCAGTTTCAGGAACTTGACCAGCATATGAAAAAGCCTCCGAGAGGCGGCCAGGATTGCGATTCCTGGCCGCCTCTCGAAATTATTGGGCGACCGCAAACCGGAAGTAATGCAACTGTCTGTCACAGTGCTCATGGGTGACGCAATGATTAAGACCACCCTGGACACCGGTGCAACATCGACGAGATGGATAAGTCGAACCCACGAGAAGGCATGAATCGATGGCAGACGGACGGTGCGGTGACATACAATCACAGCTGGAGATCAACATCGTATTTGGCATGAGAACAGTCCTACCAGGACCGATCAACGCGCTGATGGTAGGATGTTCTTCACCAAAATCGAAGCCGCAGTGAACAAGACATAAACACACAGAGTGGAGCGGTGTTTCGAGTTGGAGAAACTGGAAGACCGGAAAGCAACATCTAACTAAAAATCCAAAATCTCGCAGAGCGAGATCAGTGGAAGGCTATGCCATTTGGTCTGGACTCCGCGTCGGCAACATTTCAGCGGGTGTTAAACCAGTTTACGGGACCGACATCGGACAAAGAAGTGTTCAGAATACTGCGGACGGCGAACACGAAAGTAAACGCTGAGAAGTGTAAATTCTTCAGGAAGGAACTTCATTTCTTTGGCCATCGCATTAAAGACCAAGGTATCGGAACGGATCCAGAAATGGTATCGGCGATAGCATGGTTAAGTCCCCCGGTGAAGGTCAAAGAGCCAGACAATTTTTAATATTGCAGACAGATTTAATAGGCACAGAAACACAATTGGAAACTTTCTTAAAAATCCGGAAATTTATGGAAAAATTAAGCAAAGCGGCAGGCCAACTGAAATCGAAGCTCGGTGCAAGAGACAAATTCGGCGTCTATGTTCAAAACAACAAGTCTTGCTTTGAGATCAAAGGTCAACTGAAGCTTGACATTTCCAAAAGACTTATAAACGAAATTTTAAACGAGCACAAATTGGTTACATTTTCTTCCCGCGACGCTGTACGAAAGCTACTAAAGCGCCACGTAACCGCTTGTCTACTATTTGCTGAGAAGTACAAATTTTGGTCAGACGAGTTTCAAATAGTTATATTTTCCGACGAAAAAAAATTTAACTTAGGCGGTCCTGACTCCTGTCAAAAGTACTGGTGCATAATAGGCAACCAAGACAGGTCTGCCATAAACGAAACCAGGAGGAGGATCATTAATGGTTTGGGCAGGATTTGGGTATGCTAGGAAGTCTGCACTTTGCATTATACCAACAAGAACAAATGGAGAAAAATATATAGATTTGTTAGAAACAGTACTCATCGAATTTGATGCAGGCATATATGGGTATAAGTGGATCTTTCAGCAAGATAACACACGGCTCTTAAAACAAAATACTTGTTGGCAGCTAGAAAGATACCGTTAATGGAATGACCCGCGATTAGCCTAGAACTAAGCCCGATAGAAGATCTTTGGGGAATACAATCCAATAAAGTTTATAAGAATGGCCGCCAGTTTGACACGGTAAATGAACCTAAAAAGAAATTAATCCAGAAATAGGATCAAATTAATCCGACAATTATACAAGCTTTAGCAACTTCAATGCTCAACCGGATTAATCAAATTTTTATTAAAAAAAAAGAAAACATTAATTATTAAAATTTTTTTTTTTGTTTCCAACAGTTTCATATGAAGTTGAAGTTATTAAGTCAATCTAAAAGTTTACGGAGATAACATTATTATTATACCCTTGCAGAGCGTATTATAATGTCAGTCAAAAGTTTGCAACGCAGTGTAGTGTGTGGATTTTCTTTATGAGACTTTTTAAAATAGTTTCTGTTGAATTGGGAGCGACTCAGAGGTAAGCTCCCAAGCTTTTTATTTTCAATTCTGATTTCTTAATTCTATTACATGTTTGCATAAAGCTAAGATCGGCCGGCTATGTGGGCAGAGACGCCGGCAGAGCTGCGGTCGACGCTTGTGTATAATTGTGTTTATATATGAGAGAGAGAGAGATACTATGTTCACTTACCGTCGGAGCGGTCGCACATAACAAATATGCTGACACTGCAGTTCCCACGCATTCGAGGGCGGTCATATAACCGGGCACTCGGGAACTGCTAGACTTATATATTTGTGTTTTGTTATTGTGGCCAAATGCAAACTGCCAAATAAGGTGTCTGTACTTAAATCGATGCATAACACTGAGTACAGTGTGCATTCGATATGTGAACATACTACAGTAGGAAACTTTTCCGACCCAATAAAGTATATATATTCTTGATCAGCATCACTAGGGGAGTCGATCTAGCCATGTTCGTCCGTCTGTCCGTCTGCCCCTCTGTCCGTCCGTCCGTCCGTCCATTTTAAAGCTATCTGCTTGAAACTTTCCCAAAAGTTCTCTTACTATTGCAGGTAGTACATAAGTCGGAACGAGCCGGATCGGGCGACTTTATCATATAGCTGACATATAACTGAACGATCGGAAATGCCATAACTTTGGTGTTTTTAAATTTTAGGAAGTTGGGGTTTTCTATGGGTTTTATTTTTGGACAATCAATCCGACCTACCAAATTTCATAAGGATCGGCCGACTATATCCTATAGCCGCCATACAACTGATTATCGGAAATGCCATAACTTTGGTGTTTGTTAAGTTAGGAAGTTGGGATTTTCTATGGGTTTTATTTTTGGCCAACCAATATAATTTACAGAATATTCTGCAAGGGTATATCAACTTCGGCTCAAAGTTAGCTTTCCTTTCTTGTTTTTTTATTAATATGTATTTATACGAAATTAATAAAATTTAATCAAAAAAACATTATATTTGTTTTTAATTGTTTTTCTTTAAGTTATTTCAGTGCACATATATGTACGTATTTCCTTGAGGTATATGTCGCAACGATCCGTAATTATTGGGTACTTACTTAATATATTTATTATTAATTGATTATGTAGCTTGATTTTGTATTCACCTATATCTATTAAGTCAAGAATTACTACATTTATAAAGTTCATCAATGTCATTATTTTTTAAAATATTAGTGTTGAAAACATCGATTTTGGCAAGTGTAATAGTATCTATTAGATTTTTAGGATCAAATGTTAGTATACGAAGACGGTGTTTTCGTAATGGCAACTCTTGTTCTGCGAAAGCTGATTTTATATCATCAGATAGAGCTTTTATTTCTAAAAATAATTTGGAATTTTTATTAAATTGGTTGTTATTATTTTCGACCCAGTCATTAATTCTTATGTTTTTAATTATTTTGAACTACAATGAAATCATCATGGTCTGGGGTTCCCTCAATCCATTTCCAAACTGTATCTCATTCATTTATACCCCCTCTTGATTGAGAAGGTAATATTTGGGATAAAATCATTATGATTATTTTTAAGTCGTAAGATATTTCCCATTGAAGATTCTTATTTGCGTGCTTGTTAGTAAATTCAGATTTTAATATTATAATCACTTTATAAAAACCTAAATTAGTTACGTGAAATAGTTCAGCGTAAGTTTCGTAAATATTATGATGTTAGGATTAGAATTAACAGTATTATAGAATTAATTTTCTGTAATGTGAAAAAGGGGGGTTTTTATACCTTTGGTATTATAATTTTGGTCAGAAGTTTGTAACGCAGTGAAGGAGACGTTTCCGACCCTATAAAGTATATATATTCAGGATCAATAAGTGAGTCTATATAGCCATAACTTGCAAGAATGGAATATATTTCACGCAATGTAAAAGCTATTGAAATAAATCTTTCCAAATCTTATTTTTTTTACTCATACCTTGATCAGCGCGTGGCGATCGGACGTCTATATACTATAGCTCCCATAGGAACAATAGGGTAAAATCTTTCCAAATCGTATTTTTATACCCTTGCGAATGTATTATAATTTTGGTCAAAAGTGTGCAACGCAGTGAAAGAGACATCTCCGACCCTATAAAGTATATATATTCTTGATCAGAATCACGTCCTGAGTTGTCTGTCCGTCCGTCCGTCTGTCCGTCTGTCTGTTTCTACGCAAACTAGTCTCTCAGTTTTTAAGATATCGTATTGAAACTTTGCACACACCCTTTTTTCCTTTGCACGCAGCATATAAGTCGGAACGGCCGTGATCGGCCGACTATATCCTATAGCTGACATACAACTGATTGATCGGAAATGCCATAACTTTGGTGTTTGTAAGGTTGGAAAGTTGGGATTTTCTATGGTTTTATTTTTGGCCAATCAATCCGACCTACCAAATTTCATAGGGATCGGCTGATTATATCCTATAGCTGCCATATAACTGAACGATCGGAAATGCCATAACTTTGGTGTTTGTAAAGTTAGGAAGTTAGGATTTTTTATGAGTATTAAGAATGCATCATGTGAATAGTTTTGGAGAATATATTTAACAGAATATTCTGCAAGGGTATATCAACTTCAGCTACGCCCGAAGTTAGCTTTTCTTTCTTGTTTTATGCATACCTTGATCAGGGTAAAAGCGCGTGCCAATCGGACGTCTATATCCTATAGCTCCCATAGGAACAATAGGGTGAAATCGGTCAAAATATGATGATTTTCAGAATAATTCGCGCAGTGTGTAAGTTACTGACATACATTTTTCCAAGTCTTATTTATTTACGCATATCTTGATTAAGGTAAAAGCGCTTGCCGATCGAACGTCTATATCTTTTAGCTTCCGTAGGAAAAATTGTGAAGGGCTGCGAAAGTATCCCTATTTTTCTTTTTATACCCTTGCAGAGGGTATTATAATTTTGGTCAAAAGTGTGCAACGCAGTGAAGGAGACATCTCCGACCCTATAAAGTATATATATTCTTGATCAGGATCACCTCCTGAGTTGATATAGCCATGTCCGTCTGTCCGTCTGACCGTCTGTCCGTCTGTCTGTCCGTCTGTCTGTTTCTACGCGAACTAGTCTCTCAGTTTTAAAGATATCGAATTGAAACTTTGCACACACCCTTCTTTCCTTTGCACGCAGTATATATGTCGGCAGAGACGCCGGCAGAGCTGCGGTCGACGCTTGTGTATAATTGTGTTTATATATGAGAGAGAGAGAGAGATACTATGTTCACTTACCGTCGGAGCGGTCGCACATAACAAATATGCTGACACTGCAGTTCCCACGCATTCGAGGGCGGTCATATAACCGGGCACTCGGGAACTGCAAGACTTATATATTTGTGTTTTGTTATTGTGGCCAAATGCAAACTGCCAAATAAGGTGTCTGTACTTAAATCGATGCATAACACTGAGTACAGTGTGCATTCGATATGTGAACATACTACAGTAGGAAACTTTTCCGACCCAATAAAGTATATATATTCTTGATCAGCATCACTAGGGGAGTCGATCTAGCCATGTTCGTCCGTCTGTCCGTCTGCCCCTCTGTCCGTCCGTCCGTCCGTCCATTTTAAAGCTATCTGCTTGAAACTTTCCCAAAAGTTCTCTTACTATTGCAGGTAGTACATAAGTCGGAACGAGCCGGATCGGGCGACTTTATCATATAGCTGACATATAACTGAACGATCGGAAATGCCATAACTTTGGTGTTTTTAAATTTTAGGAAGTTGGGGTTTTCTATGGGTTTTATTTTTGGACAATCAATCCGACCTACCAAATTTCATAAGGATCGGCCGACTATATCCTATAGCCGCCATACAACTGATTGATCGGAAATGCCATAACTTTGGTGTTTGTTAAGTTAGGAAGTTGGGATTTTCTATGGGTTTTATTTTTGGCCAACCAATATAATTTACAGAATATTCTGCAAGGGTATATCAACAAAGTTAGCTTTCCTTTCTTGTTTTTTTATTAATATGTATTTATACGAAATTAATAAAATTTAATCAAAAAAACATTATATTTGTTTTTAATTGTTTTTCTTTAAGTTATTTCAGTGCACATATATGTACGCATTTCCTTGAGGTATATGTCGCAACGATCCGTAATTATTGGGTACTTACTTAATATATTTATTATTAATTGATTATGTAGCTTGATTCTGTATTCACCTATATCTATTAAGTCAAGAATTACTACATTTATAAAGTTCATCAATGTCATTATTTTTTAAAATATTAGTGTTGAAAACATCGATTTTGGCAAGTGTAATAGTATCTATTAGATTTTTAGGATCAAATGTTAGTATCCGAAGACGGTGTTTTCGTAATAGCAACTCTTGTTCTGAGAAAGCTGATTTTATATCATCAGATAGAGCTTTTATTTCTAAAAATAATTTGGAATTTTTATTAAATTGGTTGTTATTATTTTCGACCCAGTCATTAATTCTTATGTTTTTAATTATTTTGAACTACAATGAAATCATCATGGTCTGGGGTTCCCTCAATCCATTTCCAAACTGTATCTCATTCATTTATACCCCCTCTTGATTGAGAAGGTAATATTTGGGATAAAATCATTATGATTATTTTTAAGTCGTAAGATATTTCCCATTGAAGATTCTTATTTGCGTGCTTGTTAGTAAATTCAGATTTTAATATTATAATCACTTTATAAAAACCTAAATTAGTTACGTGAAATAGTTCAGCGTAAATTTCGTAAATATTATGATGTTAGGATTAGAATTAACAGTATTATAGAATTAATTTTCTGTAATGTGAAAAAGGGGGGTTTTTATACCTTTGGTATTATAATTTTGGTCAGAAGTTTGTAACGCAGTGAAGGAGACGTTTCCGACCCTATAAAGTATATATATTCAGGATCAATAAGTGAGTCTATATAGCCATAACTTGCAAGAATGGAATATATTTCACGCATTGTAAAAGCTATTGAAATAAATCTTTCCAAATCTTATTTTTTTTACTCATACCTTGATCAGCGCGTGGCGATCGGACGTCTATATACTATAGCTCCCATAGGAACAATAGGGTAAAATCTTTCCAAATCGTATTTTTATACCCTTGCGAATGTATTATAATTTTGGTCAAAAGTGTGCAACGCAGTGAAGGAGACATCTCCGACCCTATAAAGTATATATATTCTTGATCAGAATCACGTCCTGAGTTGTCTGTCCGTCCGTCCGTCTGTCCGTCTGTCTGTTTCTACGCAAACTAGTCTCTCAGTTTTTAAGATATCGTATTGAAACTTTGCACACACCCTTTTTTCCTTTGCACGCAGCATATAAGTCGGAACGGCCGTGATCGGCCGACTATATCCTATAGCTGACATACAACTGATTGATCGGAAATGCCATAACTTTGGTGTTTGTAAGGTTGGAAAGTTGGGATTTTCTATGGGTTTTATTTTTGGCCAATCAATCCGACCTACCAAATTTCATAAGGATCGGCCGAGTATATTTTATAGCTGCCATATAACTGATTGATCGGAAATGCCATAACTTTGGTGTTTGTAAAGTTAGAAAATTGGGATTTCCTATGGGTTTTATTTTTGGCCAATTAATCCGACATACCAGATTTCATATGGATCGGCCGACTATATCCTATAGCTGTCATATAACTGAACGATTGGAAACGCCATAACTTTGGATTTTGGCGTTGTCATCAGGGTGGGGGTCGTCATTTTTTTTCAAAAATTGTTCAAATGCAGTTTTTTTTCTGTAAATGACACTTTGTTGGAAATTTTGTAAAGAATTCAACGAGGTATGCCATTCCAACATTCGACCACTATTTTCCAGGGTTTTGATTAAAATACCGAAAAATCGAGGTGATTTTCTTCGGATTTTGGCGTTGTCATCAGGGTGGGGGTCGTCATTTTTTTCAATAATTGTTCAAATGCAGTTTTTTTTCTGTAAATGACACTTTGTTGGAAATTTTGTAACGAATTCAACGAGGTATGCCATTCCAACATTCGACCACTATTTCCCAGGGTTTTGATTAAAATACCGAAAAATCGAGGTGATTTTTTTCGGATTTTGGCGTTGTCATAAGGGTGGGGTTCGTCATTTTTTTCAAAAATTGTTCAAATGCAGTTTTTTTTCTGTAAATGACACTTTGTTGGAAATTTTGTATCGAGGTATGCCATTCCAACATTCGACCACTATTTCCCTGGGTTTTGATTAAAATACCGAAAATCGAGGTGATTTTCTTCGAATTTTGGCGTTGTCATAAGGGTGGGGGTCGTCATTTTTTTCAAAAATTGTTCAAATGCAGTTTTTTTTCTGTAAATGACACTTTGTTGGAAATTTTGTAACGAATTCGACGAGGTATGCCATTCCAACATTCGACCACAAATTCCCAGGGCTTTGATTAAAATACCGAAAAATCGAGGTGATTTGCTTCGGATTTTGGCGTTGTCATCAGGGTGGGGGTCGTCATTTTTTTCAAAAATTGTTCAAATGCAGTTTTTTTTCTGTCAATGACACTTTGTTGGAAATTTTGTAACGAATTCAACGAGGTATGCCATTCCAACATTCGACCACTATTTCCCAGGGTTTTGATTAAAAAACCGAAAAATCGAGGTGATTTGCTTCGGATTTTGGCGTTGTCATCAGGGTGGGGGTCCTCATTTTTTTCAAAAATTGTTCAAATGCAGTTTTCTTTCTGTAAATGACACTTTGTTGGAAATTTTGTAACGAATTCAACGAGGTATGCCATTCCAACATTTGACCACTATTTCCCAGGGTTTTGATTCAAAAACCGAAAAAATCGAGGTGATTTGCTTTGGATTTTGGCGTTGTCATAAGGGTGGGGGTCGTCATTTTTTTCAAAAATTGTTCAAATGCAGTTTTTTTCTGTAAATGACACTTTGTTGGAAATTTTGTAACGAATTCGACGAGGTATGCCATTCCAACATTCGACCACTATTTCCCAGGGTTGTGATTAAAATACCGAAAAATCGAGGATTTTGGCGTTGTCATCAGGGTGGGGGTCATATGGATCGGCCGACTCTATATAGCTGTCATATAACTGAACGATTGGAAACGCCATAGCTTTGGTGTTTTTAAAGTTAGGAAGTTGGGATTTTTTATGAGTATTAAGAATGCATCATATGAATAATTTTGGAGAATATAATTTACAGAGTATTCTGCAAGGGTATATAAACTTCGGCTCCGCCCGAAGTTAGCTTTCCTTTCTTGTTTTATATGACATTTTTGCAGTATTAAAGCAATTGCAACTGTGTACAATGTAAATACATACATATGTATATGCTTACATATGTACATACACACATACGCCATTGTTTTACTCAGACCTCCAATTTGGCTAACTTGATTTGATTTGCATAGATCTTGAGATATAGTTCGGTATTGACAAATGAAAACCATCGCAATTTCCTTTAATAGAAATCCTTATCGAGAATTAACGTTGACTCTGTTGAGCACCTTGGCCAGCTGTTTCAAAGTCATCCGTTAGATGGCGCCATGAAAGGCGGAAATGTAGGCGCTAGCCAGGCTTAAGCGTTTAATGGGTTTTTGGGCGTTAGAGTGGGCGTGGCAAACTTTTATTAGGCCAATCGATAGGTATTGACGAAACAAATACATATCAATTAAAATTTTCATAATAGCATCAAAACTGTGGCCACAGCTTGTGGCTTGTGGGCGTCAGAGGGGGCGTGGCACCATTTTGAAACAAACTTGCTCTGCGTAGGAACTCCTAAAATCTACATGCCAAATGCCAATCTTCTAGCTTTTATAGTTTCCGAGATCTCAGCGTTCATACGGACAGACAGACAGACGGACAGACAGACGGACAGACGGACATGGCTAGATCGACTCGGCTAGTGATCCTGAACAAGAATATATACTTTATAGGGTCGGAAACGCTTCCTTCTACCTGTTACATACTTTTGCACGAATACAATATACCCTTTTACTCTACGAGTAACGGGTATAAAAACACCAAAGTTATGGCATTTCCAATCGTTCAGTTATATGGCAGCTATAGGATATAGTCGGCCGATCCATATGAAATTTGGTAGGTCGGATTAATTGGCCAAAAATAAAACCCATAGGAAATCCCAACTTTCTAACTTTACAAACACCAAAGTTATGGCATTTCCGATCAATCAGTTATATGGCAGCTATAGGATATAGTCGGCCGATCCCGTTCCGACATATATACTGCGTGCAAAGGAAAGAAGGGTGTGTGCAAAGTTTCAATTCGATATCTTTAAAAACTGAGAGACTAGTTTGCGTAGAAACAGACAGACGGACATGGCTATATCA
This sequence comes from Drosophila prolongata, assembly GCA_036346975.1. Lineage (NCBI taxonomy): Eukaryota > Metazoa > Arthropoda > Insecta > Diptera > Drosophilidae > Drosophila > Drosophila prolongata. The sequence goes on from JAYMZC010000271.1 coordinate 5,277,206, forward strand.
ACTCAGGAGGTGATCCTGATCAAGAATATATATACTTTATATGGTCGGAGATGTCTCCTTCACTGCGTTGCACACTTGTGACCAAAATTATAATACCCTCTGCAAGGGTATAAAAAAAAAACAATAATAAATTAAATAAATAACACAACAAAAAAAAATAATAAGTATATATATTATTATAAAACAAGATGTTCATTTATATTTTATATATATATATTAAGAAAATAACTTCATAATTCTATGTTATTTTTCAAAAGGAGGGAGATGTAGTATGCATGTATCATTGTAGCGAGTACCCACTGTACCGACACCAACATTGTATTACAGTGTACTTAAACAACTACAAAATATGAAATATGAATGCGCCTCAGAGCCCAACTTATGGGAAGTGCTAGTGTCAGCATATTCCCATGGCCTGAGTGCAGACACATACAAGGCATGCATGTACAACTTCCCTCGCGCTCTCAGTGCTACCAGCACAAATACAATTGCGAGCATATACTTCGATATATATGACGGCCGCTGCCAATGTTTGCAGGCAGCGCAGCCGCAAATAGCTAGCTGTAATTCATTATTAATTTGACGATTCAATAATAAAGATCTGCCCATGGCAAATTAAAATAAAGTGACTATTCTTTTAACAAAAAATATGATAGCCTTCTTTATAACAAATTCAAAGACATCGAATGGAGCCACGGTCGAGCGCGTTGAAATCTCGGCAACACCAAGTACTATATGATGGGGCGTTAGCGAAGAATATAAGTTTAAAACATTTTTTAGAACTCGTTAAGTCGCAACTGTGAAAGTCGAAATATTTAAAATAAATTGATATTTCATTTGACAACAAATATTTTTTTATTTCTTTTCAATAAAGGGTAAAACTTTTAGTCGTTCTAAACATTACTTCTCATGTGTGTTTATAGCACAAGTACAAAAAAGTGTATGGCCCGACGGCAGTTGAAATTGAACTTGCGGTGCTTAGATTTATGGGCGCTTAGATTCCTAGGCTACTCGCCCTGTCCGAACAATTTTATGGTCAGGGTGTGATATTTTAGAAAATGGTTTCTTTGTTATAGAAGTTATTTCTATATTTTGGAAATCATTTTTATTTTTTAGAAAATATTTCTATATTTTTTAGAAAATATTTCTATATTTAAGAAAACGTTTCTATTTTTTAGGTTTATATAATTTTTATACCCTTGCAGAGGGTATTATAATTTCAGTCAAAAGTTTGCAACGCAGTGAAGGAGACATTTCCGACCCTATAAAGTATATATATTCTTGATCAGCATCACCAGGAGAGTCGATCTAGCCATGTCCGTCTGTCCGTCTGTCCGTCCGTCTGTCCGTCTGTCCGTCTGTCCGTCTGTCAGTCTGTCAGTCTGTCCGTCCGTTTCTACGCAAACTAGTCCCTCAGTTTTAAAGCTATCTGCTTGAAACTTTCCCAAAAGTTGTCTTTCTATTGCAGGTAGTATATAAGTCGGAACGAGCCGGATCGGGCGACTATATCATATAGCTGCCTTATAACTGAACGATCGGAAAAGACATAACGTTAGTGTTTTTAAAGTTAGGAAGTTGGGATTTTCTATGAGTTTTATTTTTGGCCAATTAATCCGACCTACCGAATTTCATAAGGATCGGACGACTATATCCTATAGCCGCCATATAACTGATTGATCGGAAATGCCATAACTTTGGTGTTTGTAAAGTTAGGAAGTTGGGATTTTCTATGGGTTTTAGTTTTGGCCAATCAATCCGACCTACCAAATTTCATAAGGATCGGCTGACTATATCCTATAGCTGCCATATAACTGAACGATTGGAAATGCCATAACTTTGGTGTTTTTAAAGTTAGGAAGTTGAGACTTTTTATGAGTATTAAGAATACATCATATGAATAATTTTGACGAATATAATTTACAGAATATTCTGCAAGGGTATATCAACTTCGGCTACGTCCGAAGTTAGCTTTCCTTTCTTGTTAAGGTTAATTTGAGAAAATTTTTCTATTTTTTAGGCTAAATAATTTTTTAGGGCGGAATTCCTCATATTCAGAACAAAAATTCTAAAAACAAGTACCATTTTTACTAAAATATAGATATTTTTCTTTGACATAGGGCGAGTTAAGTAAATGGCGACAATTTCTACATTTGAGAAACCCTTTCTTAATTCAAGAAAAGTTTTCTTGTTTTAAGAAAAAAAATACTTGAAAATTGAAATCTTTTCTGGGATTTAGAAAAAGTTTTTTTTTTAGTTTTATGGCGAATTTCTAAAATGTAGGGTTAATTTTGCTATGAGTGTAGGCATTAAAATCGAAATGTAGTCGTTTTGTAATAACTACAAGGGTATATAAACTTCAGATTGCCAAAGTTTGTTTCCTTTCTTGTTAAAATTTTTTTTCTCCGATTAATCCTATGGGAGCTATATGATATAGTCCTCCGATTCGGGTCATTTCGACTTATATACTACCTGCAATAGAATGAAAACCTTTGGGAAAGTAGCAGATAGCTTTACAACTAAGGGACTAGTTTTCTTAGAAACCGACGGAAGGACGGACGAACTGTCGGACGGACAGACGGACATGGCTAGATCGACTCTCCTGGTGATGCTGATCAATCTTTCCGAGGGTCAGTAATGTCTCCTTTACTGCGTTGCAAACTTTTCACTGAAATTATGAAATTTCGATATTTACTTTACAGAATTCCAAATTCAAGTTCAAGCCCATATTCAAAAGCATATAACATTTTTTTAAAATTATATGTTAATTCGATAAATAATTCGTTTTGTGTTAAATCTTTTTATACCCTTGCAGAGGATATTATAATTTCAGACAAAAGTTGCAACGCAGTGAAGGAGACATTTCCGACCCTATAAAGTATATATATTCTTGATCAGGATCAATAGGGGAGTCGATATAGCCATGTCCGTCTGTCCATCCGTCCGTCTGTCCGTCTGTCCGTCTGTTTCAATACCGTTTGCGAGCTCAGTTTAAAAGCTAGCGATCTGAAACTTTCACACTCGTCCTAAAACAAGTGTACGCAGATCAAGTTTAAAAACCGCCCCGATCGGATGTCTATATTCTATAGCTCCCATAGGAACAATCGGATATAACTTGCAAGAATGGAAGATATTTCGCGCAGTGTAAAAGCTATTGACATAAATCTTTCCAAATGTTATTTTTTTATGCGTTCCTTGATCAGGGTAAAAGAGCGTGACGATCGGACGTCTATATCCTATAGCTCCCATAGGAACAAAAGGGTAAAATCGGTTAAAATTTAATGATTTTTAGGATATTTCGCGCAGTATACAAGCTATTGACATGAATCTTTCCAACTCGTATTTTTTTATGCATACCTTGATCAGGGTAAAAGCGCGTGGCGATCGGACGTCTATATCCTATAGCTCCCATAGGAACAAAAGGGTAAAATCGGTTAATATTTAATGATTTTTAGGATATTTCGCGCAGTATACAAATTGTATTTGTTTATGCATACATTGATCAAGGTGAAAGCGCGTGCCGATCGGACGTCTATATCCTATAGCTCCCATAGGAACAATAGGGTGAAATCGGTCCAAATTTGATGATTATCAGAATATTTCGCGCAGTGTGTAAGCTACTATCATAAATTTTCCCAATTCTTATTTATTTACGCATATCTTGATTAGGGTAAAAGCGCTTGCCGCTCGGAAGTCTATATCTTAAAGGAGATAGGAAAAATTGTTAAAGGCTGCGAAAGTATCCCATTTTTTTCTATTTGTATATGACATTTTTGCAGTATAAAAGCAATTAACTTGAAACGATGCAAATCTAGTTTACATATGTATACCTTACTCCTTTCGGTACTTTTTCACTTTTAGCAATTTCGGCAAGGGTATTAAAACTTCGGCTTGCCGAAGTTAGCTTCCGTCCTCGTTTTATTTAAAATTTATTATTATCTTTATGAATTATTATATTTCTGTTGTTAATTACTACTTTATTTGGTGAATTTTCCCTTAACACTTGTTTTTCATACCTAAAATTTAATTTACTCGATAATCTATTTTCATTGTGAGTCCTAAGCAGTTTTAGTTGCGCTTCCTTAAGTTTTAAAGGAATATTTTTATGCTTAATTATACCCGTTACTCGTAGAGTAAAAGGGTATATTGTATTCGTGCAAAAGTATGTAACAGGTAGAAGGAAGCGTTTCCGACCCTATAAAGTATATATATTCTTGTTCAGGATCACTAGCCGAGTCGATCTAGCCATGTCCGTCTGTCCGTCTGTCTGTCCGAATGAACGCTGAGATCTCGGAAACTTTAAAAGCTAGAAGATTGGCATTTTGCATGTAGATTTTAGGAGTTCCGACGCAGCGCAAGTTTGTTTCAAAATGGTGCCACGCACCCTCTGACGCCCACAAGCCACAAGCTGTGGCCACAGTTTTGATGCTATTATGAAAATTTTAATTGATATGTATTTGTTTCGATTGGCCGAATAAAAGTTTGCCACGCCCACTCTAACGCCCAAAAACCCATTAAACGCTTAAGCCTGGCTAGCGCCTACATTTCCGCCTTTCATGGCGCCATCTAACGGATGACTTTGAAACAGCTGGCCAAGGTGCTCAACAGAGTCAACGTTAATTCTCGATAAGGATTTCTATTAAAGGAAATTGCGATGGTTTTCATTTGTCAATACCGAACTATATCTCAAGATCTATGCAAATCAAATCAAGTTAGCCAAATTGGAGGTCTGAGTAAAACAATGGCGTATGTGTGTATGTACATATGTAAGCATATACATATGTATGTATTTACATTGTACACAGTAGCAATTGCATATTAAGTTGTTTAGCTGAGTAACGGGTATCTAATAGTCCAGGCACTCGACTATAGCGTTCTCTCTTGTTTTATTGTACAGTATATCATAAGATTTTTCAATAGTCACTGAATGATTACTTTGGTTATATTTTTGAGCGGCCCTTATTACTATTTTTAAATAATCAGTTAAATTAAATTAATCTTTGATACACCGTGCGATTTCGGTTAAAGTAGTGTGAGCTCTTTCGATTTCTCCATTGGAAGTGCTGTGCCGTGGGTCGGCACACATCGATTTATGAATGCTCTAAATGGAGCGGAAGTAAAACATGATTAATTGTCGGTCATAATTGCTTTGGCTTGTGGAAATTGTTGAAGGATTTCCAAAATGTTATATTCCATATTTAATTTATTTTCGATTTCTTTTACTACTAAAAATTTTGAATATGAATTTATGAAAGTTATAAATATTTAAATAATAATTAACAATGAGAAGGTTTTCTCCTCCCGAGATTGGTATTGGAGCTTCACCTGTAAGTATTTCTTTGGGATGTCTATTATACTTATTTTGGTTGCAGATTGTACATATTTTTATAAATTGTTTTAGTTTATCGAACAACTTTGGCCAATAATAGAGTCCACATTTTGTTTGTAATTTTCATCAAGACCTCTATGGGCTTGACAGTGAGTTTCCTCAATAATTATATCCTTGTCTTCCTCATTTTCCAGAAAGAAATTTGTTGGTGAAGTTTTCTTTAAAGGTTTTTAAATTATATAAAAATCTTTAAGTGTATGTATACTTCAATGTATATCCGTTGTGATTTTTGGTTGAAGATATTCTCCTTAGAGAATTGATATTAGATTTTTTCTATTATATGTCTGGTTTTGTTAAATATATTAATTGATTCAACAATAGTAAACCCAGCCTTTGCTATTAATAGCTGAATCATGAACTGGTTTAATGGTTTATTAGTTTCTTCAAAAATGTTTTCGAAATTGTTTTCTGCGGAATGTAAAGTGTTTTCTATCGGACAAATTGTTAATCTGAATTCGAGATAATACGTCTGCGACTACATTTGTCGTGCCTGGTTTATAAATAACTTTTGATGTAAAACTCTCTATAAAAGAATACCAGCGATTCATTTCCAGATGATAATCAGTTTGGATTTTAATTCCATACCATATAAATAATTTCTGAGATTTTTAAGAGCCCATACTATGGCTAAAAGTTCTTTCTTATTTGTTGCATAAACTTGTTCCGTTTATTTTGATTATCATTTGCACTTTCAAATCTTAGATAATTGTTATTATACCCGTTACTCGTAGAGTAAAAGGGTATATTGTATTCGTGCAAAAGTATGTAACAGCTAGAAGGAAGCGTTTCCGACCCTATAAAGTATATATATTCTTGATCAGGATCACTAGCCGAGTCGATCTAGCCATGTCCGTCTGTCCGTCTGTCTGTCCGTCTGTCTGTCTGTCTGTCTGTCCGTATGAACGCTGAGATCTCGGAAACTATAAAAGCTAGAAGATTGGCATTTTGCATGTAGATTTTAGAAGTTCCCACGCAGCGCAAGTTTGTTTCAAAATGGTGCCACGCCCCCTTTAACGCCCACAATCGCTTATATACGATTTTAAAAGTTTAAATATTTCGGAAAAGTAAAAATGCAGTTTTATTGTGTTTATTGTTGTTATTGTTATTTATTCGTTAAAAAGTTATGCGTGATCAAAGTTTCTATCTCCATCTCCCTCGCACTCCCTTTACCTGAGTAACGGGTATCTGATAGTCGGGGCACCCGACTATAGCGTTCTCTGTTGTTTTTCTGATTATAATTATTATTTTGCCTAAATGTAGTATTTGCATTTTGCTGGCTGTAAGTAGTTGTTTCGTAAAATTTTTTGTGACTTAGAAATTATTTGCAAGCTAAGCCCTCATGTTATACCTTTCGAATTCGTGCAAATTAACTTTCTCACTTGTGAATTAGTTAAAAAAATTTATTTTTTATTATCACTTATTCACTATTACAATTTTTCAATAGGTCGAACTTATTTTATTCACTGCTCTTTTACTTTTCACTTGATTTTTCTTTGGTGCTCGGTTCGGATCTCAAAAACGGACTGGACTCCTTGAGTTCAATGATCAATAAACAAACCTCGGCTTAAGAGATTTATCTCAAAAAATTGATAAAGAGTCATTACTCAAGAGAGTCGGAAAATAGGTTGATGTAATTTGCCAATTAAATTTGAAATCTAAATTTGGCTGGAAATTGGTGTTTACATTAGCGGACTTTAGGCATCACTTTGGAAATCTTTTGTTTGCATTAGCGGACTCAGGGCTCGCTTGGGGGCTCCGATGCTTACAGTAATGATTCGGAACTCTCATTTGATAATATTAACATACTAAATCCTGTAACGTGTAACGACTGGATGTGGCAGACGAACTCGGGAATCTGCAGTTGCGGGGGCACGCTATAGGATCCGGCACTCGCTCGTCGGCTTTGGGGGTGGAGGTCTTGCGCCTACAGATTCGCCAACTGACCACATATTATTATTATTAAGATTGGAATTGAGCGTGCTAGCGACAAGAGAGGATAGATAACTAAAACCGGAAGAGAATGATAACTAAATTCTGGAATAAGTATTGCAGGGACAGAAAAGATTATGAGAAAGTTAGCTAAGCGAATCCACGGATGGTATTGTGGTCGCGTATGGCCCTCCCAACCTATGATCACCACCTTAAAGCATGACTTCGGTGACACCTTGTTACTCTACGATCGAGAAATCATCAGCTTAGTTCAGTTCAAGTTGTTCAGATATACATGGTTTTATTTAGGTTTACCGATGATAAAGTTGAGCGAGGTAATATTCATAATGATATATATAATAAAAGATAATATAATAATAATAATATATAATGAATTTAATCGATATTTATTTTATAATAAAGAAATAGTTTTTCATTTGCTTTAGGTATTGTTAAAGAAATAGTTTTGTATTAGTCCTAGGAATTCAATATGTTATTTAGTCTCAGGTTTTCTTTGAGAGACATTCTTCAAAAATTGTAATTCACATTTAAAACAATATAGACTTTAAGAGTCAACAATCGGCGACTGTAATTTAAGTTAGCTTCATTCAAAAATTTGCCTCCACATCCGATTTTATCTACAATTCGTGTTAATTAATTTATAAAGAATTTATTCATTTATACTTTAAAGATCGGAGTGGCTATGTTTGTATAACTTTTTGTTCACTTCACGAATCGGCGAGAAATTTGTATGAACATATAAAGGTATAATGAAAGGGTTTATTAGGTGTGACTCACGGCATTTCCTCCGACGTTGAAGATCGATCTTCGGATGCGATGAGTTGGCTGTAATCTAAATAAAGGCGATATTTCTCGCTATGGGGGATTTTTAAACCAAAATTATACTTTTCACTCATTTCTCTGGGATACGCGAACGGTTCGAATAAATTTTCCTAACCAGTACCAATTTCAACGCATTTTCTCGATTAATTTAAAAAGAAAGTAACATATTTTCGCTTAAATTAATACCGCTTCTTGGCTTTTCTTATTATTTTAGACTCGATTAAATTCTTATTTAAATTTACCGTATATAATAAACTCTCAAAATGACGTAGCCTCCTGGCAGTTCGAAAACTTATTATGATTTAAATATCTGGGATTTCATTGCTTTTCTTTTCATATTAATTTTCTTTGTTTTTGGGTTTTATGACACGCGTTGGTTTTCTTCAAACAAAAGCTCTTTGATCTTTTAAATCATGCTTGGTTGAGATTAGATTAGCCCTATACATGTACGTCGACAGATGAAACTGATGGATCACGAGGCAAGGTTTTACAGGCATTGAGGTTAAGCCCTACCGGTCGATATGCAAAACTAGGTTAGAACCGTTTACACACGCGGCGCTTTGACAAAGAAATGGGTTTAAACTCCGGGATTTGCTAGATTTATTTGTCCCTCGGCAGCCTCACAGATGGATGCGCGCATCCCACGAAACTTAGCTATTGTACGGAGGCGCGGCGCGTCGGACATCGGGACAGGTTATGTCGCTAAATTAACCCGCCCTGGGGTCTTCATGTCGCTCTGCAAGGTCTACACTTCGAATATCACATATATGCCTCGTAGATAAGGTATTGCTGGTTACTGATCACTCCAAATCATCTCCCGCGGCACAACCTAGCGATTTCAATTCGATTAATTACAGATGTGGCAACCAAAAGGGTAATGCAAACCATACCTAGCGATTGTGCCACGTAACTTGATTTTTTTTTTGGCTTTTGTGTGGCGGTAAATCCTCCAGTTACTTGGCCGAATCAATATGTTGAGCCTTCGGCGGCAACTTGCGGCAATACTGACTGCGGTTTCCACCAGAAATTTCTAATACCTGTAGTAAATTTTGGTTGTAGGTCAAACACGCAACAAATTTAAGCCAAATGCAAGTGCACTTGCTGCGAACTTCACTGGCCGATATTTGTGGCTGGCACTGGTTGCTGGATCGCACTTAGAATACTGGATGCCACTCACAATATGATATTTCGGCTTATAGCCTTTCAACACTAGGAAATTTGTAAGCTGCTGGCACGTCTGTCTCACTTGCAGGTTGAAATAAGAAGATCGTAACCGGAATCAGATAGATACCAGCGAGGCTTTTGGCGGAAATATATATCATATGACGACCGACAGGTGTCTAGAACTTTCCATAACCATCCTGGCTCAGCTGTTCGAAATATCGATTAATCGGGTCAGGTGGCAACACTCGGTCAAGGTTTGTTTTAAGTAAGTCTTATGTAGTAGGCTTCCAGACTGAATTTTGGTTCGCCAGTCGCTACAGGCGCCGTTACAATCCTTTTATTCAAATTAAACAAACTCAAATACCAGTTACGTTAATATTAATCATATTCGCAGTTATATATTATATATATTATATATTATATAATATATTCGGATACTAAAAAATCTATATATTTTCGAGCGGTGATGTATTCCAATATCTTATTGTCTACATTGGTGTAATATATATTATTAATTTTAGAGGTGCCATTAAAGGTTATTAAATATGAACCATTTAAATAAGTGTCATTAACTATATTTTGTCCATTTACAAAAATGGCTCCATCTTGGATTACATCATTTTTATTTTTATACCCTTGCAGAGGGTATTATAATTTTGGTCAAAAGTGTGCAACGCAGTGAAGGAGACATCTCCGACCCTATAAAGTATATATATTCTTGATCAGGATCACCTCCTCAGTTGATATAGCCATGTCCGTCTGTCCGTCTGTCTGTCCGTCAGTCAGTTTCTACTAGACTAGTTCGCTAGTCTCTCAGTTTTAAAGATATCGAATTGAAACTTTGCACACACCCTTCTTTCCTTTGCACGCAGTATATATGTCGGAACGGCCGGGATCGGCCAACTATATCCTATAGCTGCCATATAACTGATTGATCGGAAATGCCATAACTTTGGTGTTTGTAAAGTTAGGAAGTTGGGATTTCCTATGGGTTTTATATTTGGCCAATCAATCCGACATACCAGATTTCATATGGATCGGCCGACTATATCCTATAGCTGCCATAAAACTGCCTTTAACGCCCACAATCGCTTATATACGATTTTAAAAATTTAAATATTTCGGAAAAGTAAAAATGCAGTTTTATTGTGTTTATCAATACCTATCGAAATGTAGAAGAAATTTTTCAAATCGGACCATTCGTTAAAAAGTTATGCGTGATCAAAGTTTCTATCTCCATCTCCCTCGCACTCCCTTTACCTGAGTAACGGGTATCTGATAGTCGGGGCACCCGACTATAGCGTTCTCTGTTGTTTTTCTGATTATAATTATTATTTTGCCTAAATGTAGTATTTGCATTTTGCTGGCTGTAAGTAGTTGTTTCGTAAAATTTTTTGTGATTTAGAAATTATTTGCAAGCTAAGCCCTCATGTTATACCTTTCGAATTCGTGCAAATTAACTTTCTCACTTGTGAATTAGTTAAACAAATTTATTTTTTATTATCACTTATTCACTATTACAATTTTTCAATAGGTCGAACTTATTTTATTCACTGCTCTTTTACTTTTCACTTGATTTTTCTTTGGTGCTCGGTTCGGATCTCAAAAACGGACTGGACTCCTTGAGTTCAATGATCAATAAACAAACCTCGGCTTAAGAGATTTATCTCAAAAAATTGATAAAGAGTCATTACTCAAGAGAGTCGGAAAATAGGTTGATGCAATTTGCCAATTAAATTTGAAATCTAAATTTGGCTGGAAATTGGTGTTTACATTAGCGGACTTTAGGCATCACTTTGGAAATCTTTTGTTTGCATTAGCGGACTCAGGGCTCGCTTGGGGGCTCCGATGCTTACAGTATCGGCTTGGATGTTTACAGCATCCGTTTGATGCGGACTGCGTGAAATTGATCTGGGTGGGAATAATTTAGAGGCGTGTTGACAGAAATAGGTGACCACGGATTTATCTCGGGTCTTGTAAGAGTTAATTGAAAATTGGCTCTCGGCTCAAAGTTGTTTATAAATTGGGTAAGAGCCCCTAAGTAATGTGTCATATAACTTTGGCTCTCGGTTCAAAGTTGTTTATAAATTGGGTAAGAGCTCGTAAGTAATGTGTCAAATAACTCCCCCCATTCTAAATTGAATCGTCCCGATTCATTGGAACTGATGGGTATTTGAATGTATTTGGTTGGTTAATTCAACAATGATATTTTCTTCTAGGGTATTTTCATTGACGAATCTATCCAATGATTCGGAACTCTCATTTGATAATATTAACATACTAAATCCTGTAACGTGTAACGACTGGTATAGGCTACGCTATAGGATCCGGCACTCGCTCGTCGGCTTTGGGGGTGGAGGTCTTGCGCCTACAGATTCGCCAACTGACCACATATTATTATTATTAAGATTGGAATTGAGCGTGCTAGCGACAAGAGAGGATAGATAACTAAAACCGGAAGAGAATGATAACTAAATTCTGGAATAAGTATTGCAGGGACAGAAAAGATTATGAGAAAGTTAGCTAAGCGAATCCACGGATGGTATTGTGGTCGCGTATGGCCCTCCCAACCTATGATCACCACCTTAAAGCATGACTTCGGTGACACCTTGTTACTCTACGATCGAGAAATCATCAGCTTAGTTCAGTTCAAGTTGTTCAGATATACATGGTTTTATTTAGGTTTACCGATGATAAAGTTGAGCGAGGTAATATTCATAATGATATATATAATAAAAGATAATATAATAATAATAATATATAATGAATTTAATCGATATTTATTTTATAATAAAGAAATAGTTTTTCATTTGCTTTAGGTATTGTTAAAGAAATAGTTTTGTATTAGTTCTAGGAATTCAATATGTTATTTAGTCTCAGGTTTTCTTTGAGAGACATTCTTCAAAAATTGTAATTCACATTTAAAACAATATAGACTTTAAGAGCGACTGTAATTTAAGTTAGCTTCATTCAAAAATTTGCCTCCACATCCGATTTTATCTACAATTCGTGTTAATTAATTTATAAAGAATTTATTCAATTTTATACTTTTAAAGATCGGAGTGGCTATGTTTGTATAACTTTTTTTTCACTTCACGAATCGGCGAGAAATTTGTATGAACATATAAAGGTATAATGAAAGGGTTTATTAGGTGTGACTCACGGCATTTCCTCCGACGTTGAAGATCGATCTCCGGACGCGATGAGTTGGCTGTAATCTAAATAAAGGCGATATTTCTCGCTATGGGGGATTTTTAAACCAAAATTATACTTTTCACTCATTTCTCTGGGATACGCGAACGGTTCGAATAAATTTTCCTAACCAGTACCAATTTCAACGCATTTTCTCGATTAATTTAAAAAGAAAGTAACATATTTTCGCTTAAGCATACAAAAACTTAGCTCTTCTTAAATTAATACCGCTTCTTGGCTTTTCTTATTATTTTAGACTCGATTAACATCTTATTTAAATTTACTTTATATAATTAACTCTCAACATGACGTAGCCTCCTGGCAGTTCGAAAACTTATTATGATTTAAATATCTGGGATTTCATTGCTTTTCTTTTCATATTAATTTTCTTTGTTTTTGGGTTTTATGACACGCGTTGGTTTTCTTCAAACAAAAGCTCTTTGATCTTTTAAATCATGCTTGGTTGAGATTAGATTAGCCCTATACATGTACGTCGACAGATGAAACTGATGGATCACGAGGCAAAGTTTTACAGGCATTGAGGTTAAGCCCTACCTAGTTCTAAACTAGGTTAGAACCGTTTACACACGCGGCGCTTTGACAAAGAAATGGGTTTAAACTCCGGGATTTGCTAGATTTATTTGTCCCTCGGCAGCCTCACAGATGGATGCGCGCATCCCACGAAACTTAGCTATTGTACGGAGGCGCGGCGCGTCGGACATCGGGACAGGTTATGTCGCTAAATTAACCCGCCCTGGGGTCTTCATGTCGCTCTGCAAGGTCTACACTTCGAATATCACATATATGCCTCGTAGATAAGGTATTGCTGGTTACTGATCACTCCAAATCATCTCCCGCGGCACAACCTAGCGATTTCAATTCGATTAATTACAGATGTGGCAACCAAAAGGGTAATGCAAACCATACCTAGCGATTGTGCCACGTAACTTGATTTTTTTTTTGGCTTTTGTGTGGCGGTAAATCCTCCAGTTACTTGGCCGAATCAATATGTTGAGCCTTCGGCGGCAACTTGCGGCAATACTGACTGCGGTTTCCACCAGAAATTTCTAATACCTGTAGTAAATTTTGGTTGTAGGTCAAACACGCAACAAATTTAAGCCAAATGCAAGTGCACTTGCTGCGAACTTCACTGGCCGATATTTGTGGCTGGCACTGGTTGCTGGATCGCACTTAGAATACTGGATGCCACTCACAATATGATATTTCGGCTTATAGCCTTTCAACACTAGGAAATTTGTAAGCTGCTGGCACGTCTGTCTCACTTGCAGGTTGAAATAAGAAGATCGTAACCGGAATCAGATAGATACCAGCGAGGCTTTTGGCGGAAATATATATCATATGACGACCGACAGGTGTCTAGAACTTTCCATAACCATCCTGGCTCAGCTGTTCGAAATATCGATTAATCGGGTCAGGTGGCAACACTCGGTCAAGGTTTGTTTTAAGTAAGTCTTATGTAGTAGGCTTCCAGACTGAATTTTGGTTCGCCAGTCGCTACAGGCGCCGTTACAATCCTTTTATTCAAATTAAACAAACTCAAATACCAGTTACGTTAATATTAATCATATTCGCAGTTATATATTATATATATTATATATTATATAATATATTCGGATACTAAAAAATCTATATATTTTCGAGCGGTGATGTATTCCAATATCTTATTGTCTACATTGGTGTAATATATATTATTAATTTTAGAGGTGCCATTAAAGGTTATTAAATATGAACCATTTAAATAAGTGTCATTAACTATATTTTGTCCATTTACAAAAATGGCTCCATCTTGGATTACATCATTTTTATTTTTATACCCTTGCAGAGGGTATTATAATTTTGGTCAAAAGTGTGCAACGCAGTGAAGGAGACATCTCCGACCCTATAAAGTATATATATTCTTGATCAGGATCACCTCCTCAGTTGATATAGCCATGTCCGTCTGTCCGTCTGTCTGTCCGTCAGTCAGTTTCTACTAGACTAGTTCGCTAGTCTCTCAGTTTTAAAGATATCGAATTGAAACTTTGCACACACCCTTCTTTCCTTTGCACGCAGTATATATGTCGGAACGGCCGGGATCGGCCAACTATATCCTATAGCTGCCATATAACTGATTGATCGGAAATGCCATAACTTTGGTGTTTGTAAAGTTAGGAAGTTGGGATTTCCTATGGGTTTTATATTTGGCCAATCAATCCGACATACCAGATTTCATATGGATCGGCCGACTATATCCTATAGCTGCCATATAACTGCCTTTAACGCCCACAATCGCTTATATACGATTTTAAAAATTTAAATATTTCGGAAAAGTAAAAATGCAGTTTTATTGTGTTTATCAATACCTATCGAAATGTAGAAGAAATTTTTCAAATCGGACCATTCGTTAAAAAGTTATGCGTGATCAAAGTTTCTATCTCCATCTCCCTCGCACTCCCTTTACCTGAGTAACGGGTATCTGATAGTCGGGGCACCCGACTATAGCGTTCTCTGTTGTTTTTCTGATTATAATTATTATTTTGCCTAAATGTAGTATTTGCATTTTGCTGGCTGTAAGTAGTTGTTTCGTAAAATTTTTTGTGATTTAGAAATTATTTGCAAGCTAAGCCCTCATGTTATACCTTTCGAATTCGTGCAAATTAACTTTCTCACTTGTGAATTAGTTAAACAAATTTATTTTTTATTATCACTTATTCACTATTACAATTTTTCAATAGGTCGAACTTATTTTATTCACTGCTCTTTTACTTTTCACTTGATTTTTCTTTGGTGCTCGGTTCGGATCTCAAAAACGGACTGGACTCCTTGAGTTCAATGATCAATAAACAAACCTCGGCTTAAGAGATTTATCTCAAAAAATTGATAAAGAGTCATTACTCAAGAGAGTCGGAAAATAGGTTGATGCAATTTGCCAATTAAATTTGAAATCTAAATTTGGCTGGAAATTGGTGTTTACATTAGCGGACTTTAGGCATCACTTTGGAAATCTTTTGTTTGCATTAGCGGACTCAGGGCTCGCTTGGGGGCTCCGATGCTTACAGTATCGGCTTGGATGTTTACAGCATCCGTTTGATGCGGACTGCGTGAAATTGATCTGGGTGGGAATAATTTAGAGGCGTGTTGACAGAAATAGGTGACCACGGATTTATCTCGGGTCTTGTAAGAGTTAATTGAAAATTGGCTCTCGGCTCAAAGTTGTTTATAAATTGGGTAAGAGCCCCTAAGTAATGTGTCATATAACTTTGGCTCTCGGTTCAAAGTTGTTTATAAATTGGGTAAGAGCTCGTAAGTAATGTGTCAAATAACCAATGTGAACCAAATAACCCCCCATTCTAAATTGAATCGTCCCGATTCATTGGAACTGATGGGTATTTGAATGTATTTGGTTGGTTAATTCAACAATGATATTTTCTTCTAGGGTATTTTCATTGACGAATCTATCCAATGATTCGGAACTCTCATTTGATAATATTAACATACTAAATCCTGTAACGTGTAACGACTGGATGTGGCAGACGAACTCGGGAATCTGCAGTTGCGGGGGCACGCTATAGGATCCGGCACTCGCTCGTCGGCTTTGGGGGTGGAGGTCTTGCGCCTACAGATTCGCCAACTGACCACATATTATTATTATTAAGATTGGAATTGAGCGTGCTAGCGACAAGAGAGGATAGATAACTAAAACCGGAAGAGAATGATAACTAAATTCTGGAATAAGTATTGCAGGGACAGAAAAGATTATGAGAAAGTTAGCTAAGCGAATCCACGGATGGTATTGTGGTCGCGTATGGCCCTCCCAACCTATGATCACCACCTTAAAGCATGACTTCGGTGACACCTTGTTACTCTACGATCGAGAAATCATCAGCTTAGTTCAGTTCAAGTTGTTCAGATATACATGGTTTTATTTAGGTTTACCGATGATAAAGTTGAGCGAGGTAATATTCATAATGATATATATAATAAAAGATAATATAATAATAATAATATATAATGAATTTAATCGATATTTATTTTATAATAAAGAAATAGTTTTTCATTTGCTTTAGGTATTGTTAAAGAAATAGTTTTGTATTAGTTCTAGGAATTCAATATGTTATTTAGTCTCAGGTTTTCTTTGAGAGACATTCTTCAAAAATTGTAATTCACATTTAAAACAATATAGACTTTAAGAGCGACTGTAATTTAAGTTAGCTTCATTCAAAAATTTGCCTCCACATCCGATTTTATCTACAATTCGTGTTAATTAATTTATAAAGAATTTATTCAATTTTATACTTTTAAAGATCGGAGTGGCTATGTTTGTATAACTTTTTTTTCACTTCACGAATCGGCGAGAAATTTGTATGAACATATAAAGGTATAATGAAAGGGTTTATTAGGTGTGACTCACGGCATTTCCTCCGACGTTGAAGATCGATCTCCGGACGCGATGAGTTGGCTGTAATCTAAATAAAGGCGATATTTCTCGCTATGGGGGATTTTTAAACCAAAATTATACTTTTCACTCATTTCTCTGGGATACGCGAACGGTTCGAATAAATTTTCCTAACCAGTACCAATTTCAACGCATTTTCTCGATTAATTTAAAAAGAAAGTAACATATTTTCGCTTAAGCATACAAAAACTTAGCTCTTCTTAAATTAATACCGCTTCTTGGCTTTTCTTATTATTTTAGACTCGATTAACATCTTATTTAAATTTACTTTATATAATTAACTCTCAACATGACGTAGCCTCCTGGCAGTTCGAAAACTTATTATGATTTAAATATCTGGGATTTCATTGCTTTTCTTTTCATATTAATTTTCTTTGTTTTTGGGTTTTATGACACGCGTTGGTTTTCTTCAAACAAAAGCTCTTTGATCTTTTAAATCATGCTTGGTTGAGATTAGATTAGCCCTATACATGTACGTCGACAGATGAAACTGATGGATCACGAGGCAAAGTTTTACAGGCATTGAGGTTAAGCCCTACCTAGTTCTAAACTAGGTTAGAACCGTTTACACACGCGGCGCTTTGACAAAGAAATGGGTTTAAACTCCGGGATTTGCTAGATTTATTTGTCCCTCGGCAGCCTCACAGATGGATGCGCGCATCCCACGAAACTTAGCTATTGTACGGAGGCGCGGCGCGTCGGACATCGGGACAGGTTATGTCGCTAAATTAACCCGCCCTGGGGTCTTCATGTCGCTCTGCAAGGTCTACACTTCGAATATCACATATATGCCTCGTAGATAAGGTATTGCTGGTTACTGATCACTCCAAATCATCTCCCGCGGCACAACCTAGCGATTTCAATTCGATTAATTACAGATGTGGCAACCAAAAGGGTAATGCAAACCATACCTAGCGATTGTGCCACGTAACTTGATTTTTTTTTTGGCTTTTGTGTGGCGGTAAATCCTCCAGTTACTTGGCCGAATCAATATGTTGAGCCTTCGGCGGCAACTTGCGGCAATACTGACTGCGGTTTCCACCAGAAATTTCTAATACCTGTAGTAAATTTTGGTTGTAGGTCAAACACGCAACAAATTTAAGCCAAATGCAAGTGCACTTGCTGCGAACTTCACTGGCCGATATTTGTGGCTGGCACTGGTTGCTGGATCGCACTTAGAATACTGGATGCCACTCACAATATGATATTTCGGCTTATAGCCTTTCAACACTAGGAAATTTGTAAGCTGCTGGCACGTCTGTCTCACTTGCAGGTTGAAATAAGAAGATCGTAACCGGAATCAGATAGATACCAGCGAGGCTTTTGGCGGAAATATATATCATATGACGACCGACAGGTGTCTAGAACTTTCCATAACCATCCTGGCTCAGCTGTTCGAAATATCGATTAATCGGGTCAGGTGGCAACACTCGGTCAAGGTTTGTTTTAAGTAAGTCTTATGTAGTAGGCTTCCAGACTGAATTTTGGTTCGCCAGTCGCTACAGGCGCCGTTACAATCCTTTTATTCAAATTAAACAAACTCAAATACCAGTTACGTTAATATTAATCATATTCGCAGTTATATATTATATATATTATATATTATATAATATATTCGGATACTAAAAAATCTATATATTTTCGAGCGGTGATGTATTCCAATATCTTATTGTCTACATTGGTGTAATATATATTATTAATTTTAGAGGTGCCATTAAAGGTTATTAAATATGAACCATTTAAATAAGTGTCATTAACTATATTTTGTCCATTTACAAAAATGGCTCCATCTTGGATTACATCATTTTTATTTTTATACCCTTGCAGAGGGTATTATAATTTTGGTCAAAAGTGTGCAACGCAGTGAAGGAGACATCTCCGACCCTATAAAGTATATATATTCTTGATCAGGATCACCTCCTCAGTTGATATAGCCATGTCCGTCTGTCCGTCTGTCTGTCCGTCAGTCAGTTTCTACTAGACTAGTTCGCTAGTCTCTCAGTTTTAAAGATATCGAATTGAAACTTTGCACACACCCTTCTTTCCTTTGCACGCAGTATATATGTCGGAACGGCCGGGATCGGCCAACTATATCCTATAGCTGCCATATAACTGATTGATCGGAAATGCCATAACTTTGGTGTTTGTAAAGTTAGGAAGTTGGGATTTCCTGTGGGTTTTATATTTGGCAAATTAATCCGACATACCAGATTTCATATGGATCGGCCGACTATATCCTATAGCTGCCATATAACTGCCTTTAACGCCCACAATCGCTTATATACGATTTTAAAAATTTAAATATTTCGGAAAAGTAAAAATGCAGTTTTATTGTGTTTATCAATACCTATCGAAATGTAGAAGAAATTTTTCAAATCGGACCATTCGTTAACATTCGGACCATGCGTGATCAAAGTTTCTATCTCCATCTCCCTCGCACTCCCTTTACCTGAGTAACGGGTATCTGATAGTCGGGGCACCCGACTATAGCGTTCTCTGTTGTTTTTCTGATTATAATTATTATTTTGCCTAAATGTAGTATTTGCATTTTGCTGGCTGTAAGTAGTTGTTTCGTAAAATTTTTTGTGATTTAGAAATTATTTGCAAGCTAAGCCCTCATGTTATACCTTTCGAATTCGTGCAAATTAACTTTCTCACTTGTGAATTAGTTAAACAAATTTATTTTTTATTATCACTTTGGAAATCTTTTGTTTGCATTAGCGGACTCAGGGCTCGCTTGGGGGCTCCGATGCTTACAGTATCGGCTTGGATGTTTACAGCATCCGTTTGATGCGGACTGCGTGAAATTGATCTGGGTGGGAATAATTTAGAGGCGTGTTGACAGAAATAGGTGACCACGGATTTATCTCGGGTCTTGTCAGAGTTAATTGAAAATTGGCTCTCGGCTCAAAGTTGTTTATAAATTGGGTAAGAGCCCCTAAGTAATGTGTCATATAACTTTGGCTCTCGGTTCAAAGTTGTTTATAAATTGGGTAAGAGCTCGTAAGTAATGTGTCAAATAACTCCCCCCATTCTAAATTGAATCGTCCCGATTCATTGGAACTGATGGGTATTTGAATGTATTTGGTTGGTTAATTCAACAATGATATTTTCTTCTAGGGTATTTTCATTGACGAATCTATCCAATGATTCGGAACTCTCATTTGATAATATTAACATACTAAATCCTGTAACGTGTAACGATTGGTATAGGCTACGCTATAGGATCCGGCACTCGCTCGTCGGCTTTGGGGGTGGAGGTCTTGCGCCTACAGATTCGCCAACTGACCACATATTATTATTATTAAGATTGGAATTGAGCGTGCTAGCGACAAGAGAGGATAGATAACTAAAACCGGAAGAGAATGATAACTAAATTCTGGAATATGTATTGCAGGGACAGAAAAGATTATGAGAAAGTTAGCTAAGCGAATCCACGGATGGTATTGTGGTCGCGTATGGCCCTCCCAACCTATGATCACCACCTTAAAGCATGACTTCGGTGACACCTTGTTACTCTACGATCGAGAAATCATCAGCTTAGTTCAGTTCAAGTTGTTCAGATATACATGGTTTTATTTAGGTTTACCGATGATAAAGTTGAGCGAGGTAATATTCATAATGATATATATAATAAAAGATAATATAATAATAATAATATATAATGAATTTAATCGATATTTATTTTATAATAAAGAAATAGTTTTTCATTTGCTTTAGGTATTGTTAAAGAAATAGTTTTGTATTAGTTCTAGGAATTCAATATGTTATTTAGTCTCAGGTTTTCTTTGAGAGACATTCTTCAAAAATTGTAATTCACATTTAAAACAATATAGACTTTAAGAGTCAACAATCGGCGACTGTAATTTAAGTTAGCTTCATTCAAAAATTTGCCTCCACATCCGATTTTATCTACAATTCGTGTTAATTAATTTATAAAGAATTTATTCAATTTTATACTTTTAAAGATCGGAGTGGCTATGTTTGTATAACTTTTTTTTCACTTCACGAATCGGCGAGAAATTTGTATGAACATATAAAGGTATAATGAAAGGGTTTATTAGGTGTGACTCACGGCATTTCCTCCGACGTTGAAGATCGATCTCCGGACGCGATGAGTTGGCTGTAATCTAAATAAAGGCGATATTTCTCGCTATGGGGGATTTTTAAACCAAAATTATACTTTTCACTCATTTCTCTGGGATACGCGAACGGTTCGAATAAATTTTCCTAACCAGTACCAATTTCAACGCATTTTCTCGATTAATTTAAAAAGAAAGTAACATATTTTCGCTTAAGCATACAAAAACTTAGCTCTTCTTAAATTAATACCGCTTCTTGGCTTTTCTTATTATTTTAGACTCGATTAACTTCTTATTTAAATTTACTTTATATAATTAACTCTCAACATGACGTAGCCTCCTGGCAGTTCGAAAACTTATTATGATTTAAATATCTGGGATTTCATTGCTTTTCTTTTCATATTAATTTTCTTTGTTTTTGGGTTTTATGACACGCGTTGGTTTTCTTCAAACAAAAGCTCTTTGATCTTTTAAATCATGCTTGGTTGAGATTAGATTAGCCCTATACATGTACGTCGACAGATGAAACTGATGGATCACGAGGCAAAGTTTTACAGGCATTGAGGTTAAGCCCTACCTAGTTCTAAACTAGGTTAGAACCGTTTACACACGCGGCGCTTTGACAAAGAAATGGGTTTAAACTCCGGGATTTGCTAGATTTATTTGTCCCTCGGCAGCCTCACAGATGGATGCGCGCATCCCACGAAACTTAGCTATTGTACGGAGGCGCGGCGCGTCGGACATCGGGACAGGTTATGTCGCTAAATTAACCCGCCCTGGGGTCTTCATGTCGCTCTGCAAGGTCTACACTTCGAATATCACATATATGCCTCGTAGATAAGGTATTGCTGGTTACTGATCACTCCAAATCATCTCCCGCGGCACAACCTAGCGATTTCAATTCGATTAATTACAGATGTGGCAACCAAAAGGGTAATGCAAACCATACCTAGCGATTGTGCCACGTAACTTGATTTTTTTTTTGGCTTTTGTGTGGCGGTAAATCCTCCAGTTACTTGGCCGAATCAATATGTTGAGCCTTCGGCGGCAACTTGCGGCAATACTGACTGCGGTTTCCACCAGAAATTTCTAATACCTGTAGTAAATTTTGGTTGTAGGTCAAACACGCAACAAATTTAAGCCAAATGCAAGTGCACTTGCTGCGAACTTCACTGGCCGATATTTGTGGCTGGCACTGGTTGCTGGATCGCACTTAGAATACTGGATGCCACTCACAATATGATATTTCGGCTTATAGCCTTTCAACACTAGGAAATTTGTAAGCTGCTGGCACGTCTGTCTCACTTGCAGGTTGAAATAAGAAGATCGTAACCGGAATCAGATAGATACCAGCGAGGCTTTTGGCGGAAATATATATCATATGACGACCGACAGGTGTCTAGAACTTTCCATAACCATCCTGGCTCAGCTGTTCGAAATATCGATTAATCGGGTCAGGTGGCAACACTCGGTCAAGGTTTGTTTTAAGTAAGTCTTATGTAGTAGGCTTCCAGACTGAATTTTGGTTCGCCAGTCGCTACAGGCGCCGTTACAATCCTTTTATTCAAATTAAACAAACTCAAATACCAGTTACGTTAATATTAATCATATTCGCAGTTATATATTATATATATTATATATTATATAATATATTCGGATACTAAAAAATCTATATATTTTCGAGCGGTGATGTATTCCAATATCTTATTGTCTACATTGGTGTAATATATATTATTAATTTTAGAGGTGCCATTAAAGGTTATTAAATATGAACCATTTAAATAAGTGTCATTAACTATATTTTGTCCATTTACAAAAATGGCTCCATCTTGGATTACATCATTTTTATTTTTATACCCTTGCAGAGGGTATTATAATTTTGGTCAAAAGTGTGCAACGCAGTGAAGGAGACATCTCCGACCCTATAAAGTATATATATTCTTGATCAGGATCACCTCCTCAGTTGATATAGCCATGTCCGTCTGTCCGTCTGTCCGTCTGACCGTCTGACCGTCTGTCCGTCTGTCCGTCTGTCTGTTTCTACGCGAACTAGTCTCTCAGTTTTAAAGATATCGAATTGAAACTTTGCACACACCCTTCTTTCCTTTGCACGCAGTATATATGTCGGAACGGCCGGGATCGGCCAACTATATCCTATAGCAGCCATATAACTGATTAATCGGAAATGCCATAACTTTGGTGTTTGTAAAGTTAGGAAATTGGGATTTCCTGTGGGTTTTATATTTGGCCAATCAATCCGACCTACCAAATTTCATAAGGATCGGCCGACTATATTCTATAGCTGCCATATAACTGATTGATCGGAAATGCCATAACTTTGGTGTTTGTAAAGTTAGGAAGTTGGGATTTTCTTTGGGTTTTATTTTTGGTCAATTAATCCAACATACCAGATTTCATATGGATCGGCCGACTATATTCTATAGCTGCCATGTAACTGAACGATTGGAAACGCCATAACTTTGGTGTTTTGAAAGTTAGGAAGTTGGGATTTTTTATGAGTATTAAGAATGCATCATATGAATAATTTTGGAGAATAAAATTTACAGAGTATTCTGCAAGGGTATATCAACTTCGGCTCCGCCCGAATTTAGCTTTCCTTTCTTGTTTTCTCGGATTTTGTTAAAAATAGATTTTTCCCCATTTAGTAATCTGGTAAAACAAGAACCTTCGGGGTTAAGTGTGCAATAATTATTGAATATTTCTGTCTTAAAATTAGACATTACATAGTACTTATTTCTAGATTTTGCGACGTGATTGTCTATTAATAATTTTCCATCATTATGTGAATGGATCTTGAATTGTAAATTTCACAACGATCGGTAATAATAGGGTATTTTATGTAAATTATAATAAGATCTTGGTGCAAAGCGATTTTAAATTCAGATATATCTAATAGGTCTGTTATAATTACAGGTCTACTTTCGTGTTTATAAATTTCTTGTATATCATCATTATTTAGAATTTTAGTATTAAATACATCAATTTTTGCGAGTGTAATTGTGTCCATTAAATTCATAAGATCGTAAGTAAGCAAGCGCAGACGATATTTTCTGAGTGGAATTTCTTGATCCTTAAAAACTGTTTTGAATTCTTCAGATAAAGATTTTATTTCTTTAAATATTTTAGAATTAATAACAAATTGATCGTTATTATTTTGTATTAAATCATCGATTTTATTTTGGACTGTTATGAAATCATCATGATCTGGTGTTCCCGCTATCCATTTACAAATGGTGCCTAATTCATTAATGCCTCTTTTCGATCTACATGGTATTATTTGAGAGATCAGTATTTTGATAATTTTTAAATCGTGGGATATTTCCCAAAGAAAATTCTTGCTGTTATGATTCTTTAGAAATTCTGCTTCAAGATTAATTATATCTCTATAAAAACGTATATTAGTTATATGAAATAAGTCTGCGTATGATTCATAAATAAGAACATCTTGGTATCCTTGTAAAGAAGGAAATCGTGGATTATTTCGGATTTGGTTGTACCTACCAGCAATAATAAGTACATTATTGAAAACATTATCTATAATTTGAAACAAATTATTTTATATTATCTTTATGAATCGTACGGTTTCTGTTATTTATAATAACTTTATTAGGGAGATTTTTCTTAACTACTTGTTTTTTATATCTAGAATTAAGCTTGTTTCTTTCCCCGTGTTTCTTTTCGTAAACTACCTCTCCTACATGATAATTCTTATTTTGTCTACCTTTATTGTGAAAATGCAACGATTTCTCTTGAGCTTGTTGCAGTAATTTAGGAGTTTCCTTATGTTCGATTTTATTGAATAATATATGAAAAGGTCTTTGGTTGGTTATTGAGTGAATTGTTAAATTATATTTTTGTGCTGCTCTAATTATGATTTCAGAATAATCAATTAAATTAAGTTTATCTTTAATTCAGCGAGCAATTTCTGTTAAGGTAGAGTGCGCCCTTTCTATTTGTCCGTTCGACATACTATGTCGTGGATCTGCGAAGTATAATGATATCCCATTTCTTTGTGCAAAGGATTTAAATTGGGATGAAGAAAAACTTGGTTCGTTATCTATCATCAAAGTTTTGGCTAATGGAAATTGTTGTAAAATTTCTGAAACTTTATTTTCTACGACTAAGTATTTCGAATAAGAATCTATACAAGTAATGAATATAAGATATTGAGCTTAATATATGCCAAGTTGCAAACTTTCACCTTCCTCATTCTGGGATAGCACCTATCGGATTGACCGATAGGAATTTGTATTGGGTGTCTGTTGTATTTATTTTGATTACAGATAGTGCAACTCTTTATAAACTCCTTAAGTTTTTTGTATTAATTAGGCCAATAATAAAGTCTAGATAAGTGTTTATAATTTTCATCAAGCCCTCTGCGAGCTCTACAAATGAGTTTCTGTGATTATGGTAGATCTGTCCTCAGCGTTTTCGACATCCTGGACAAATATCTTAGTGTATAAAAGTTTATTTATAAAATTGTCTTTAAGTGGTTTTTGTATTTTATAAAAATCTTCTAGAGTACAGTGAACTCCTATTGTTATATTGGGTAGAATGAATTCTCTTAAGATGGATACTAAATTTTCTGGAGTGTCATACTCTATTATTGTCTAGTATTTCCGATACATTAATCGACTCATGTATTGTAGACCTCCCCGTTGCTATTAGCATTGTTGCTTAAAAACTGGTTTTAAGGGGTTTCGGGGATTCTTGTATAACATTCTCAAAACTACTCTCTGCTGAATGCTGAGTATTTTGATCTGAGACCGATTCATTACTTTCCGTTAGGTTATTATTTGGATCCTTGATAAGGTGTCCGCAATAACATTTGTTGTTAGGGTACATTTTTATCATACTAAGTCAGACGCATCAGTTGTTAGGGTACATTTTTATACCCTTGCAGAGGGTATTATAATTTTGGTCAAAAGTGTGCAACGCAGTGAAGGAGACATCTCCGACCCTATAAAGTATATATATTCTTGATCAGGATCACCTCCTGAGTTGATATAGCCATGTCCGTCTGTCCGTCTGTCTGTCCGTCTGTCTGTCCGTCTGTCTGTCCGTCTGTCCGTCTGTCTGTCCGTCTGTCTGTTTCTACGCAAACTAGTCTCTCAGTTTTAAAGCTATCGAATTGAAACTTTGCACACACCCTTCTTTCCTTTGCACGCAGTATATATGTCGGAACGGCCGGGATCGGCCGACTATATCCTATAGCTGCCATATAACTGATTGATCGGAAATGCCATAACTTTGGTGTTTATTAAGTTAGGAAGTTGGGATTTTCTATGGGTTTTATATTTGGCCAATCAATCCGACCTACCAAACTTCATAAGGATCGGCCGACTATATCCTATAGCTGCCATATAACTGAACGATTAGAAATGCCATAACTTTGGTGTTTTTAAAGTTAGAAAGTTGGGATTTTTTATGAGTATTAAGTTGCATCATATGAATAATTTTGGAGAATATAATTTACAGAGTATTCTGCAAGGGTATATCAACTTCGGCTCCGCCCGAAGTTAGCTTTCCTTTCTTGTTTGTTATAATCTGGTTCTACCTGTGCAATTAAATTTTCTTTAAGCTCGTTAAAAGCTCTTACAGCTGAATCATCAAGCTGTATTAAAGTTTTACGTGATGTTTTTTTAGATACCTTGCCATTTTGATAAAGCTTTAGCTATCTTTGCGTAATTTTGCACAAATTTTCTGTAATATCTTGTAAGGCCTAGGAAGCTTCTCGAATATTTTTAGGGATCGGATATTTTACAATTGTAGAAATTTTTTTGGGATCGGTTTTGATCACATTGTGAGAAACAACGTAACCTAATTTAAAGAACTTTGATTTTTCAATCGAAATTTTCATGTTTGCGTTTAGCAAAATTTTAATTATGACAATTAAATCTTTGTAATGTTGTTCAACTGTTTTGAAAATATAATAATGTCATCCATATAAACATGACATGTTTTACCGACTTGTTCTCTTAAAATATCATCCATCGCTCGCTGGAATATTCTAGGAGCGTTTGTCAAACCGAAAGGCATTCTTAGGAATTCGTATTTCCCATTATTTATTGAAAATGAGGTCAATTGTTGAGAAATATTTGGCTTTTCCAGAAATATTTGGCTTGATAAAATCACTGAAGGGTCCTGCATTGGATATCTATCTGGTATAGTATTTTCGTTAAGTTTTTTATAATCTATTTCGAGTCTGAGCTTTGGAGTTCCATCTTCATTGAAACCCTTTTTTGGTACCACTAGTACAGGTGAATTATAAGGACTTCTACTTGACCTTATAATTTCTGCTTTTAGCATTCGACTTATTTCAGAATTTACAAAATCTTAAGCTGATAGAGCATAAGGGTATTGCTTACTGTAAATGGCTCTATCATTTACGGTGTTTATTTCACCGCGTATATCTGTCCTAAAAAGGAATCTGCATATTTATTTTCGAATGTTCTTCATTGATAATATTTAATATTTCGTTCTCCAAATCTTTTCTTTGATCTGCAGATATTATTTTTATGTTGTTTAATTTTTTATTGTCGGATAATTCAACGACGGCGTTTCAGGATTTTTAATTCCCAAACGCTTATTTTTGTCGGATTTTTCAACGACGGCGTGTTCAGGATTTTTGTATCCCAAACTAAATTCGCTTTGATTACCCATTTCAGATTCGGATCTGATTTGAGTCTTTTCATCAAAGTATTTTTTTAATATACATTTTTTTAATGGAAGAATAATGTTTTCTTCTGTTAAAGAAAGTTGGTTTAAGATTTTTTCGTTATCATAATTTAATTTTTCTTCTTTTTCCTTATATTTAATTACTCCCTTTGCTGTATCGATTACAGCTCCTATTTTTTTTAAATGGTTATAGCCGACAAGTTAATCTGAGTCCAGGCCTTCTATTTCATAAAAAGTATATCGCGTATCAAAAATAGTTATCATGTGATAGTATTCAATAATATTCAATAATAAAATATTGAATATCCATTCACTGTGGATACTCGTTTATATATTGGAAACTCATTCTAATTTTTATAAATTCCTGTTCTAATATAACAAGCGGCTGCTCCAGTGTCAGTTAATATTTTTAATTTTTTATTTATTTTTTTATCATTTCTAATTAAGTAGGGTAAGCCTACTCCTGACCTTTGTCTAAAAATGGTCCTCCTCAATATTATTTAATCTCATGGTCTTGTTAGCCGGTTGGTGACCTTCTGTTTTGGGCTTGGCCTTGCGGAGTGTTCTAGGTCTGAAATTGTTTAGTTTAATACCACTTGTTCAGTCTGTAATTATTACTTTTATGATTATTATAGGTTTGATTGAATCCGTTATTAAGCCTGTTCTGAGTCTGTATAGGCTCGTCTATTTCTATTGGTTCTGGCTTATTTTGTGGCTGTCTATAAGCATTCCACTGATTTTGTTGGTTATTATTAAATTTACCCTGGTTCCAAAAAATATTTTTATTCTGATTATTATAACCATAATTATTTCTGTTCTGGTTGTTGTCTTGATTGAACCTTAGATTATTATTGTTCCGCTGAATATTATAATTATTGTTTTGTTGTCTTGGCTTTTGATTGAAATATGTTTGTACATTAACACTAGAGTTTGGCTCACTATGTTTTCTCTGAGTAGTTGAGAAGCTATTTGCGAAATGAGCTCTCATGTTGTTGCTTTCTAATTCCTGAACTATGACCATTGCATTTGGTAGGTCAGGTGGATTCATTGCGAAAATGGTATCTGAAATTTGGCCGTTGAGGCCGGTGATGAAAACTCTAAGAGCTGTCTTCCTATGTTTTTCATTAATTTCTGCTGTGATTGGTTTGTTTCTACCGTAGGTCATAATTGTTTTGTTAATTAGAGTAGAGTTAATTTTCTATTAACTGTACCATAATAATCCATTATGGATAATTTTCCCTGACTCAATACACTTAGTTCCTATTCGATAATATGAATTGGACGTTTGTCGCTAAAGACCAAGTCAAGCCTGGCCATTATGGCATCGAAATTTAACACCGTACCATTATGGGTTAAGGCATCGTTTGCCATTCCTGTTATTTTATTTCTTAATATAGATAAGGCAGAATAAAACCTTTCACTCCCTCTGGCATACTGACCCATGGCTATTTCAGCTGATTCTCTCCAGCTTACATATTTATCTTCTCCACCTCTGTATTCCCTAACAGATTTGATGATCTCATAAGATGTTTCGCACTTAATATTTGGATCTACAATCTCTATCTGATAATCTTCAATCGTTTTAATTTTTTGAGAAAGCTGCGATCTTAAATTTACGAGCTCCTCCTTTAATGGATTTAATTAAAAATTAAAAATTTGTTTTATTAAATCTCCTACATTTAACATTGTATTGTTTGTAACCGCCGGATAGTTCGTATTTTCTTGAGGCGTATTCATGTGGAGTCTTTTATTTACTCCAGTCTGGCTGGTTGAGGGTTCCAACTTTTTGAGAACTTTATTGAAATCAGAAATTAAGTCTTCCATTTTGATTTTTTTTATTTCCTTTTTTACTAATTTCTTATATAATAATAAAAAAAAAAGGTTTTATCGCTCACGAATCGTCTTTTTTATTTTTCTTATCGTTGCTTGCTGATCCTGTTGGGGTCGTCCTTCTCTTTTTGTTGATCCTGCTTGGGGTCGTCCTTCTTTATTGGTTTTGTAACTTTGGGTCTTCCTTCTTTTTCAATGATTATTTTTGGCGAGGGATTGCCCTTCAGCCTGTTTTCTTTGAATGTTTTTTTGTTTTTTTGTATGATGGTTTTGATGATTTTTTTTGTAAATATTTTTAAATTAAATTGTTTTTCCGATGATGATTTTACTTTTTAATTTTTAATTTTTATAATGTCTGAGCAGTGAATTTCTTTTTACGATCACTATTTTGTAATTTGAGATTTAAGGAGATTATTTCATTAATTATTTTCTACCTTAGTTTTTTTTGATCAACACAAACTTTTTTATTTTTTGCCGGTTGTATCGATTTTAAGGGGATTATTTATTAATTTCCACCTTATTTATTTTTTTTGATCAACACAAGCTTTATATTTTCGTCGGTTGTAGCGGGTTTTTGGCCGCGCTAAATTCCTTTTTTGCTTTAAAACTTTTTTATCTATTATTTTAAAGCCTTGTTTTAGAATTTTTTTTAATCGCACGGCCCCACGTTGGGCGCCAATTAACTTTCTCACTTGTGAATTAGTTAAAAAAATTTATTTTTATTTTGTATTATCACTTATTCACTATTACAATTTTTCAATAGGTCGAACTTATTTTATTCACTGCTCTTTTACTTTTCACTTGATTTTTCTTTGGTGCTCGGTTCGGATCTCAAAAACGGACTGGACTCCTTGAGTTCAATGATCAATAATCAAACCTCGGCTTAAGAGATTTATCTCAAAAAATTGATAAAGAGTCATTACTCAAGAGAGTCGGAAAATAGTTTGATGCAATTTGCCAATTAAATTTGAAATCTAAATTTGGCTGGAAATTGGTGTTTACATTAGCGGACTTTAGGCATCACTTTGGAAATCTTTTGTTTGCATGAGCGGACTCAGGGCTCGCTTGGGGGCTCCGATGCTTACAGTATCGGCTTGGATGTTTACAGCATCCGTTTGATGCGGACTGTGTGAAATTGATCTGGGTGGGAATAATTTAGAGGCGTGTTGACAGAAATAGGTGACCACGGATTTAACTCGGGTCTTGTCAGAGTTAATTGGAAATTGGCTCTCGGCTCAAAGTTGTTTATAAATTGGGTAAGAGCCCCTAAGTAATGTGTCATAAAACTTTGGCTCTCGGTTCAAAGTTGTTTATAAATTGGGTAAGAGCCCTTAAGTAATGTGTCATATAACTTGCACGATTTCCATTGCATTTTGTAAATCTTGAGGATTCATTGAAAATATGGTGTCTGCAATGTGACCGTTAGGGCCGGTTATGAAAACCCTCAGTGCAGTTTTCCTATGTTTATCATTCACTTATTACGTAATTTGTTTATTTCTTCCATATGTCATAATTGTTTTGTTTATCTCAATATGTCATACATTTTTTTTCATACTGTCACATAGCGGTTTCCGCTGATTCTCTTATTTGTCTTCTTTGACCTTAAATTATCGCACAGATTTGATGATTTCAGTATCACGTGAAATATTATATTTGAATTAATTGCTTCTATCTGATAATCAATGTCTTTGTTTTCGTTTGTGTTTAACTGTGATCTTAAGTTTAATTATCTGTTGAGATATTAATTGGAAAAATTTCTTATACATCTTAATTTTTTTTGTTCTTAATTCTCTAATACATTTGTCACTTGTCACTTAACTACTTTTATCTTCTGCTAGTACCGAACCGATTCCTCATTAAAATACGACTGCCTGCTGGGTTGCATTTGATTAATCATTAAAACCTCGGCCTAAGAGAATTATTGTCATTTTCGTGAAAGAGATTTTGAGATTCTAAAGAGAGTCAGAGAATAAGCGATTCAATTCTTAATTAGGTTGCAAAATTTAATAAGGTGTTTATTCTGTAAAATTGGGCTCGCTGCGGAATTGGGCGAATATTAATGATTACTTTAAATGGACTGAGATTGTTTAAAGACGGACCGCAAAGAAATTGATGATTGGGATATTGTTTATAAGTTGCAGAAGACGGGTTGCAAAGAAATATATTATGGGCTGCTATTTGTTTATATTTTGCAGAGGCTTGAAATTCATATCTGCAGAAGCTTGAAATTAATAAGAGCGTGAGAAATGTCGCTGAAGATATTCAATTAAATTGAGGACTAAGAATATTGCCGCCTAAAGTTGTTTTATAAATTGGGCAAAGAGGTCGTAATAGGTCGAACTTATTAAAAATTCAGTGCTCTTTACTTTTTATGACTATTAAAATGTTAAGCCAATTAATTTATTTATTAGTAAATAATATATGTATGAAAACTAATATCATGGTTTGATTTGATTTGATTACTTGACCTGAGAAATATTATTTCTCTACCACCTACACTAAATTAATGCGCAGCAGAATGTTTGTTCTTACATCGAATTCAAAGAAATAATATTTTAATCACATGAAAAACTTTTACATCTAGGTATACAGAAAATGACTAAAGTAATCGAAGAAAATTACTTCTTTCCAAATAGCCAACTATTAATTAAGAATATAATAAACTATTAATTAAAAAAATAATAAACAGAACACAGAAACATCAAAATGCCTTTTAAAATCACACCCAACCCTGAACATTGTCGAGACAAATTTGTGGTAGATATTTATTCATCTGAGGAAAAACGTTGCATCGAATTTATTCTTAACTCGCTACACTTGAGCAAATTAAAACAAAGGGCTGGATTGAATGCAAGAACGCGCTAATGCGGATTTTTAATCAGTTAGGTAAACCCAAATTACTAAAACCAGAAAGAGACGGAGCTTTCTCCAGCTTGGCTCTAAAGCGATGGCTTGAAGCAGAAGGAATTGAATTACAACTCAATACGGCAAAAAAAAGTGTACCAGACGTCGAAAGAGTAAATAAGACAATAAATGAAAAAAATACGTATAATCAATTCATCCGATAATGAAAAAAAAAATTAAGCAAGATAGAAACAATCCTTTACACTTACAACCATAAAATAAAACATGACACCACTAGATAAACACCTGCTCAAATATTTTTATATGCTGGGTATCCAATATTAGACACTCAAAATATTAAAGAAAAGAAAATATATGAAATAAATGAAGATCGACGGGAATTTAGCAATGACACTAGATACAGAAAAGGTCCAATTGAAAAGGGAAAGAGAATGATGAAAAGTTCGTCCAAAATTGGAAAAATTATCTTCAAAAGTATTTTTTAAACACTTTTGAGAATATTGCCAACAGTCTAATGGGATCTTGTTTTATTAAATTTTTATTTATGTTTTTTTTCTGTTTTTCAAGTAATAAATAACCAGTAAATTGTAAAACAAACTTTGTTTTAAAAATTTTATTTTTTGTCCTAATGAACAGTTTTAAATGAGTTTGTAAGCAATGTCCGATGTTCGCTCCAGAATTTTTTTGGCAGTGCTGATAAAATCTTTCCATTAATCGCTAAATTAAACTATAAATTCCTAGTTTGTTCCAAAAACAAAACTGAGCCCAACTTCGTTCTGTCACCGGCTTGTGTTTAATTGCAGCTTTTATTCTCGAATAATATCGATAAAGATATAGATGTGAGTCGTATTTGATTTGCTGGTTGTGCGACAACTGTGAGAATGTTAAATGCGCTGGCGCCGGTGTCAACTGTAGCCTCAATGATCTGATTTCCAAAATATTTTAATTTTCTTAAGCCTGTCTCGAACTTCCTATCACCCTCAAATATTTTTTCTTTTTCTACTCGACATTATGTATTGCATCTGACCGTTTAATACACCACCTGCTATGGCCATTCCGAATCCAGTGCTAAACACCATTACACACCATTTCACGAAACTAACAAGATGCCATGCAAATAACGCGGTTCTTGACTTTTATTTATTTATTTATTTAAAACAAAAATCACAAATATCTTCCCAGGCGTTGATAATTTCGGACGCAAGCAATCTTTACATTATTTACTTTTATTACTAGCCGATCAGAAAAGAAAACAAAAACAGTTTAATTTAAAAAACAAGAAAGGAAGCAAACTTATATACCCTCGCAGATTTTATATTTTGATTTATATGCCTTCATCACTAAAAACAATGAAGATCTGTCGATTTTACGCTCCATTTTTCCATCGTTTCTATGGCAGCTATATGATATTGTTGTTCGATTTTCACAAAACTGAAAGCGTAGTTATGATATAGTAAATAATTACTATATCTCAAAGGTATATTTTGATAACTAGAAAAACAGCAAACAAAATTATTTTTAATATTTATTTTTTTAATTTTTTATTTTCCTATGGGAGCTATATGATATAGATGTCCGATTTTAATTTTATTAAAACCGTAATTGCATAGAATTTAAATATTACCAAATCCCAAAGAAACAACAAAGATTCAAGCGTAGAAATGGACGGACGGACAGACGGACATGGTCAGAACGACTCTCACTAAAAATGCCGATATTTGTGTCCGAACGCATTCTATTATGTTAACTATTTACATAATCGAATACATATTGATAATTCGTCTTTGACTTTCAAAGTGAACGGTCGTGCTTTTTTTCTGCGCATCGAATTTTACATTTTGTTTTCGTTTATTCCCATCGGTGGGTTTTATCAAAACAATTTTAATTCTCTTCGGGTTTATTAAAACATAACGGATCGAATGTCTTACTACCTATAGCACAGCATGATTTTATTGATGGCCTGCTTGACATATCTCTATCTCAAGTAAACCATGTTCGAAATTCATTAGGTCGCCTACTTGATTTGTGTTTTGTATCAAATCCTGAAGGTGTGTTTCTGTCCAGAGTAGCACCACTCACGCAACCTGAAGATCCATATCACCCAACAATCGAACTTTCATTTGATACGGGTAGAGTTGTAGAAGAAAAATCAGAAAAATCCAAACGAATGCATTGTTTTCGCAAGGCAGACTTTCTGAGGCTAAATAATTTTATTTCTGGCTTTAATTGGTCTGATATTTACTTATGCATTAATATGTCCGATGCAGTTAATGTTTTTTACACTGCAATAAACTCATTTTTTAATTCCTGTGTTCCGTGGTACTATCCGTCAACTTCCAATAAATCACCTTGGTTTAGCAAAGAGTTGACACACTTAAGAAATGTAAAGTCCAGACTTTTTAGGAAATATAAAAATACCGGTTCTCAATCTGTTTTTACTAGATATTTAAGTGCTCGGTCAAGATTTACCGTGCTTAATGCTCAGTGTTATAATAGTTACTTAAACCGTTGTGAGGTCCAGTTCTCTCAGGACCCGAAACAGTTTTATAATTTTGTAAACACCAAGCGTAAATCTAATTCTTTTCCTTCCTCGCTGTCGTTCGAAAACATGACGGCAACCACAGATCAGGCAATAGCCGATTTATTTGCCCATTTTTTTCAAACGACTTACTCTACTTTAGATTATTCATCACAGCCTTATTCTTACACCATGTCCAAGACAAACCTCATATTCTGTCCCACTTTAACAGAAAGCTCTCTTCTTTTGAATCTTCTTTGTATTAAGCCTGTTTATTCGCCAGGGCCCGATGGTATTCCTGGGTGTGTGCTTAGGTATTGCGCTAGGGCCCTGTGCAAACCTCTTCACAAGTTGTTTACCTTATCTCTAGAAACCTCCCAATTCCCAAATATTTGGAAGGAATCATTTGTTATTCCTCTTTCCAAAAAAGGTAACAAGTTAGAAGCCAGCAACTACAGAGGTATTTCTAAGTTGTCAGCTATTCCTAAGCTTTTTGAAAAAATTATTACTCCTCATTTGCAGCACCTTTGCAGATCAATCATTTCTCCGTGTCAACACGGATTTATAAAACGTAGATCCACAATCACAAACCTTCTAGAGCTCACTTCATTTGTGATAAAAGGCTTCAATAGTAGTTTTGAAACAGACGTCATTTACACTGACTTTAGTAAAATATTTGACTCTGTAAATCACTTACTTCTAGTTTAAAAACTTGACCTTTTAGGTTTTCCAGTTTATCTGCTTAAATGGATTTCAAGTTATCTAAATGGCAGGGTCCTTTTAAAAAAGGGTCCTTTTTAAAAATTCAATATCTGAAATTCTCCGTGTTACCTCCGGTGTCCCACAAGGGAGCCATCTGGGTCCGTTACTTTTTACATTATTTATTAACGATCTTCCCTCAATTATAAGTCATTCTCGCGTACTTATGTACGCAGATGATGTTAAGTTGTGCCTGCAGTATAAGGACATTTCCTGCCATTTAGACTTGCAATCCGATCTAGATAATTTTCAAAACTGGTGCCGAGATAATTTACTAAATTTAAACGGTTCCAAGTGCAAGCTGATGACTTTTTATCGGACCAATCCGATATACGCGACTTACACGTTAAGTGGCAGCTCTTTGGATAGA
Source organism: Drosophila prolongata (assembly GCA_036346975.1). Taxonomy (NCBI): domain Eukaryota; kingdom Metazoa; phylum Arthropoda; class Insecta; order Diptera; family Drosophilidae; genus Drosophila; species Drosophila prolongata. Next base: position 5,313,299 of record JAYMZC010000271.1, read on the forward strand.
ATAACTCTTGTAAACGATCTTGGCGTTCTCTTGGACCCTAAACTAAAATTTTCTAATCACATTTCGTCCATGGTTAATAAAGCCAGAGGAGTGCTTTGATTTATTAAAAGGTGGTCAAAAAAATTCGATGATCCTTATTTGACTAAAACTTTATTTATTTCGCTAGTCCGTCCGATTCTGGAGTATGGGTCTCCCGTCTGGAGTCCACAATACGGAATACATATTGGTCGTATTGAATCTGTACAAAAAAACTTCCTTCTTTTTGCTTTACGGCGCCTAAACTGGGATGCAAATCTTATCTTACCTTCTTATTCTAGTAGACTTCTTTTGATTAATTTACCATCCCTAGCCAACCGTAGAACGATGCTTGGTACTATCTTTATTTATAACCTTATACATGGTGATATTGACTTGTTAAGTCGGCTAAACTTTTCTGTGCCAAGTAGATTAACTAGAAATTATGTTCCCCTAATTTTAAATCATTGCCTTGCATGAGCCTTTCAGAGTAATATGTTCTGACTATAATAGACTTTTTCCTGTAATATCAAATCTTGACTCTCTGCCGCTTCTAAAACGATTGATACTTGCTTCATTGGCACAAGATTGATCTAACTATTACTTTTTTCCACGGACCTTTACCTTTATTTTCCTATCTCGCGTCTATCTTATCGCGAATCGTGCCGTACGATACACGGCTGCGCCCCCTCGGTCGGTTGGGCGGGTAAGTAGGTCGTGGGACTTCGCGAAAAAAAAAAAAAAAAAAAAAATATTGAGTAACATTGGTTCTTAAAACTCTACAACTAGATCGACTGTAGATTTTGGCACAGGCTTAAGGATATTTAATTTGGTAAAGTGATCTCCAGCTCAATAAACACTCCTATGATCCCAGACCAATAAAATTAATTTAGACTTTTCTTTCAGTGACTAATGTCGAAGGTATAATGTTGTAATATATCTAAGCGACCGTTGATATCAGCTTGGGGCATGATCCGTTGTAATTTTAAATTTATAGGTTATTCTATGCTTTATACAATATATATCTTGTGCGAAATCAATTGCAAAATCGTTCTATATATTGTCGTAGTCAAGTTGAGCAAGAGCACCCACATTCAATGGAGCTGAGTAGGCTTTAGCTTTTTTGGTTAAATCTGTGAGAGATGATACCAACTAGTACAATTAACGTAATTCTTCAACAGATTTAGAAGAAGTATTCCTTTGACAATTTTTTGAATCTACCTGAATGGAACCGTTTTCCATCCCATAGCCTATGTAACGAACTTCATGTATACACTCACATTTATTTAAATGAATTGTCAAACCTGCATGTCAGCCACTACTTTGTGGAGTTTTATATGTTAAGTAAATGTTTTGCTGATTGTATTAGTGACAAGGGAGGATATTCTTCTTCCGATTTTGTTTTGGGATGACGTGTTATTTGCACACAAATCAAAATGTAACCCTTTTGGTTAAATATGTTTGGCGGCGACCTAATACAGAGCTCGAAAACAAACACCTAAAAGCTACGGTCATGTTATGGTTTGGTCCTGTCTGGCAACTTCTGGTGGTGCAACTTCGTTTTTATTGACGGGATTATAGATGGCAAAGATGTACCTACAAATTTTAAAGGAAAACCTGCTGCAAACTGCTGAAAAACTGGGCATACGCGATTGATTTCGCTACTACCAGGATAACGATCTCAAACACTCAGCAGCAATTGTGAAGACTTGGCTTGTCTGGAACTGCCCTCACGTGGTCGTTACACCAGCACAGTCCCCAGACTTGAATGTGATCGAAAATTTATGGGAAATATTGGACATAGCCATAAGGAAGAGGAGCAAAAATGACCTCAAAAGTGTTATCTTGGAAGAAAGGGGAAAAATTACGGTGAAGACCACTAAAATCAGAGATGAGGAAACACCAAAATATTATACTAGATGTAAAATTAGTAACAAAAAGTTGAATGAACTCCATGATATAATTAAAAAGTCAGTATTTGTAGTTTTTTTTTTGCCTTAAGTGTTAAATGACAAAATACTACCAAATATAACTGCAGTTAAATCTTTTTCATATTCCGAATGGTTTGCCAGCTTAATGATATTTAATTTGAAGTTTGCGTCTGCACGAAATAAGCTGTGAGCCACTGTATACGATATTGTTGCCCGATTTTGACAAAACTAAAAGCTTAATTTTGAAATAGTACAAAATTACTTTGTCTCAAATTAATATTTTGATAAATAGAAAACAGCATTTAAAAATTTTTTATTTTTGTTTTAAATTTTTTAATTTTTTTATGAGAGCTTTTGTAATATTTAAATACTACGGAATTGCGGGTTTAATTAAATTGTTCAGTCAAACTACGTTTTTCCCTGTGTATATTTTCATTATTATGAATTCCAGAGTCAGTGCACTCTGTTATCTTATATGTTAACTCAATTATGATAACTCAGATGAAGCTGCCAATAAATCAGTACGAAAAAGAGAGCGGAACGGAGAACATCTTTTCTTGCAAGTTACCAATTTTCACACTGCCCAGACCCTAGTTTCATGTCGCCACAAAAACGCTCGTGGATGCAACAACATTTAAATCGGACATCTATATCATATAGCTCCTAAAGGAAAATTAGGAGCTTTGAGATATAGAATTACGCTTTTAGTTCTGTCAAAATCGGACTACAATATCATAAAGCTGCCATAGAAACGATTACAAAATGCAACGCAAAATCGACATAGCTTCATGAAATTCGCCACATTTTTGTCTTTAATGGCATCGCACCATAAATTCTAGGGTAAATTTTTCAAAAAATTAAGGGCGTTCCTTTCTGAAATCTAAGGTAAGGGCAATAAAAACAAGAAAAATGTTGGATCAGTGAGCTTTTTCACTAGCGCTTACCTTTGATAGTGCCCAATTAAAATAAAACCGCACAAGATTTCAATTGAATATGCACTAATTTTATTTTAAAAGACACCAAGGCCTTAATTACAAAGTTAAATGTTTATGTTTAAGATTAATTGGTTGGGCAGGCAGATCGATTTGTCTGTGCCTTTTAACTAGCGAAAGTATAAACGAAGAGAATAGGCAGGCGATCTGCGACAGTGCCTTCAGCGAGCGAGCACAAAATCGAAACTGAACTTAAGTAGATGCTTGCCGTGGACAAAGGGCCAGACAGTGATCGGCGAAGGAATTCAAAATGAGTAGCAATTACAGTAATTGAAAGAGTTGCCACGCAGGGCAAATAGAAAAGGCAAAGCAAACATCGAGAATTCAATTTACGTTAAGATTAGAAACTTAAAAAATTTATTTAGGCTGCGGCATGACCGAACAAAAAACTTTAAAAAAAAAATAGAAAAATATTTCTTAAAAGTAGGGCATTTTACCATAAATTTTAAGGTATTTTTTCTAAAAATTAGAAAAAATGTGTAAAAAAACAAGAAAGGAAAGCTAGCTTCTGGCGGAGCCGAAGTTGATATACCCTTGCAGAATATTCTGTAAATTATATTCTCCAAAATTATTCATATGATGCATTCTTAATACTCATAAAAAATCCCAACTTCCTAACATTAAAAACACCAAAGTTAAGGCATTTCCAATCGTTCAATCGTTCGGCCGATCCTTAATAAAATTTGGTAGGTCGAATTGATTGTTTATAACACAAGTAAGAAAAAGAAAAAACAAGAAACAGGGAAGGGAGAGAAATTGTGTACAATTATTATTTATTTCAGTTCTCACAATTAAACTCCGATAAGTATCTCTATCCGAAAAAACTTATAATTTTATTCGTCCGTCGGTGGGATTGGAACCCGCGCGTGCATGTATCATTGTAGCGAGTTCCCACTGTACCGACACCAACATTGTATTACAGTGTACTTAAACAACTACAAAAGCGCCGGCCGCTAAACTTTTGCGGCCAGCCGAAATATGAATGTGCCTCAGAGCCCAACTTATGGGAAGTGCTAGTGTCAGCATATTCCCAAGGCCTGAGTGCAGACACATACAAGGCATGCATGTACAACTTCCCTCGCGCTCTCAGTGCTACCAGCACAAATACAATTGCGAGCATATACTTCGATATATATAACGGCCGCTGCCAATGTTTGCAGGCAGCGCAGCCGCAAATAGCTAGCTGTAATTCATTATTAATTTGACGATTCAATAATAAAGATCTGCCCATGGCAAATTAAAATAAAGTGACTATTCTTTTAACAAAAAATATGATAGCCTTCTTTATAACAAATTCAAAGACATCGAATGGAGCCACGGTCGAGCGCGTTGAAATCTCGGCAACACCAAGTACTATATGATGGGGCGTTAGCGAAGAATATAAGTTTAAAACATTTTTTAGAACTCGTTAAGTCGCAACTGTGAAAGTCGAAATATTTAAAATAAATTGATATTTCATTTGACAACAAATATTTTTTTATTTCTTTTCAATAAAGGGTAAAACTTTTAGTCGTTCTAAACATTACTTCTCATGTGTGTTTATAGCACAAGTACAAAAAAGTGTATGGCCCGACGGCAGTTGAAATTGAACTTGCGGTGCTTAGATTTATGGGCGCTTAGATTCCTAGGCTACTCGCCCTGTCCGAACAATTTTATGGTCAGGGTGTGATATTTTAGAAAATGGTTTCTATGTTATAGAAGTTATTTCTATATTTTGGAAATCATTTTTATTTTTTAGAAAATATTTCTATATTTTTTAAAAAATATTTCTATATTTAAGAAAACGTTTCTATTTTTTAGGTTTTTAAGGTTAATTTGAGAAAATTTTTCTATTTTTTAGGCTAAATTATTTTTTAGGGCGGTATTCCTCATATTCAGAACAAAAATTCTAAAAACAAGTACCATTTTTACTAAAATATAGATATTTTTCTTGGACATAGGGCGAGTTTAGTTAATGGCGACAATTTCTACATTTGAGAAACCCTTTCTTAATTCAAGAAAAGTTTTCTTGTTTTAAGAAAAAAAATCCTTGAAAATTGAAATCTTTTCTGGGATTTAGAAACATTTTTTTTTAGTTTTATGGCAAATTTTTAAAATGTAGGGTTAATTTTGCTATGAGTGTAGGCATTAAAATCGAAATGTAGTCGTTTTGTAATAACTACAAGGGTATATAAACTTCAGATTGCCAAAGTTTGTTTCCTTCCTTGTTAAAATTTTTTTTCTCCGATTAATCCTATGGGAGCTATATGATATAGTCCTCCGATTCGGCTTATTTCGACTTATATACTACCTGCAATAGAATGAAAACCTTTGGGCAAAGTAGCAGATAGCTTTACAACTAAGGGACTAGTTTTCTTAGAAACCGACGGAAGGACGGACGAACTGTCGGACGGACAGACGGACATGGCTAGATCGACTCTCCTGGTGATGCTGATCAATCTTTCCGAGGGTCAGTAATGTCTCCTTTACTGCGTTGCAAACTTTTCACTGAAATTATGAAATTTCGATTTTTACTTTACTGAATTCCAAATTCAAGTTCAAGCCCATATTCAAAAGCATATAACATTTTTTTAAAATTATATGTTAATTCGATAAATAATTCGTTTGTGTTAAATCTTTTTATACCCTTGCAGAGGGTATTATAATTTTGGTCAAAAGTGTGCAACGCAGTGAAGGAGACATCTCTGACCCTATAAAATATATATATTCTTGATCAGAATCACCTCCTGAGTTGATATAGACATGTCCGTCTGTCCGTCTGTCTGTCCGTCTGCCTGTTTCTACGCGAACTAGTCTCTCAGTTTTAAAGATATCGAATTGAAACTTTGCACACACCCTTCTTTCCTTTGCACGCAGTATATATGTCGGAACGGCCGGGATCGGCCAACTATATCCTATAGCTGCCATATAACTGATTGATCGGAAATGCCATAACTTTAGTGTTTGTAAAGTTAGGAAACTGGGATTTCCTATGGGTTTTATATTTGGCCAATCAATCCGACCTACCAAATTTCATAAGGATCGGCTGACTATATCCTATAGCTGCCATATAACTGATTGATCGGAAATGCCATAACTTTGGTGTTTGTAAAGTTAGAAAGTTGGGATTTTGATAGGTTTTATTTTTGGCCAATTAATCCGACCTAACAAATTTCATATGGATCAGCCGACTATATCCTATAGCTGCCATATAACTGAACGATTGGAAATGCCAGAACTTTGGTGTTTTTAAAGTTAGGAAGTTGGGATTTTTTATGAGTATTAAGAACGCATCATATGAATAATTTTGGAGAATATAATTTACAGAGTATTCTGCAAGGGTATATCAACTTCGGCTCCGCCTGAAATTAGCTTTCCTTTCTTGTTTATTTTAATGCAGCGTTTTGATGTTAACACATACATGTATATAGTAACATGTCTACACCCACATATCTACCAAATAAACATATTTATACTAAGCATTTGTCACAGTAAATAAAGAACCCCAAATCATCGGCTCCCAGGAGTCGCCAATTAATACAAATATCCTCTTGCGTTATAACCAAATGTCCCCAAACTCCAAAAAGCTTTTATGTCCCAATACTGTAAAATTGCAGACGCAGCTCAAACCTAAATCGCTCTCATGTTCAGTGCTCTCAATTTGGACACTCTCATCCCAATAGAAGGTTTGATAAGCGTTAGCGTTGTTTATAAGTTTGAGTTTTAAGTTGAATCTTGTAAGGAGCAGACCTATCTCTCCCAGTTCGCTTCTACACTATTTTGATCAATAAAGAAATGTATATTTTTTTCAATCTGTTAAATCCGGAATTTGTTATTGGCGAAGCCGGAAGGATATAACTTTTTTATACGATTATATCCTTAAAGAACCCAAATATCGTTCGTCACAGTGCAATTTAAAACCATCTGTCGCAGTGTCGGTGTGTGTCGCTATTAATACGAACGGAAACCTCAGCTTAGGTTGCGAGGTTTTTAAACAAAAAAAAAATAATAGTAAATCTTGACCCGTGTGACTGTCAAGTAACTAAAAATTAAAATTTGCAAAAACCCGTTCTTGTAAAAGTTAGTGCCTTTGGTCGTAACACAAGTGTTAGTAAAAAATAAAACACCTTAGTTCTCCCCCACCAGTGGTAAGAGACAACGTATATTAATTTTAAATCAAATTCGAAATACAAAAAAACCTTTTAAATTTGTGAAAAATTTACGAAAACTAAACAAAAACCAAAAATGGCAGAACCAGTGATATTATGGGCAGAAAACCACCTAAATCAAGCCCTGAACCAAATCAGGCAAGTGCCGCAATTGGGAGGCAACACGCTCGAACTCAGCCCGTTCACCAGGAGGATAGATTTCATCCTGGACCTGTACCCCACAACATGTATAAGCCTGGCGAGTGTATTCTTCAGTGCGATCGAAATCAAGCTTCACGGAGATGCCCAGAGGATATCTCAACTATCAACAGCCAGATGCTGGGGGGACTTAAGGAATGCCCTCATCAATGAGTACAAAACCTAGACGCCCTGCGAAGAACTACTAAGATGTTTGTATAACACCCCTTTCCTGGGTGTATAAGTAAGTTCGTTGAGGACATGAGTCCAAATCTTGTATAATATTAAATAAATTAGATTTAGAAAAAAACGCTGCAAATACAATTTTATATACAAATGCTTTTAATAATACAGTTAAAGATGTAATTATGAAAAAATTGCCAGACAGACTTTTTATGACATTGGCTAGGTTTGATATTACTAATGCTAGTAAACTAAAATGTGTAGCGCAACAAGAAGGTTGTTATGAAACATTTTATTCAGATCATACAAAGAATACACAAAGTCAAAACCAAGATTAGAGAAATTATCCCGACAAAATACTAAAAATACTAATAAACAACAAAACTACAATTTCCAAAACCAATACAAACAGCAGAATAATAATTCCCCAAATCAATATAAGCAGGCTAGTACATCTCAAGGCTAACATAAGCCAAACTATAATAAAAACAAGAAAGGAGAGCTAACTTCGGGCGGAGCCGAAGTTAATATACCCTTGCAGAATATTCTGTAAATTATATTGGTTGGCCAAAAACACCAAAGTTATGCCATTTCCAATCGTTCAGTTAGGTCGGATTGATTGGGCAAAAACCCATAGAAAATCCCAAATTCCTAACTTTACAAACACCAAAGTTATTGAAAGAGATGAGTTACCGAATTTAATAAAACAACCTTTTCAGTTGAGTTCTGTATTAAAACTGATTTTATTTTTCCTAAAATGAAATTCTTATTCTGTAGCCTACGCAGAGGCCGCGTCTGCCTGAGCGGGAGGATAATCATTTGACCCCCGCACAGGAACTTCAAGCGATTATTTTCGGTTAGGCTCAAGTGGCCTGCACTTACAGATTTCAAGTGCTAACACCGCTCCCTTGTGGGTTTAAAATTACAAATCATAGTTTATGGCTCTAGATCGATTTACAACTGTAACATGACATGCACAGAGCTCATAAAGTATTATACTTTATGTTTATTAGAGTTCGTCTGAACGTTCTGGCTAGGGCCGGCAAGATTAGGTGAATGTGTTAATTAGAATTGATTATATTTATTTTCAATAACATCGCAATACAAAATTAGTGGACTGTATTTATTCGATATATTTTATTTTGCTTAATAAATTTGACACCTTGAAACGACTTGCTATTGTAAATATTTAACATTTTAGTGAAGATTTATTTATAATATTTATTATTATTTTTTTAGCATAAAACATTTTTATATATAATAATATTTATATACAGGTAATATATTTATTATTACAATTTGCTAAAATTAGGGATGCAAGTTATCCAACCCGTGAAACCAGGCCACTTATTGCTTTTATAAACAATATTTTCAAACTCTGCATTTGCCTTTGGCTTTGAGGTCCGATCTTGGGTTTGCGCCGCTTGTCATCAGCCCACCATCAAAAAAAAGAAGGCAACCCTAAAAACTGAATATTGCATTCCCTGAACTTTCACCTACCTCAGATGATAATCCAAAATATATAACAATCGCCTCCATCAATACTGAAAATACAATTTCTCAATTCTCATGCTTCGCTGTCCACCGCGCCTTTAAAATAATCTCAAAAAACATTTTGACCATTTCGAACCTTAAGAATAGTATCCAGATCGACAAACGATTACGCTAGCGTAAAAACTTTAATCTTTCGAGTGTGACCAAAATTTTGAGAGTTCATCAGATTTAAGCGTGCTACGGTCGTACTGTCAATCAGCTGGGTTTGTTGACAAGCAGTTAAAATTCAAATATCGTATTTGCGGGAAAGAGCCTTTAAAAGATATTATCAAATACCTTGGCAAGACAAGTCTGCCGCTGTACAAAGAAATTGAAAAACAATACAATTTAAATTTAACAGTTGTTTTTTTTTATAATTTACTGATAATTATTTGCTAATTTAAAGTTCATAGCTGCACTTTTATTGACAAGAGGCACCCCAGATAGTATTAATGTTATTTTGTCCTCACATGTAAACACCTGCAATCGACTTTTGTGAGTTTTTTGAGTTTTTCCCTCCATTTCTTATAATGTTCAGTGAGAAGCGCACGCCAAAAGATTAAATTTTTTAATCTTTTCGCTAGGGTTCACGTTTCCGCAGACTGGCAACGCTATGGAATTTTCTGGTATTTTTTTCGTCGATCAGGGGACGACGTGAAAAAAAGGCCCGACGAAAAGTGAACGCCAGCTGTTTGCCTCTCGCTCTCTCTCATGACTGGCGTTCGGTTTTCGTCGATCAGGATACTAGGCTTAAGCGAAAATTAAAATTAAAGAAAACATCAGCTTCCGTTTGAATTCCAATCAATTGCGCCCTTTTGCGTTTCAAGTTCCTACCAAATTGCATCGGTCAGCCTAATTGAATTTGACAATGAGATCCAACAGTTTCATCCTAAGATTTTAATCTAAACATAAATTGAAGTTCTAAAGCTCAAAAAGAAAAGCTCCTGGTCGACGTTCATTGGATTAGATTTAGAAATGAAGAGGCAGTCCTATTTTTATCGCGATCGCGATTGGTTGACTAAAATTAGAAAGTAAACAGAAAGTGTCTTGTATTTAAAGTGTTTACGAATAAAAGGGTTATCACCAAAATAATATAATAAAAAACATGACAAGAAATTCCTAAAAATTATTTAATGAAAAATAAGTTAAATATAAACGGAGCTCGTGCGGCCAACAACTCTACATTTTTAGTGGAAAAATTAAAACATCCACCAAACGGCACAACAAAGTGGCAGTGATCGTCAACAACAATTAAATGGAAATTAATAAATGAAATAATCCATTTAAAGGCGAATTTAAAATAAAGGTGGACCGAAATCTTAAAAAAAAAAAAAAAATACAAGAACACAAAAATACAATACAAATAAATTAAAAATAAAAAATCAAATTAAATTAAAAACCGAAAACGCTTTAAATAATTGAATAATAAAAAAATTGTTTAATCAAACAAAAACTTATAACAACAAACAAAAGACAACACACTGAAACAAAATAATTAAAGAATCTTCGCTGAATCCAAGAAGGAAGATCAACCCACAACATCATAGAAGGAAGACCCCCTCGGGACAGTTTCGGGAGGAATTAATGTTCAATAATAAAAAAAAAACAAGAAAGGAAAGCTAACTTCGGGCGAAGCCGAAGTTGATATACTCTGTAATACTCTGTAAATTATATTCTTCAAAATTATTCATATGATGCATTCTTAATACTCATAAAAAATACCAACTTCCTAACTGAAGACCACTAAAATCAGAGATGAGGAAACACCAAAATATTATACTAGATGTAAAATTAGTAACAAAAAGTTGAATGAACTCCATGATATAATTAAAAAGTCAGTATTTGTAGTTTTTTTTTTGTCTTAAGTGTTAAATGACAAAATACTACCAAATATAACTGCAGTTAAGTCTTTTTCATATTCCGAATGGTTTGCCAGCTTAATGATATTTAATTTGAAGTTTGCGTCTGCACGAAATAAGCTGTGAGCCACTGTATACGATATTGTTGCCCGATTTTGACAAAACTAAAAGCTTAATTTTGAAATAGTACAAAATTACTTTGTCTCAAATTAATATTTTGATAAATAGAAAACAGCATTTAAAAATTTTTTATTTTTGTTTTAAATTTTTTAATTTTTTTATGAGAGCTTTTGTAATATTTAAATACTACGGAATTGCGGGTTTAATTAAATTGTTCAGTCAAACTACGTTTTTCCCTGTGTATATTTTCATTATTATGAATTCCAGAGTCAGTGCACTCTGTTATCTTATATGTTAACTCAATTATGATAACTCAGATGAAGCTGCCAATAAATCAGTACGAAAAAGAGAGCGGAACGGAGAACATCTTTTCTTGCAAGTTACCAATTTTCACACTGCCCAGACCCTAGTTTCATGTCGCCACAAAAACGCTCGTGGATGCAACAACATTTAAATCGGACATCTATATCATATAGCTCCTAAAGGAAAATTAGGAGCTTTGAGATATAGAATTACGCTTTTAGTTCTGTCAAAATCGGACTACAATATCATAAAGCTGCCATAGAAACGATTACAAAATGCAACGCAAAATCGACATAGCTTCATGAAATTCGCCACATTTTTGTCTTTAATGGCATCGCACCATAAATTCTAGGGTAAATTTTTCAAAAAATTAAGGGCGTTCCTTTCTGAAATCTAAGGTAAGGGCAATAAAAACAAGAAAAATGTTGGATCAGTGAGCTTTTTCACTAGCGCTTACCTTTGATAGTGCCCAATTAAAATAAAACCGCACAAGATTTCAATTGAATATGCACTAATTTTATTTTAAAAGACACCAAGGCCTTAATTACAAAGTTAAATGTTTATGTTTAAGATTAATTGGTTGGGCAGGCAGATCGATTTGTCTGTGCCTTTTAACTAGCGAAAGTATAAACGAAGAGAATAGGCAGGCGATCTGCGACAGTGCCTTCAGCGAGCGAGCACAAAATCGAAACTGAACTTAAGTAGATGCTTGCCGTGGACAAAGGGCCAGACAGTGATCGGCGAAGGAATTCAAAATGAGTAGCAATTACAGTAATTGAAAGAGTTGCCACGCAGGGCAAATAGAAAAGGCAAAGCAAACATCGAGAATTCAATTTACGTTAAGATTAGAAACTTAAAAAATTTATTTAGGCTGCGGCATGACCGAACAAAAAACTTTAAAAAAAAAATAGAAAAATATTTCTTAAAAGTAGGGCATTTTACCATAAATTTTAAGGTATTTTTTCTAAAAATTAGAAAAAATGTGTAAAAAAACAAGAAAGGAAAGCTAGCTTCTGGCGGAGCCGAAGTTGATATACCCTTGCAGAATATTCTGTAAATTATATTCTCCAAAATTATTCATATGATGCATTCTTAATACTCATAAAAAATCCCAACTTCCTAACATTAAAAACACCAAAGTTAAGGCATTTCCAATCGTTCAATCGTTCGGCCGATCCTTATAAAATTTGGTAGGTCGAATTGATTGTTTATAACACAAGTAAGAAAAAGAAAAAACAAGAAACAGGGAAGGGAGAGAAATTGTGTACAATTATTATTTATTTCAGTTCTCACAATTAAACTCCGATAAGTATCTCTATCCGAAAAAACTTATAATTTTATTCGTCCGTCGGTGGGATTGGAACCCGCGCGTGCATGTATCATTGTAGCGAGTTCCCACTGTACCGACACCAACATTGTATTACAGTGTACTTAAACAACTACAAAAGCGCCGGCCGCTAAACTTTTGCGGCCAGCCGAAATATGAATGTGCCTCAGAGCCCAACTTATGGGAAGTGCTAGTGTCAGCATATTCCCAAGGCCTGAGTGCAGACACATACAAGGCATGCATGTACAACTTCCCTCGCGCTCTCAGTGCTACCAGCACAAATACAATTGCGAGCATATACTTCGATATATATAACGGCCGCTGCCAATGTTTGCAGGCAGCGCAGCCGCAAATAGCTAGCTGTAATTCATTATTAATTTGACGATTCAATAATAAAGATCTGCCCATGGCAAATTAAAATAAAGTGACTATTCTTTTAACAAAAAATATGATAGCCTTCTTTATAACAAATTCAAAGACATCGATTGGAGCCACGGTCGAGCGCGTTGAAATCTCGGCAACACCAAGTACTATATGATGGGGCGTTAGCGAAGAATATAAGTTTAAAACATTTTTTAGAACTCGTTAAGTCGCAACTGTGAAAGTCGAAATATTTAAAATAAATTGATATTTCATTTGACAACAAATATTTTTTTATTTCTTTTCAATAAAGGGTAAAACTTTTAGTCGTTCTAAACATTACTTCTCATGTGTGTTTATAGCACAAGTACAAAAAAGTGTATGGCCCGACGGCAGTTGAAATTGAACTTGCGGTGCTTAGATTTATGGGCGCTTAGATTCCTAGGCTACTCGCCCTGTCCGAACAATTTTATGGTCAGGGTGTGATATTTTAGAAAATGGTTTCTATGTTATAGAAGTTATTTCTATATTTTGGAAATCATTTTTATTTTTTAGAAAATATTTCTATATTTTTTAAAAAATATTTCTATATTTAAGAAAACGTTTCTATTTTTAGGTTTTTAAGGTTAATTTGAGAAAATTTTTCTATTTTTTAGGCTAAATTATTTTTTAGAGGGCGGTATTCCTCATATTCAGAACAAAAATTCTAAAAACAAGTACCATTTTTACTAAAATATAGATATTTTTCTTGGACATAGGGCGAGTTTAGTTAATGGCGACAATTTCTACATTTGAGAAACCCTTTCTTAATTCAAGAAAAGTTTTCTTGTTTTAAGAAAAAAAAATCCTTGAAAATTGAAATCTTTTCTGGGATTTAGAAAAATTTTTTTTTAGTTTTATGGCAAATTTTTAAAATGTAGGGTTAATTTTGCTATGAGTGTAGGCATTAAAATCGAAATGTAGTCGTTTTGTAATAACTACAAGGGTATATAAACTTCAGATTGCCAAAGTTTGTTTCCTTCCTTGTTAAAATTTTTTTTCTCCGATTAATCCTATGGGAGCTATATGATATAGTCCTCCGATTCGGCTTATTTCGACTTATATACTACCTGCAATAGAATGAAAACCTTTGGCAAAGTAGCAGATAGCTTTACAACTAAGCGACTAGTTTTCTTAGAAACCGACGGAAGGACGGACGAACTGTCGGACGGACAGACGGACATGGCTAGATCGACTCTCCTGGTGATGCTGATCAATCTTTCCGAGGGTCAGTAATGTCTCCTTTACTGCGTTGCAAACTTTTCACTGAAATTATGAAATTTCGATTTTTACTTTACTGAATTCCAAATTCAAGTTCAAGCCCATATTCAAAAGCATATAACATTTTTTTAAAATTATATGTTAATTCGATAAATAATTCGTTTGTGTTAAATCTTTTTATACCCTTGCAGAGGGTATTATAATTTTGGTCAAAAGTGTGCAACGCAGTGAAGGAGACATCTCCGACCCTATAAAGTATATATATTCTTGATCAGAATCACCTCCTGAGTTGATATAGACATGTCCGTCTGTCCGTCTGTCTGTCCGTCTGCCTGTTTCTACGCGAACTAGTCTCTCAGTTTTAAAGATATCGAATTGAAACTTTGCACACACCCTTCTTTCCTTTGCACGCAGTATATATGTCGGAACGGCCGGGATCGGCCGACTATATCCTATAGCTGCCATATAACTGATTGATCGGAAATGCCATAACTTTAGTGTTTGTAAAGTTAGGAAACTGGGATTTCCTATGGGTTTTATATTTGGCCAATCAATCCGACCTACCAAATTTCATAAGGATCGGCTGACTATATCCTATAGCTGCCATATAACTGATTGATCGGAAATGCCATAACTTTGGTGTTTGTAAAGTTAGAAAGTTGGGATTTTTGATAGGTTTTATTTTTGGCCAATTAATCCGACCTAACAAATTTCATATGGATCAGCCGACTATATCCTATAGCTGCCATATAACTGAACGATTGGAAATGCCAGAACTTTGGTGTTTTTAAAGTTAGGATGTTGGGATTTTTTATGAGTATTAAGAACGCATCATATGAATAATTTTGGAGAATATAATTTACAGAGTATTCTGCAAGGGTATATCAACTTCGGCTCCGCCTGAAATTAGCTTTCCTTTCTTGTTTATTTTAATGCAGCGTTTTGATGTTAACACATACATGTATATAGTAACATGTCTACACCCACATATCTACCAAATAAACATATTTATACTAAGCATTTGTCACAGTAAACAAAGAACCCCAAATCATCGGCTCCCAGGAGTCGCCAATTAATACAAATATCCTCTTACGTTATAACCAAATGTCCCCAAACTCCAAAAAGCTTTTATGTCCCAATACTGTAAAATTGCAGACGCAGCTCAAACCTAAATCGCTCTCATGCTCAGTGCTCTCAATTTGGACACTCTCATCCCAATAGAAGGTTTGATAAGCGTTAGCGTTGTTTATAAGTTTGAGTTTTAAGTTGAATCTTGTAAGGAGCAGACCTATCTCTCCCAGTTCGCTTCTACACTATTTTGATCAATAAAGAAATGTATATTTTTTTCAATCTGTTAAATCCGGAATTTGTTATTGGCGAAGCCGGAAGGATATAACTTTTTTATACGATTATATCCTTAAAGAACCCAAATATCGTTCGTCACAGTGCAATTTAAAACCATCTGTCGCAGTGTCGGTGTGTGTCGCTATTAATACGAACGGAAACCTCAGCTTAGGTTGCGAGGTTTTTAAACAAAAAAAAAATAATAGTAAATCTTGACCCGTGTGACTGTCAAGTAACTAAAAATTAAAATTTGCAAAAACCCGTTCTTGTAAAAGTTAGTGCCTTTGGTCGTAACACAAGTGTTAGTAAAAAATAAAACACCTTAGTTCTCCCCCACCAGTGGTAAGAGACAACGTATATTAATTTTAAATCAAATTCGAAATACAAAAAAAACCTTTTAAATTTGTGAAAAATTTACGAAAACTAAACAAAAACCAAAAATGGCAGAACCAGTGATATTATGGGCAGAAAACCACCTAAATCAAGCCCTGAACCAAATCAGGCAAGTGCCGCAATTGGGAGGCAACACGCTCGAACTCAGCCCGTTCACCAGGAGGATAGATTTCATCCTGGACCTGTACCCCACAACATGTATAAGCCTGGCGAGTGTATTCTTCAGTGCGATCGAAATCAAGCTTCACGGAGATGCCCAGAGGATATCTCAACTATCAACAGCCAGATGCTGGGGGGACTTAAGGAATGCCCTCATCAATGAGTACAAAACCTAGACGCCCTGCGAAGAACTACTAAGATGTTTGTATAACACCCCCTTTCCTGGGTGTATAAGTAAGTTCGTTGAGGACATGAGTCCAAATCTTGTATAATATTAAATAAATTAGATTTAGAAAAAAACGCTGCAAATACAATTTTATATACAAATGCTTTTAATAATACAGTTAAAGATGTAATTATGAAAAAATTGCCAGACAGACTTTTTATGACATTGGCTAGGTTTGATATTACTAATGCTAGTAAACTAAAATGTGTAGCGCAACAAGAAGGTTGTTATGAAACATTTTATTCAGATCATACAAAGAATACACAAAGTCAAAACCAAGATTAGAGAAATTATCCCGACAAAATACTAAAAATACTAATAAACAACAAAACTACAATTTCCAAAACCAATACAAACAGCAGAATAATAATTCCCCAAATCAATATAAGCAGGCTAGTACATCTCAAGGCTAACATAAGCCAAACTATAATAAAACAAGAAAGGAGAGCTAACTTCGGGCGGAGCCGAAGTTAATATACCCTTGCAGAATATTCTGTAAATTATATTGGTTGGCCAAAAACACCAAAGTTATGCCATTTCCAATCGTTCAGTTAGGTCGGATTGATTGGGCAAAAACCCATAGAAAATCCCAAATTCCTAACTTTACAAACACCAAAGTTATTGAAAGAGATGAGTTACCGAATTTAATAAAACAACCTTTTCAGTTGAGTTCTGTATTAAAACTGATTTTATTTTTCCTAAAATGAAATTCTTATTCTGTAGCCTACGCAGAGGCCGCGTCTGCCTGAGCGGGAGGATAATCATTTGACCCCCGCACAGGAACTTCAAGCGATTATTTTCGGTTAGGCTCAAGTGGCCTGCACTTACAGATTTCAAGTGCTAACACCGCTCCCTTGTGGGGTTTAAAATTACAAATCAATAGTTTATGGCTCTAGATCGATTTACAACTGTAACATGACATGCACAGAGCTCATAAAGTATTATACTTTATGTTTATTAGAGTTCGTCTGAACGTTCTGGCTAGGGCCGGCAAGATTAGGTGAATGTGTTAATTAGAATTGATTATATTTATTTTCAATAACATCGCAATACAAAATTAGTGGACTGTATTTATTCGATATATTTTATTTTGCTTAATAAATTTGACACCTTGAAACGACTTGCTATTGTAAATATTTAACATTTTAGTGAAGATTTATTTATAATATTTATTATTATTTTTTTAGCATAAAACATTTTTATATATAATAATATTTATATACAGGTAATATATTTATTATTACAATTTGCTAAAATTAGGGATGCAAGTTATCCAACCCGTGAAACCAGGCCACTTATTGCTTTTATAAACAATATTTTCAAACTCTGCATTTGCCTTTGGCTTGAGGTCCGATCTTGGGTTTGCGCCGCTTGTCATCAGCCCACCATCAAAAAAAAAGAAGGCAACCCTAAAAACTGAATATTGCATTCCCTGAACTTTCACCTACCTCAGATGATAATCCAAAATATATAACAATCGCCTCCATCAATACTGAAAATACAATTTCTCAATTCTCATGCTTCGCTGTCCACCGCGCCTTTAAAATAATCTCAAAAAACATTTTGACCATTTCGAACCTTAAGAATAGTATCCAGATCGACAAACGATTACGCTAGCGTAAAAACTTTAATCTTTCGAGTGTGACCAAAATTTTGAGAGTTCATCAGATTTAAGCGTGCTACGGTCGTACTGTCAATCAGCTGGGTTTGTTGACAAGCAGTTAAAATTCAAATATCGTATTTGCGGGAAAGAGCCTTTAAAAGATATTATCAAATACCTTGGCAAGACAAGTCTGCCGCTGTACAAAGAAATTGAAAAACAATACAATTTAAATTTAACAGTTGTTTTTTTTATAATTTACTGATAATTATTTGCTAATTTAAAGTTCATAGCTGCACTTTTATTGACAAGAGGCAACCCCAGATAGTATTAATGTTATTTTGTCCTCCACATGTAAACACCTGCAATCGACTTTTGTGAGTTTTTTGAGTTTTTCCCCTCCATTTCTTATAATGTTCAGTGAGAAGCGCACGCCAAAAGATTAAATTTTTTTAATCTTTTCGCTAGGGTTCACGTTTCCTCCGCAGACTGGCAACGCTATGGAATTTTCTGGTATTTTTTTCGTCGATCAGGGGACGACGTGAAAAAAAGGCCCGACGAAAAGTGAACGCCAGCTGTTTGCCTCTCGCTCTCTCTCATGAACTGGCGTACGGTTTTCGTCGATCTGGATACTAGGCTTTAGAGATGGAAATTTAATTATGCTAGTTAAACCTCAAGCACTCAGTTAAAGTCTTCGACTCCGAGTGTGCCCTACCACCCATTCCCAAACAAATGCACAAAAATCTGCTGTGCCAATTGCTCTGGCGAGTATTCGGCCTCTTCCCGACCATTCCCTAAGTACCAAGAAAAAAGGGAAATACTCAAAGTAAAATCAGTCAGAAAATGCACTATGCGTAAGGCCAAAACCATATTCAAAACAACTTCACATAACTCGGTTAATACCGCTTCATATTCTTCAGTAGCCAAAACATCACATCAACGTAGCGAAAAACGCAAACCAAAACAAAAATGACAAATTTAAATAGCTTCCACCGATGAAGCCCCGAAAAAAACCCCTTCCCCCTCCCCTTCCCATTCTCCGATTCCCCTATCCCCACAACCCCTTATCAGCCAAGCAATCCACTTCACTTGCTCATAACAAGTAAAACTTGTCTCCTGCATCACATTTGCCTTTGGCTTTGAGGTCCGATCTTGGTTCCCCAACTAAGTTAAAACAATCAAATTAAAGTAAACATCAGTTTCCGTTCGAAGCCCAATCAATTGCTAATTGAATTTCACAATGCAAATGCAACAGTTCCATCTTAAAGCCTAGTATCCAGATCGACAAACGATTACGCTAGCGTAAAAACTTTAAATCTTTCCAGTGTGACCAAAAGTTTGAGAATTTATCAGATTTAAGCGTGCTACGGTCAGCTGGGTTTGTTGACAAGCAGTGTAAAATTCAAATATCGTATTTGCGGGAAAGAGCCTTTAAAAGATATTATCAACCTACCTTGGCAAAACAAGTCTGCCGCTGTACAAAGAAATTAAAAAACAATACAATTTAAATTTATCAGTTGTTTTTTTTTAATTTACTGATAATTATTTGCTAATTTAAAGTTCATAGCTGCACTTTTATGGTGTTTTTTCGTACATTCTGGAACTAAAAAACATTTTGCTCTGACAAAGAGGCACCCCAGATAGTATTAATGTTATTTTGTCCTCACATGTAAACACCTGCAATCGACTTTTGTGAGTTTTTTGAGTTTTTTCCCTCCATTTCCTTATAATGTTCAGTGAGAAGCGCACGCCAAAGATTAAATTTTTTAATCTTTTCGCTAGGGTTCACGTTTCCTCGCAGACTGGCAAACGCTATGGAAATTTTCTGGTATTTTTTTCGTCGATCAGGGGACGACGTGAAAAAAAAGGCCCGACGAAAAGTGAACGCCAGCTGTTTGCCTCTCGCTCTCTCTCATCATGACTGGCGTTCGGGTTTCGTCGATCAGGATACTAGGCTTTAAGCGAAAATTAAAATTAAAGAAAACATCAGCTTCCGTTTGAATTCCAATCAATTGCGCCCTTTTGCGTTTCAAGTTCCTACCATCAATTGCATCGGTCAGCCTAATTGAATTTGACAATGAGATCCAACAGTTTTCATCCTAAAGATTTTAATCTAAACATAAATTGAAGTTCTAAAGCCTCAAAAAGAAAAGCTCCTGGTCGACGTTCATTGGATTAGATTTAGAAATGAAGAGGCAGTCCTATTTTTATCGCGATCGCGATTGGTTGACTAAAATTAGAAAGTAAACAGAAAGTGTCTTGTATTTAAAGTGTTTACGAATAAAAGGGTTATCACCAAAATAATATAATAAAAAAACATGACAAGAATTCCTAAAATTATTAATGAAAAATAAGTTAAATATAAACGGAGCTCGTGCGGGCCAACAACTCTACATTTTTAGTGGAAAAATTAAAACATCCACCAAACGGCACAACAAAGTGGCAGTGAAATGGAAATTAATAAATGAAATAATCCATTAAAGGCGAATTTAAATAAAGGTGGACCCGAAATCTTAAAAAAAAAAAAAAACCAGAACACAAAATACAATACAAATAAATTAAAAAATAAAAAATCAAATTAAAATTAAAAACCGAAAACGCTTTAAATAATTGAATAATAAAAAAATTGTTTAATCAACAAAAACTTATAACAACAAACAAAAGACAACACAACTGAAACAAAATAATTAAAGAATCTTCGCTGAATCCAAGAGGAAGATCAACCCACAACATCATAGAAGGAAGACCCCCTCGGACGTTTCGGGAGGAATTAATGTTCATAATAAAAAAAAACAAGAAAGGAAACTAACTTCGGGCGAAGCCGAAGTTGATATACTCTGTAATACTCTGTAAATTATTATTCTTCAAAATTATTCATATGATGCATTCTTAATACTCATAAAAATACCAACTTCCTAACTTTAAAACAAGAGAGAACGCTATAGTCGGGTGCCCCGACTATCAGATACCCGTTACTCAGGTAAAGGGAGAGCGAGGGAGATAGAAACTTTGATCACGCATAACTTTTTAAACGAATGGTCCGATTTGAAAAATTTCTTCTAAATTTCGATAGGTATTGATAACAAAATAAAACTGCATTTTTACTTTTGCGAAATATTTAAAATTTTTTAAAATCGTATATAAGCGATTGTGGGCGTTAAAGGGGGCGTGGCACCATTTTGAAACAAACTTGCGCTGCGTAGGAACTTCTAAAATCTACATGCAAAATGCCAATCTTCTAGCTTTTAATAGTTTTCCGAGATCTCACGTTCATACGGACAGACGACGGACAGACAGACGGACAGACGGACATGGCTAGATCGACTCGGCTAGTGATCCTGATCAAGAATATATATACTTTAATAGGGTCGAAAACGCTTCCTTCTAGCTGTTACATACTTTTGCACGAATACAATATACCCTTTTACTCTACGAGTAACGGGTATAAACACCAAAGTTATGGCATTTTCAATCGTTCAGTTATATGGCAGCTATAGGATTATAGTCGGTCAATCTTATGAAATGGTAGGGTATGTAAGACTGATTGATTGGCCAAAATAAAAAAAAGATCCCAGCTTCCTAACTTTACAAAACACCAAAAGTTATGGCATTTCCGATCAAGTCAGTTGTATGGTAGCTATAGAATATAGTCGGCTGATTCCGGGCCGTTTCCGACTTATATACTGGCGTGAGAAAGAAGGGTGTGTGCAAGTTAAAATTCGATATCTTTAAAACTGAGAGACTTGTTTGCGTAGAAACAGACAGACGGACATACGGACAGGGCTATATCACTCAGGAGGTATCCTGAGTCAAGAATATATATACTTTATAGGGTCGGAGATGTCTCCTTCACTGCGAGGGTATAATAAATAAAGATTATAATTTAAGATTAGGGAATTGGGAAAAAATATAAAAAATTTAAACATTGATAAAAATAGTAAGTTAAATCGCGAATCTAGATTTAATACATAATAAAAACAATCTGGAAGATTTAATAAATAGCTTTGATGAATTAAATTTAAAAATGGCAACCGGAGGTTCAGCACCAAATTTTTTGCAGTAAGCCACAGCGGGCGGCTTAACAGTAGAATTAATAAATAGATTAATAAATGTTCAGTTGAATGAAGTGACTAGGAAAATAGAAGGTTTCGAAGGAAGGTTAGCCACAGATGCAAACACTGTGGAGGATTATAAAATTCAAGCAATTGACCCATTGAAGAGGTAAAATCTTGACCAAATTCACCGGGGAACCAAACAACGCAATACGTAGGATGGAGGGAAGCTGCAGAAAATGGAAAGAGTCTTTATAAAATTCAAAGTGAACAATATTTTATTGCCTTAACAATTTTTTCGAAATAAAATTATGGGAGCTGCCCATGATGCTCTTACCAATCATGGCACCGTTTTAAATTTTCAAGCAATCTTATCTAGATTGGACTTTATATATAACGATAAACGACCAATACATATTCTCGAGTCAGAACTAAGTATCCTCAGGCAGGGACGAATGACAGTTACAGAATATTATAATGAAGTCAATAAAAAAATGACTTTATTAATAAACAAAACCATAATGACATACGGAAAGGACAGCGTAAACCCTTAAACCAGTTTAAGCTACAATTGCTATTAGCAACGGGGAGATATACAATACATGAGTCGGTTAAGGGTTAAGTATTAAAAATTTGTTTTTTTCTGAATGCACAACATCTTGAGAATATTGTGTTAAAGTTTTAGATCGATCCGAATAAAGCTTCCGAACTTATGGGCAGTTGAACGTAGGTAAGTTAGCTCGTTTTGTATGGGTGTCCAAAACTTTAAAACGCTCTCTTGAAAAGTTACCCTTTTCAAAGTCGGTGTACACGCTCCTGCAGAATCTATCGGACGGATCGTTTTGAAATTTTGCACAGTTGTTCTCAACTATAATTCCTCAGGTAACGCTGTCGATTTTTTTTTTTTTTTTGAAAAATTCATTATTGGATCAACAAATATCTCGACGTTTTAGGCGAAAATCGGTGTTTTTGACTTTCAAGTGCCTTAAAAAATCGAAAAAAAATAAAAAATTCGGCAGCGTTACCTGAGGAATCTTGTTCTTTAACTAATGCATTGGATTTTTTCATTTCGGATGATTCTGTGACCGGTTATCGTGTACAGCGCAAAAACATCTTTTCGTCGAGGCGCCGCCGGAGATTGCCTGTATCTCAGTCCCCCCCCTTAATATATTCGAAAATACCAGACATATAAAAGAATTTGAAACTCCCGAAAATTTGATATCAATCTTAAGGGAATATATTCCTTCTAATTAACAGTAGGTATTCATTGTACTTTAGAAGACTTTTATAGAATTCAAAAACCACTTAAAGATAATTTATGAATAAATTTTTGTATACAGAATACTTGTCCAAGATGTAGAAAATTCTGAAGACGGAGCACTTATAACAGAAGACACACATTGTAGAGCGCACAGGGGACTAGACGAAAATTATAAACAAATCAGTAGATTGTATTATTGGCCAAACTTACTTACAAAACTAAAAGAATATATTAAAAATTGTAAAATTTGCAACGAAAACAAATATAACAGACATCCAATTAAAAATTCCAATTGGAGAAGCCACAATCCCAAGTAAAGAAGGCGAAATTTACTCATTGATATATATTACGCGCGAAGTCTTACTTTCATAAATTGTATTGACGCTTACTCAAAATTTCTAGTAGTAAAATAAATCCAAAATAAATTAAATATCGAAAACAAAAGTAATGGAACTTCTTCAACAATTTCCACAAGCCAAAGTAAAATTGACCGAAAACGAACCGAGCTTTACCTCGGCCCAATTTAAATCTTTTGCACAAAGGTGCGGTTTAACTTTACATTATGCAGACCCGAGGCACAGTACCTCAAACGGACAAGTTGAAAGGGCACATTCTACATTAACAGAATTAGCTCGCTGCATTAAAGAAGAATTTAATTTAATTTAATAAGAGCCGCTCAAGAATATAATCAGAGCATTCATTCAACAACCAACCAAAAACCTTTTGACGTACTATAATAAAATAGAGCACGATAACATTCCTCAAATTTTAAAAAATACACCAGAAAAAAAGGTAGAAATACATAATGAAAACCGAAAAGACAAAGATTATCATGTAGGACAGGTAGTTTATGAGAAGAAACACGGAGAAAGAAATATACTTAAAACTAGATATAAACAAGAAAGGAAAGCTAACTTCGGGCGGAGCCGAAGTTGATATACCCTTGCAGAATACTCTGTAAATTATATTCTCCAAAATTATTCATATGATGCATTCTTAATACTCATAAAAAATCCCAACTTCCTAACTTTAAAAACACCAAAGTTATGGCGTTTCCTATCGTTCAGTTATATGGCAGCCTATAGGATATAGTCGGCCGATCCATATGAAATTTGGTATGTCGGATTAATTGGCCAAAAATAAAACCCATAGGAAATCCAAACTTTCTAACTTTACAAACACCAAAGTTATGGCATTTCCGATCAATCAGTTATATGGCAGCTATACAATATAGTCAGCCGATCCTTATGAAATTTGGTAGGTCGGATTGATTGGCCAAATATAAAACCCATAGGAAATCCCAACTTCCTAACTTTACAAACACCAAAGTTATGGCATTTCCGATCAATCAGTTATATGGCAGCTATAGGATATAGTCGGCCGATACATATGAAATTTGGTATGTCGGATTAATTGGCCAAAAATAAAACCCATAGCAAATCCCAACTTTCTAACTTTACAAACACCAAAGTTATGGCATTTCCGATCAATCAGTTATGGCAGCTATACAATATAGTTGGCCGATCCTTATGAAATTTGGTAGGTCGGATTGATTGGCCAAATATAAAACCCATAGGAAATCCCAACTTCCTAACTTTACAAACACCAAAGTTATGGCATTTCCGATCAATCAGTTATATAGCAGCTATAGGATATAGTCGGCCGATCCTTATGAAATTTGGTAGGTCGGAGTGATTGGCCAAATAGAAAACCAATAGGAAATCCCAACTTCCTAACTTTACAAACACCAAAGTTATGGCATTTCCGATCAATCAGTTATATGGCAGCTATAGGATATAGTCGGCCGATCCTTATGAAATTTGGTAGGTCGGATTGATTGGCCAAATATAAAACCCATAGGAAATCCCAACTTCCTAACTTTACAAACACCAAAGTAATGGCATTTCCGATCAATCAGTTATATGGCAGCTATAGGATATAGTCGGCCGATCCTTATGAAATTTGGTAGGTCGGAGTGATTGGCCAAATAGAAAACCAATAGAAATCCCAGCTTCCTAACTTTACAAACACCAAAGTTATGGCATTTCCGATCAATCAGTTATATGGCAGCTATAGGATATAGTTATCCGATCCCGGCCGTTCCGACATATATACTGCGTGCAAAGGAAAGAAGGGTGTGTGCAAAGTTTCAATTCGATATCTTTAAAACTAGTTCGCGTAGAAACAGACAGACGGACAGACAGACGGACATGGCTATATCAACTCAGGAGGTGATCCTGATCAAGAATATATATACTTTATAGGGTCGGAGATGTCTCCTTCACTGCGTTGCACACTTTTGACCAAAATTATAATACCCTCTGCAAGGGTATAAAAACAAGTAGTTAAAGAAAATTTTCCTAACAAAATAATAATCAACAATAGAAATAGGATTATTCACAAAGATAATATAAAATTCTAAATATTTATATCTTACTTTTTTTACCTTTTCCAGAAAATGTTTTATAGGTGCTCATATAACACCTTATTTTATTAACAAAATCAGAAATAATTGACTACACAAGTCACGAGAATCTTTTATTCAAGGACAATAAAGACGTATTGACTTACGATTCATACGCAGATTTATTCCACGTAACTAACTTAAGTTTTTATAAAGAAATAATAAAATTGGAATCAGATAATATAAAAGGGATACTAATAAAAGGTCACAATGGGAAATTAATATGACATAGAAGTAATCGAATTAATTTTCTCACATTATATCAAATAGATCAAAAAGAGGTATAAATGAGTTAGGCACTGTATGGAAATGGTTAGCTGGAACCCCGGTCATGATGATTTTATTAAATATAATAAAAAAATAATAATAAGCAATCTATTATCAATTCCAAATTGTTCAAAGAAATTGAATCTCTTTCTGATGATTTTAAAAATGTTTTTATTGATCAAGATTTACCACTGCGAAAACATCGTTTACGATTACTAACATTTGATCTGCAAAATTTAATTGACACAATCACACTAGCAAAAATTGATGTTTTTAATACCAAAATTTTAAAAGATGACATCATGGAAATATTAAAACATGAACAAAACCAGTAATTATCGCTGACTTAATGGACATCTCTGTTTTTAAAATCGCACTGCATAAAGAACTTTTAATAATTTATATAAAATACCCAATAATTAAAATAGATGCGAAATTTATCACGCTAGAGCGATTTCCCAAAACGATGGGAAACTAGTATTAACAATCAAGTCGCAAAATGGCAAATATGTTTTATGAAATGTCTAACTTTAAGAACGAACTTTTTAATAATTATTGCACTTTAATTAAGGAAAAAACTTGTTTTACCCGATTATTAAATGGAGAGAAATCGACTTGTAAAAAATAAGAGAAAAAATAAAAAAATAGACACCAGACAAGATGGTGCCATTCTTATAAATGGTAACAATATTGTTAACACTCCCATTTAAACGTTATTTTTAATTTAACATTAACATTTAATGGTACAACCAATATTAATAATATCTCATATACCAATTTGGAAAACAAAATTCTTGACTACATAACTACGAACCACTTCAAAAATTATGAAATATCCGATTATATATTATCAAATAACTCGGAACTTTCTTAGATATATAAACATTTTAAATCCTTTTATTAAAATTAATAATACTAAAATATCACTTACCTTTATATTATTAATTTTAATCATTATATATTTGATTTTTTTACTTATTATAAAATACAAAAATGCTATATTATTTGTAACCAAAAAAAACGGCCAGAACCAGAAAAATCTATTAACCAAGAAAATTTTTAACAGAATTAAGAGATCAATTAAATGAATTTCATAAATCGGGACGATCCATTTAGAAGGGGAGAGTTATCAACCCGTGAAACCAGGCCACTTACGGCTTTTATAAACAATATTTTCAAACTCTGCATTTGCCTTTGTCTTTGCCTTTGGCTTTGAGGTCCGATCTTGGTTCCCCAACTAAGTTAAACAAATCAAAATTAAAGTAAACATCAGCTTCCGTTTGAATCCTAATCAATTGCGCCCTTTTGCATTATAAGTTCCCACCAAATTGCATCGGTCAGCATAATTGAATTTCACAATGAGATGCAACAGTTTCATCCTAAGCTTTTAGTCTAAACATAAATTGAAGTTCTAAAGTTCAAAAAAAAGCTCCTGACCGAGGTTCATTGGATTAGATTAGAAATGAAGAGGCAGTCCTATTTTTATCACGCGACCGAGATCGGTTGACAAAAATTAGAAAGTAAAAAGAAAGTGTCTTGTATTTAAAGTGTTTAAGAATAAAAGGTTTATAGACATCCGATCCGGTCGATTTTCAAACTTGATCTGCGTACACATGTTCATAGTATAAAGTATATATATTCTTAATCAGGATCGCGTCCTGAGTTGATATAAGCATGTCCGTTTGTCCGCCCGTCTGTCCGTCTGTCTGTTTCTACGCGAACTAGTCTCTCAGTTTTAAAGATATCGAATTGAAACTTTGCATACACCCTTCGTTCCTTTACACGCAGTATATAAGTCGGAACGGCCGGGATCGGCCAAATATTTTCTATTTTAAAGTTAGGAAGTTGGGATTTTTTATGGGTTTTATTTTTGGTCAATCAATCCGACCTACTATATCCTACAGCTGCTATATAACTGAACGATTGGAAATGCCATAATTTTGGGGTTTGTAAAATTAGGAAGTTGGGATTATTTACGAGTATTAAGAATGCATCATATAAATAATTTTGGAGAATATAATTTACAGAATATTCTGCAAGGGTATTTCAACTTCGGCTCCGCCGGAAGTTAGCTTTCCTTTCTTGTTATATTTTACAATCAATCTCCCGCTCTCGCTTCAGCGGAGTAAGGGCGGGAGCGCGGCTTTAGGTTTTAAGTCAAGTGTCTCATGTATGCAGCCGAATAAAACACATTGAATTACACCACGACGCCCCCGACTTCTTAATTTTCGTCTCCATTTACGTTTGCGCCGTGTTCTTTTTGTGGAAAGAACGCCCCCCTACATTTTGGTCCATTCGAACCGGATAAGGATATCCTTCTGCCCTTCGACCAGCAGCTCCGGTGATTTTTCCCGCAAAAAAGATAAGTACGAGCATTTTCCGACTACCTCTCTCTCTACCGGTCTCTCACCGGTCTTCAGTGGTTCGAACATTGAATTTCGTTCACACTGCAGCAAGATCAATTTTTTCTTGTCAACTCGTCCGAGTTTTTCCCGACCAACGGCAGTCATTCCTTCAACGCCTTCAATGCGTCGCCATACTCCTTGCCGTTTATTTTTTGTTCCCCGTTGTACATCAACTTGCCAACGGTTATCAGTCAATAGCCAGTTGAAAATCCTCTTCAACATTCAGCAGTACCCCAAGAGTCCGGAGCCGCTCTGAAAGAGCTGCAAGGCACAATCCAAAGTTGCCTGACGAGACTTGGGATTGTCGAGACATGGGATTGTCTCCTGGTGTATATGGTTTCTTTAAAGCTTCCCAAAATCACGCTTTCGATGTGGGAGCAATCCATTCACAACAAGGCTGAGATTCCAACATGGAATGAGTTAGACTCGTTCCTGACAGGGCGTCATCGCACTCTGGAGGCTATCGATGACATCAGGCCTAGCATTCGGGTCAGTTTCCGCCAAGGTCGACACCTGCGAGCGCCTCAGCGCGTAGGTTAATTCCAACGAGGCCAGAGTGACTCCAGCCCCAAGAGGGTGCGATCTCTGCTCCAGAGAGAATCATCGTGTTCGCTTGTCCGCGCTTCCTTGAGATGGATGTAAATGGTCGCTCCGACTATATTAAGAAAAAGCAGCTTTGCCTGAACTGTTTTTGCACGAGGGCATCTGCAACGGGATTGCACTAGCGCCCATAGGTGCTTCACTTGCCAGAGCCGTCATCACACCCTCCTGCACCGCGGTAATCCGTTCGCGGGCCGCTCCAAGTCCGTCTGCGCCATCCAGGTCTCGACCCGCGCCTACTACAAGAGGCATGAGCGCCACAGTGGATCAGTCTTCGCTTCCTGGGTACAGTCCTCATTAACATTTGCCATTTAAGGTGCAATTTCCAGGCGCGAGCCCTAATCGACTCTGGTTCCGAGGCAACCTTTATTACGGAGAGACTTTTCAAACCTCGTCAAACTTCCATTCAAGACTATCCAGGCCCAAGTCGCTGGTCTTAATCAAACCGTTGGCGCTCAGTCCACGAAACTCTGTAATTTTTCTATTCGATCGCCTTCCAGACCCGGGCTGCATTTAGAAACTTTAGCTTACATTCTCCGCAGCTGGCCGGGAATCTGCCTTCGTATCCAGTCCCTCGAGATCTTCTTAGGGGAATTCCTGACATCCCCCATGCGGATCCCAAGTTCTTCGAGAGCTCCCAAATCGTTGTCTTGATAGGAGCCGACATTCTTCCGTCAGTCCTCCTCGGCAAAGCCAGGTCTAACTTTTGCGGTTCACTTCTCGGCCAGGAAACCATTTTTGGATGGGTGTTGACAGGCCCCATATCTCCAGCGGCCCCCCGCAATGTGTCCGCCTCCACTAGAGTTACCTGCGGACTCGACGACTCATTGGATCATCTCCTTACCAAATTCTGGGAGGTGGAGGAAGTACCCTTTGCTCTGGCTCAATTTTTGCGTAACGAGCAGCAACTAAAAAGAGAGCCTCCCCTGAAGGCTCGGTATGACTCTGTGATCCAAGAATACCTCGATTTAGGTCACATGGCCGAGGTCCCTTTGACGAGAAGTTCCGCCACGTACTACCTTCCACATCACGCCGTACTTAAGCCCGATAGCACAACCATTAAAGTGCGGGTGGTTTTCAACGCCTCTAGCCCTTCTGCAAACGGGACCAGTCTGCATGACATACTTTACGCGGGCACGGTCTTACAATCCGACCTCACGATTCAAATCCTAAAGTGGCGATACTTTAGATTCGTTTTCAACGCCGACGTCGAGAAGATGTATCGGCAAATTTGGGTAGACCCCCAGCATACTCCCTTGCAGCGTATTCTATTCTGCAATTCCGATGGGGAAATCCGCGACTACGAGTTGAAGGCAGTCACCTTCGGGGTCAATTGTGCCCCGTTCCTAGCGATCCGTGTCCTGCAACAGCTCGCCGACGACGAAGAGTCGAGGTATCCGCAGCCGAGTCGGATTATCCGACAGTACAAGTACGTCGACGACGTACTCGCCGGGGGAGATTCCAAAACCGAAGCGCAAGCGGCTATCCGCGAGCTCCAGGGGGCCCTGGATTCAGCAGGATTCCCCCTTAGAAAATGGACATCCAATAGCAAGGCGATTTTGGCCAACATCCAGAGTGAACATCTCCTTCGCGCGGACTTCCTTGAAATCGACGCAGAGAGCACGGCTAAAACTCTCGGAGTGCGGTGGAAGGCGACGTCTGACGAGTTTTTCTTCATTCCGCCCGAATTGACCTTGGGTTCAACGTTCACAAAGCGTCAAGTCCTATCCCAAATCGCCAAACTATTTGATCCAGCGGGTTGCCTCGCCCCCTTCAAAGTCCGGGCAAAGATGTTCATGCAGGACATTTGGCTCCAAAATCTAGGATGGGAAGATGCCCTCGCTCGAGATTTTTGCCAAAGATGGGTTGACTTCCTGGAAGATTACTCCGCTATCGATCAGATCCACATTCTCCGATGGGTCGCTTTCCGACCACATTTGAAAATTGAGCATCATGGGTTCTGCGACGCCTCGCAGAAGGCGAACAGTGCAGCCATCTACGTCCGAGTTGAGGTTGGGTCCGCGGTAATGGTGAACTTGCTCACGGCAAAGACGCGGGTGGCCCAAGTAAAAACGGTGTCGCTCCCCGCGGCTCGAGTTGTGCGGAGCCTTGTTATTGTCCGAAATGGCCAACGCCGTTCTTCCGAAGATTCCCGGGCAGGCGTCCGCCATGCACTGTTGGACTCTACGATTGTTCTCACCTGGTTGCATAAGCCGGCGAGCCACTGGAAAACGTTCGTGGCAAATCGTGTGACACAGATCACCCAGCTCAACGAGGTGGAGAAATGGGCACACGTCCGCTCCGAGCATAAGCAGGCAGATCTCGCTAGCCGGGGGGTGGCGCTTCAAGACCTTGCCAGCTGTGGTGGAATGGTCCTGCCTGGCTGCAGTGGCCTCGCTGCGAGTGGTCCACTCAAGGCTATGACCCCCCTGTGACTGAACTCGAGAAGCGAGCAGTCAAAGTCCATGTTGCGAAGGCCCCTCTGAAGACATTCTTGAGCGTTTTTCCACACTCGACAAGGCGTTGCGAGTCCTCGCTTATGCTCACCGGTTCATCCAGCGCTCGCGAAAGCTCATGCCTCCGTTTGAGGATCGCTTGACAGCTCCTGAAATTGCGTCGGACGAGCGTCTCCTGGTTTCCGTCACGCAACGCAGGCACTTTGCTCATGAGATTGGCTGCTTAAGCCAAAAAACGGCCAGTGCCAACATCCAGCCTTGTCCAAAACCTGAACCCGTTCATTGATTCCCAGGGCTCATGAGAGCATGCGGCCGAGTCACGGCCTCCGAACTTCTCCAGTATGATGAAACGGCATCCTGTCATCCTTCTATTCGACTGCCATCTGTCTCGACTCCCTCGTCCATTTTACGCATCGCATACGCTGCACGGTGGCAATCAACTGATGATCCGTCTGATCCGTTTCCAAGTGAGGAATTTGGTCAAGTCCGTCATATATTCATGCAAGGTCTTGCATCATCCACAAAAAGAGGTTGCAAACG
The DNA here is from genome assembly GCA_036346975.1 of Drosophila prolongata. Taxonomy (NCBI): domain Eukaryota; kingdom Metazoa; phylum Arthropoda; class Insecta; order Diptera; family Drosophilidae; genus Drosophila; species Drosophila prolongata. Next base: position 5,345,274 of record JAYMZC010000271.1, read on the forward strand.
CAAACTGATGGGAGACTTACCCAAAGAACGAACGTCCTTTTTCGCGCCCTTTCACATATACCGGTGTGGACTATGCCGGTCCCTTCGACATCAAAAACTACACGGGACGAGCCTGTCTCATTACGAAAGGGTATGTGCTGGTGTTCGTGTGCTTCGCCACTAAGGCCATCCATTTAGGGCCTACTTCCGACCCTTACGACTGAGAAGTTTCTCGCCGCCTTCGCTCGTTTCGTGTCCCGAAGAGGATGCCCCCGTCAAGTTCAGTCGGACAATGGGAAGACCTTTGTGGGTGCGGCTGCCCTACTCTCCCTCGAGTTTCTTCAAGCTCTCAAAGAAGATATGACAGGTGCCTATAGTCACCAGCAGCTGCTCTGGCAATTCATTCCTCCGGGAGCACCCCACATGGGAGGCTTGTGGGAAGCAGGTGGTTAAAGCTTCAAGACCCTGATTTACAAGTCTACGTCCACGCGAAAATATACGTTCGAAGAGCTGTCCACGCTTCTAGCTAGGATCGAATCATGCCTGAATTCGCGTCCGCTCGCGCCGATGTCCGAAGACCCCACTGACCTGTTGGCACTTACGCCTGGGCACTTTCTTGTTGGAGGCCCCTCCTCGCCATGGTCGAACCCGAGATAAAGGGGGATGTCTATTATAAGCCGCTGGCAACACCTGAAGGCTCTTCATCAACAATTTCGTCTGCGATGGAAGGAGGAGTACCTCAAGGAACTCCATAACCGGTAAAGTGGCGAACCCCCACAAGAAATCTCCGTGCCGGGGACATGTGGTAGTCAAGGAAGACAACCTTCCGTCCAATGATGTGGCGATTAGGCAGAATTGACGCGGTGTTTCCAGGATCCGATGGCCATGTTCGTGTGGTCGACATCCGCACTGCGCGGGGACTCATTAAGCGTCCCATAGCGAAGGTCGTCCTTCTTCCAATGGAAGAGTCCGACTGCCCGCAATAACCAGGTCGACCCTTCACTCCGGTGTTCCAATTCATCATTCCGATTCGTAGCGTCAATTAGTAGTTCCAACTGATCCAATTTTTTTTATTTGTCCTATTCCGCCAATCAGATCTCACACGATGTCTCCACGTCCGCGCAGCGCCATCGCATTGGAACACAGACGAACTCAAGGTATGCAATCCTACCGTTGCCGAGTCTGTAGCGGGATCCATCCACTTCGGAAGTGTCGTCGATTCCTCCGTCTGAGTGCCGAGAAGAGGCTCCGGGCTGTCCTTGCCAACCGGTAGTGCCACCGCTGTTTGACCCACGAGCACTCCAAAGGAGCTTGTCGACGAGATGATCGCTGCAAAACGTGCGGCCAGGATCACCACACTCTTCTACATCACTCGGAACCACCAATGTCATCACGGCAGTCCCGCCCGGCGGCACGCCGTTCGCAGAGATCCTTTGCCACCCCACGACACTCCTCAGCCGCTCCTCGGCCCTCGTCCGCCACTCCACGGCACCCTTCAGCTGCTCCTCGACCCTCGTCCGCCACTCCACGGCATTCTTCAGCCGCTCCTCGGCCCTCGTCCGCCACTCCACGGCATTCTTCAGCCGCTCCTCGGCCCTCGTCCGCCACCCCACGGCACTCATCCGACGCTCCGCGGCAATTCTCTGATACTCGTCGGGGTGCCACGCAGCCCGCCGGACGCCGCCTCCGTCCTTAACGTCCCTCCTGCAGCGGCACAGCATCAATCTCATCCCGACGGCTTTGGTTGCGGTTAGAAACCGGGAGTCGAGTCTTCGACACTGCGACGCTCATCGACCCGTATACGCCTATGAGCTGTATCGACGCTTCGATAGCGTCGAGTTTCCGCTTGCCGAAAACCAACGTGGGAGGCGAACAGATTTGTTCGGCAACCGTGGGGTCCAGAATCGACAGCGCTGTCCGGCTCGACGTAATTTTTAAAATAGAGCCTCACGTGCGCATCCGCACTCCGATCCGGCAGCTGAGCGACGCGGGGTAAGGACCCACTTCCGGGACATTACGCTGGCTGACGAGTGGCTTTTTCTCCCCGCGAGGATCTCCCTCATCCTGGGCACGAATATGTAACCGAGCGTGATGCGGCCGGGCTTCCTGAAAATTCAGTATGGACTTCCAGTAGCCCAGAGCACCGTGTTTGGGTGGGTCGTGTCCGGAGCCTGCCACCAGCCGTGAGAAGAGCAACCCGGCTATGTTGCAACCCGAGTAGTTGCAAGGGGGGGCGGAATGTTTAGGTCAGTGGTCCACTGCATCGCCGCTGTTCACTAAGGTCTCCGAGCTTTCGCTCTCGCCCGTCATGCGCTCCCTCGCTCGCTTCTCGCAACGTCCGCGCTCCAGAGTCCGAGCATCGGGTTTCGCATCCGAACTCCTCGGACGGCCGCTGCCGATCTCCCGCTCTCGCTTCAGCGGAGTAGTAAAGCGGGCGGGAGCGCGGCTTTAGGTTTTAAGTCAAGAGTCTCATGTATGCAGCCGAATAAAACACATTGAATTACACCACGACGCCCCCGACTTCTTATTTTTTGTCTGCATTTACGTTTGCGCCGTGGGAATTTTCTTGTGACCTCCAGTTCTTTTTGTGCCAAGAACGCCCCCCTACAACAGCCATCAAGTCGGTTTGAAGTAAGGCTGTCGTTCAAATCTGATCTGTTGAAGTTGCAAAACGGCAGTTTTTGTCGCTTGAAAGAAGGTTATTTCGACACCCTGAGATGAAGAAAATGTACTTAGAATTCATGGAAGAGGTACTCTTCCTTAGGTCATATGTCTCCTACAGATAAAATTTCTTCTGCTCAACATTATGTTATCCCATATCAATGCGTTCTGAGACCCCAAAATACCTTAACCAAGTTACGTGTCGGATCCTTTTTGTATAACATCAGGTTTTGAATTGACAAGGTGGCTTTCAAACTCACCTGACGTGACCGGTTCTAATAGCATAGTTTAATTCATACCCATCTCGGACTCCGAGTCAACTAAGGCGTTAGGAATATCGTAATTGCCTAACTAAGATGCCTTCAAGTTCCAAATCGACACTGCTGTCATGGGTCTCCGAGAGACAAAACGAAACATACTATCGGTAACATCGAAGCTGTTCCGCTTAGTTCAATTGTAATTAGGGGAAAGATCCTGTTGCAGGAACTTTGACTAAACAAGTTAGATTGGGATGAGTTGATTCCTATGCAATAAAAATGAAGAAATATCTATTCCCCGGTTTGTGCATACCGATCCTGTCCAATTACATGCCTTTGCCGACGCATCCTTAAGAGCATATGTAGCTTGCGTATACATTCGTAGCAAAACTAGCAGAAGGTTATAAAATATAGTTGTCGACTTCAAAGTCTAAAGCATCGCCGCTCAAGACTAAGACACTCCGATGGTACCTATCGAACGAATTGTTTATTGGTCGGATTCTGAAGTTTCGCTTTATTGGATCTGGTCTCATCCAACTTCATTGTCCACATTCGTATCGAATATTGTTGCGGAGATTCAAGAGTGGTCAGGTGAAGCTACATGGTGCAATGTTCCAACGAATCAGAACTCAGCAGGTATTGTATCAAGAGGGTGTGTCGTCGACGAAAACATACAGTCGATATGGTTTACAGTGACCTGGATATCGGAAATTGCTTATTCAGTGTTACCGTAACAGAAAGATTTACGCTTAGTGCTAACATATATACTAGATAGAGATCATTATAAATTATGTTAACGGGCTCAGCGGTTAGTACATGAAGAAAGTTCGTACCATTCACAGCGAGCTATAAAAGTATTTAACTGATGAAAATTTAAATTACGAATGCTGTGGATTCGTTTAACAGACTTTCCCCATTTTCCCTTTGACTCTGTTCCTGCATCTAAAGTCAGCTATGGAGTTGAGTGCTAGAGATGTTTAGGATCTTTAATAAGGAAAGGTCAGGGGCGAGCCGTGAAACTAATTTCTGTTATAATTGTGGCACCCGAACATGGAACGGTTTTTGATACCAGACAACTGAACGTTTTTTGGTATACCCGTACAGTATCAGCCAGTAATGCAGACGTTAAGTCTACATGATGTTATTATTTAATAACCAATTTTGATCAGACAAAGTGGATAAATTGGACAATCCTTGCGGTAAACACATCGCGTCCAGCACTTTTGGGTACCTAATCTATCTTACTCCCCAGATCTTATTACCATTTTAAGTGGTGCTGCTTGTGTACGTACAAATCGCGATTTCTTTGCGCATATGGCTAGTGAGCTGCTATTCGAGAGCAACAGCAGTTGCCGATTAATTCCCTAACACTTTTTTTGCGAGCCGCATGGTTTTCGTATAAGTTGCTCTAATTGCAGTTATTGTAATAGCCTAGGCCACTTCTCTTATCGATATCCAGAATAGAGAAAACACTTGGCATGATAAATTTTGTCGCATGTTTGTCAAGGAATACTTTGCTGTCCAGTAAAGAAATTTGTTTGCTATTTTTCAGTGAACAGAAAGCCAATCTTCATCGAACCTCAAAAATCTTTAGACTAAAGAATTTTGAACATCGAAGCGAGATAGACAGAGAACGCGAGAAAGGTAGAGAGAAAAAAGAGTGGGGAAGATTTACTCAATACTAAGAACCCTGAATTCGGGTGCGGAACAACGTTTAAATTTTGCCGTTCCAACTTCTCATCAATGTTCAACTCCTCTGAAAGAATTTCAGAGACATAAAGAAAACGAATTATTATTGGAGAGCAATATAAATGCAATAACAAAAAAATATATTCATATTTGTAGACTGATCCAGACCAATACGCTAAAATGTACATGTCGGCTTCAAAAATCTTTTTCAAACTAATAACAATGAGGGTGCATGGCAATGGAAGGGTAGGAAGATGCCACGCCTTTTTACATGACAGTTCCGCTGAGTCACTTATAAATGTTTGGAAAAAACAAACAAAGAACTGTGGAGTTTATTCAAAGTTGTAATATCTGGAAGCAGTGGCAAATCATTTCTGCTTTAATAAGAGTACGAACACAAACTGGGTTAAGTTGGACTATTTTTGAAAAATATTCTAAGAAATCAGATCAAGTCATAAGGAAATCAAGGGTGCACAATCTTGTAAGTTCTTAGATGCATGCAAGCTTGCAGATATTTTTTTACACAACAAGACGTGCAGGTGATTCGAAACCTGTTTACTTTGGAAGACAGATACAATTATTCTTTTTTCTATAAGCTACTTTTGCAATCACAAACAAGAAAGGAAACCGAAGTTGATATACCCTTGCAGAATATTTTGTAAATTATATTCTCCAAAATTATTCATATGATGCATTCTTAATACTCATAAAAAATCCTATCTCCCTAACTTTAAAAAAAAACAAAGTTATGCCATTTCCAATTGTTCAGTTATATGGCAGCTATAGGATATAGTTGGCCGATTCTTATGAAATTGTGTAGGTCGGATTGATTGCCCAAAATAAAAACCTTAGAAAATCCCAACTTCCTAACCTTGCAACCACCAAAGTTATGGCATTTCCGATCAATCAGTTATATGGCGGCTATAGGATATAGTCGCCCGATTTTTATGAAATTTGGACACCGAACAGGAACCAAGAGTTCCGGTGTGTTGTAGACATAGGCTCTTCTATTAATTTAATTAAAGAAAATTACTTTCATTTTCCGAACAAAAATATACCTCTTAAAGTTCATTCTGTGACGGCGATTACGACGGCGCCACAATTATTCCCGATCCCCACGGAGGGGAGAAGGAAATATGCGTATTTCGTTATTATTATTATTGTTATCCCTTTTGATTTTATTAGCTTTAAGTAAAAAACAATGAATTAATAATTAGCATAATAAGCCTAGGCAAAAACAAACATAAGTACATTATTTAATAAGTGGAAAGGAGGGGAGAGCGGGGAAGAGAGGAGAAGAGAGGAGAGCGGGGAAGAAAGGCGGAAACCGGGAACAACTGCTATGCAGTTGCCTAAGGAATTCACCCCCCAAAAAAGAATGAGAGAGGAGTAAACTTGAACGGAGCGCAAAGCCCACCTCAGCGACCTGCGCGGTCGACGACAACGGAGAGCGAGAGGGAATATCGAAAAGCGAGCTGGGCAAAGCAGAGTAGTTGCTGTTGCCAAAAGGAGAAAAGGGAGTCGCGAAATTGAACTTCACCACTAGCTCTCGGAGGAGCTAGTGAACGAATTGTCCAGATTCGTGCCACAAGGACCAAAGAGGGACCGCTTCACCCGAGAAATCGACGGAGACGTGTATCGAGTGACACGGAATGTCGATGCTGAAGGGAAAACGGCCCTGACCGTAGTCCTTCGTCCTCCCAAGTAAGGGGGGGTGTGACGGCGATTCCGATGCCGCCACAATTATTCCCGATCCCCACGGAGGGGAGGAGGAAATATGCGTATTTTTATTATTACTATTATTGTTATTCCTTTTTGATTTTCTAGCTTTAAGAGAAAAACAATGGATTAAATAATTAGTATAATAAGCCTAGGCGACAACAAACATAAATACATTATTCAATAAGTAGAAAGAAGAGAGGAGAGCGGTGAAGAGAGGAGAGCGGGGAAGATAGGCGAGACCGGGAACAACTCCTAAGCAGTTGCCTAAGAAATTCACCCCAAAAGAGCACGAGAGAGCAGTAAACCGAACGACCGGAACGGAGCGCAAAGCCCACCTCAGCGACTGCGCGGTCGACGACAACGGAGAGCGAGAGGGAATATCGAAAAGCGAGCTTGGCAGAGCAGAGTAGTTGCTGTTGCCAAAAGGAGAAAAAGAGGGTCGCGAAATTGCCGAGAACTTCACCACTGCCACTGCGTGGTGAGAAAATGGAGAGATCGGAAGGGCCAAGGGCACGAGAACAAAAATTCAAGGAACGCAAGGGATTGACACGCGAACATCGAAGCCGGATAGTCGTACTTAGAAAAACGAGATAAGTCGCAATTAGGCAGACCACGTGGTTTTTGTAGTTGGTAAGCGAAACAGTACAGTCGTGCAGAAATTTTACTGGTGTAGCGAGAAACCTGATTAGATCGTAAAACTATAGAATGAAGATTGGTGAACTTCTGTGAACGAGGCGAGAAGGCGAGATAAGCCAGTGATGAATAAAGACGAATTTATTGAATTATAATTTTGACAATGAGTGCTTCCCTTTCTTTGACCTTCGGTCCGTCGAATAAATAAATAAATTATAACAAGTGATAATAACCCAAACCCGAGAATCGATCGAACGTAACGGAGCCGTAACCCCGACGCGTAATTAACTAACATATCGGCCGTGAATAGAGTTGTATCGTAGTTATTAGTAAAACCCTGGGTCCGCCCGGGTTTTATCGTAATCTATATATATAAAACTGTTCATTGAAAACTAAGAATCAACGCACAGCCCAAACTAATTAAATGACCATATTAAAATTTTTTACCATTCAATTCTTATAATCTTAGCAAATCAGTTTAGTGTTATAAGAATTGAGTGGTAAAAAACCTCAATTACATTAAATTATATAGTTAATACTCTATTACTTTTAAATAAGAACTCCAGCTTTATGATAAATGCGAATAAGGAATATACAGATGTGGAGAGCTATCCGTAAAATATACAGACATATCTACATTCAAAATTAATCATCGCAAGCAAAGCTGCGGGCACCTTGCTAGTTAGTAATAAAACCCTTGGTCCGACCGAGTTTTGTCGTAATTAGTAATAAAACCCAGAGTCTGCCCTAGTTATATCGTAGTTATTATTAAAACTCTGGGTCCGCCCGAGTTTTACCGTAGTTATTATTAAAGCCCAGGCTCCGCCCGAGTTTTACCGTAGTTATTATTAAAACCCAGGGTCCGCCCGAGTTTTAATGTAGCCATTATTCCCACATAGCCCGCTCGAAAGTATCGTATTTAGTAGTAAAACCCAGGGGCCTACCCGAGTTTTACCGTAGCCAAACCCTGCCTCGACCAGATTTATTGTAGTCACAGATAAATCCCATAACTGACATAGGTTCCCACGACAACTGTTTACCAAGTCCAGAGTCTGCCCACGTACCTTTTGGTTCGATTTACTCTCCTAATTATAAAGACCACGCCTCAAAACTCACAAAACTATTTTGTGGAGGCCCTAGCCAACCCCTGAGCATATTCTGGCTGGGAAAACATCCTTACAATACCATAAATGGTAATATTCAGTTAAATAAAGCCGTGTCTTACCACGCAAGTAAGCTTTGTCTGACCACATAAACATTTTGGGTCCATAATTTTTCCGATAGATATGATAATGTAATGCAGTTATTAATTATAAATCAAAAACAGTTAATTTAAGCGGATATCAATTCGGAATAAGATATAATTATAACGATTTCAAATATAAACAAGGAGAATCAGAAATTGATTGCTGCGATCTTCCATTTTCAACAGATACACCATTTAATTTAACGACTTGCTAGAAACCAATAAGTTTATATTAGAACTCCTTAATGACGAGGAAAAAGATAATCTTAAGAAAATTGTATATGAATTGACCTCGCAAAAGGTTTTCACCAAATACAAATGGATGAAAACTCTATTCCAAAGACAGCTTTTTCCACCAAAAATGGTCATTACGAATATACTGAATGCCTTTTGGATTGAAAAATGCCTCTGCTACCTTTCAAAGGTGCATAAACAATCATTTATAAGATTTGATTTACAAGGATTGTTTGGTCTACATGGACGATATAATCGTGTACTCCACTTCATTGGAGGAGCATGTATTATCTTTGCGAAAAGTATTTGAAATATTACGAAAAGCAAATATCAAGCTTCAACTCGACAAATGCGTGTTTATGAAAAAGGAAACAGAATTCCTTGGACATATTATAACAACAACTGGTATAAAACCAAATCCTCTCAAAATTGAGGCAATACAAAATTTACCTTACCCAAATCCCCAAAACAAATGAAATCCTTTTAGGTCTTTGTAGATTTTATAGAAAATGTATCCCAAATTTAGCTAAAATAGCAAAACCTATGACAGCAAAGCTTAAAAAAGGCGTAACATTAAATATATAAGACAATGATTATGTACAAGAGTTTAAAAACATGAACTTTTAATAATGTCCGATCCAATACTTATATACCTAAATTTCGAAAACCCATTTTCATTAACAACAGATGCAGGCAATATTGCTATTGGAGCAGTATTATCACAAAATCATAAACCAATCTGCTATGCAAGCAGAACTCTTAATAAACACGAAATCAATTATTCGGCAACAGAAAAAGAACTTTTAGCTTTGTCTGGGCCACCAAAAATTTCTGATCCTAAGTGATCACAGGCCTCTAGTAAGGCTTAATAATATCAAAGAACCTAATATGAAATTACAGCGGTAAAGAAAACCATGTGGAAGACGCCTTTTCTAGAATAAGAATAGAGGAAGATTATTTAGGAAAAACTTCCAGTAATTCAAATACAATAACAACAGTAGCTACAGTGCATAGTGCACCAGAAGATAACCAAAACTACATTTCAATAACAGAAAAACCACTTAATTATTATAACAGACAATTAGAATTTATAAGAGGAGACTCAAATGACTCAAGTTACATTAGCCTAAAGTAGGAATAATAATTCCAACAAATTATACACAAGCATTGAACACCGAATGCATTCTCTCGCACTGTCTCTCTCTCTCTCTCTCTCTGACTCTGTGTAGTATAATAAGTGTGCGGCGGCTGATCTTGATTTCTTTTTAAAACTTAAAATTAAAAACTTAAAACTAAATTAAACTTAACAATAAATTAACAATAAATTTAAATTAAATTATACCAGCAACACACACGAATAAACCCCGTCAAAGCGTTCAAGCCGCTGGGCTTTGGAAAAAAGGGCAGGGGGCAGTCATATATATATATTAAACTGTTCATTGAAAACTAGAATCAACGCACAGCCTAAACTAATTAAATGACCCTATTAAAATTTTTTACCATTCAATTCTTATAACACTAAACTGATTTGCTAAGATTTATTTTGGCCACAAACATGCCCCATTTTCTTCCAGTGGCAAAAAACACCCAATTTCTATAAAAAAAATCTGGACGCTAAACGCGTTAATCAATCGATGCGATTTTTGGCCAAAATTTAGTCCTCTACATAATGTGAGGAGTTAAATAACTCCACACAAAACATCCCCTAAAAATAACTGCATGGAAAACCTGCCAGTTGCAACTTACGCAACTACTTCGCGTAGTAACGGCAACACAGGAAAATAGAGTTTGGAGAAAGCAGTTGAAGAGAGAGGAGAGAGAAAGTACAGAGTACGAATCCAAAGAGAGTTTGGAGAGATTGGGAGAGACGGAGCGGAGAGAGGCGCCAGAGCGAGACGGCACTAGTCAGAGCGAGAGTCCAAAAAGCGCAGGCGTGCCGTGAGCAAGGAAGGAACGGTACAGCGCTGCACTTTGGACTCCAGTGTGGTGCCGTGTGCAGAGGGCGAAAGGTCGAACGGTAAAACCGTGGACTTTGGACCTTGGAGTGGAGAGAAGAAAAGGAGAGGCCGAGGATTAACGGGACCCGGAGGCCTATATAAGCGGGCCCAGCGCTGGAATCAGGACCAGTCATCGAGCATCAAACTGCGAGTGAACATCGTCTAGCAAAAATCAAAGTCAAGAATATACCACCGTGAGAACCAGCTGGGAACAAGATCGCTACGTCGAGACGTTCGGGACCGAGCAAGTCACCGAATTGAGACACAGGTAGCTGAGTCCTCGAACGGCAACACACGGCCAAGTCTGCAGAACATCTATATTGGCTGTAATACCAATTAGCTCGACTAAGTTGGCTGTAATACCGGTCAGTTTAGCTGCATTGGCTGTAATACCGATCAGACTAGCTGTGCCGGCTGTAATACCAACCAGTCCGGCTACATTGGCTGTAATACCGATTAGTCCAGCTGCGTCGGCCGTAATACCGATCAGTTGTGCCGGTTATAGGCAGATTTAGCTCGGCACGTCAACACCAGCAGAGTGAGCGACACGAGCAGCGGGCCTCAAGGGAGCAACGTGGAACAACGCCACAACCAGTCGCGCAGGACGACGACGTGGACAAGCCGCCAGAGACCGCAACAAAAGCCAAGCCTCAGGTACGATTGCAACAGTCGGGAGGGAAGGCCAGGGTGGAACGTTCGTCTTTCTCTGGGCGCTGGCTATAGGGACTGCTGACGTGATCTGGCCGTAGTACCGGAGCGTCAAAGGAAACTGAGTGAGCGTCTGGCGGGACCGGCCGAGACAGAGCAAGGGACAGGAGGCTGCGGCTAGCAGGACGAAGGTCTTGCGAGCGTGGTGCCTGTTCACCCTAGTCTGAGAACGGTGACGCTTCCCTAAGCCCAACGGTCCAACTCCACGCCCTCGTCTATGACTGGCAGCGAAAGTACTCGGAGCGGCTAGGACCACCAGCAGCGAGGAATCACCGAACGGCGCCGCAGGTGCATCACCCGCACAAGATATATACAAATATTGTAAACCAGAGCCGTAAATAAACGCCTCCTTAACTGAATTCTGAAGTGTTGTTACTGTTAACCGGGCGGTCACGTTTAATATAAATTTGGTGGGACGAACGCACAAATTCTACTGAGCTAGCCGCACGAGTTTCGTAGCGAGCAAACAATAGAAAACAGTTCGTTACAATAATAAAGATTATATTTAATTTACCCCGTCAAAGCGTTCAAGCCGCTGGGCTTTGGAAAAGGGCAGCGGGGCAGTCATCTATCTATATATAACGCACAGCCTAAACTAATTAAATGACCCTATTACAATCTTTTACCATTCAATTCTTATAACACTAAACTGATTTGCTAAGATTTATTTTGGCCACAAACATGCCCCCATTTTCTTCAAGTTACATTAGCTTAAAGTAGGAATAATAATTCCAACAAATTATACACATACATCATCATCCCTAAAGATTATAAAATGAAAGACCGATTTTTAAGGGGATACGGCCACAGCCCAAACCGTAAGAGCAAGAGCAGCCAAATTTTTTCACAGTATTCCATTGGGGGCGTGGGCGCCCACTAAGATCCGATATGTCCCCCCAGTGGCCCCAAACAGCTCCAACATCCATTATTCTGAGCAAAAAAAAGTTGATGTATTTAAGCTTAACTTCTAAAGTGGTTGGAATTTCGATATTTGGTTTTTTCCGAATTTTTTTTGAAAAGGCCTAATTAGAAATCTAAAAGAAATTTCGATATCCCCCATAATTTGGGGGCTACATTTAAAATTAACTTTTCGATTTAAAAAATCTAAACCGCTGCTCCGATTCTATGGCCCAAATGCTTAAGTTTAATTTTTCAAGTTTTTAACATTTTTTAACAATTTAAGTTAAATTTGTTTTGGATTTTAAAAACTTAAACTGCTGCTCCGGTCAATATGATTTTCGATCAATAGTCAGTCCTGTGGATCAAATGCATAGGTTTTATTTTTCATTTTGTAGCAGAAGTATGAGCCATTTAATTTCCACCATGGAAGAAAATAAAAAAGTACTACAAATTCTGTAAGCAAAGCCAAAATGTTTCCAAGTTAAATATTAATCTTAAGATTCGAACTTTTGACCAAATACGTATGTACATATGTATATTTGGATATGTTTTGATTTGCTTATATGTACAATACGTGTACATACATATAATGTGTGTGTATGTTTCTATTCGAAAGTAGATAATGTGCTTAAGGGGGTATATACCTTTTTTTGTCGAAAAAAATAGGAAAGTTTGGATTTTTTGATGTATGTACGGGAACGTTTTATGCAAAAAATGTCGTTTTTAGACGCCAAAATTCTTACAAAACCATCTATTTTGGCGAAATAAAAATTTTTACATGAAAAAACGATCGTTCAAGTACTAATAAAATTCATTACGAACATTTAAAAAAAAATTTTAAGAAAATCGGTTCGGTAGTTTTTCGCCAATCCATATCACCGCAAAGTCATTTTTCAAAAACACCATTTCGAGATATTCGCGTTTAAAGTTTCTAGTTTGGGTTTGGGCGGGGGACGAGGCGAGCGGCTAGGAGCGCTGTAACTTTTTTTCTACTGCTCAAATCTCTATGAAAATTTGGGGAAATGTTCTCAAGAAGTTGTTCTTTGAGATAAAACAAAAAAAATTCGATTTTTTGAAAATGAAAAAGGTATATACCCCCTTAAATACAAATAAAACAAGAAAGGAAAGCTAACTTCGGGCGGAGCCGAAGTTGATATACCCTTGCAGAATATTATGTACATTATATTATCCAAAATTATTCATATGATGCATTCTTAATACTCATAAAAAATCCCAACTTCCTATCTTTAAAAACACCAAAGTTATGGCATTTACAATCGTTCAGTTATATGGCAGCTATAGGATATAGTCGGCCGATCCCTATGAAATTTGGTAGGTCGGATTGATTGGCCAAAAATAAAAACCATAGAAAATCCCAACTTCCTAACTTAACAAACACCAAAGCTATGGCATTTCCGATAAATCAGTTATATGGCAGCTATAGGATATAGTCGGCCGATCCTTATGAAATTTGGTAGGTCGGATTGATTGGCCAAAAATAAAACCCATAGAAAATCCCAACTTCCTAACTTTACAAACATCAAAGTTATTTCATTTCCGATCAATCAGTTATATGGCATCTATAGGATATAGTCGGCCGATCCCGGCCGTTCCGATATATATACTGCGTGCAAAGGAAAGAAGGATGTGTGCAAAGTTTCAGTTCGATATCTTTAAAACTGAGAGACTAGTTTGCGTAGAAACAGACAGACGGACAGACGGACATGGCTATATCAACTCAGGAGGTGATCCTGATCAAGAATATATATACTTTATAGGGTCGGAGATGTCTCCTTCACTGCGTTGCACACTTTTGACCAAAATTATAATACCCTCTGCAAGGGTATAATGATTTATTATACCCGTTTATCGATCAAATGTGGAATCTGAAAATAATACGTTACTTTGCTGTTTTTGTATTGGATGCCAATCTTTTACTGTGTGTACAAAGGTTTTCATTTCATTCAAAACAAAAAATTTGAAAACAACAAATTCCAATTTACAAACAAGTATACATATTTGTGCGCAAATTAAAATTGCATTGATAACATTGTAACTGATAAAAAGTATACAAGCTCACGACTTTTACTTGGATCACTTTCATTTATTATATAGCTCTGCCAGTATCCTTCTGATTCTCTCTCTTGAAGGATCTTCTACAAAGGTTGTTTACACAAAGGTTTTCAAAAAACGCGCAAATAAGAAATAAGAAAGTCCTGACAACCCAATTTCCTAACTCCAAACTAATATTAAGCGAATGAGCAAAAAGTCGTATACAATACAATTTTACAAAGCGTTGGTGCTGAGATGGGTGAAATATTTTTTTTGGATGCACCTGGAGGGACAGGTAAAACCTTCTTGACAAACTTATTGTTGGCAAAAGTTCGAAGTTAAAAAAAAATAGCCCTAGCTGTAGCATCTTCCGGTATAGCTGCTACCCTGCTCAATGGAGGTCGAACTGCTCATTCTACATTTAAACTTCCTTTGGATTTAGTTAATTTAGAAACACCTCATTGCTCTATTTCAAAGCAATGTAATATGGCTGCGGTGTTTAAAGATTGTAAGTTAATTGTTTGGGATGAGTGCACAATGTCACATAAAGGTGGGCTTGAAGCCATAAATAGAACCCTGCAAGATATTAATGAGAATACTATGTTGATGGGTGGTATTACAGTCCTGCTAGCTGGAGACTTTCGCCAAACCCTTCCTGTTGTGCCAAGAGGTACAAGAGCTGACGAAATAAAGGCCTGTTTAAAATCTTCATTTTTATGGCCACAGATAAAAAAAACTAGCGCACACGAAAAATATGCGAGTGCACTTAAAAGGAGACAGTTCTGCAGGAATTTTTGCCGAAACTCTTTTAAAAATTAGGAATGGCGTCCATCCAACAGTTGATGGAAAAATAGTTATAACATCACGCTTAGGAAATGTAGTCAAAAACGTTCAAGACCTTACATCCAAAATATTTCCTGACATTTCCAACATATCATGTAAAAGCTTAGATTGGCTATCTGAGCGCGCCATTTTGACAACGAAAAATGAAAGGGCAACCACTATTAATAATTTATTGCTAAACTCATTTGATGGTTTAGAAGTCTCCTCTAAATCGGTCGACTCTGTTCCTGATGCTGATAATGCTGTTAATTACCCTGTTGAATTTTTAAATTCTTTGAATCCTCCAGGAATTCCTCAGCATAATCTGTCTCTTAGGATTGGAGCACCCGTAATGTTATTGCGAAATTTAAGTCCCCCAAAGTTATGCAATGGGACACGATTGCAGATAAAAGGTCTTCATAAGAATGTAATCGAAGCAACAGTATTTACGGGGTGCGCGAAGAGGGAAACAGTGTTTATACCCAGGATCCCATTAATACCATCCAGTCTGCCGTTTCAGTGTAAAAGGCTACAATTCCCTCTAAAAGTTTGCTTTGCAATAACTATAAATAAATCGAAGGGGCAGACTTTGAAGCTGGCTGGACTAGATCTTAGAGAAGATTGCTTCTCTCATGGACAATTTTATGTCGCATGCTCTAGAGTTAGCTCTGCCAGTAGTCTTATTATTCTCGCTCCTGAAGGATCTTTTAAAAGTGTTGTTTACACAGTTTTAAAGTAATCATATTAATTAACATTATTAAACCCAGAAAGTTTCAGTGGAATAGGTCTAATTGGAGATCCCACATTAAAAAAAACGCGCCAATTTCTCTACCTCAGGGGTGGTGTGGAAATGGGAAAGTCTTGACAACCGTACTCAAAACTAATTTTAAGCGAACGAAGTCGTGCCCAGGCTCCGCCCGAGTTTTAATGTAGCCATTATCGTATTTAGTAGTAAAACCCAGGGGCCTACCCGAGTTTTACCGTAGTCAAACCCTGCCTCGACCAGATTTATTGTAGTCACAGATAAAGCCCATAACTGACATAGGTTCCCACGACAACTGTTTACAAAGTCCAGGGTCTGCCCGAGCTCGGTAACCAGTCTTAGGTTCAGTCACGTACCTTTTGGTTCGATTTCCTCTCCTAATTATAAAGACCACGCCTCAATACTCACACAACTATTTTGTGGAGACCCTAGCCAACCCCTGAGCATATTCTGGCTGGGAAAACATCCTTACAATACCATAAATGGTAATATTCAGTTAAATAAAGCCGTGTCTTACCACGCAAGTAAGCTTTGTCTGACCACATAAACATTTTGGGTCCATAATTTTTCCGATAGATATGATAATGTAATGCAGTTATTAATTATAAATCAAAAAAGTTAATTTAAGCGGATATCAATTCGGAATGAGATATAATTATAACGATTTCGAATATAAACAAGGAGAATCAGAAATTGATTGCTGCGATCTTCCATTTTCAACAGATACACCATTTAATTTAACGACTTGCTAGAAACCAATAAGTTTATATTAGAACTCCTTAATGACGAGGAAAAAGATAATCTTAAGAAAATTGTATATGAATTGACCTCGCAAAAGGTTTTCACCAAATACAAATGGATGAAAACTCTATTCCAAAGACAGCTTTTTCCACCAAAAATGGTCATTACGAATATACTGAATGCCTTTTGGATTGAAAAATGCCTCTGCTACCTTTCAAAGGTGCATAAACAATCATTTATAAGATTTGATTTACAAGGATTGTTTGGTCTACATGGACGATATAATCGTGTACTCCACTTCATTGGAGGAGCATGTATTATCTTTGCGAAAGGTATTTGAAAAATTACGAAAAGCAAATCTCAAGCTTCAACTCGACAAATGCGTGTTTATGAAAAAGGAAACAGAATTCCTTGGACATATTATAACAACAACTGGTATAAAACCAAATCCTCTCAAAATTGAGGCAATACAAAATTTACCTTTACCCAAATTCCCCAAAACAAATGAAATCCTTTTTTGGTCTTTGTAGATTTTATAGAAAATGTATCCCAAATTTAGCTAAAATAGCAAAACCTATGACAGCAAAGCTTAAAAAAGGCGTAACATTAAATATATAAGACAATGATTATGTACAAGCGTTTAAAAAACTTGAACTTTTAATAATTTCCGATCCAATACTTATATACCTAAATTTCGAAAACCCATTTTCATTAACAACAGATGCAGGCAATATTGCTATTGGAGCAGTATTATCACAAAATCATAAACCAATCTGCTATGCTAGCAGAACTCTTAATAAACACGAAATCAATTATTCGGCAACAAAAAAAGAACTTTTAGGTATTGTCTGGACCACCAAATATTTCAGGTCCTATATTTTTGACAGAAAATTTCTGATCCTAAGTGAGGCTTATATATAGTAAGGCTTAATAATATCAAAGAACCTAATATGAAATTACAGCGCTGGAAAATCAAACTAAATTAGTTTGATTATGAAATAAAATATTTGCCCGGTAAAGAAAACCATGTGGAAGACGCCTTATCTAGAATAAGAATAGAGGAAGATTATTTAGGAGAAACTACAATAACAACAGTAGCTACAGTGCATAGTGCACCAGAAGATAACCAAAACAAGAGAGAACGCCCTAGTCGGGTGCCCCGACTATCAGATACCCGTTACTCAGGTAAAGGGAGTGCGAGGGAGATGGAGATAGAAACTTTGATCACGCATAACTCTTTAACGAATGGTCCGATTTGAAAAATTTCTTCTACATTTCGATAGGTATTGATAAACACAATAAACTGCATTTTTACTTTTCCGAAATATTTAAATTTTTAAAATCGTATATAAGCGATTGTGTGCGTTAAAGGGGGCGTGGCACCATTTTGAAACAAACTTGCGCTGCGTAGGAACTCCTAGAATCTGCATGCAAAATGCCAATCTTCTAGCTTTTATAGTTTCCGAGATCTCAGCGTTCATACGGACAGACAGACAGACAGACAGACAGACAGACGGACAGACAGACGGACAGACGGACAGACGGACATGGCTATATCGACTCGGCTAGTGACCCTGATCAAGAATATATATACTTTATAGGGTCGGAAACGCTTCCTTCTAGCTGTTACATACTTTTGCACGAATACAATATACCCTTTTACTCTACGAGTAACGGGTATAACTACATTTCAATAACAGAAAAACCACTTAATTATTATAACAGACAATTAGAATTTATAAGAGGAGACTCAAATGAAGTCGACGTAATAAATTACTTTCATAAAACAAAAATCATAATAACGTATAAGGGAATGACAATCGAATACGCAAAACAATTAATAATCGAATACTTTTCTAATAAGAAAAGCATATTTTCCATTTGAAACAGACTTTTTAATCTTTCAGAAAGCATACGTTGAAATTATCTATCCAGATAACTTAACTAAAACAATGAAAACTATTAGTAAATTAATATAATATCTATTACGCAGAAGTCAAAGAAATTATTATTAAAACAAACAGATAACTATTACATCAGGAATAGAAAAACAAGCAGCACTTTTTAAAGAAAATTATTATTTTCCCGTCACCAAAAATTAATTCAAAATTGTATTAAAGAATGCGAAGAATGCAACATCGCAATAACAAAACACAGAAATACCAAATTCGAATTCGAAATAATCCAAGAGAAAAATATGTCTTCGATTTTTATATGATAGATAATAAACAATTTTTATCTTGTATAGATATTTATTGAAAGTTGAAGTCAACAGTCGAGATTGGTTAGAACCAAAAAGAGCATTAACTAAAGTTTTCAATGAAATGGGTCAACCCAATCAAATTAAAAAAGACAAAGATTTAGCTTTCATGTGTGCAGCATTGCAACATTGGTTAAAATCTGAAAATGTTGATATTGATATAACACAAGCAAAAATGGAATTTCTAATGTTGAGAAATTTCATTAAACAGGTAATGAAAAATTTATGTTTATAATCATAAAACAAAACATGATACCACTGGCAGAACTCCTGCAGATATTTTTATTTTCGCTGGAACTAAAATATAATACACCGTCAAATAAAATCCATAAAATAGAAAAACTAAATGAATCACGAAATAAATTTTAATTTGATACTAGATATCGACAAGCTCCACTAGTAAAATCAAAAACCACTAATCCATTTAAAAAGACAGGAAAAATCACAAAATTAGATGATAATCATTACGAAGAAGTTAACAGAGGAAGAATATATATGTAAGTCTAAATATAAGAAAACAAAGAAAATTAACGAAAATAAATACGATAATTCCAAATGCACTTCAAATGAAAATCAAACCAACTTGTTGATAAACACTATCAACATCATATAAATTTTAATAATGTGAGGAGTTGAAGAGTACGAGGACAAAGAGTTTGGAGAGTACTACAACAGAGAGTTTGAAGAGTACGAGGAGAGAGAGAGTTTGGAGAGAAGGGATAACGGTAGAAGACGCGGACTTTGGACCCTAGTATAGTGCCGTGCGCAAAGTTGAAAAAGGAGAGGCCGAGGATTAACGGTACCAAGAGTCCTATATAAGCGGGCCCAGCGCTGGAATCTGGATCAGTCGATCACAAGGAGTCAATCCGTCAAGATCAGTAAATAAGCAGCAGATCAGTGAACAACACAAGTCAAGTCAACATCAGGAGCAAGCAGAGCCACGCCGAGTCAACAAGGAGCAAGATCGCTACATCAAGACGTTCGGGACTTAGACTTGAACTCTCCGAGCTGAGAAACAGGTAGCTGAGGTCCTCGGAAGGGAAGTTGTCTAGAACCAGCTGCCGTGCGAAAACAATTGCCTCGACGAATTCCGGCGTACGCCTGAACCGTCAGGCGAAAATTGTGCAGGGCCTGGTGCGACTAGCCAAGAACCACGGGTTTAGAAAGGCGGCTGACCAAATCCCGAGAGCCAAAGACCCGCTGCACCTTGTCCGGCAAGGACACGCAGACAGCAGAGCCAGGACATCGCGCCGTGAGCAAGGTAAAAACTGGTTAGGCGTCTGGTGTGACCGGCCGGGACAGATTCAGGGACAGGAGGCTGTGTCTGCGAAAGGCGTATGCCTTGAGAGCCCAGTACCTGTTCACCGTAGTCTGGGAACGGTAACGCATCCCTAGACCCTCACTGCCCCGAAGCCAAAGACAACGGAGGCGTTCCGGAGCAGGGAGCAACGAGGCCAAGTCGGCGAATAAAGATCATAGTAAATACATCCTGATATTTTCTGCGTTCTCACTAGACAATCGGGCGGTCACGTTTATTTAAATTTGGTGGGACAAACAACACACATCTTCTGAGCTAGCCGCACGATACTTACAATACTTTCTACAAACCAATATTAATCAAATATTGATAATTTCTCATATCCCAAAAGACATTACAAAATCTTCAATATTCAAAATTTTTCCTTACCCAAATGGCATTTAATGACATATTAACGGAACCTTTAGAAGACAAATACTATAAAATAATCAAACATTTTATTTAATATAAAAATAAGAGTTACAAATAAACGCATTATAGGAATATTAAACCAAGCCAATGCCGAATGTAGATACACAAAAATGTATTAAAAATATATATTCTTTTTTTTAACATTTGCATCTTATTTATTGGATCTTCGTTGAGACTATCAATAAGTATATAGAATCTTAAATTAAAAAACTATCTGACAGTCAAGGTGACTGGCGCGAGATTTCGGGGCTCTAATAACTATTGCTGAGCTGAAAGGTCATTGCGTTGCAATCGGGTCCGGTGGAAAACCCTGGCTAGGCCCCTAGCGAGCTGGTTTGGATGAGAAGTTAGCTTGGTGTGGTAGGACGCTTTTTGTTTTGATATTTCATCTTTTACGGATAGAATGCCAAGATCTCTGTGGATGTTGTCGTTCCGAACATACCAAGGTGCCCCAGTGATAGTTCTCAGGATTTTTGATTGTGCTCGCTGAATAATGTCGATGTTGCTGCTGCTCGCGATTCCCCACAATTGGGAGCCGTAGGTCCAGACTGTCTTAAGCGTTGAATTGTAGAGCAGGACCTTGAAGTCCAGGCAGAGGGGGGAGCGGTCGTTTATAAGCCAATGGAGACTGTTTGATTTTAGTTTTAGGTGAATTTTCTTAGCTAGGTGGTTGCCCAGGTACGTTACATCGTCAGCTTGTGGAAGTGGCGTGTTATTTAGGGTTAGCGGGGGACACCTTTGTCTCTTTAGAGTAAACGTTATGTGTTTACACTTTTGCGCATTTATTGTAGAAGTAGTTAGCCGCTCGTTCGTGGGAATATCTGAGGTATAGAGGAGAAATAGAGTTGGACCAAGGGGCGCTACCTTGGAAAACTCCAGCCTCTATAGCGTAGTCGTCGGATGTTGTAGTGTTGCATCTCACGGCGAAGGCTCTGTTGTAAAGGTACAATTCAAGTATCCTGTGAGTGTTTCCCGGCAGGATCGTTCTGATTTTATACATAAGGCCATCAAGCCAGACTCGGTCGAAAGCCTGTGCAATGGCAAGGAATACGGCACTCCAGTATTCCCAAAGCTCGAATGCAGTCCGTATTTCTGTTGTTAGTCTGTTGACTTGCTCTATTGTTCCATGGCTTTCTCGAAAGCGAAATTGGTGTGCTGGAATAATGTTGTGCTCTTTCAGATATGGGATTATGCGCGTCAAAAGGCATTTTCCGAGCAGTTTTGACAGACACGAGAGTAAACTTATCGGTCTGTACGAAGCTGGTATTGTGTGATCTTTTTCTGGCTTTGGGATCATTATGATTACCGATTTTTTCCATTTTTTTGGAAAATAGCCAAGTCGTGTAATCCCGTTAAAGAGTTTACAAATAACCTCAACTGCACAGTTTGGAAGTTTGATTAACATTTTGGGAGTTATTTGATCACCGCCTGGGGCCTTGTTTGGTTTCAATTGCTCGATGATTACTTTTGCAACTTCATTTGGTTGAAACAGAATTGGCTCCGTCTCAGATTCGATTCGAATGGACGGCGACGGTATTGCGAATGAATTAGTTGCAGGGTTTGGCTGGAAAACATTTCGAAGGTGTAAAGCAAATGTACAAGCTCTGTCTTTGTCGCTTCTGGACCAGCTGCCTGAAGAGTCTCTTATGGGAATTACTGTTTCGGCCGGCGCACTTAGATTTGGGTGGGCCCTCCACAAGGGATGCTTAGTGCTGGTGGGTGAAAGTTTCACAATGTACTGGCGTTGTGCTTTTACTTCTTCTTGCCTTAGAGCCCTGGTAAGTCTGGGACCAGCTTCCTTAAGACTTTGTTTTGAGGATGGCGATCTGCTGGTTTGCCAAGCACGGGAACTTACGTACTTTTTGAACTTTAGCCAGTTGGTGCGATGCGACGTCAGCCTGGGAGGGTGCTCGATTAATTCCGGGCTTTGAAGAAGAGTTATTAGTACAGGTGAGTGGTCCGATAATAGATCCAAAAGCGATTTTGCTGATAATAGATTGCGAGAAATGTTTTTTGTCACAGCAAAATCAATTAAATCAGGTAGTTTTCTAGGATCTGTAGGCCAGTATGTAGGGCTGCCTGGTGAAACGTAGTCCAGTTTGTTGCATGTTTTAATGAGTGCATTATATAGTTGCCTTCCTTTGGGGGTCACAAGGCAGGATCCCCAGTGCGTGTGCATGGCGTTGTAATCTCCTCCTGATATGAATCGCTCACCAAGTGAATTGTAGAAGTCCATGAATTGGTCTTCGGAGACTGTAAAGCGGGGTGGGCAGTAGACAGCGGCAATGGCAAGGTTGAAGTTGCCCAACTGTAATTTTATCGATGTAGCTTGCAGATGATTTTTTGCAAACCGTTGGTGAAAGTGGTGTTTGAAGATGCCAGTTTCCTTGGCAGTTTACACACTTTTTAGTGAGAGAGTCTTCCTTGTTGGCAGGGCAGGGTTCGGAGCCGTGGCAGTTTCCAAAAGCCCACACATACTGACCTGAGGGTGCAGTAAGCCCTGGTATGACCGTATTCCTGGCAATTTGTGCATTGCACTGGCCCGGTCCGTTTGTGCGGCTCTTCCACTGTGATCCTACGGTGCAGAAGGTACTGCAACTTGTAGATCGGGTGCACTGCGTTTTTTTTCTGCTGTCTGGCTCTAGCTCGACCTTGAAGAGTGGTTGCGGCTTTTTGTTTTTGTTCATAATGTTTATAACAGTTTTTGCGCAAAAACCGTTTTCTTTTAGGGCCTCTGTAATCTCGGAGGGGGTCACATCGGGTTCTATTCCCTTGAGCACAACTTGCAAACCATTACATCTTTTCAGCTGGTACGTGTAGTAATTCTTTTGGCATCGTTTAAGTACTTCGACACTGCTCGGAAATCGTCTTCGGTTTTGGTTTGGAGTTTAGTTTCACTTATATTCCCTTTCATAAGCGGAATAACATGAAACTTATCTTTTCCGACAAGCTCAACTATTTTGTTGACTAGGGCATTTGAGATCTTCTCCCGAATAAAAATATGTGGGGGCTTTAGTTTCTTTGGGGCTAATTGTCCCGACTCTGTTTCAGGCTCCGCCAGAATGGAAAATCTATTTTCAACTAATGGCCCGGGATTTTCAGGGCCATTGTTGGAATGATTTATTATACCCGTTACTCGTAGAGTAAAAGGGTATATTGTATTCGTGCAAAAATATGTAACAGGTAGAAGGAAGCGTTTCCGACCCCATAAAGTATATATATTCTTGTTCACGATCACTAGCCGAGTCGATCTGGCCATGTCCGTCTGTCCGTCTGTCCGTCCGTCCGTCTGTCCGTCTGACCGTCTGTCCGTCTGTCTGTCCGTATGAACGCTGAGATCTCGGAAACTATAAAAGCTAGAAGATTGGCATTTTGCATGTAGATTTTAGGAGTTCCTACGCAGCGCAAGTGAAAATGAAAATTTTAATTGATATGTATTTGTTTCGTCAATACCTATCGATTGGCCTAATAAAAGTTTGCCACGCCCACTCTAACGCCCAAAAACCCATTAAACGCTTAAGGCTGGCTAGCGCCTACATTTCCGCCTTTCATTTCGCAATACAATAGCGCCACCTAACGGATGACTTTGGAACAGCTGGCCAAGGTGCTAATTCGAGCGGCGAAAAACATACAAGAAGGCATATTTATATTAAGTTGTACAAATCGAAGAAATTTTAATAACAAATACTTTAATAACCATACAACATATAGACTGGTCATTGCATACAACGAAAGTGGTCACAAAATTTTTGAATCGGGAGGTAGTAGCGGCAGGCCCCGGACACTTCGTGTGCCTTCGGGTTTTTTTCGCTCTCGTTCTAATTCTCATTTTGACGCTCGCGCGCTCATTACTCGAGTTCGGTCGTTCAGTCGCAGAGACGCGCATTTTGAAGAAGGTTGCCCTGCGCTTGAATTGGGCTTTGTATGTATGCGTGTTCATGCATTCTCATACAGGGGTGCATGTGTGCGATCATTTCATTTTGATGGAGCAAGAATATTTTGTCTTTTGCTACTTTTCAGACTTGGTACCCTAACAATATGGGCGTATTCACTATTGGGTTAATGATAAAAATAAGAATTTTGGTTTGCAAATTCATATCAGTAGTACCAGTAAAATGTTTTGCATATATGTATGTATACCAATTAATATAAATCAATCTACTGAGATACGAACAGGGCATATCGTAGTCGGTGTCACAAAAACACGACTGCTTTTAAGTGGTTCAGAAAACTTCAAACCAAATCAGCTTTGGTTGTTGTTCTGCGAGCGGATGGTGCCTGCATACCCTACCGACGATTGAATTTTAGGGGTGGGGACAGAAACAAGAACGGCTGTTTGGCTTTTGTTTTGTTTACATTTTTTAGGACACTTGTTTTGAATGTTATGTTTATTTTTTTAAGGTTCGCAGTGTAATATTGTTTAATGTTGTTATTTAATGATCTACCTTTATTTTTATGTATTTTTGTTCTTAAAAGTCGCCGCTCGAATTAGTTACCGATAAATATACATACATATATGTACAATAAATAAATGTGTTAAATAGTAGTTTTTAAACTTTTTCACAACTTAAAAAAATGAATTTAGGTTAAACTTCTAAAATACTTCTAAAATGGAACAAATATACAAATCTAATTTTTTTATTTAAATAATATTTAAATTTTCAATTGTATAATTTTAATCTCGGAAAATAACAAATTGTTTAATCACTATAAAGTAAAGCCAAAAATATTCAAAGTGATTTTCTTAAATGTATATTAAATCAAGAAGTAAACTTTTAATGATTTTTAATATATTTAAATTTCGATCGAATAATGTAAAAGTTTATTTATCCAATTTTTCCCACTAATGGACACAGTATAAAAATGCTAGATGGATTTATTTTAATTTTACTGCGGAAAAACAGTAAATGGCTTACAGAAAAAATGTATACAAAAGGAAAAGCTGTATCAACAGCTGGTGCAAGAAAACTAAAAATACTCAAACAGTAATTAGTTTCTTATAAAATGTTTAATTTTTTTTGTAGGTATAGGAGGTATTGTTAGGTGGGGAACAAGGAGATGTTCAAAGCATTTTGATATCTCAAGTTGACTCGTAAGTCTTCATTGAAGACTCCATCGCAATTGCAATGGCTTCCTCGTGGTGTTCCCTGGAGACCGATTTAAATACATATAATACTTACATACACCTGTGCTTACAGCAAAATTAGTGGCCGTCAAAGTCAAAACTGACCAAGGGGAAATAGTCATTGTCCCCCAAATTTTCAGCTCACAGCTAATCACTATGAGGAGCTTCTAAGTGAGCTTGGACTAAATTTTATTATTGCAGGGGGATCACGTAGCTCTACAAACAGTGGCAGAACTGTAGCGGATATAAGACTCACATCCCAGATGCAGGTAATTGCAGGTGCATCCTGCACCTCAACATGTACCTAAACACTTCTGATGACATTGATGATGCTACTGAAATGTGTGTGCGCAATATCCACATCGCTGCTGAACCATCAACCTGCGACCAAAGACCAAACAGCACTTCTGATCCACCTGCTGACAAAATCTTAGAAACTTCGCATAGAACGAGGAGTGAATATTTTGCTGATATGCTCTGCATTTCAATTTTTGGAGAGCAAAGAGGAATATGAAACGACAGACCCCTTCGCCGAATTCTAATAAAGCGTGCCGACAACACATGGTGTGCTGTGATATCGACTTACCGACCAATAAGTTTGCCCACTTTTTCTAAAATATTCGAAACAATATTCCTTAGTAAAATGATGGCAGTAAGAAGTGTACAGGATGCCATTCCAGACCACCAGTTTGTCTTTAAAAGTCACTATGGTACAGAGCAAGTACCATAACACAGCACATCCTTGGAGCCTTCGAAAATAAGCAGTACAGTTCAGCAGTCTTCCTTGATGTCAAAGAAGCTTTTGATCGAGTTTGGTACGATGTCTTAACTCTCCTGCCAACTGCACAATATGAAATCTAATCTTTTAGAACGAAATTGTATGGTAGATGCGAGAGGCGAAACGTCATCTATCAGATGCATTTGAGCTGGCGTACCTGCTAACTTGAAGTACTTTAGGTACACTATATTTACCGCTGACCTGCCGTACCCCAGGGAACTGGGTATCGTCTTGGCTACATATGCTGATTATACAAGCTTTATTGCCAACTCCACGTGTCGGAGTGAAGCGACTCAAATCACTCAAATGGCGAATGGACGAATCGATAGAACATTTCGATAAACGGGAATAAGTCCCAGCATTGCAACTTTTTTCTTAGAAGTAAAATCCTCCCCAGAGTAAAGTTCCAGGCTCAGTACTTGGGATTGATTTTGGACAAACGACTTACGTGGAGGCAGCACATAGCGAAGGTCACAACAACATATCGTGCAAAGCTTCGGAAACTAAATTGGATGCTTAAAGGAACAAGCCTCAGAAACAAAATGTTGCTGTTTAAGTCGATTGTAGTCCCTTAAATGACATATTTCGTCAAAGTATGTGGTATGAGGGTCCAAAGAGTGCAAAACTGGGCGCTACGTTCGATTGCAAATGCACCGTGGTATGTAAGAAACGAGGTCCTAGCTAGCGATCTTCTTAAATTCCGATATAGCCCAAAACTCCTTTCTTAATATTTATAATAGCTTCTATTTCTTTTAGCCAGTTAAATAAATGTTTCGCATTCTATTTCATAAAATAAATGTCTTTTTTAAATATTGTTGTTATATGGTATTTAAAAATTAAATGCCAACTTTTTGTGGTAACACTTTTGCTTTAATTTTTGTAATATTCTTATTATTCCAATTACATCTTTTACATAGCAAGTATTCTACTTTATCAATTAGTGTTTTTACGTTCTTGTTTATTTTGTATCTTTTAAAATTATATAGGGCAGTCCTGCATCGAAGTCGGATCTTATTAATCAAACAAACATCTGTTTTTATGACTAAATAAAAAGCTCATTTGCTCTTCCCGAGCAATAGTATAAGAATCTGTATAGATGTTTTATTTGCCCTGCCCGAGTTACCGCCAATGTCTTCTGCATGACATCACCTTCCCCCAAATCCCCTCTGGCAATGTCCCACAAACGGCGATGCCGTTCAACTCGGACACCAAACTGCAGACACAGCGTACTCCGAAAGACGAGTTCGTGTAAACAACTGGGCCACAGGCATCCAGTCCAAAAAGCTGACCAAGGATGTTTTGCAACATATCAAAACCTTCTTTTGTATTGTAACGAACTGATTTTGTTGTTTCTGCTCGCTACGAGATTCGTGCGGCTCGCTCAGAAGATTGTGTGATCGTCCCACCAAATTTATTAGTGAGAAAACACAGGATTCGAATGGTAACAAAGGGTTTATTCTCGTGATATTTATTACAGCGGGTGGGTGGCTTGGCTGGTTTCGGTATAACTCACACTGGTTCCACTGGCTGCTGGTATTGTTCATCCTGGACTCTGTCCCGGACGGTCCCACTAGGGTTCCGCTCAGTTCACTCTGACAGTCCAGGCTAACGCCATGAAGCTGCCTAACAGTTCACTTTGCTTGACGTCCGTTACGTTCCTCCGCTCCCCGACGAGTTCCGTGCGCGATCGGTTTTTAGGCGACCTTCCCGCTAGCTCACGGTTCCTCGTCGCAGGACTCTATTGTTAGACTCTGTCGGACCCGCCGAGCAATACGCCAAACCGCCTTGAAACCACCGCCTTGACTTAGCCATATGATGCCCTCCGGACATCAGCTACCTGTGTCTTAATTCGGAGATCCCTGATGCCCCAATCCCGAACGTCTCGACGTAGCGATCTTTCTCCTTGTAGGCTTCCCACGGTGCTGCTTCCGACGACTGGATCTGTTGTTGCTGGCTTGTTGATGTTAGTGCTGGTTGACTTGGTAATTTACTGATCTTGACGGATTGACTCCTTATGATCAACCGATCCAGATTCCAGCGCTTGGTCCCCTTATATAGCACTTCAGGAACCGTTAATCCTTGCCTTCTCCTTTTTGATCTCTGCGTTCGGCACCACACTGATGTCCAAAGTCCGCGGTTTTCTATCCTTATCCCTTCGCTCACGGTGCGCCGACGCTCGCTCGTCTCTCTCTGCTCCTTCTCTCCGAACTCTCTTCCCTCAACTGTTCCTTCAAAACTCTCTTTAACTGTAATCTTCAAACTCTCCTTCCTCATTCTTTCCAAACTTTCTCCAACTGTATTCTCCAAACTCCCTTTTCCCACAGTGCCGTTACTACGCGCATTCACTGCGTAGCCAGAAATTGACAGGCTTCCGAACAGGCGATCTTCGCTTCTATTTGTGCGGAGTTATTTAACTCCTCACATTCCCCCCTTTCTTCGGGTGACGATAAAAAAGCTTGTTCCTTAGCTCCGGCTGTTAGTCCTCGTTGCCTCTGCTCTCCTCTCGGTCCATTCCCACCGGCAGACTTTTTCCCCAAAGTATTAGGAATTCTCAATTCTCCTCTCTGTCCGTTATCCTGTGTATTCTTGAAGCCTTTGAGTCCTTGCGATCCTTTCCTCGACGGCCAACAGGTCAATGATGAGCCTCACTGCACCGATCCTCCGTCTTATTGTCCTTCCCACGCCGTCTTCTTTGTACACTTAATTATTCGGTAATGCCGATACTCAATTTTCGCCGCCCCGTATTTCCGCCGGGATTCGCGGTTCCACCGTTGTCTCCGTAGTCTCCGACTTTTGTAAGAAAGTTCCATCCCAATACCAACGGATCAACTACTCCTGGTAAAATCAACAGACTAATTCGGCAACAAACAATTGACCGTTTTTTCGCTAACGAAGCTTGCCGTTGTCCCCATGTCGATTGTGGCTTTGAAGCTGTGCCCGCCAAACATAACTGCTGCTCCTCCTCGATTAGCCTGCCAGTTAGTTTGGAGAGGTAGCACTGTGCGACCCCCCGCTCGCCTCTCAGCGGCTGAGTTCTCTGGCCATTTCCCGATTGTTGGCAGCACTCGACGCTCCTGATGCCCACTTTGCCGCATAACCAGCCGTTGGTTTTGACATCCTCGAGCCCAGTGTCCGTTCCCACCACATTTTCGACAAGCAGTCTGCGGGTCTGTGGTATGGGTTGCATTTTGTGGCCTCTGTGTGGTGCTTGGCGGCCTCCACACTATGTTGTTTGGTTGTCTCTGTTGCTGTTGGGGTGGTGTCCATGGACTTCCTCGCGGTGCCTCGGTAGCCTGCTGCCGTTGGACTTGATGTGGTGATGACCACTGGTCATTGCCCCGTTTATCCTGGTTGCCCGGATCTTCGCACCTTCTGCACATGATTTGCGTTGGGGCCTTCAACTTGGTTCTCGAGAACTTGTTCTCCTGTGAGTATGCTTCCCGCTTTTTCTTCAGTTCCTCGTACTCGTCGGCTAAGATCATTAGCGTATCGAGGTCTGACACCTTGTTCCTTAGACTCGGTGTACAGTTCTATTAATAATTCTCTTTTAGCAAGTAGTTGAGAGACATCACCTTCGTCGGCGTGTCGATCATGTAGTCCTTGAACGACCCACTGAAGCTCTGCTTCCGTTGCCTGACTTGATCCGCCAGCCTGGTAAAGAAATCTCTCAGCAGAAAACAGGTTTGGAAGTTTTCTATGAATTCCGCCCAGGTTCTCCATTGCATGTTGTTGGCGATGAACCACTTCAACGCCCTTCCCGTAAGCAATTCAATCATGTCCAAGTCCAAGCTGTATGTGTTGGCGGACCATTCTACTTGCTCCAGGAACTCGAATGGTTTTTCCGCACCGTCGAACCTGAACGAACATTCGCGGACTTGTTTAGCGAACTTTGCAGTAGTCTGACTAGCTGGGTCTCAATATCTGCGCTGCTGTTTTCCTTTCCTGGCTTAAGTCTGTCCTGTGAACGTGCTTATGCAAGTTGTCAATGCTTAGGCTTGCCACTAGGACGTCCCCTCATGTCTTCATTTGCCATCCAGGGCGATATTAAGCCTCTGTGCGACATGGGTGAAGTCCTCCTTCTTGAGGCGGTAAATCCACATCTTTCCCATTCTGATTCTGATGCTCTTATTGTTGGGACAATTACGTTGGGCGCCAGATGTAACGAACTGATTTTGTTGCTTCTGCGCGCTACGATATTCGTGCGGCTAGCTCAGAAAATTTTGTGTTCCTCCCTCTAAATTTATATGACGTTACTGCCCCGCAAATCAGTGAGAATACACAGGATTCGAATGGTAACAAAGGGTTTATTCTCGTAGTATTTATTACAGCGGGTCGGTGGCTTGGCTGGTCTCGGTATCGCCTCGCACTGCTCGTCCTGACGCGTCGACTCGGTGACCGCTGGCTCCTTCCTGTGTGGGATGCTGGTAGTGACCCGCGCCTGCTCGCTTATCGATCCATTAACTCGAGGCCGCTTGTCGCGCCGAGAGATGGACCTTCGGGCTTAAGGAAGGGTCACCATCCTAAGACTAGAGTGAACCCTGCTCTCCGACTGTATTCTCCAAACTCTCTTTTCCCACAGTGCCGTTACTACGCGCCTTCACTGCGTATCCAGCAACTGGCGGGCTTCTGTACAGCCGATCTTCGCTTTTATTTGTGGGGAGTTATTTAACACCTTACAGTATCTTAGAGTGAAATAAAAATCAGTCTCATAACGAAATTCACTTCTATCACAGCCTAAACAGCCACTCCAGGACCAACGATTATAACAACAGCCGTCTCCGAACCATCGACATAACTTCCGAGCTTACGAGCTTTGCCAGTGATGCCACTTAGGGAGAAAACGAAAATTTTAATTTGTTCAATCGAACATGCAATCAAGTCCCGTGGCAAGTAGTTATTGCTGCGCTGCTCGCTCTTAAGGGTTATTAAGGGCTGGTGCGAGAACTCTCCATACTAATGCATAGTAGTGGGAAATCAAAGTTAGCTTCGAACATGGCTCTCAGCAGAGCCGGCAGACCAAATGAAACCTCTGAAAAGATTCTAACTCCATGGCATTTACAAAAAAAAACACATGGGTACACAAGTACGGTCCATGACATAGGTGTCAATTTACATTGTGGCGGTTTTATGAACCAAAATTAGTTTATTAAAACAACACACTGAGTGATAAAATTAGTGGTAAAAACATGCTAATTGAGTTACCACAACTTAACAAAAACTGGGTCAATGGGTGCCCCTATTTATTTAAATAATGTAACATAGATCGATTCTGCCACAAATCCGAATTGAAATTTTGTAATAGGTCTGGCGGTAGGCTGCTACCTTATCAGCCACTGCCGCAGAAGAAGTTGACGAGCAGCCCGGTGGGTCTAAGATTTAGCAGTGGTAAAAATAAACCACAGCTTATTATGGTATGTGATTGTCATTGCTCTTTACTAATGGGTTCTAATTAATCTTCTCAAACTAAAGCGGGATACATCCTAAAGGGTGAATTTAATGAACCAATTTACTTGATTTCCCATAATAATTCAAAAATTACAAAAGGATGTGAAATGGATCGATTCAATGTTCTTAACAGGTTAAATTTTCAAATGAGTCGAAGCAGTTTTATAATATTGCGAACGGCAAGCGTAACTGATTTATATACAGATTTTGAAACTACTGATTTTCTTGTCAAGTTCCTCTAAACTTCTTTTAGTTGTTTACATTCTAACTACCCATACCATTTATAGGTGAAATTGTATTTTTTTCGTTAATTACAAAAAGTTCTACATTAAGGGATTTGGAGACTAGAACGATACCTGGGTGTGTGTTTAGAGTGGGTGAGGGTACTCTATTGGGCGCTTTGCTATTTAGACTATTTATCAATGATCTTCCCCCTATCAAAACGTATTCTTGAGTACTAATGTATGCTGATGATGTTAAGCTTTGCTTATCCTATAATAATTTCCGGACGGGTTTTGGCTTACACTCTGATATCAATTGGTGCCAATCTAACCTCTAAAATTGGAAAGGCCTCAAATGGAACATGATGACACTTTATAGGGGCACGGCTTTGTTTATAAGCTTTTCTCTTCATATATTTGTTCCTATTCTATTCCTGACTCAAAATTAAAAGTTGTCTCCTATGTATTTTTGCCGCGATTTCAACTAGGATTTAAGTGCTAGATTGCCTTCTTAACATAGTAGACCACTATTGCTATTAATACTTGAATACAATCTTATCAGAGGTGATATTGATTCTTGATTGTTACGCAAACTATGTTCTAAGGGAGTGCTGAATTATTTTCAGAACAGGTACCAAATGGAGCTCTAAATGTTCAAACTGTTACCAAGCACCATCAATGGTTTGCAGTTAAGGAACATCAATAATGGAAATTTTGTCTGGTAGCCTTTTTTCATGACATTTTAGTCGATTTGATGTTGATATCATCCAAAAAAATCGGATATTGTATCCTCTTCAGATAAGTTAGTGATTGTAAAATTAAAAGCAGAAATATTAGTAATCCGGAAATCAAGTAGGAAACAAATTAAAGGGGTCTAGGGAACAGCGGACTAGGAGTATTTTGGTGTAAGATATTATGAAACATGTTTTTGATGTGGACTAGAGTAATTTTATTAAAACTGCTATTCATGAATTTTTTTTAATAAAACTTACCAGTAGAATAACTGGTGGCAATTTATTGTTCCAAATATTTATTGTAGGAGTGTTTGGAAACTTTACCATTTTCTCTTGATCCCACATTTGAAGCTTTGAAATTACAAAACCAAATGTATGAGTAGACATGGGTGGAGTTTTGTAAAAAAAATCCAACAAGTAGCTGTTTAAAACGGGGCTGAAAATGAAAAATTTAAAGCGTAGAATTAGAATAGATTGAAAAGAAAAAATCACGCTATTTAAAACAATAGCAGTTGCCAATAAGTAGGCGTAATTTTTAGAAACAATTTATACTTATATTTAACTCTTACTATAATCTGGACAAACAAGTGGCCCTAATGTCAACAAGCAGTGCTTGTCACGCACGGAGCCCTTTTACCCGAGTGGAGAAAAAGCGTGATCACGTTTTCGACTGACCTAAAATTCAAACTAAACAAATTACTAATTCTAATTTCGAGAAAAATAAGATAAAATTGATACTGTTAAGATTGGCAAAGAGTCGGTAGTAGTAATAATAATAATATTGTCTGTAACGCCCTAAATCGAGGGCGCACAAATCTCACGAGTCGTGACGAGGATCATCGGAGTTACCATACAGATATTTAGTTTATTACATTACATTGTAATCTTAGTCATAGTCTTGTTATTAGCTTTAAGATCGCACATGAAGTCCCCGTGTTATGAATTGAAATAATAGGAACTAAGGAAACTAATTAAACTACTAGTTAAGTTTGAGCCAAGACACGCACCCTAGACAAAGCCCCCCTAACGCGTTATCGCACTCGTGAGGCCCGCGATCGATAGCATAATCGATAGCGGGGAACTGGTTCAGCAAGTGCGACGTTCGACTGAAATGCGACCTCTGATCCCTAAACTCGCTCTCTTTCGTTTTGACTTTTCGCCGAGAGGGGACGAGCATCCCTCCGGCACACCAGTACCGAGACACACGTGATAAACGCGCCGATCCGCCTTAAGTCCGACGCAGCACCAGGATACCTATTGTGAGGGCAGCAGCCAGAAAAAAGTCAATACAAACCTGAAGTTAAAAAGCCCGTGTTATTTCTACCCCTACACCCCCTCTTCCTCCTCCTACCCCTTTGTCGTCCCAGATCAACGACGCGTGTTTGGTTTTGAATCTGCGCGGCGCATCTCGGCCGAGAGCTCCCACCGTAGAATCCTCGTAGTCTCCGAGAATTACCGGAGTGTGGAATCCTCGTAGAGTCCGAAAATATCCGGAGTGTAAAATCCCCGTAGACTCCGAGAATATCCGGAGTGTAGAATCCTCGTAGTCTCCGAGAATACCCGTAGTGTAGAAACCTCGTAGACTCCGAAAAGTAGATTCCGAGTTCACCCGGAGTAGATAAACCCCACGGTTCACGCCTGGCGTAATCCCCGTAGCCAACTCCAGTCGGAGTCGTCCAAGTTCACCACCAAGCAGTGCGATCTTCTTCTCAGTACCTCGTTCTGCCCCCAGAGGGCGCCGCAGACAGGATCCTCCCGGGTTTCGCGCGAAGCAGTGTAGTCGGCCCTAACGCCACCACAGGACGCCAGGCGGCGTTATAATGTTCATCTCGGGTACGATCGGATCCACTCCCACGCAAGGAACCATACTAGACGACTGGAAACTGTGCGGAAACTTTTACGATCGGTAGCCACCATCGAATAGCACCCGTCTCTAGGTGTCCACCTCCTATACAAATTCCTACCTACGTGACAAGTGGCGCCCGAACAGGGACCTGATAGGGAGAAAGACCACCTGTATGGGGAGTGCGTAGCATCAGGACGAAAACTAGAACAAAAGTGACCCGACCGTGGAAAATAACCTTAACGAACTAGTGAACGCGCCCGGTATCAAGACCACGAGCTTACTCGCGATCCCGTACAGTCCACGCGATCGAGTGTATGTGAAAATACAAACATATGGCCCAAGAAGTCCAGTGAAGACTCCAACCAACTAAGACCTTACTCCAGGACGACAACACATCAGAGACACGCTGCAAACATGAACCCCGACCAGAAAATTTCTGGTGAGTCCGTTCCACGCTTGCTTAAAAATCCTGGGGTCCTCTCGCGGTGGATTTATTCCCGCTTGAAGGCCGAATTACTAGCCTTTGCTGACGAATTCGGGTTCTCCGCCGAAGGAGTCGTCGACGACTTGCGGCAAAACTTTGTCATCCTAGTTAAGGACTCTGAACAAACCCAAAAAGTGTGGGGTTGACTCGTCGACCTAGGAAGGAAATTTATCTCACGTGCCCCGTACCCGTACCTTTGGGGGAAGACAAACCTGGCCTTAGCGTCCCCGCCCCGAACATAAGCGCCGGATCAAGCCCCGGCGTCTTCTCCGTAGGCCCGTCTCGAACCACCCCTAGCTTCGCTATTACTGGCCCCTCTCATAAGCACATGTCCACCGACGCTACATAGAGAAATTGTCAACATCTAGTACAAAACACTCACTATGGAGAGCTCACCCTTCTCTAAGCTCACCGAAAGTAACCGTGATGCCTATTAGAAACCCCACAGGCGGCTGGGCGCGCAGCGATGCAGACAGAGCCAGCACATTTGCCAACCACCTTAAAAAAAAAAAATGTCTTCCAACCAAATCCTGCCACTAGTGCGTTCACCTTGCCGATTTTACCATATGAGCCTCAGCTTCAACATGAGCCAATTGAGTTTCGCCCAAACGAAATCGTTAACATCATCAAAAATCAGCTGAATCCGAAAAACCCCCGGGCTGCGACCTCATAACTCCCAAAATGATCATTGAGCTCTCATATTACGCCATTTGCACTATCACCCAGCTTTTTAATGCCATCGCAAAACTTGGCCACTTTCCAGTGAGATGGAAAAAGTCGATTATAATAATGATAGCAAAGCCGGGAAAAGACCACACAATTCCCACGTCGTATAGACCTATAAGCCTACTCTCATGCTTATCCAAACTCTTTGAAAAATGCGTATTGACTCGGATAAACACATACCTAAGAACGCAGGAAGGAATTCCGTCACATCAATTTGGGTTTCGTGAAAAGCACGGAACAATTGAGCAGGTCAACCGGATAACATCAGAAATTCGGAACGCGTTCGAAAAACGAGAGTACTGTACTGCCATATTTTTAGACGTCTCTCAAGCATTTGATAGAGTTTGGCTAGAAGGTCTAATATACAAGAACAAGACAATGCTCCCCTACAACACCCATAAGCTTTTAGAGTCTTACCTCTACGACAGAAAATTTGCTGTTCGATGCAACACTGCTATAACTGACGATTTCACTATTGGAGCTGGAGTTCCTCAAGGAAGCGTGCTTGGGCCAACATTATATGTCCTCTACACAGCAGACATCCCAACAAGCACACGACTAACAACATCTACGCTTGCTGATGATACAGCCATTCTCAGCCGCTCAAAATGCCCGATGCCAGCAACTGCGCAGCTAGCTCTTCATCTGGTCGATGTTGAAAAGTGGCTATCAGATTGGCGAATTAAAGTGAACAAACAAAAATGCAAGCACGTTACGTTCACCCTGAACAGGCAAAACTGCCGCCGCTCATGTTAAACCATACTCTAGTCCCGCAAGCAAACGAACTGACATATCTAGGAGTACACCTCGACAGAAGACTGACATGGCGCCGGCACATTGAAGTCAACAGAACACACCTTAAGCTAAAAGCCAGTAGCCTTCATTGGCTTATCAACGGTCGGTCTCCCCTAAGCCTTGAATATAAAGTTCTGCTGTATAACTCGGTACTAAAACCTATATGGATGTACGGCTCTCAGCTATGGGGGAATGCCAGCAATAGCAATATTGACATAGTCCAGCGAGCTCAGTCGAAGATCTTGAGAACAATCACCGGGGCACCGTGGTACGTTCGCAACGAAAACATACATCGCGACTTAAACATTCTATCAGTCAAAGAAGTGATCGCAGAACAGAAGGAAAAGTACTTTACCAAGCTATCGTTGCACCCTAACCACCTGGCAAGAGGTCTTACAAGGTTGATCAACCAATCACGCCTTCGTCGCAATGACTTACCCACCCAGCGACCGACTTGAGGGACGCGCAAACAGAATGCAGTCTTATTATACTGTTAGTTAAATTTTAATGTTAAGATTCGTAAACTTATTGTTAGTCTCAAAATTAAGAGAAGATTCAATAAATAAAAGCAAAGTTACATGGACAATCTACGCAAAGTCTTTGAACGATTGAGCAGAGCCAACCTGCCCATCAACCAGGAAAAGTGCTCATTCTTCAAGAGGAAACTGGCCTACCTCGGACGTGTGATCAGTGACCAGGGCATCCACACCGATCCGACCAAGGTAGCCGCCGTTCGAAACCTGAGCCCTCCCACGAGCTTACGGGAGCTGAGGAGATTCCTCGGGACGGCCTCATGGTACCGGCGATTCGTACCCAACTTCGCCTCAGTGTTCCAGCCCATGACGAACCTACTGAGGAAAAACCAGCGGTGGAAGTGGGAGCCGGAGCAACAGAGTGCCTTCGATCTCCTGAAAAGTTTACTGACAGACGCACACGTGCTGGCATGCCCAGATTTCGCCGCCAAGATGACACAACAGACTGACGCCAGCAACTACGGACTCGGGGGAGATCGATGGCCAGGAACGAGTCACAGAATTCCCCGACTTCATCATAGAAAACGGAGAACTATATCGCCACCTCGGCCACCGTCCAGATGACCAGGACTACGTACCGTGGAAGCTGTGCGTACCAGCCGAACATCGAGCTCGAATCCTACACGAATGCCATGATGCACCCACAGCCGGACATCTTGTCGTTAGGAAGACCATCATCAGGATATCGCAGAAGTACTACTGGCCGGGGATGTTTCGCGATGTGCGACGATACGTACGTCAATGTACCCCGTGCCAGAAATACAAGTCAGAACAGCGACAACAAGCCGGAAAGATGCTAAAGAGACAGCGAACCCTTTGGCATACTGTGTGCGGATTTCGTCGGACCGCTGCCCCGCTCCAAAAAGGTGAATACCACACTCCTCGTATTTTTCGACACCTTCACCAAGAGGGTCGAGCTGATACCCCTACGAAAGGCAACCACAGCGACTCTGATACGAGCCTTCCGCGAACGGATCATCAGCCACTTCGGAGCCCCGAGTAAACTGGTGTGCGATAATGGTTCACAGTTCACCAGCAAGGCGTTCAAGGACTTCCTAAAGGAAACGGGAGTGGAACCCCAATTCACCGCCCCATACTGCCCACGAAAGAATCCGACCGAGCGCGCGAATCGCACAGTCAAGACGATGATCGTCCAGTACGTGGAGAATGGACAGAACAACAGCGACAGTTTGCTACCAGAACTGTCACTCGCGATCAACACAAGTGTCTCGGAATCGACCGGGTATAGCCTAGCCTTTCTCCTACAAGCTCGAGAACCACGGCTACCCGGATCCTGGTACGACAGCGTGACCCCCGGAACAGCAACATCGCCCCAGAGCCCATTGGAGAGAGCGGATCGCTTGAAGGAGGTGTTTCAGATCGTGCAGAACAACCTACAAAAAGCCAGCCGAGAACAGGGGTGGTATTATAGCCTGCGTCGTCGAACCTGGAAGCCCGAAATGCGATCACTGGTCCTTGTGCGGCGACTTGCAAATATTGGAGACTTAATAGCGATCCATTCTTCTTCCACAGGTAATACCGATGATGAAGACAGCGAAACCGCCAAGGAGGACACCGGCGACCAACCCGGACAGTTCCAAAGAGGTCAACCGACCGACACTAGCAACGGATGGTGATCATAAGTACCCCAACCTCCCTTTGTGTCCCATTAGACCTTAGGAATGAAGTTAGGAGATTCTTTCGCTGCTGCCCATTTATCCCTATTGCTAAGAATCAATATAACTAAGCTAGTTTAGTTACTTCTTCCACAGATCGAACGGGCGGACATGGAGACGATAGTACTGTCGTCCGGCGACAGCGATGAGGAGTCTGAACCCAGTTCCAACACCCGGTCATGCCCGACGGGTAGGCGCCAGCCAGGAGGCTCTGGAAGAGCAGCAGATTGCGACTCAGAGGACGAGCCGACGTCGACACCCGCTCGAGCCGGGGGAGTCTCTCCACACTATACGGACGCGGCCGGACGTCGCATCTACAAGGAGCCCTATCAATGCCACCCGAGTCCAGCCGGGTCACCGAAGAGCAGCCGGGAGTACAACACTTGCGGGCGCAACGACGACGACCGGGATCACGCGACACCCTACGCCGAAGACGCCAGCGACGACGAGGAAGGACACGGTGAACAGGCGCACCGTGTCCTTCCTCGTCGTCGAGGTCACCCTGAAGCCGAACGGCGCCGGAAACATTTCCTTACTTCCCCAAAGTAGGGAGGGGTTGTAACGCCCTAAATGGAGGGCGCACAAATCTCACGAGTCGTGACGAGGATCATCGGAGTCACCATACGGATATTTAGTTTATTACATTACATTGTAATCTTGTTTTGTTATTAGCTTTAAGATCGGACATGAAGTCCCCGTGTTATGAATTGAAATAACAGGAACTAAGGAAACTAATTACACTAGTATTAAGTTTGAGCCATGACACGCACCCTAGACAAAGCCCCCTAACGCGTTATCGCACTCGTGAGGCCCGCGATCGATATCATAATCGATAGCGGGGAACAGGTTCAGCGAGCGCGACGTTCGACTGAAATGCGATCTCTGATTCCTAAACTCGCTCTCTTTCGTTTTGACTTTTCGCCGAGACTGGACGATCCGCCGGGGACTCAAGTCAGCCTGGCCTATCCGAACCCGCGCCCGACGCAGCACCTTTTCTTTATAGTGTTTTCGGCTCTTGTCGATCTGCGCAACACCGACCAGCGCATCAAAATACACGTAAGCAAAGATACCTATTGTGAGGGCAGCAGCCAGAGCCCCTCTTCTTATCAATAGTCAATACAAACCTGAACTTAAAAACCTCGTGTGTTATTTCTACCCCCTCCTCCTCCTCCTAGAAACCTAGTAGATTCCGAGTTCACCCGGAGTAGATAAACCCCGCCGTTTACGCCCGGCGGGATCCCCGTAGCCAACTCCAGTCGGAGTTGTCCAAGTTCACCACCAAACAGTGCGATCGCCTTCTCAGTACCTTGTTCTGCCCCTAGAGAGCGTTCTCAGCGGGACTCATCCAAGGTCCCCACCAAGCAGTGCGA
Source organism: Drosophila prolongata (assembly GCA_036346975.1). NCBI lineage: Eukaryota > Metazoa > Arthropoda > Insecta > Diptera > Drosophilidae > Drosophila > Drosophila prolongata. The sequence continues at coordinate 5,385,400 of JAYMZC010000271.1, forward strand.
TCGCCCTCTCAGTATCTCGTTCTGCCACCAGAGGGCGCCGCGGACAGGATCCTCCCGGGTTTCGCACGAAGCAGTGTAGTCGGCCCTAACGCCACCACAGGACGCCAGGCGGCGTTATAATGTACATCTCGGGTCGTCAACCTCGTGGTACGATCGGATCCACTCACCGCTCCCACGCAAGGAAGCATACTAGACGACTGGAAACTGTGCGGAAACCTTTACGATCGGTAGCCACCATCGAATAGCACCCGTCTCTAGTCGTCCTACCACCTCCCATACAAATTCCTACTACAGGTTGCACCCTTCTATATAAATTTCTTGTATAGGTTCCTTGGCCCCGATTGAGGTTTTACCCCGGCCAGAGAACTACGTGACAAGTCATAGTTCAATATACAATAATTGAAAATAAAAGGAATGTAGTTCTTAGTAAATTTATTAGGCACTGAGAAGTTTAGGCGTCCCAGTAACACGGACCCTTCAGATTCCGCCAAACAAGTTTACAAATAAAAGTAGTTTGAAGCGTTATGCTACAAGTAATTAAGAATGGTATATAAATTAGAAGAAGTCTCTAGAATAAAATGGTGATATAGGTTTTGCATCCCAGTTAAAGCCCAGAGAGCAAGATAGTTAAAAGTTATTTTGCACAGTTTTACATACGGTCTATATGTTTACCATATTGGGGATTTCAAACTTGTGAAGAATACTCCAGAATTGGACGGACTAATCAAATGAATAAAGTCTTTGTTACATTGGAATTATCGAATTCCCTTGGACTTTAAATTTATTTACTCCCCTGTTTTCATTTACAATGGAAGTAATATGAACAGAAAACTTATGTTTTGGGTTCAGAAGAACGCAATATTATTATAACACTATTGGTGGCTGAAGTTAGTTGAACTGACCTTTTTTGGAATTTGTTACGGAACTGAATTTCTATTTCTTGGGGACAGCACCGGCTAGCTTGATGCTCAGGGCAGGGTGCTCAGGAATCGATACAAATCGACGTCTCACACACTATTTTAAGCTGGACCATCTCTAACGAACAAAAGGTAAACAAAAACAAAAAAAATGTAACATCACATCACATCAAATGTCACCATAGGGCACCATAGCCCAGTGGATTTCAGGGGGTCACATCCCATTTTCTAAGGCCGAAGCTACTGTCAGGCCGGACTACGGCCGGTTCATCTCCCCATAGGTGAGTGCCTTAGGCCAACATCCTGTGCATCTCAATTGCTAGGTACATTTTTTATAAATATATACATAAGATTTCCAAACAACTTTTAAATATCTTCTCCTTCTTACACCATTATTTGCAGATCAGGCAAAACCACTACACGGGCCTGGACTGCTTCAGCTGCAAGGCTTTCATTAAATCAGGAAATTTGGCCTCGCAGAAAAGTTTAAGTTCGCCAAGCGGCTTAAATTTAACACCATTTTTTTTCTCCTACTACCCTGCTGGAGCTCCAAGAGAACAAAACGGGACAGGTAAATACGAATAAATAAATTGTATTCAATTCTGCTAAGCCCGCTTTCGCATTTTAGACCCTAAGTTGCGCAAGGGCGGACTAAAGCTCGCGGAATCGCGAAGATGTGCAGAAACGGATGAAGGTATACAAATTACGGGTGTACAAAATTTAACTTAAAATCTAATTTCAGGTGCGGCCAGTAAGCCACACAGCTATTCCGGCTGCTGGTCGCCAAATGATAAGTCGGGATCCTTTTGAATGTGCGCGTCGGAGTGGAGTTGGCGGACCGCGGTGGTGGGAATGCCGCGTGGTGAAGGAGCCGCGACGGGGTCGCGACGTTACGCTGCACGGGTTCTACGTGCCCGGAACGGACTCACCGAGGTAATGTGTAATTTTCTCGGTGGCTCGTGGAGGTTGTGGCTGCCTGCGGCGGTTACCACTGCACGTGGCTGGCTACTGCTGCCGTGGCTGTTGCCCGTGGCTGTTGCTGCTGCCGGTGACTGTGTGCTGCCTGTGGCTGTGTGCTGTATGTGGCTGTGTGCTGCCTGTGGCTGACGGGTTGCCACGAGGTAACCACGAGGTTTCCTCCGAGAGGAAAATAGGGAAAAATGAAGAGAATAGAAGAAGCTGCCGGGGCTCTAGGTAATAGGGTTCACGGTGAACCTAAAAGAAATAAGCCTTCACTTTATTCCCGAACTTCACTAACGCATATTGACACTCTTACTTTTCTCGAATTATTAGCCCTACCAAAAACGAATACCTCCTTCTTATTTCTTCCACCCGATTCCAACTTGAAATGCTACAAATTTTTGATCTACATTGAATTTTTACATTGTTATACCCTTGCAGAGGGTATTATAATTTCAGTCAAAAGTTTGCAACGCAGTGAAGAAGATCGTCAGTCTTTGTCGCTTGGAAGAAGGTTGTTTCGACACCCTGAGATGAAGAAAATGTACTTAGAATTCATGGAAGAGATACTCTTCCTTAGGTCATATGTCTCCTACAGATAAAATTTCTTCTGCTCCACATTATGTTATCCCATATCAATGCGTTCTGAGACCCCAAAATACCTTAACCAAGTTACGTGTCGTTTTCTATCCTTCTTGTAAAACATCAGGTTTTGAATTGACAAGGTGGCTTTCAAACTCACCTGACGTGACCGCATCTGATAGCACAGTTAAATTCATACCCATCTCGGACTCCGAGTCAACTAAGGCGTTAGGAATATCGTAATTGCCTAACTAAGATGCCTTCAAGTTCCAAATCGACACTGCTGTCATGGGTCTCCGAGAGACAAAACGAAACATACTATCGGTGACATCGAAGCTGTTTGACCCCCTCCGCTTAGTTCTATTGCAATTAGGGGAAATATCCTGTTGCAGGAACTTTGACTAAATAAGTTAGATTGGGATGAGAAATATCTATTCCCCGGTTTGTGCATACCGATCCAATGTCACAGGTCCAATTACATGCCTTTGCCGACGCATCCTTAAGAGCTTATGTAGCTTGCGTATACATTCGTAGCAAAACTGCAGAAGGTTATAAAATATAGTTGTCGACTTCAAAGTCTAAAGTAACGCCGCTCAAGACTAAGACACTCCGGAGGTACCTATCGAACGAATTGTTTATTGGTCGGATTCTGAAGTTTCGCTTTATTGGATCTGGTCTCATCCATCTTCATTGTCCACATTCGTATCGAATATTGTTGCGGAGATTCAAGAGTGGTCAGGTGAAGCTACATGGTGCAATGTTCCAACGAATCAGAACTCAGCAGATATTGTATCAAGAGGGTGTGACGTCGACGAAAACATACAGTCGATATGGTTTACTAAACCAGCGTTTTTGATGGAGGAAAATGAAAACTGACCCCAAAATGCACAGTTTGACCTAGATGAAGAAGTCTTACTAGAAGAATTTAGGAAGACTGCGGTAGGTCTGGATTTTCGTCTCACCTTAAACTGCATAGGGTATTCGTTTAAATGTTCCGCTTCATAAGAAAAAGGTCACAAAGAATACTATTTATATAATATAATGAAGCTTCTCTTAAAATTGAAGAAATGGAAAAGTTCGTAGAGGCTCCAAAGTTAGTCCAAGTCTTCCGCGATTGAATCCATTCATACAAAAAGATAATGAGACTTGGTGTCACCTTTCGTTGTTGAGAGTTTGGAGGCGACTAGCTAATGCTCCTATATCATACGATACCAAGTTTCCATTATTGTTAACAAACGCTCCCAATTTATGCAGAGCTATGTCTGGAATCTGCACTATTCCAATTTTTGGTTCACGAGCACTTGTCAGTCTCCTTCTCTTCACTCGCCCAGTCTTCGTCCACTTTCGTTAAGCTAGGCTCTAAGAATAATTGTCGAAATTAGAGTTTAAGTCGTTGTAATTAAACATTTATAGCCACTAAAGCTTTCCATTTTTTTGTTGATTATTTTTTTAAAAACTATTCTAAATCTTTAACTATGTATAAAAAAGATTGTAAGTTTGAACTGCGGAGCCCTTCACAACATGAGGACGCAACATTGTCAAGACTACAGGGAGATCGTTAATAAACAATGTAAAGAGAAGTGGTCCAAGCTGATTTCGTTGTGGAACGCCTGAAGTATCTTTGATCGAATTAGCAAAAGAGCTCTAAAGAAAACTCGTTTTGACCTACCTCGAAAAAGGCTTAAAATTAAATTGGGAAGTAAAAAGTTTCCATAGATAATATAACAATTTTTGTAAAGGTTTCAGTGCAGTATCTAACCACGTGACCTGGATATCGGAAATTGCTTATTCAGTGTTACCGTAACAGAAAGATTTACGCTTAGTGCTAACATGTATACTAGATAGAAATCATTATAAATTATGTTAACGGGCTCAGCGGTTAGTACATGAAGAAAGTTCGGACCATTCAAAGCGAGCTATAAAAGTATTTAACTGATGAAAGTTTAAATTACGAATGCTGTGGATTCGTTTAACAGACTTTCCCTATTTTCCCTATTAGCGCTCATCATGCACTTCCATAAGATGAATCTGCATGCAGGACCGCTCGCTCTGTTGGCAAGCATCCGACTACAATACTGGCCTATTGGAGGACTGCGAACGGTCATAAATGTAGTGAAAGGCTGTTTGGCTTGCTTCCGGGCCAGGCCCAAATTTCTGGAACCCATCATGGCTAATCTTCCGAAGGAACGTTTGGAGTGCGTACGGGCCTTTGCTGTTTCTGGCGTCGACTATTGTGGTCCTTTCTTTTACAAATCAGAAGTTCGCTCCAGGTTTCCCATCAAGTGCTACGTATGCGTGTTCATCTGCTTTACAAGCAAGGCTGTGCACTTAGAGCTTGTCGAGGATCTAACAACTTCTTCGTTTTTAAGTGCTTTGAAAAGATTCATTTCTACACGTGGAAAGCCTAGTCAAATTTGGTCGGACAATGCTACCAACTTTGTAGGAGCAAAAAATGAGTTGGCGGATTTGAAGCGGCTGCTGCTTAGCGATTCTCATATGCAGTCTGTTCATCAAGCTTGCTTGGCGGAGGGAATCGACTGGCAATTTTTTCCGCCTCGCTCACCACACTTTGGCGGATTGTGGGAGGCAGCAGTCAAGACGGCCAATCACCATTTCTACCACCCTGTTGGCCGCCAAACGCTTAGTTTTGATGAGCTTCGCACTCTGGTTTGTCAGATTGCGTCAATCATTAATTCTCGCCCCTTGCTATCCATTTCAGAGAATCCAGATGATCTTGATGTTTTGACTCCTGCCCACCTACTTTTTGGTGGCCCTTCTACTACTATCATTGAGCCCGAACTAACCAAGCTCAACTACAACCGCTTGGATGGCTGGCAGCGTGTAACATACCTGCAGCAACTATTCTGGTCCCGATGGCAGAAGGAGTACTTTACTCTTCTGCAACAACGCACCAAATGGCGGTTTCCTGAACGAATGCTGAAGGTCAACGACGTAGTTTTGATAAAGGATGAAAATCTACCTCCCATGCGGTGGCCCTTAGCTAGGGTGAGCGCACTTATTCCTGGACGAGATGGCGTTTGCCGAGTTGCTGATCTGAAGACGTCCAATAAGTTGTGCCTGCTGCCCATCAATGATGAAGTTGAAAGACAGGCTTCCGACGGGGGGAGTATGTTGAGCGCAGCGGCAAACCACGCCAACTAAAGAGAGTATCAGAATCACTCATTTCTAAGCGGCTCCTCTTATCTCTCTATTAATTGGACTACTCAGTCTGAGCCCGCCTCTCAACACCTACGGTCCGTCGCCAGAGCATACATTTTGTTGTTGTTGATTGTAAGCTGCGGTGTTCGCAAAGCCCGTAGCCCTTGCATACATATAAACGTTAATAAACTGAAGTATTGAATTTATCTCGCCTTGTGATTTGTTTTAAAATAGCTGACAAAAAGGCTTGTTAGCTCAACAGTTTAGTCTTCCGAAAATAACGCAACAGTCAGCGTCGTCTTTAAGAAACATTATCGACACCGTATCATCTATATACGGTTCTTTGTTATTAATAGGAGACGACACCAAGATTTCGAATGCAATGTTGATCTATCTTGTTTTGAATAGAGTAGACCCAGTAACCAAACAAAAATGGGCAGAACAATTAGATTATGAAAGGTTACCGCTTTAATCCGATTTTGAAAAAATGTTAAACCGCCGATACCCGCACTTATCAGCTGAAGAATCGACGAAACCAAAGTAAGATAAAGTTATGTCGAGCAAGCCACATAATCGTAGCTCATTTTCTTGTTCCCAGCAAAGTTGTAGCTATTGCAATGAAGGAGACCATATCCTAGCGAACTGTGGTCCGTTTGGTCGTCTTTCGGTAATGCAAAGGTTCGACTTTGCAAAATCTGCTTCCTTATGCATCAATTGTATGCGAAAGGGTCACCCATTTTCGAAATGCAAATTTAATAAATGTCGAGTTTGTGGCCGCTAGCATCACGTTTTACTGCATAGATATACAGTGTCCGAAAATAGTTTAGCGCTGCCACCACCCCAAGAGATTCTTTGTCCCTCTTTAAATCAAGATCAGCCTTCCACGTCACATGTTATGCATGCGACATCATTGGATAGAGTGATTTTAGCCACGTCGATCGTAAGTGTAAGATCTAAAAACAGTAAATATAGTTGGGCCCGAGCACTTCTTGACTCTGGGTCCCAAACAAATTTTATATCAGAGGACCTTGCTCACCGCTTACAGATCCGTAAAGAGGAGTCGTGTATAAACTTACTTGGTATTGGCGAGTCCAAGTTAAGAAAAGGTACACACAATTGTGAAGTCGCGTATAAATTGTAGTGAATTCTCTTTTGATTTTTGGATTTTAAAATCAATATGAGGATACCATCCTGACCAGTCGGTCAGTATCAGTGACTGGAAAATTCCAAAGAACCTACCACTAGCGGATCCCTATTTCTACAAGCCACAAAGAATAGATATGTTAATAGGAGCAGAATCATTTTTTTAACTTTTAGCTGTTGGACAAATTAGACAAGGTCCTGACTTTCCAACTCTGCAGAAAACCCTCTTCGGTTGGGTTATAGATAAGGCATCTTCCCCTACAGAAGTTGTGAAAAATTGTAGTTGTAGTGGAGAGGTTTTAGTATCTATTGCCATCTCTAAAGAAAATTCTGTCACCTGAGCAAAACTTAAAAGTTTCCTTATCTCAAGTAAACCATGTTCGCCTTCTTGATTTGTGTTTTGTATCAAATCCTGAGGGTGTGTTTCTGTCCAGAGTAGCATCACTCGCGCAACCTGAAGATCCATATCACCCTACAATCGAACTTTCATTTGACACGGGTAGAGTTATAGAAGAAAAATCAGAAAAATCATCCAAGCAAAAACATTGTTTTAGCAAGGCAGACTTTCTGAGGCTAAATAATTTTATATCTGGCTTTAATTGGTCTGATCTTTACTTATGCTATAATATGTTCGATGCAGTTAATGTTTTTTACACAGCAATAAACTCATTTTTTAATTCCTATGTTCCGTGGCACTATCCGTCAATTTCCAATAAATCCCCTTGGTTTAGCAAAGAGTTGACACACTTAAGAAACGTTAAGTCCAGACTTTTTAGGAAATATAAAAATACCGGTTCTCAATCTGTTTAACTAGATATTTAAGTGCTCGGTCAAGATTAACCGTGCTTAATGCTCAGAGTTATAATAGTTACTTAAACCGTTGTAAGGTCCAGTTCTCTCAGGACCCGAAACAGTTTTATAACTTCGTTAGCACCAAGCGTAAATGTAATTCTTATCCTTCCTCGCTGTCGTTCGAAAACATGACGGCAACCACAGATCAGGCAATAGCCGATTTATTTGCCCAATTTTTTCAAACGACTTACTCTACTTTAGATTATTTATCACAGCCTTATTCTTACACCATGTCCAAGACAAATCTCATATTCTGTCCCACTTTAACATAAAGCTCTCTTCTTTTGGATCTTCTTCGTATTAAGCCTGTTTATTCGCCAGGGCCCGATGGTATTCCTGGGTGCGTGCTTAGGTATTGCGCTAAGGCCCTGTGCAAACCTCTTCACAAGTTTTTTACCTTATCTCTAGAAACTTCCCAATTCCCAAATATTTGGAAGGAATCATTTGTTATTCCTCTTTTCAAAAAAGGTAACAAGTTAGAAGCCAGTAACTATAGAGGTATTTCTAAGTTGTCAGCTATTCCTAAGCTCTTTGAAATAATCATTACTCCTCATTTGCAGCACCTTTGTAGATCAATCATTTCTCCGTGTCAACATGGATTTATTAAACGTAGATCAACAATCACAAATCTTCTAGAGCTCACTACATTTGTTATAAAGGGCTTCAATAATAGTTTTCAAACAGACGTCATTTACACGGACTTTAGTAAAGCATTTGACTCTGTTAATCACTTACTTCTTGTTCAAAAACTTGACTTGATAGGTTTTCCAGACGATCTACTTAAATGGATCTCAAGTTATCTGAATGGGAGGTCGCAAAGGGTCCTTCTTAAAAATTCAATTTCTAAAATTCTCAGTGTTACCTCCGGTGTCCCACAAGGGAGCCATCTGGGTCCGTTACCTTTTACATTATTTATTAACAATCTTCCCTCAATTATAAGTCATTCTCGCGTACTTATGTACGCAGATGATGTTAAGTTGTGCTTGCAGTATAAGGACATTTCCTGCCATTTCGACTTACAATTCGATCTAGATAATTTTCAAAACTGGTGCCGAGATAATTTACTAAATTTAAACGGTTCCAAGTGCAAGCTGATGACTTTTTATCGGGTCAATCCGATATACGCGACATAATAAAGCCAGAGGAGTGCTTGGATTTATTAAAAGGTGGTCAAAAGAATTCGATGATCCTTATTTCACTAACACTTTATTTATTTCGCTAGTCCGTCCGATTCTGGAATATGGGTCTCCCGTCTGGAGTGCACAATACGGAATACATATTGGTCGTATTGAATCAGTACAAAAAACTTTTTTATTTTTGCTTTACGGCGCCTAAACTGGGACTTAAATCTTAACTTACCTTCTCGTAGAACTTCTAGTAGACTTATTAATTTACCCTCCCTAGCCAGCCGTAGAACGATGCTTGTTAAAGTCTTCATTTATAACCTTATACATGGTGAGATTGACAGCCCCGACTTGGTAAGTCGGCTAAACTTTTCTGTGCCAAGTAGATTAGCTAGAAATTATATTCCCCTAATATTAAATCATTGTAGATCTAACTATGCCTTGCATGAGCCTTTCAGAGTATTATGTTCTGACTATAATAGACTTTTTCCTATAATCTCAAATCTTGACTCTCTGCCGCTCCTAAAACGATTAATACTAGCTTCATTTACGCAAAATTGATCTTACTGTTACTTTTTTCCCCGGACTTTTACCAATATTTTCTTATCTCGCATCTATCTTCTCGCGAGTCGTGCCGTACGATACACGGCTGCGCCCCTCGGTTGGTTGGGCCGGTAAGTGAGCCGTGGGACACCGCGCGAAAAAAAAAAAACACTACCGGAAGACTACTTAGGTTTTGCCATCAGGTAGGTTTGAAGTAAGACTGCCGTTTAAATCTGATCCAAATGAGTTAGGCAACTCTTTTGAAGTTGCAAAACGGCGGTTTTTGTCGCTTGAAAGAAGGCTTTCTCGAGACCCTGAGATGAAGAAAATGTACTTAGAATTTATGGAGGAGTTCCATTCCTTAGGTCATATGTCTCTTACAGATAAACTTCCTTGTGCTCCACATTATGTTATCCCACATCAATTTGTTCTGAGACCCCAAATTACGTCAACCAAGTTACGTGTCGTTTTCGATGCGTCTTGTAAATCGTCAACACAGAAGTCTCTAAATGACATTTTGATGGTTGGGCCGACAATCCAAGATGAGTTGTACTCCACGTTACTGCGCTTCCGGCTGCATAGGTTCGCCCTAACCGCCGATGTAAAGAAAATGTATCACCAAGTGATGGTGAATGAACCAGTTGAAACTGCCTATTCAACTTATAGTGTGGAGAAGAGACCCCTCTGAGTCCTTGAGATTATACAAGCTCAACACCGTAACATATGGGACTAGACCAGTCCCGTTTTTGGCTATTCGGTGTTTAAAAAGGTTAAGTGAGTCTGCCAAACTTTCTTTTCCAAGAGCTGCTAAAGTTATTGGATCCGATTTTTATGTCGATGATATGTTGACTGGTGCTGCATGCGTAGTAGAGTTAAAGACTATTAAGTCTGAAGTATCTCAGGTTCTTCACACTGAAGGTTTTGAATTGACAAAGTGGTTTTTAAACTCAACTGACGTTACCGCATCTGAGAGCACAGTTAAATCCATACCCATCTCGGACTCATAGTCAACTTAGGCGTTAGGAATATCGTGGTTGCCTAACGAAGATGCCTTCAAGTTCCAAATTGACAATGCTGTCATGGGTCTCTGAGCGACAAAACGGAACATACTACCGGTGACATCGAAGCTGTTTGACCCCCTCGGCTTATTAAGTCCCATTGTAATTAGAGGAAATATACTATTGCAGGATTTTTGGCTAAATAAGTTCGATTGGAATGAGTTGATTCCTTTGAATTTGGAAACAGCATGAAATATGATAAAAATGAAACTATCTAAATTAAAAAAAAATATATCTATTGCGCGGTTTGTGCATACCGATTCAATGTCACCTGTCCAATTACATGCCTTTGCCGACGCATCCTTAAGAGCTTATGGAGCTTGCGTATACATTCGTAGCAAAACTGCAGAAGGTTATAAAATATCGTTGTCGATTTCAAAGTCTAAAGTAGCGCCGCTCAAGACGAAGACACTCCCAAGGCTTGAGTTATGTGCCGCTCACCTTCTAGCTGTTCTCTGTCATAGAATCAAGCCCCTATTAAAGGTACCTATCGAACGAATAGTTTATTGGTCGGATTCTGAAGTTACGCTTCATTGGATCCGGTCTCATCCATCTTCATTGTCTACATTCGTATCGAATAGAGTTGCGGAAATTCAAGAGTGCTCAGGTGAAGCTACATGGCGGAACACAGCAGATATTGTATTAAAAGGTGGTGACTTCGACGAAATCATACAGTTAATATGGTTTACAGGACCTACGTTTTTAAAAGAGGACCTAGATAAAGAAGTCCTACCGCAAGAATCGAGGAAGACAGCGGTCGGACTGACCGCTGCTGTAAGAAATTTGGATTTGGTAGATGTCATCGAGGGATTTTCGTCACACCTTAAACTGCTTCGGGTATTCGTTTATATGTTCCACTTCATAAGAAAATGCAAAGACAAAAGTATAGTCTTTGAAAAAACTTTGTCGCCGACTGAATATAATGAAGCTTTTCTAAAAATTGTCGAGATATTACAGAAGCACGAGTATCATAAAGAAAGGGAAAAAGTTCGTAAAGGATCCAGAGATGGCCCAAGTCTTCAGCGATTGAATCCATTCATCCATGAAGTCAAGGGGACTTGGTGTCACTTTTCTTTGCTGCGAGTTGGGGGGCGACTAGCTAATGCTTCTATATCATACGATGCCAAGTTCCATTGTTGTTAACAAAACGCTCCCAATTTGTGCAGAGCTATGTTCGGCATCTTCACCATTCCAATTTTTATGTTGGTCCACGAGCCCTTGTTAGTCTCCTTCGACAGCGTATTTGGATCGTAAACGCTCAGGAGGTCTGCAGTCACATAGTTCGATCATACAAACGCTGCTTTAAGTGTAAGCCTCGACTAATGACACAAATTATGGGAAATTTACCCGCAGATCGTCTCAGTGCTCTCCGCCCATTTGCTATATGTTGCGTTGATTTTTGTGGCCCTGTCTATACGATATTGAAAATTCGTTGTAGGCCTCCGTATAAGTCCTACATTGCGCTCTTCGTTTGTTTTGCGTCCAAAGCGGTTCATCTAGAAGTTGTTTCAGATTTAACCACAGATTCCTTTTTATTGGCTTTTCAAAGGTTCGTTGGGCGCCGAGGATGACCCCAAGTCATCAATTGCGACAACGGGACGAACTTCGTCGGAGCGAGTCGCCACTTCCGGGCCCTTCGAGAGAGGATAGAGGACAAAGCGGACCCGATACGCGAATTCGCATCAAAAAGCGGATGCGAATTTGTGTTCATACCACCGCAGGCTCCGCACATGGGCGGACTATGGGAGGCAGGTGTCAAAACTGCCAAGCACCTTCTCCTAAGGGCGGTGGGGAGCTCGCTCCTAAGCGCAGAAGAGCTGGGGACAGTCCTCGTGGGAATCGAGGCAGTGATGAACTCCCAGCCGCTCGGAGCGATCAGCAACGTCCCGAGCGAAGGAGAGACGCTGACTCCCGAGCACCTACTGACAGGCGGCCTCTGCTCCGAACACCAGCACTCCGGACCCCGGATCAGGAGGGTCTCAGCTGCTTGCGGCGATGGCGGCTTGTCTCATCAGTCAACCTTCCGCCCCAACAATGGCTCCTCGGCAGAATAGTCGCCAGGCACGCAGGGGAGGACGGCATGGTCAGGGTCGTCGACGTCCGGACTAGTGGAGGAGGCATTTTTCGGCAGGTCATTCACAAGTTGGCGCCGCTTCCATTATGTTAAAGCCCGATGGGCGTTCAACGGGGCCGGTTTTGGCTCATTTATGAATGTTTAATGAATTTGTTAAAACTTGAAGTTTAGTGAAAGTTAGTTTAGGGCGAAGTCGGGAGCACAATAAAGTTCTCTCTCGTTAAGCTAGGCTCTAAGTACTCTGTCTAAATATTGAATATTCATTCGTTGACATTGAATTTAGCCGTCGAGACCTTTTTCTTTTTCGTTTGTTTTCGTTTCCGCAAGTTAATTTTTAGCCACCGCAGTTTTTCGGTTTTGAATAAATTAGAAAACTCTGTTCGTGAACGCTTGCAGCTTTAATCATTTCTAATATATAGGCGCATAATGCCATCTCTATTCTATTCTATATATTTAATCTATGCACAAGAAAACATGTATATAATATCTTTTCGGTTTCTGGCAACGCCGCTAAGACGGCGTCATATTGCGAAATTCAATTCAGTGTCAAATAGGCTTCGCAACTGGCAAGAAATGTTTGCTGTGGAACAATTAAAAGCATCGGTGAAAAGCCGTTCCAGACTCAAGGGCAACATCACACGTTGTCTCTCAAGGGCTGAGCAAGCGGAATCTGCAACACGGGTGGAGATCTCCACGCGCATACAACTTCTACACGAAGTTTGGAAGGAGTTCAACCAGTTCGGCGATTGCATTGCTCTCCACGAGGATGTAGAAGGTTACGTCGATCCGGAGATTGATAACGCAATTTACGAAGAAAAGTACCTAAGGGCGAACGCAATTCTCAAGGACAGAAGTGATGCTCTACAACCGAGTACATCTATAGACATTGTGAATGGCAGCAACGGTCTGCACTCCAACGGCGACGCAATTGTAAATTTGCTACAACAAAACCAACAACTATTTGAGCGACTGGCTACAAATCAGGCTCATTCGAGCACGCCGGTTCATGTTGGTGGTGACGTCTCTTTGGCGAATTCAAGTTCGGTACATGCGGCGAATTCAAACGGTTCTCTGGCAACTACACAGAGTGGCCATCTTTTCAAGACATTTATGAAAGCACAATTCATAACAAGCAACATTTGTCCAACACCCAGAAGTTCCATCACTTGAAAACACTTATTGTTGATGAGGCTGCCAACTTGGTACGGCACTTGGCCATTACGGATACAGCTTACAACACCGCTTGGGAACGTCTGAACTCATTTATGGAGCAGTTTATGAGCCTGCCAACAACTACAAAGGTAGATGCATCAATTCTACTGAAGGTGTCAAACGGAGCAAACGAATTTATTCGCGGATTGGATGCAGTCAACAAGATGGGACGCGATTGCTGGATCATCTATCTGGCCCTGGAGAAACTTGACGCCGACACGCGGCGTAGGTGGATTGAGCGCAGCATGGACACAGATTCCCCCACTCTCGAGGAATTCTTCAAATTTCTGGATTCTCGTTGCGAGGAACTGGAACTGAGTAAAAGGGAGCTTGCGACTTGTAGTAAGACAACAACACATGCAGAAAAACCAAAAAGGGTCACACAATCGATGGTTGCGGTCGAAGGCAGTGCATGCCTTCTCCTTCGTAAAGGAGAAATCACTGTGATACAACTGCTTGCGACCTGGTCATGGAGTCACCAAGTGCAAGTCGACATACAAATGTAGGCAATGCAGGGGAAATCATCACTCCCTTCTACATGTCCAAGCGAATACACAGGCTATTGGGAATCTTGCCCAGATAGCAGCCGAGGACGAGCGAAACATTTCGACCAAGGAGAGGGCACTCAATCAGTTGTATGTACACAGGGCACTGCAAAATCTGCACAGGAAACGGAAGTTAAGCGAAGCATGGTTTATGTTCAAAACGCAAAAGGAGACCACGTAACATGCCGTCTCTTATTGGACACAGGCTCAGAGCTTTCGTACGTATCCGAGCGTTGCATTCAAGCTCTCGGATCGACACGTTCGGCATTACGCATCTTGGTTACGGGAATCTCTTCGGTTAAAGCAGACACGACAAGGGGATGCAGCACCTTACATATCAAGTCTCGTATCTCCGAGGATCATTTGGTTGTCTACGCCCACGTGCTAGGCAGAATTACTTCTTCGCTGGAACGCCAAAACATCGATGCATCGGCACTCGAGGCATTCAATGATCTGCAGTTGGCGGATACAGAATTCAACACAAACTCACCTGTTGACATTTTATTGGGAGGCGAACACGTATGGTCGGTGTTTACAGGACGAAAGATGTACGACAACAAGGGTAATCTTATCGCCATTTCTTCGGTGTTCGGATGGGTAATAACCTCACTGATCACATCAAATCCAAGCAACGCTATTGCACTGACTACAATAGTAGACATAGGCGCCACGTTTCAGAAGTTTTGGGAATTGGAAAACGTTCACAGCAGCGCAAAACTGGATCCGGAGGATGATCAGGTCGAGAAGCACTTTCTCGCCACTCAGAGTCGCGATGAAAACGGGAGGTATATCGTGGATCTTCCATTCAACACAAAAAACCCTGATTTCGGAGAAACTCTACAAAGAGCGCTCAAACGCTTTAAATCGGTTGAGCGGCGGGAATACACAAATCTGGGGCACATGCGAGAGGTGCCACCTGAGGAAAACGCTACTGGAAATCAGTTTTATTTACCACACCACCCAGTTCTGGGTCGGAAGCTACGAGTAGTTTTTGATGGATCTTTCCGTGACGCCAATGGTAAGGCATTAAATGACACCCTGTTTACAGGTTGTAGCATATCACGAATGATTCTAACAGCAACGAAAGATGGTGGGTGTAGCTTCAAGTGGGGCACGCGCTGGTTCCGGCTCTTGTTTTCGTCGGTAAAGGGAGTGAGTTTCCAATTTGATCCACAGTGCTACTTGCTCGCATATTACAATACAAAATCTTATTTAAATTCGCGTACGAACTGACTTTGAGATTAATTGTAGGGGGACAGAACTAAGATTGGGGTAAAGAGGAAGGAAATACCTGAAAAGAAGAGTGCTGCCTAGATGGAATGGCAGCAGCTGATTTGTGTGTGTCGGTGTCAGCAGCGAGGATGTTATTTGCCGCTGACATTGCCCACCCTACCATGATCACCACAGCCGCATAACCTGACACAGGTTGTTGATCCCTTCGACACACGCCTAACTCCTAATCATCGTCATCGATGCAAGCTTCCATTGGAAAACAATTTAGCAATTCATGTTTATATTATGTTTAATACAAGAAAAGTAATACTAACAAAGGGTATCATTAAGGTTACAAAGTTGGGTATCATATAAAGTTTATGCTAAGCCCATATTGATAAATTAAATTTAAATCGAAGCAAAGGTATTTAAAATTTAGGCATTAATTTGGAATATGAAATTTAATTTAATTCACTGAACAAGTATTTATCAAGTGGGAATTTGTTTTATAATATCAAAATCAGTAGAATATTATAGTACACAGTCAATCAAAATACGTAGCATTACGACCGGTGCCGATCACTTACCCAAAATATCCAACGTTGAAAGCGCTTTCAATATGTTGTATTATTGGCTGTAATTTGTTTTATAAATTGGAAAACTAGATTTCAATTGACTGTAGGTTAAGATAAATTTGGGAAAAAACACTTCCAGGGGCTTAAACACTTGCTCTCATGACGAAATTTGCTTACTGCATATCGAATTATTTGATTACAATAGGATTTGAGTAATTTACGTTAACTGCTTATTAAATATTTATGTTTTCATTAATTTAGCGATATAAAAATTGAATTTAAATTAAATATAGGAATTTAGTTTAAATTTAGGTATTTAATTTAATTATAAATTTAATTTGACTTGAGTTTATAGGGATTGAATGATTTTAAGTTTAAATTGTGTTGTGTTGTTGCAGGCTTGGGCCTGCCCACTTGTGCACTTTCAGCAGAGGGCTGCACTGTATGTATGTAGGTGGGACACAGGGTGTACTCAGAACAGATTGAACAAACTGTTACTAAGTTGCACGGACGCACATAAACTTGTACAAATTGGTTTGGATCGGAATTCACAAGAATTTTTAGCGTGGACGCTGGGTGGCAACACTGGTTGAAATTTTAACAGTTTATGTTCACTTTCTATATTGTATTTTAGATTTATTTTTTTTTTTTTTTTTATGGTGAGTGTTGAAAACTGATGAAAGTGCTGACGATCACGTTGGTGGCGCTTTTTACAGTTTTCCCAGAAAAACGGGAACCACTAGAAGGAGGAACTCGACTTCAATTTTCCACTATGCTGACGAAAATCTGTGCAGAAATTTCCCCGGGCCGTAAGCCCCGTGAAGGAGTAAACTCGACTTCCAAGAATTTTCCTATAAAATGCATTACTTAATAAGGGGTTTTTCCACGAAATAATAGTAAAACTTACTTCCTTTAATAAACAGGAACCTACTGGTAAGTGAAAACCTTATAAAAGGCTGAGGATGTCTGATATTTTCCAAGATTTTGTTTCGGTATATCTCTGGGTTTGGTTGAAACACTGAAGAAAATATGTTCAGGAGAGAACGATCTTCACTCGGCCAAGGTCCAAAACGGAAAGACCGAATAATCGAAATGCGCCAGTCACAAAGGCTTGGTTATCGAAAAAAATGTGGGACCAGAGTTGCTCAAAAATCTTTATCGAACACGTCTTTTCAGAGTTGTAAAGACAGAAATTATTTGAATTTGGCTCTGCCATTTTAATTCCTGGCGGCAACTTCAAATCCTAGCGGGAATTTTAAATTGAAGTGGGAAATTTGAAAGTGGAACATTTTAACGACAAGCGCCCTTCAAGGTCCCAGTATGTTCCGCCATTTATGGGTCAACGAAAAGCACATAAACTTCCAGAAAATCCTTTGGAAGAAGATCCATTCGATCTCATCAAGCATTTCCAATTGTGCACCGTAACCTACGGAACTTCATGCGCACTATTCCTGGCTGTGCGAGTGCTGGAACAACTTGCTGTCGATCATCAAGAGGAATACCCAAATGCTTCGAAAATCCTGATAGAGGATTTCTATGTAGATGACGTTCTTACTGGGTCAAACAGTGAGGATGATCTACTTCGGAACCGAAACGAGCTGGTTCAGCTGATCTCGTGCAAACCTTGAACTCGGGAAATGGGTATCCAATACACCATGTATACAAACGGATGATAGCGACACACAATCTGCACAAATGTCACCAGTAAAGGTTCACGGACTGTACGGGCACCCTGGAAAAGACATTCTAACGTACAATGTTTATCTAGCTGAAAATCCTGATTGCACAAAGAGACAAGTCTTGTCCGACGTCTCGAGGATATTTGATCCTCTCGGACTCTTGGCACCCATTGTAATCCAATTCAAAATCCTGTTCCAAAAGCTATGGCTATGAGACATTTGTTGGAAACAGAACCTCGGAAATCCTTGACATTATTCCAAGGAGTGCTTGGCATCACGTAGATTCCAAAACAAAACCAGCGGCCTGTGCATCCAGGGGACTGATGGCTGCTGATCTCATCGACTTAAATTTGTGGTGGAATGGGCCTTTATGGCTACGGGACAAGGTGCAGTATCTGGTAAAGTTAAACAACTCACGTTTCGGTTTAAATCTTACAGACAAACGCATTCAAGGAGAAGTCAAATCCAACTGTTTGGCCACACTGGCTGGAGCAACCCCGGTTCATCCACTTGATGAACTAACCGAGCGAGTGTCTTCTTGGATCAAGCTCGTCCACATTGTCGGCTACGTAAAGCGAATCATTCAACGTACACGAAACCTATCTCGCAAAAGGGTATCGAGCGCTCTCTCATTTGACGAGATTAAGGAGGCAAGGATTCTGTGCATAAAACAAGCACAAGGTTATTTCAAAGAAGATTACCAATTGCTCCAAGGTAAAAAACCCTTAAGGAACCGATCACAGCTGATCAAACTGGCACCCATAATCGACGAAAACGATTTGCTGAGGGTATGCGGACGACTGCACCAATCGCAGTTGTCAAACGATGCAAAACACCCAGTATTGCTACCAAAAACACACCGCATCTCAAAGCTGATTCTGGAAGGGCTACATATGCCTATTTGTTTGCATGGTCACCTCGGCCATCCACCTGGAACTTGCCACAGATTTGACGACAGAAACCTTCTTGGCTGCCTTGCGGCGCTTTATATCGGTACGTGGCAAGTGCAGTAAGATCTACAGTGACAATGGCACAACCTTTATTGGAGCTAAGCGATCCCTCGACGAGATGCAAGAATTTCTTTCTTCACAAACACTCAAGGACACCGTGTCTATCACACTAGCGGATGATGGTATCCAATGGGTACTTATTCCACCGAGAGCCCCTCACTGGGGAGGGAAATGGGAGTCTGCAGTTCGTTGTGTCAAGCTGCATCTTCACAGAATTACCGGAAACTCAACGCTCACCTTTGAACAGATGCGCACACTTCTTGCTCAAATAAGAGCAGTGATAAATTCACGACCCTTGTGCTACACACCGGATACGGAAACCAACTGCCTATCACCCGCTCACTTCTTAATTGGGCGACCATTAACAACAGTGCCAGATCCCGATTGGAGTCACATCCCAGTGGGCCGATTAGGATATTGGCAAAGCATCCAGTCTATGCTTCAAGGATTCGGGATAAAATGGCATCAGGAGTATCTGACTACTCTGCAGCAACGTCCAAAATGGACTACTTCAACACCAAACATCTCGACCGGTGATGTTGTGCTCGTAAAAGAGTCCAATTCACCACTGGCATCTTGGCACATCGCTCGGGTTATGGAAACCTATCCAGGGAAGGACACCCATCACGATAGTTGCTGTATTACCCCATTCAGAAACTGTGTTTCAGGGCGGGCCGGGATGTTCGTGAACGCTTACAGCTTTAATCATCTCTAATAAATAGGCGCATAATGCCATTTCTATTCTATTTTATATATTTAATCTATGTATAAGAAAACATCTTTATAATATCTTTTCGGTTTCTGGCAACGCCGCTAAGACGGCGTCATATTGCGAAATTCAATTCAGTGTCAAATAGGCTTCGCAACTGGCAAGAATAAAATTAATACAGTCCACATATACGCAACTCAACTCTTTCTTATTTCTCACCAAACTCTCTGATTTTTCTGATTTTTTTTTGTTGGATTAATGGGTAAAATCAAAGAGTCCATCCACACACTAGACTCCGAATCTCTTCTGAAGAACTTCTGCGATATCGAAGCAATTCCAAGTCGTTTACCTTACACCGACGAAGACCCTCGAAGATCGCAAACAATTGAAACAAGGAAAAGCAGAACATAAAGTTTAATGACTATTCCATAAATCTATATAGATCCATTTTCACGCTACCCAAAAGATTTTTATGACAGCATTTTTCTAAAAACAAAAATTCATTCACTCATATCCCAACCTTACACTGACGAAAGCTACGGTGGGAATCCCTCTTTAAGAAGAGATCCAAAGACCGCAAACAATGGAAACAAGGAAAGCATGGTAGCATCTATTAAGATCCATTTGCTACCCAGAAAGCCAGCGATCTGTCTACATACAGGGTCAACCCACCGAATCGCCTTTAGTGGGGTTGAGTCAATTATAACGGGGCTATCGAAATCAAGCGATCAATGCTGCGCGGTACCTACAAAGGATACATATGTAGGTTGTTAATCTTTTTGGCTAAGAAGGCAATCCATTTTAACGGACTTTCTGCTAGTATTTTACGCTTGGCCGAGGAACACCTCATCAGTTGCATGTATAGTGACCACAAAACAAACTTCGTTAGCGCTAACAAGTCATTAATATTCGTACGCCAAATTGATTTCGACGGCTTTTTCCGTCATGGCATTTTATTCTGCCGTACTCCTCCGATTCGGAGGCCTTTGTGAGACTTTGAGAGAATTGTTGTTAGCTATAAGCACACCCGCTGCATATCAGGATTGAAGCCTTCTTAAACTCGTAGCCACTTTGCCCATGCAGACGACTGGGACAGCCTCAGTCGGTAAATTTTTTTATTGGCGATCAAAACTATTCGTTTAGTTAGCAATTTATCAACCATCAAAATATTATCCGTTAATGGCCTATCGAATTCCTGTTAATTGCACCCAGCTCTACTCCGTTGTTTATCCTTATTCCTTATCCGAAAAGAGGAATCAAAAAACAGGATCCACGCGATCACAGATGATCGCATTCATGGGCTTTTTTAAAGCAAAGCAAAGCCTCGAGCCTCTGCGATCAGCATCTGCTATCTTTTCATTTCGACACTGACCTTAACCCCCCCAACTTAAAAATAAAAAAAAGGAATAACGTTCTTGAACTTAAACCTCTGGTGTTTTTATTTATATTTATTATTTATTTTTATATTTATATTTATTTTTTTATTATAAGTAAGTTGTCGTTTAATTTTGTAAACTAGGTTATCGGGGTTTTAATAAAGATTTTTGCGAACTTTATGAACTAATAACGGGTGATATATGATAGAAATCAATTAATAAGTGAGAATTATAATTATAAGAAAATTAAGGTCGAAAATATTTATTGATCTCTAGTGAAAAGCCTAAAAACTGTTCAACTGAATAAAGCAAGCCAGAATGTTACACACACACCTGGAAAATCGGCTTCGGTCCTTCGGTGATTAATTTTTATTATTCAATACAAATTACTAAGTAAGTAAGATGTAATTGGAGACGTTCATGATTTGAACGAAAGATTGAAGAGGTGAAATTTAGCTAGGCAATCAAGGGTTGCTATAGAATTTAACATTTGGAAACAGGTTAACAGCGAATAATGTTACCTAAAACTAAGGGATTTTGAGCAACAGTGGAACATTACAAAAAAAGCATATAAGTATATACTAAAGTCGGAACGAGCGAAATGTAGTCGTTTTGTAATAACTGAAATGGTATATAAACTTCGAAGTATTCTTCCTTTCTTGTCTAAGAATATTTCGATCCTACAACCACTTATGTCAGTAAAATGATCTGTGTTTTATTTGTGGACTTATTCTTTGCTGCATATTTCTCCATTTCACTGCATAACTTTCGTGGCGAACCAAGTCGTGTAGATTTCAATGGTCTGGGACATTGAGAATACCCACCACATGTACGTAGCTAGGTAAAAGAAACGTGGTACCTTTTACCTTACCCGGATACTTGGAAAATTGTGTACTTTTTACCTTACCTAATTGACCTTGTACCTTACCTAAGTCCAAAAAACCTTTTGCAACTCTGCGTGATCCACTGTTTCAATTTTCTATAAGACAGCAAGGGTACTAATATTACGGGTTGGCTAAGATAGCTTCCATTTCGAAAGATTTTAATGTTCAGAAGGATTCTTAGAATCATAGCAGACATATAAAATATGGTCCTCATATTTTAGCTTAAATTGAGTGGGAATTGTGCACACAAATCAATTAGTGTATTATTTCAACCTAAAAGAATTTATATCGGAAACGGGGTGCTGCTTGCTCTTAGCCAGAAGTGTTGGGACTGCCGTTCGGCAAATGGGGTCCTCAAGGCCTTTAACGGCTCTAAGTGCAAGTTGAAGACTTTCGAAATCCGAAATATGCAACTCTCGGTCGGAAAGGCGGCTGGTGGGCCGTAGGATTCCGCAAAAAAAAAGCAAAGTAGCAATCAATAATATCATGGCATTTGAATATATGTTCTTTGAAAGGTAATTCTATTTCGAGGTTAGTGACTGAGATATGACTTTTGGAATCAAGTATAAATACGTGTTATGAATTTTTTAAAAAGTATATAACTTAAGAATTACTTACTGCTGTATTGTACGAAGCAATGGCGTATTGAAAAGTGTTATGTATCCCTTTGGTCTAGAAATCGAAACGTTGAATGGAACCTGGGTTCGAAAATAAAGTAAGCGTAAAGTGTTTAAATACATTTTAATTTGATTAACGTATTAAAACCTTTATTCCAGGTTCATCGAAGCAGGGAAACAGTCGACGTGCATTGTTA
This sequence comes from Drosophila prolongata, assembly GCA_036346975.1. Lineage (NCBI taxonomy): Eukaryota > Metazoa > Arthropoda > Insecta > Diptera > Drosophilidae > Drosophila > Drosophila prolongata. The sequence goes on from JAYMZC010000271.1 coordinate 5,407,828, forward strand.
GGCTTCAAGTTTGTAGCTAAATATACCTCTCGGTCTTCATTTGACGAATTGGTATAATAGCTTCCGAAGAGTCCTTCGCCAGCTACCAAAATATTTCCTTTAAAAGCAATTTCAAGAAGGTATTCAGATTCTCTTTTAACTTTATCTTGTAGGTATAAAACATATATTGCCGTTCGAGGAAGTCGGCTACCCCTTGAAATTGTAATGTTTTCGATTGCAGACCTATTTTCAAGATTCATTTTAATCAAAATAAATAAATGCACCTAAAAAGAATACTTACAAATTTGCTAATCTGCTTAGTTTGATTGTTCTGTTGTCAATCAATAAGTTACCATGTGCGTGAAAATGTACCTTTTTTGAATCTAGCAGACATTGCAGGTGAATTTTTACTATTCCCTTAAAATTTTGGTTTTCTATATTAGGTTCCATGTTGACTTCATAGTAGAGAGGCAAAACTTCCTTCGGTAATCGAACCTCTGATATTACGTGATATGAAGAAAGATCCATGTCAGCTTTAACAATTCCCTAAGTAAAAATTAGAACATGTTTTTATTACTACATATTTGCATTATTTCTCTTTTTTGATTTAAGCCACAGCTCAGAAATATAAATAGCTTTCAATACTGCTTTATATGCTATCTTTAAGGCGGCAAATTAGGCATCGATGAGCTGGCCTCTTACAGCGTTAACTCACATGTGATAAAACGTAAGACCATTTAATGGCAAAAACATCATTACAAACAACATCGAAATTAATTTTTTTAATGTATAATATGCGTTTCGAAAAGAATTATACTATTACAAAGACTTCAAACCTGGTTATTTGTTATCTATTAATTGGGAAAAAAGTTTGGATAGACTTATCAGCCATATTTGCCAAATGGATTAGCAGATACAAAATAATTTCCATGCTTAAAAACATTTAGCCAACTCTATTAAGCTCTGAAATAGTTAAAAATGACTACATTTCGGAGTATATGGGTATATGTTAAGAAATCTGCACATAAAACCCTAGGGAGATCCAAGATTCCTATCGACTTAAAAGTTACTCATTAATCGTGTTAACTTATAAATTAAGAACAACGAAGAAGTTATATAAACCTCTTTCCCGGCAGTTCTTAGGTACCTATACATATATATGATTGTAGGCCTATCCAGACCGTTCTAAATAAAATACTACGTGCAACAGAAAAAACAGTTTTTGCTGAATTTTATCCAAATATGTTAGCTTTAAAACTGCGGGACCAGTTTGCGTTGAATTGGACAGACGGGCACGGCTAGATCGACTCGTTTTTTTTGAGTTGGGTTTTTTGTGAATACATTTTTTGAAGTTTTCAATTAGGACATTTTAAAGCCTGTTTTTTTTTTTGTTATTTAAATAAAATAATCATTTCATCGTATCAAGTTAGCAAAATAATTTTTAAAGTAAACATTTTTTTTTGATTTGATACTTATCTCCTTAGGGAGGTACCATTCCTGGCATATGAAGGGTGCGCCTTTGAGGTGGTTAGCTCGACGCCTTTCGCAAAAACACAATTTTGCTTTATTAAGTTCGTGATTTTAACTTAATTATTTTAACTTTAATTATTGTTTTTGAATTCAACAATATAACAGTTACGAACCACCATTAAAATTAACCAAGTTTTATTTACGTTGGCGAGTGGGAATGAGAAGAATAACATAAACAAACTTTGACGAACGACATTGATATTACTGGTTTCAGTTTGCGTGACTTGCGCTGTGGAATAGTGAGAATCCAGCCACACGCTTCCGATCGTATTTCGAACAAGGGTTCGGGCGGTCAGTGTCCAAGTCAAACCACATATTCTGTCCCACTTTAACAGAAGGCTCTCTTCTTTTGGTACTTCTTCGTATAAAGCCTGTTTATTCGCCAGGTCCCGATGGTATTCCTGGGTGCGTGTTTAGGTATTGCGCTAAGGCCCTGTGCAAACCTCTTCACAAGTTTACCTTATCTCTAGAAACTTCCCAATTCCCAAATATTTGGAAGGAATCATTTGTTATTCCTCTTTTCAAAAAAGGTAACAAGTTAGAAGCCAGTAACTACAGAGATATTTCTAAGTTTTCAGCTTTTCCTAAGCCCTATGAAAAATTCATTACTCCTCATTTGCAGCACCTTTGTAGATCAATCATTTCTCCGTGTCAACACGGATTTATTAAACGTACAATCACAAACCTTCTAGAGCTCACTAAATTTGTGATAAAAGGCTTCAATAGTAGTTTTCAAAATTTTCAAAACTGGTGCCGAGATAATTTACTAAATTTAACCGCATGCAAGTGCAAGCTGATGATTTTTTTTTATTGGGTCAATCCGATATACGCGACTTACACATTAAGGGGCAGCTCTTTGGATAGAATAACTCTTGTAAACGATTTTGGCGTTCCTTTGGACTAACATTTTCAAACCACATTTCGTCCATAAAGCCAGAGGAAATTCGATGATCCTTATTTAACTAAAACTTTATTTATTTCGTTAGTCCGTCCGATTTTGGAGTATGGGTCTCCCGTCTGGAGCCCGTATTGTTCGTATTGAATCAGTACAAAAAAAACTTTCTTCTTTTTGCTTTACTGGGATGCAAATTTTAACTTACCTTCTTATTGATTAATTTACCCTTCTGTTGATTAATTTACCCTCCCTAGCCAACCGTAGAACGATACTTGGTACTGTCTTCATTAATAACCTTAAGTCGGCTAAACTTTTCTGTGCCAAGTAGATTAACTAGAAATTATATTCCCCTAATATTAAATCATTGTAGAGCTAACTATGCCTTGCATGAGCTTTTCAGAGTATTGTGTTCTGACTATAATAGACTTTTTCCTATAATCTCAAATCTTGACTCTCTGCCGCTCCTAAAACGATTAATACTAGCTCCATTGCCACAAAATTGATCTTACTGTTACTTTTTTCCCCGGACTTTTACCTATATTTCTTTATCTCGCGTCTATCTTCTCGCGAATCGTGCCGTACGGTACACGGCTGCGCCCCTCGGTCGGTTGGGCGGGTAAGTGGGCCGTGGGACTCCGCGCGAAAAAACAAAAAAAAAAAAACGTGTTTCTTGACTCTATTATTTTTCCAGGCCCAATTGCATTGAATCTTGTTATGTTAGAGAGGAAAGAAGCTAACCAAGAACTACGCCCGCATACGGCAGGCTTATGTCGGCAAAAAGTGCCTGAACATCGAACGCTTCTTCCATGGCAGTTGTCCTTTTGACTGGGCACGCAAGGATTTCGTATTTTCAAAGAAAATTTGTTTTCAACATTTTTACAAATGAAAAGTAAACAGGTTCCAGATACAAAATATAATGCAGACACCTTATGTTAAGTTTTCATTTAAATCTCTGGTCCTTTTTATTAAATTTTACAAAAAAATACGAACAGACTCCCTCAAAAGGAAAAGTCAACAGCAGGTCTGGACCGCTAACAAGCCAGTTTTATCGGTACTCGAGAAGCCAACCTGATTTTTAATTAACTTACACTGACTAGAGGGAAATCCTTAATAAATCATGTATAGAAAAGTGATACAAGGTGGCTCCCTTGTGGGTCACCTGAAGTAAGTCGGGTCAAATTAGAGATAGATTTTAATGAGGACTGGTTGAGTCCTACCACATAGATAACATAAGATCAATGTTTAGAAGATCACATGGAAAACCTAATAAGTCTAGCTTTATTACGTTTGCTTTAGAAAGTCAAACGGTTTAATAAAATCAGTGTAAGTTACATCAGTCTGAATATTATTTCTGAAGCTCCAAGAGGCTTGTCGTCGAAGACATTTAATTATAATTGATCTACAAAGAAATTGGATTTAACTCTTTAATTGCTTTTATTAGATATATTTTCCTACTTGTGAAGGGGACTGAGAAATGACTCATTCCAAAAAAAAGGAATGTGAGAAGTTTCCAATGTGTAAGTGAGATGTTTCCAATGATAAGGTAAAATCTGACTAAGCCCTTAGTTAAAAAAAGCAATAAAATCCGCACATTTTAAATTTATTGAAAAGTCTGGTTTTATTTATATAATTATGGAAGTTTATTGGAAATTGGCGGATAGTATAATGAAACACACATATAAGAATAGGAATTTAATGCATTACAAAAGATATTAACGGCCTCGGCCCTGTTAGTGAATGAATAAAGTTCGGACCAGTCAAAGCCGGATAAAAAAGTATTTTAACGATGAAAGCTCGCCTTCCAAAAGCAACGAGCTACCGCCTCAGCAGATTTAGACAAGCATGACAGTTACTGCTTCAGCAGATTCCCTCGACTGTCCCCCAGCAAAACCCCTTAGACAGGCATGACTTTGTAGAGACGACGACTCCGTTCGAACAAAAAGTGGAAGTGAGTGCAATGCAGTGGAAAATTGAGGAATAAGTAACTATTAAAATGAGAAGACTAATGAAATAAAAGTAAAAGTACTTTTTTATATTTATTGTTGAATACGCCACTCAAGGATGAAGAAGATGTCTTGCCAGACAGTTTGGATGTGTAAGCAGACGTTCCCGGTATCGACTTGAGGATTTACAAATCGTCTCCGTTATCGTCGGCACTCCCGTGTCCTTGAACATAACTCGGTTTTCTACACAATGGTGCCACTTCACCCCCAGCATCCATCTGAGAGCCCTTGTAATGCACGTTTGTATCCTTTTTAATGACCGTTCCCCAACAAGTGTCTCCCCAGTTGGGTGGACAATGGCCTTAAAGAGCTTCAAGGGATAGGTCGCTACCTGGACGAAGGAGCCAGTCCATTTTGTCAAGTTTTGTTCTTGCTGATCCATAAACTCGATCAATTTGTCCCTTCCAACAAAGGCGACGGTCTAAGCCAACTTCAAGGTACTTCACCTTATCTTCACGCTTGAGCCTATTCCCATCAATGTAAAGGCTACGCGAACGGCCAAGGGGGAGGGCAAATGTGGCATGCTGCGTTTTGTCAACATTTAGCGCAGTGTTTCATCGAGAAGCCCAGCACTCAAATTCGTTCAAGAATGTCTGGACACGTCGGGAGGCAGACTTAGTGGTGCTACCAGCCGCAAGAAATGTAGTGTCATCTGCATATGGGCAGGAGTGTACCACGAGTAACTGGGTGTGGAAGATCCGAAGTGTAAATTGTGTACAGGACCGGACCAAGGACGCTTCCCTGCGGGACACCAGCACGAATTGGGCGAAGTACAGAACGGTGTCCACGAATATCTACAACAAACTCGCTATTATCTAAGAAGGATACAATGAGATTCCAGAGTCTCTCAGGCAAAAGCGTCATTAACCAAAACATGGTTAACTACTCTGTGCACTTGCTCAGTAGCACAATGGCGACTATGGAAACCAAACTGGTGCGTCTTTAAATAGCTAGCTTTAATAGCTAGAAGTCTACCAGTCATGATCCGCTCAAAAATCTTCAAGGAAGTTAACAGCAAACTAATCCTATAAGATTCCGGGCAACATGAGTCTTTTCCTTTTTTTGCCACCATTGTGACTAATGGACGTTTCCAAGGTGATGGAAAATGACCAAGGTCTAGGCAAGCATTAAAGAGGAGACAGAGCTGCGCAGTGACAGAGCTAGGGTGAGCCTTTGCTACTTTGCCATCAATCGCGTCCATGCCAGGAGCTTTAGTAGTAAACGGTCGCTTTATATGATCACGAAGATCATCTTCGACTACTGTACGGACAGTAACAGGAGGGCCAAATGAAAGCCCTAACCTAGAGATTGTTGTCTGGACTTTTTCGCTTGTTGCAAATTCAAATGGAGTAAAGCGATTCTCAAGATCATCAGCAAATATTTCAGCAATCTCGGAATCACTGTAGGCCCAAGTCCCATCACTACGTTTAAGGGAAAACCTCTGAAGCGGCTGCCTTTTAAGGTTGCGGGTGCATTTCCACAGCGCAAATCCGTGATTCTGGTTAGGATCAATTGCACTGAGCTTGTCCATAAATTCTGACTTGGCCGAACGAAGAACTTTTACTAGCTCTGACACAATGACTGTCCGCAATTGTTTGCAAAGCTGTATCGCAGAGCTAAGCAACTAGCTTCAGCATCATACAGGGTCAAGTATATAAATGGAGACAAAAAAAATTATTTTTTTAAATTAAAAATAATAATAACAAAAAAAAATAATCAACAATATTTCTATGAAACCTCATTGTTACTGCCTTAAAGCAAAACAAAAAGTGGAAAAATGTCTTTATTATGATTTATTAAAGAACTCCATTTCACGACACGGAAACTCGAGGATCCAGTAAAAACGAAGATAATCAACACTTAACCGCATATATATATATATACTATATACTAATTAGCTTAAGGACACAGACTTCTTATCAACATTACCAACTCACGTATATTTAAAGAATAGGTAGTATATATATGTCAAAGGAAAGGGACAATCGATAAATATTTCCTTCAGCCGCGATAGATTTGGTGTGGAATTCCATTGTTGTAGGAAAACAGGTGCCAGTAAGCATGGCGACAGCAAGCGTATTAGAAGCAACTAAGGTAATAGACCTGTTTAAGATCTTTCCGAAATATGAAGGTGAAGCAGGCAAGTTAGATGGATTCATAGTTGCAGTCGAGGCCTGATTAAAGAAGAAAAAAGATATAACGTAGAGGTAATAGCACTCCGGCCAGTTAGGAGCAAGATAGTAGGAGCAGCAGACAAGGTTTTGAACTAAACAACATAGAGGGAGCAAGACATAATAGTAGAAACATACCATTCCATAAGATCAGGTCAGAACATTTTAATAAAGAAGAGCTCCGAAAACAATAGAGAATAGCGAATAATCAAATAAGAACAAACGATGATATTCCGGTCTATGCAAGACCATACAGAACAGAAAATAATTCGTCATTCACCTTGGCCAGTGTGGCTAGTGCCTAAAAAATACAGAAAGCTTAATGAGAAAGTAATTAATGACATATAGCCCCTACCAATAATAAATGAAGTATTGGATTGGTTGGGAAGAGCAAGATACTTCTCGACGGTGAAACGGTTGGTCGTAGGCTTAAGGGGAAACATTTTTGAAGGGCAACCCCCCCAATCTCGATTTCAAATTTTGACGATTTTTAATGGGCTGGTAAATGTAGATATATTATTTTTTAGGCTTGTAACTTTGCATCCATTTATTTGAAGTCTTAAAAAATAAGAACAAAATTTAATATTTAATGTTATTTAACAAAAGCCCTTCTTTTCGGCGGCGCATGGGATTTCAGCTCACTGGAACATCTGAAACCAAAAATTCCAACGGGATTAGGAAGAGAACATGTATGGCTATAGCATGAACTAGGATTATTAAATTCGCGCCAAAATTAAGAAAATGTCGGACCTTTGAACATTTTCTTTTTAAAATTCGCCTTCTTTTCAGCCACAAATCAAGTTGAAAAGTAAAGAAAATCTTTACCGATTTGATTTATCCTAGTTCATGCCATAGCTTTAAATGTATAGGATAATGTATTCAAATTTGAAACCGCCAGTCGTAAAAAAAGGGTTCTTTAAATGAATTGGCGGACGCATTCAGCAGAATAAAACCGGAGCTCGATGTGATAGAAAATGGTTCAGAAGTTGCAACAAATGGAGAACCGATCCATTTAGCTGAGGAGGATTTACAGCCAGGATTCCCAATTTCGGAGAAACCACTGAACGCTAACAAAATCCAAGTGGTTATAGAAAGAGGGAGAACAGCTGGGGTTGCGAAACAGATTCCGTTTGGGAACAAAATGAGAATAACATTAACAGAAAACCACTTTGACGATGAAACGGTTGGTCGTAGACTTAAAGAATTTTTAACAGATTGGCTCATTCATGGCCATGGAGAGGAAATTCGAAATCAGAGTTTTACAAGGAGTCGAGCCCCTGGCACAAATCAAGCTGGGCATGACGAGAATAATACAATCACACAAGACACTATTCACATACTTAGGCTACAGGAGTACCAAGAAGCTATCGTGTACTTAGAACAGACACTTCGATATGTAATAGAAGATGCAGAAACAAAGAATCTGATTATTTCACTACTGGGTAAATTACAGATAACTCATAGACAGTAAGAAACAATAAGCCCCAGGAGGAGGAAAGCAAGAGGACTAATTAATGGAATCGGATCAGTCCTTAAATCGATAACAGGGAATATGGATGCGGAAGATGCAGAAAAATGAGAGGAGGAAATAAGGAAGTTGCAAGAGAAGGAGTAAAATTGAGAGGGAGTATCAATTCGCAAGAAAGGACAGGTAATACATTCAGTAAAATGTTTAAGAATCGAACGAAATGCATAAATGGGGAGCAGGTTAGGGTGAATACATTCATAAATAACTATAGGAACGGGATAAGCAAACCATTTATGGAAGAGGACAAAAGAATTTATAAATTAGAATATATCGAACGAATCTTGGTAACAATATATATGATAATTGATAAACAAGAAACGAATAAATGTGCAGAATATCCAAATATTGTCAGAATAAAATATGTAAGAATTTTTTGAGTTAAAAGCCATAATGAATAAGACAGACATTGTATTTTCAGTCAAATCACCAATTTTTGAGAAGGAAAAGTATTCTCTTCACAGAATTGTAGCATTACTTATGAACAAGACAGAATTTGTAATCAATCCCAATTATGTTGTATTGAAAAACAAAGAAATGTATTAAAGAACAAATGACAAACAATAAAAAATCTATATACACAGATGAGCAAAAATGTAACACGAGTTCCATACTCTATCTTCAAAGGTCTGTTTCTGCTGTTCTAATTTATGCACTCTAAAAACCTTAGGTTTGTTCTGTTGGTATGTTCATACACTACATTTCTGGAAAATTTGTTTAATAGGAATAAAAAAGCTGGTGCAAACTGTAAAATAAGTCAAATGTTACAGTTTTGCACTGCGGTCATTTTGTAAACAAATATTTTTATTAATAATTTTTTTAATAATGTGTCCACAACTCTTTTAATTTTTAAGTTCTTCTACGCTATTTAGCATACTTTGGGTAGCATTGCACCAATTCGGGGAGAATAGCATTTCATACGTCCTTAATCCTATTCCACATATTTCGCCAATTGCGATTTCACATGACTCCATAAATTTTTCAATTGGATTCATATCCGGAGATTGTGGTAGCCACTATGTACATTAAAATCAATTTTTTATTGATTTTTATTTTTGGGTCATTGTCTTGCTGAAAAATGGATTTTTCACCAGAAATATATTTGTTTTCAAAATGGCCGCAGTGCAAATTTGACTTAACATTTTTAACATTTGACTTATTTTGCAGTTTGCCCCAGTTTTTTTTTTATTGCTATTAATAAATGGCCTAAAATTTTCTAGAAACGTAGTGTATGAACATACCAACAAAACTACAGTTGAAGGAAATACTTTTTCTATATGTTGGCAACACTGCCGCGTAGCCTAACCCCTCCCCTTCAAAATAAGACCAATCTGAGGTTAGTGTGTTAAAAACTTTTGACGCAGTAGTATCTCGCGCGAAAAATGTCGATCGTATCTCCCGCCAAATGTGAAATTCGCTCCGTCATTCGCTACCTTGTTGCGAAGGGAAAAGCTCACGAGGCAACTCCTGGACTTTTTTGGATGGGACGTTTTGAACCACCCCCCGTATTCCCCTGACCTAGCCCCTTCAGATTTCCATCTCTTCACTTCCCTGAAGGTGCACATGGGTGGAAAGAAGTTCTCAACGGACGAGAAGGTGAAGGGGGAGGTGGAGAAATGGGCGAAAGAGCTGGCGGGAGACTTTATCGAGGCAGGCATCAAAAAATTGATCCCGCGGCTCACCACATGCATCGAGAGGGATGGTGACTATGTCGAAAAATAACTTTCATTTGTACAAGTGTAACCAAGTATGTTTTTTGTTTTAATACTTTTTTTTTGAGCCCTGCATAATTTGAGTACACTTACTTTCTGGACGTGCCTCGTAACCTAAGATTTTTAGAGTGCATAAATTAGAACAGAAGATACAGAACTTTGAAGTTAGAATATTGTTTTGCTCGTCAGTGTATATGTAAGAACGATAAAATTATAAACCAAATTAACGAGATTGTCTGAAAATGCTGTTGAACGGAGAGGAAAAAGGAACACCGGGTTCAGCACCGAGATATTTGAACCAGAAACCGGATAAATCGCAATTTTTAATGACGAAAACATTAAGTTGGAAAAGCACTGTGGACCGGAGAGGATACTAAATGGCTCAGCACTAATAATCTTCAACGAATGCAAAGCAATGATATACAATCTCCAATTCGAGGCAGTCGATCGGGCACAGCGAAATTAGAGCATATCACAAATTGGATCAATTGTAGAACAACGCAAGGATTGGTAATACACGAACTAAATATGGAAGATGTGGAAACAAAACTACAAATCTGGAAGATACAAATAGGAGCAACAATTCATACGACAGCAACCTACATAATGCTCTCCGTGCTGTTGGAAAACTATTTACATTCACACCGACGACCCCGCCTAATACTTTCAATCCTGTCATCGCTCCAAATGCCACCTTCACACCAGCCTTCTCCCCGCTAAGGTCGGTAGTGCAGACTGAGGGGGAAGGAGTTACCGCCCCACCGAAGCCCTTAGACAATCATGACAGTTACCGCCTCAGCAGTTTGTTGTGGTAGGACGCATTCTGCTTTAATATTTCATCTCTAACCGGCGGCATGCCAAGATCCCTGTGCATGTTTTAAATATTTGTGATTGTGAGCGCTGTGATGCCAACGTTGTTGTTGCTCGCTTTCCCCCAAATCTGGGAGCCATAAGTCCTGGCTTGGGGATCTGCGCACATTCAAACTAAGTAAGAGTCGAGATTGTCTGTTAGGAGTAAACGTTAATGCTTACACTTTTGTTGATTAATTTTGATTCGCCAGTCTGACAGTCCACTTCCACCAAGTGATCTGCCGGGATTACATTTTGAGCTCTTAGATATCGTGTTATGAGCAGGCATTTTTCAAATAATTTAAACAGGCACGGTAATAAACTGGCCTGTACGATAAGGGAATTGTGTGGTCCTTCCCAGGCTTTGGTATCATTATTTTTCCTTTTTTTTGCGTAGTACCCAAGTTTTGTGATCCCGTTAAATAGTTCGCATATAACATCCACTGCACACTTTAGAAGTTCAATAATCATTTTGGGGGTTATTAAGTCACCTTCCGGAGCCTTTTTTGGTTTTAATTGCTTCCTAATGACCTTTCATGTGCTCGGAAGCCAATCGGCTCACTTGCAATTTCAGTGCGTGGTGACAGTAGATTGAAACAATTGTTTGTGGCGGCGTTTGGCTGAAACATACATACATACAATAAAGCATAAGTTTCGGATCTATCTTTATCTGCGGGCCCAAGTACCCGAGGAATTTCTAATCGGAGTGACAGATTCTATTGGATGAGCTCTCCACAAAGGATGCTTTGCTTTGGTCGGCGATAATTTCTCAATGTACCGACACTGCGCAAGCTCTTCTTCATGCTTTAGGGTTTTGGTAAGTCTGCGGGTGGCTTCGTTAAAAAGATTTATAATTGCTTTATACAGTTGCCTTCCTTTGGGGGTCACAAGTCGTGATCCCAGTGCGTGTGCTTGGCGTTGTAGTCTCCTCCTGTTATAAAGCGAAATTTAACTGAATTGTAGAAGTCCAAGTATTGCTCTTCAGTTATTGTAAAACGAGGTGGGCAATAGACAGCGGCTATAGTGATAATTCCGTTGCCTGATTATAATTTTATGGATGTAGCTTGGAAATTGTTTGTGGCAAATCTCTCGTGAAAGTGGTGCTTAATGCGTTCCCTGATTAAAATTCCGGTTCCGCCGTGGGCCTGACCATCCTGGTGATCTGTGCAATACGAAGTGTACTCTCTTATTTGGAATTTGTGGTTTGCATTGAGGAATTGAGTTATTTCAAGTTTAACGCTATTGAGATTACACATGCATATTCGAAGACCAGACATCGATTATTTGGATTGTTGGGATGCGAGCATATTTATTAGAATGTTTTGATTTTACATAAGGTTTTGCATTGTTGTTTTTATGAAGGACCTAAAGTCCATCATACTTTGTTTTAAAGTCAGCATCATGGTTTCGATGTTTTTGGTATTTGTCCCGTTGATTGCTGAGAGGTTATTATATTCTACTCAGAGCATCCAGCTTGTAGGATCGCCGTCGGCAATAGCGTATGATATTCCCAAATATGTGTTTAAAGGGCTAAATGAAGATCTGGCTGCTTCGCAAAGAAAACATCAGGTGTCGATTGAGATTGCACATCGCATTTTGTGGATACTGGGAGCGTGCAGATTTTGCTTGTTGAAGCCGAGTCTTCAGCTCATTATAGACTTGGCAGCCTCTGTAGTTTGCGGTATGGTTTCGTCCACAATTAGCCAATTTTTTCGTCCTTGGGTTTTTTTGGCTTGCTGGGCACGGTTCAAAGTTATGAAAGCCTCCACAAGCTAGGCCGACTGATCGAAGCCCACAATTGTTTCTAGTGTGTACATACTCATGCCAGTTTGTGCATTGCAGCGGAACGTTCCGCTTATGCGGTTCTACAACAGTAATCCTTCTAAGCAATAAGAATTGCAGTTTGTAGATCGGAGCACTTGCTTTTTCTTCAAGGCTCTAATTTCTTGCTCCAATTCGACCTTAAAGAGTGGTTGGCGCTTTTTATTTCTGTTGATTATGTTGATAATATTTTTTTGCGAAAAAACCTTTTTCTTTCAATGCCTCTATTATCTCAGAAGTGGATACGTCGGGCTCCATGCCCTTTAGCTACTACTTCCAAGCCCTTGCAGCTCATGAGCTGAAACGTGTAGTAGGGTTTTTTAATCCCATCCATGCATTTTGTTGCAGCCCGGAATTGATCTTCAGTTTTAGTTTGAACTTTTGTTTCGTGAATATACCCTTTGACTAGAGGAGCAACATGAAAATTGTCATTCCCGACCAGCGCAACAATTTTCTTTACTAAGGCATTTGAGTTCGGTTCGCTTATGTAGATTGGTGGGGTGACTTCTTTTTTTTTTGCTTAACTAAATTAATTTACAAGTCAAATAAAAAAAACAAAATAATATAAAAAATTGTTTAAGCGACCTTAAAGTTAAGAGGAATTATAAGATTTCTTACATGATATAAAACCGTTAAACAAAGGATACCTTTTCGAGGTGCTAACAAAATCGTTTACCTTGTAAATCGTTAAAAAAAAATCACCCACAAACTGTGATCCAAAAGCACCTCTGCCCAGGCAGGTGTATATTTATATTTAAGAAATTAATTCAAAAATGGTTGAAAAAAAACTTGAAAGACTAGATCTATGTGCCTAGAAGGCGGCCGAGAGGACAACCTGCAGGGCCATGTAGACGGTGGCGCCCAGGGCCACGAAAAAGGCGAGGGCGCGGGATGGCTGGGGCACCACGACCACGGCGTAGTGTGTACGATGCGGGCGATTCCCACAGCCCGGAACAGGTTGATGGCCAGGAAGGCGGCCGGGTTGGTCACAACGTAGAGCAGGCCGATGGCAAAGAAGGGCAGGATGTTCTCCAGATCGTTGCGATGGGCACGACGCACTCGCTCCACATTCGGATCGTCGAACTTGACCTTCAGCTTGGGGGACATCAGATCCTCGGGGTTGGCGAAGGTCTTCGTCTTGAATCGCTGGACGCCGGTCAAAAGCCTCATGAGAAACAGTTTGATAACCAAAACTCCGACCCAAAAGGTGAAGCTTTTGTAGACGGGATTGGAAAGGCTAAGTAGTTCCACGGGGCTGGCCATTTTCAATGTTTTTCTTTCTTAATTTGTTGACTCTATTAAATAAAATATAAAGCTTCAGATTCTCCAGCATGTTTGCACGCCGTTAAAAAATCAAAATGGACCACTTCTCCATGTTCGGATTGATTATTTTCAACATCCGATAAAAGGGCGAATATTTTGTTACTAGATGCCCCTGGTTGTTCGCTGCCTGTACTAGGGCAGTATATTTTTGGGTTATTTCCAACCATTTAATTTTGCGAGCTAAGTTTCCGTTTGATTTGGATGTAGCGATCCATGCCAGTCTATATAGCCGAAGTCTTGTTGTTATTTAATATTGCCGATATTGGCCCTCGTACTTAAATTGGTGTTGTAATTTTTTTGGCGCTGCAGAAGTCGAATGCGGAGACGGTTGATGTTGTTGTTGCAGTTGCTGCGGTTGAGCTGTGAAGTGGGAGTTGGGGTGAGTAGAGCGGGAGAACAAGAACGTGCCCTGTCAGTGGTCAGTGGGGCTGAGTTGCTCTTTGAAGAAGTTTTTTCTACTTCTTTATCACGGGTTGAGAAATAAGAGAGATAACCGTTTCTCTGGCTTACGGAGCTTCTACGCTCAATATGTGGATCGCCGCTCATTGAGCTATTAATTGTGGCACTTCTTAGTATTTATTTTTATACCCTTGCAGAGGGTATTATAATTTTGGTCAAAAGTGTGCAACGCAGTGAAGGAGACATCTCCGACCCTATAAAGTATATATATTCTTGATCAGGATCACCTCCTGAGTTGATATAGCCATGTCCGTCTGTCCGTCTGTCTGTCCGTCTGTCTGTCCGTCTGTCTGTCCGTCTGTCTGTCCGTCTGTCTGTCCGTCTGTCTGTCCGTCTGTCTGTCCGTCTGTCTGTCCGTCTGTCTGTCCGTCTGTCTGTCCGTCTGTCTGTCCGTCTGTCTGTCCGTCTGTCTGTTTCTACGCGAACTAGTCTCTCAGTTTTAAAGATATCGAATTGAAACTTTGCACACACCCTTCTTTCCTTTGCACGCAGTATATATGTCGGAACGGCCGGGATCGGCCGACTATATCCTATAGCTGCCATATAACTGATTGATCGGAAATGCCATAACTTTAGTGTTTGTAAAGTTAGGAAGCTGGGATTTCCTATGGGTTTTATATTTGGTCAATCAATCCGACCTACCAAATTTCATAAGGATCGGCCGACTATATCCTATAGCTGCCATATAACTGATTGATCGGAAATGCCATAACTTTGGTGTTTGTAAAGTTAGGAAGCTGGGATTTCCTATGGGTTTTATATTTGGCCAATCAATCCGACCTACCAAATTTGATAAGGATCGGCCGACTATATCCTATAGCTGCCTTACAACTGATTGATCGGAAATGCCATAACTTTGGTGTTTGTAAAGTTAGAAAGTTGAAATTTTTTATGGGTTTTATTTTTGGCCAATTAATCCGACCTACCAAATTTCATAAGGATCGGCCGACTATATCCTATAGCTGCCATATAACTGAACGATTGGAAATGCCATAACTTTGGTGTTTTTAAAGTTAGGAAGTTGGGACTTTTTATGAGTATTAAGAATACATCATATGAATAATTTTGAAGAATATAATTTACAGAATATTCTGCAAGGGTATACCAACTTCGGCTCCGTCCGAAGTTAGCTTTCCTTTCTTGTTTATAATAATTTTGCACTAATAGAACTAATTATTATTTTATTTTTTACACGTCTGCACTGTCCAAGATTAATATACTGATTAATGCATCGCTGTATCTACAGTCAGCTAGAGTTGAGTAATAGGGATCTTACAGTTGCGTAAGTGGCGACGTTCTTAATAGAACAAGTAATATATATAAAACTACTTGAAAAGGTTATTTTTTTACCTAGGAATTCTATGTCATTAAATTCTTCGAAAATTAGTAATTCAGATGAGGGGTTTGAGTCAACAGTATTCAACAGTCCACCTCAGCGTCTGGGCTGGCGATCAAGCCTGTAAATTGTATACTTACCCAGGAAAATTGGAGCTAAGAGGAAAATGAAAAGCTATCCGTGTAGAATTTAATCAGTCTACTAAGAAGCCTCTCGAATTCAGATAGGAAAGAAGAAGAAGGAGGCTAGTTTTTTGGGGCAGAACAAGATGTGGTTGGGCTTGGTTCTTCATTGGTAGTTTCCATATCCCTTAAATTATTCATTTTCCTCTTATCTTCGTACTCTTTTACAAATATGTCCTCGGGCCAGAAGTTAGTGGAGCACATAGATGAAATGCACACATGGACACCATTCTTAAATGATGATAGTTGCCTAGCATAAGATTGTTGTTCAATTTTTAAATCAAAGTTTTGAATGTTTGATTTATTCGGAATTTAATTTTAGACTGATTTTATTCTACCTATCAATACCCTGTTCTAAGCGGTATCGGCGGCGACGTAATTCTGATGGAGCGGCAGAAACTGCGTAATCTGCAGAATCCGTATTTTGAGTTGAGGCTGTAACCCGAATGCGTGTGTTTATGTTTGTTATTGAACTTTTGAGCTCTTGCCCGTTGTGCCGAAATGTTGTCAGTTAACAATATCAACAAAGGAAAAACAAGATTAAATGTTTCTGTGGTTAACTCTCCCTTTAAGTCCTGCTTGTTCCGAAGAGGCATTAGGAAAAGGAAATATTATTAAATTCCGGTATTATTGATTTCGGAATTGATATAATGTTGGTTTTTTTGCTTAAAACTTGTGTGGCGGTACATGTTTATGTCGGATTACTTTTTCTTTTCGGTGAATACTAGCTATTAATAAAACTTGTGCTAATTATTTTTATAGTCGCATTCGAAAAATGAACCCCGAAAGTGACTTTTAGTTAATATAATGTTTTCTGAAGTCATTTAAGAGAATTATGCCGTTGTCAATTTCCTCTATTTTTTCAATCTCCTCCGAGTTACTACAGTCACTCAGAGATTCCTTTCCCTGAATTAACTTCGAAATAAATCTTGAATTAGTAAGATTTGTATGCCTAGCATTACATTTTTTGATACAACAATTTCATTAGTTTTTAAATGTATTATTAATTGGTTGTTAATGACAGACACATCAACAAAATCTAGAATTTCCTCAACTAAAAACGAGGTATATTATTCCTTGTCCTATTTCTTATTTCATAAGTATAAGTTGCGTTTGCAAGCTTGTCGCAATGTCAATATTAAACAATAAAAGAAGCAAAAAAAGGCAAGCCGAAGTTTATATACCCTTTCAGTTATTAAAAAACGGTTACATTTCGATTTATGTGCCTATTTTACCAAAAGCAATGAAGTTATGTCGATTTTACGATGCATTTTCGTTGCATCGTTTCTATTATATTGTTGTCCGATTTTGACAAAACTAAAATCGTAATTCTGATATAGTAAATAATTATTATATCTCAAAGGAATATTTTATTAAGTAGGAAACATTTAAAAAAAAAATTTTTTTTTATTTATTTGATTAATTAATTATTTGGTTATACTATATCAGAATTACGCTCTTAGTTTTATAAAAATCGGACAGTAATAGCTGCCATAGGAACGATGACAAAATGCAGCCCAAAATCGACTTGACAAGTATGTATATAGATAAAGAAATCGAAATAACTGCAAGGGTATATAAACTTCGACTTGCCGAAGCTTGCATGCTTCCTTTCTTGTTTGTTTTTTTTTCCTTCGGAGTGACGAAGAACATTTTTTTAAGAGATTCTGACTTAATTACCTTTAATATTAATTTTATAAACGACTCTTTCTGTTTGTTATTTATAGTGATGGACGTTGATGCACTTTGAGCAGTACAAACAAGTGGCCCAACGACACCAAGCACGTGCTTGTTACGCCCTATTATCAATTTGGGCAAAAAATGCGAGTTCGCGTGGAAAATACATAAATTAAATAGAGACAAGACACAAGTGAAAATAAAAGGCACAATTAAGAGTAAAGCAAATGAGTTAAAATATAAGTTTTTAATAACGGGATAGAAGTTGAAATGCAAATAAGATGATAAAGGTTGTTATAATTATTACATAGAACGCGAAAGGGCACATCGTGGCAAATTTAGAGGAATATAATTTCGTGTTAGTCTAACAGGAACATTGAAAGTTAGGCGGTTTACAAGTTCTGCAGAATCAATACCACCTCTTATAAAAACCGATTTAGCGTCGCTTGTGAACAGTTGTGTTTACCTTTGTGCTCTGAGTTTTTGTATTTTTTCACTGATTTTGTGCGAGTGTTTTGTGTTTATTTATTTACAAAGCTTAACCTAATATCTGTGTTGAAATTTTAAATAGATCTCCCAGTAAACGGGTATGTGTTTATCATTATTTTAACATTTCTATTAGATTTGTTTAATCTCGTAGCTTTGTTAGTGTAATTTACGCTCTCTATACTTACTAGAACTCTTTTACTCCCTCTCAATCTCTCCCGCTCTATTTTATAACTGTAATTTACACTCGATGAATTTCTGGTAGACTTTTTCGTTTATTTCTCTACCTCTCTCTCTCTCTTGCATGCTTTACATTGCATTTGTTTATGATTAAAGTTGTTGTGTTGCACAGCCACGCTCAGTCGCTCAGTCGATATAAGATTTATTCTATCGTGCTCTCTTTATTCGATTTAACTCGTGATCTCGCGCTCTTATTTTTTTCGTGTTTTGTCCCCTTGTGGTTTTTGGATTTGATCCCAGTACCAAATTTACTTTGAGGTATTTTTCATATTCTTATTTTTTATTTGCTTTAAAATTACAATGGCCCTTGTCTGTTCTAAGAAAAATTGTACTCTGGCGTCTTCAACAAAAGATCCTTTTATTTTTTGCCGGCTCTGCGATTCGATGATGCACGTTAAATGTGCAGGATTTACTGGCAGAGTTAAAGATTTCATTGATCTTAATTCTGGTCTCATGTGGTCATGTGGGTCCTGCAAGGAAATGGTAGTTGAGATGAGCGGCTTTATAAAGCAGACTCGAGACAGCCTATTGAATATCTCAGGAGCTTATAAACAATTCAATGAGGGGTTCAATTCCGTCTGTGCACAGTTTAATAATAAAAAATTATTAACCGAGTCGCCTAAACGTAAAAAAGCCAGTTTAACCGCCGTTAATATGATTGTGGAATCCACCCCAAATCCGAACTTGGTAGCAGCAGTTTCTGTTGACACAGGGTAAATGAACCAACTGTGCCTATGGATTCAGCTAGTTCGGGTGGAGTCCCTGTTTCCAGAATAAAATCTACAGTACTGGCTAAGTCAAAGAATTCCTATAGGTACAGTAGGCACCGTTCCTGGTTCTCAGCCCAGTGAGGTTCAGACTGCTGCTGGGGGGCGTAAGAAACTCAGTTGTTCCACAAAGGAAGCAATTATTTGTTTCTAGATTCACCCCAGATACCACATCTGAGGATGTTTTGGAATTTATACGTGAAAAATTCCCATCCGAGGATATTGCTGTTGAACAATTTCGATTTTCATCCGCTCGTAGGATATCGTCTTTTTAAATATTTGCTCCGCCTGATGTGTTTAATGTTTTACTTTCTGAAAGATTTTGGCTTAATGATGATTTAGTAATTAATGAATTTGTTCCCAATAAACCGAGAACAAATAACAGGCCTTCCACTGTGCCAAAAAACTAAAAAGTTTATTTTTGGCGTATCAAAATGTTAGGGGACTAAATATGAAGCTACACAAGCTTTATGCTGACTCCTCTGCATTCACTGAAGATATTTTGGCTTTTACGGAAACTTGGCTAAAACCAGAGATATCTGACTCTGAAGTTCTGTCAAATAACTTTAATACTTATAGGACCGATCGCCCCTCACGAAGGGGGGCAGTGTACTGATTGCCGTTACCTCTAGCCTAACATCTGAAAGAATTCTCACTCATATCCCAAACGAAATTGAATTTGTAGGTGTGAAAGTTTCCTTGCAATCTTTATCTATTTTTGTTACATGTTCTTATATTCCACCAGGCTCTGATCTAGTAATTTATGAGCACCATCTGTCCGCAATAAAATCCGTACTATCCCTTCTTTCTAACAGAGAACTTTTGATTGTTTTAGGTGACTTTAATCTACCTGATATTTCTTGATCTCCTCCCACTGACTCACTTGTCGCTATACCTATATCCGCCCATGATTTTGTAGATGGCCTTTTAGAATTATCGTTACAGCAAGTAATTGACAATTTGCCTCCCCTGCTCTGATACCCTCTCTCCTTTAGTGTCCCCAACTAAAATGAGATGTTTTCGTAAATGTGACTATAATAAACTTAACGATATGATTTCTCATTATAATTGGACAGACTTGTACAATTGTACAGACATTGAAAGTGCCACTGAACTATTCTATATAGCGTTAAATACTTTTTTTAATGACTGCGTTCCTGATAGGTTTCTTTCAAACCTAAACAGGCCTCTTTGGTTTACCAATGCGCTTCAAAGACTTAAAAACCTTAAAAAGTGTAAAAAATCGAGTTAGCCATCAGATTTTTCGAAATATGTAGTGCCTCGATCGGATTTTAATGTTCTCAACAGTCATTGGTATTCTATGTATCTAAATCGATGTAAATTTGAATTTGATCCGAAACAGTTTTTCAACTTTGTTAATGCCAAGCATAAGTCATCGTCATTGCCTTCATCGGTACGTCTAAACTCAACGGAGGCATCGACGGATTCTGAAATTGCTGATTTATTTGCTGATCAAATTCTAACTACCCTAATCCCTTAAATAGGGCAAATTGTATTTTTACCTCTTTAATTACTGAAAACTCTCTCTTAATAGATTTAGCAACAACAACGCCGACTTATTCTCCTGGTCCAGATGGACTTCCTGGATGTGTGCTCAAGTTTTGTGCGTCAACCATTTGATCACCGAAATCAATTCGGCTTCGTGCAGACGTGTTTTATTAACGCTCCGGAAAAACAATTAGCCAATCAGTCGAAAACGTTCGAAAAAAATTAATAAGCGCGAGGTTTTGCGTTTCGCGATGCAAATCGCATATCGTAAACTAAAGTTTTAATTAATTAAATAATTAATCTTTATGCACTAACTATAAACAAATGAGTAAGAACGTGGATCAGCGCACTCAACGACAAAAACAACAAGACGAAGCCCGTGAAAAAATTCAGAGAGAACAAGACAAACGTCGTCTCTCTTTGGCCCGTAACAACGCCTATTTTACGGTGACGACTAATACTCTAGAACCGAAAGTGCTTGAAGGTGCAAGTTTACTGACCGCCGAAAACCAGAGAGCTAACTCTTGCTCTCCCGCCCTGCTCTTCACCGCTCGAACGCCATGGAGTGAGCAATGCAAGACTCCAACAGAGCTTCTGCCGCCTAGCGCAACAACAACAGAAACTACTACGACTACTACAAAGGTCTCTGTCGCCAACAATGCAATAACGACTCCACCCTCTTCTTGTGCTGCGGGTAAGGCAACAACACAACCAAGTGCAAAAATCGGTGCAAACGGCAAAAACAAAGCTACGGTAGAAGAAATGACAATTCTGCCAGCGGGTTCGACCATGCAGACAGGCATGGATCGCTACATTAATATCTCCAAGCGCAAGCTAACACCCCCAAAAAACTCGGACGGCAATAAGCCCAAAATAAATCGTTCCAACAAAGGCCGTGTAAATCCCGGGCCATTAGATGAAAATAGATTTTCCATTCTGGCGGAGCCTGAAACAGAGTCTGAACAATTTGCCCCAAGGAAACTAAAGCCCCCACCTATTTTTATTCGGGAGAAGATCTCGAATGCCCTAGTCAACAAAATAGTTGAGCTTGTCGGAAAAGATAACTTTCATGTTATTCCGCTTATGAAAGGGAATATAAGCGAAACTAAACTCCAAACCAGAACCGAAGACGATTTCCGAGCAGTGTCGAAGTACTTAAACGATGCCAAAAAGAATTACTACACGTACCAGCTGAAAAGTTGCAAAGGTTTGCTTAAGGGAATAGAACGCGAAGTGACCCCCTGCGAAATTACAGAGGCCTTAAAAGAAAACGGTTTTTGCGCATAAAATGGTATAAACATTATGAACAAAAACAAGAAGCCGCAACCACTCTTCAAGGTCGAGCTGGAGCCAGACAGCAGAACTTTGAAAAAAAAACGCAGTGCACCCGATCTACAAGTTGCAGTACCTTCTGCACCGTAGGATCACAGTGGAAGAGCCGCACAAACGGACCGGGCCAGTGCAATGCACAAACTGCCAGGAATACGGTCATACCAGGGCTTACTGCACCCTCAGGTCAGTATGTGTAGCTTGTGGAAACTGCCACGGCTCCGAACCCTGCCCTGCCAACAAGGAAGACACTCTCACTAAAAAGTGTGTAAACTGCCAAGGAAACCACACAGCTAACTACAGAGGCTGTCCAGTCTACAAGGCGATGAAAAGTCGGATGCAACGAGCAACAACGGCACGCTCCCTGAACACACAAAACACTTACATGAGATCACAAACGACACCGGACGTTTTCTTCGCAAAAGCAGCCAGATCATCATTTGGCCCTTCAATTACCACCAACGGAATTTCTTACGCCAGTGCTCTAAGATCAGGCACAGCTCACATAGAGCCGAAAATTGATAACATCCAGCAGGCCATGGGACAGCCACAAAGTAACATGAAATCTATGATGATTACTTTGCAAAAAAATATGATGGATTTTATGTGGCCCCAGGAATTCCGCAGTGATGCAAAAAACTCTTGAGACGACGAAGTTATGTATTATTGTAATGTTTATTGATTATTATTACTTGGTATCCGATTACAAATATTGTGGTTTTAACTTTAATGAGTTAACAAAACTTAAACTTCTGTGCTTGCGTGACTCTTGAGATCTTGACACCGACTGACTCTTCTTGAATTCTGCTTTTTCGATTCTCTCGCGTTCTCGATATACTTTATTAGAAGCGACAACCGCTCCGTGTCTCTCTTCCTACTTGCTCTTCTGGTTTATTCCTGATTCCTACATTCGGCCCTCCTGACGTGATGTTCGTCCCGAACTTCTTCATAAACTCAGTTACAGTGGATGTTTTCAAAGGACCTTCGCTATCTCCCACTTTCTCAACATCATACCGGCCATGTTTGTGAACTTTAACTACCTTATAAGGTCCAAGATATTTTCCTTTTAACTTTAGACCAACACCATACTGCGTACGCCTGATCGCAACTAAATCATTCAAGTTGTAGAGCTTTTCGTCCTTCCTGTTTGAGTCAAAAGATCGCCTGTTTTCCTCCTGTAGGGCTTGAATATTTTCCCTGGCTTCTTTGCGTATCTGATCTCGGTCATCGGCTAACTCCTGAATCAAAGACTGCTGCACATGTTCTTTTAAATTCGCTATGTCAACCACACGCATATCGACACCTGTTAACAACTTAAACGGAGTTACTTTTGTGCTCCTAGGCTCGATATTGTTGATTAATTGCTGCACTTTACTGACATGCTTGTACCAATTTCCTGGATTCTGGAGTCTAGAGACTCATCTTCGACAACATTGGCACAACAATTTTATGCATTCTTTCGACCTGCCCGTTACCACGAGGTACACCTGTAGCGATTAATAAATGCTGAATCTTTTGTTTGTCGCAGTATTCCTTAAATAAGTGCGAGGTGAACGCTGCACCCCTATCTGATACCATCCTGAACGGATTACCAAAGGTTACTGCTTGCCTCTCTAAACAATTAAGCACCTCCTCGACTCCTGTACTGCGCGTCGGATACAACCAAACAAATTTCGAAAATGCATCTACGACAACTAGGATGTGATTATACTTTTTCTTGGTGATCTCCATTGGTCCCACATGATCAATGTGATAAGTGACTAAAGGTTTGTCCCCCTTATCAATAGGATTTAAATATCCTTCCTGTTTTCCCATTTTTGCGTTAACCATAATGCACTCCACACAACTGCCTACTACTCTGGATACTTTATCTCTCAGCTTTGGAATGAAATAAGATTTCTCCACCAAGTCTTGTGTTTTCTTCGCTGAAAAATGGCCTTGCCTATGAGCAATTTGTATGATTTCAATTTCCATTTCAGATGGGACGACTATTAACTCTCGGTCAGGGTCTTTGAACAATATTTGATTGGTGATGTAATAATCCTCATGTCCCTTATTTTCAACCAGGCTTCGGACGGCTCTTGTCCACTCATCTGCCATCTGAGCTTCCTTTAATCTGTGGATCACACTCTCTGTCAATACGAAACAAGCAACTCGACTAAGCGCGTCTACATGCCTCATTTTCGTGCCTGATCTATGTTCTATCTCGTAATCATAATCTTTCAAAAACATTGCCCATCTAGCCACTCGCAACGGAACTTCTTTCTTTTTCATTGTCATGGCGAACGCGTTACAATCAGTGATGATTTTGAATTTTGTTCCCAACACATATACACGCCATTTAGTCAAAGCTGCAATGACTGCCACATGGCAGTCGTTTCTTCACATGGCTTCGTTTTACGACTCATGTACATAACAGGGTGTAGTTGACCGTCTTCTAGGTCCTTTTGCAGAAGGACTGCCCCAAAACCAAACTTAGACGCATCCGTGTGTATTTCAGTAGTCAATTTAGGATTATAAAGTTTCAAAACTGGTTTTCTAATCAATGCTGTCTTTAATTGTTCGAATGCAACCTGCTGCAACTCCTTGAACACAAACTTGACATCTTTCCTCAGCAAATCTGACAACGGCTTCGCTATAACTGCATATCCATCCACGAACTTCCTAAAATACGACGTTAAACCAAGAAATCGCTGAATAGCTTTACGATCAGAGGGCACTGGAAAATTTGATACCGCTTGCGTTTTCTCATTACTGGGTGTGATCGAACCGTTTTCTACAACATATCCTAGAAAATCGACCTTGCTCTGTAAAATTTGACACTTGGTCCAGTTAATCCTCAGTCCATTTACCTCTGCTACTTCAAGCACTTTTTTAAGCTTCTCTACTCCCTCTCTGATATCTTTACTGGGAATAAAAATATCGTCCATGTAGACAACTGCGTCACCGTTTTTAATGAGATCCCTGAGAACTGACATTATAAAGCGAGTAAATACTGCCGGGGAGTTTGAAATACCAAAAGGCACATACAAGAATTCAAATTGTCCGTTCTGTGTAACAAATGATGTTTACTTCTGAGATTGAACCTCAACTGGAACATGAAAATAACCGTTTGTTAAATCTAGTGTTGTGAAAATCATCGCTCCCTGTAACTTCTCGATAACGCTATCCATCTGTACCATCGGAAAGTTATCTCGCACAATTTTCTCGTTTAATTTACGATAGTCGCAACACAATCGTTTCTGCCCATTCTTTTTTGACACAAGTACGATTGGAGAAGCGTACTCTGAAGTACTTGTTTTGATAATTTTCTCTTTGAGCCACCCTTCAACCTGCGCATCTACTATCTTCTGTTCAGTATAAGGAATACGTCGAGGATGTTGAAATACTGGCGATTCATCGGTGAGTATAATCTTCATCTCGACCGGACAACGTACATTCCTTTTCGGCTTGTATTCATCAATCATGTGTTTCACGACACCTCTAAACGAATGTGGCAAATGCGACAACTCTATGTCCTGCTTACTTTCTGTCTGCTCTATAGTTAGCATACACAAACTCTGAAACTCCTCCAACAACTCCGTGCATGAACTTACTTGTTTTTGTTCGAGAATTTGACATTTTCGTCCTGTGATTACCTGACTGTCTGATCTGCGAATCAACTCTGTACCGTCCTTTGTTATCTTCATATTCACACTATCTAAGAGAGTTCTACCTAAAATAGCTTCAAAAGCCATGTCCTCATCCGATGTGATGTGAAATTCTACACAGAGATTAATACCATCTATTTGTACTGGGATTGTCACACTTCCAAAAGTCACAATTTGGCTTTCACCGATACCTGTCAAACATTTTTCGTTTCCTGTTAATTTTTTCCACGCCGAGCTTTGAGACGCATTAAGCACAAATCAGCTCCCGTATCTATCAATCCTTTAAAAATAACTTTTCCAAATGAAATGTACTTTAACTCCAATCCTGAAGACGTAAACGTGCTTGTTGGCTTCGCCCTGTCTTCCGTCTGTACTAAGTTTGTTGTCTTTTCCTGTTTAGCTACCATCTCATACTTGCACTGAGCTGCTCTATGTCCTGGTTGGTTGCATCTAAAACACTTATTATCTTTCTTCGGGCAATCTCTTTTGATATGTGATTCGTCCCCACAGTTAAAGCATTTCCTTTCTTTCTCGGCTGTTTTTACTACCTCTTTGTCACCTTTATTGAAGTGAGAGTCATACTTGAATTGCTTTACTTATACTCGCATCTTCTGATATGCCTCAATCAATACTTTCAACTGCCTCATACTCTTTGCTTGGTAAAGTAAAGCCTTTTTTGTCTTAGAGTCTGGAATACCGTCGACAAAGTATTCAATCAAGCTTTCATCATCCAGATCAATTGGATTTGCCAATTCCATTAATGCATACAGGTACTCGTGCAACGATTCGGTCTTCCTCTGCTGCCTTTTGCCAAGTCTACGATGTATCTCTGCTGATGACACCCTCACACCAAATTCGTTGAGTAATGCGTTCTTTAAAGATCTCCAATCCCGAACATCTCGCTGACTACGAATAAAAAGCTTCGCCGCTCCGCTAAGTAGTTGTTTAGCATAAATAAAAACCTGCAGCTGACTCCATTACACAGTTAGTGCACATTCTTCAAGTTCCTCAATCCACTGATTAATGTCTGGTGAATTATTTCCCGAAAACTGTGACACACTTCCTTCCACATCCTTTAAAGTAAACCATGACCTACCCGAATTAGAACTTTCACGGTTTTGCCCACCTACAATTGAATTCCTATTTGATCCACCATTTTCATGTGCCTGTGAAGGTACTGAAACGAAGGATCCGCCCTCATCATCATCCACTTCAATTTCTACCTCATCGTTATCATCAATTTGTAAACCATAGTGAGCAAGCAGTCTTTTTTGCAATTCGATTTTCCTTCCATTTCGGCTTAATCCTAGCTCAGTCAATTTTTCGCGTAGTTCTGCCACAAGCAGTGCCAAAATCTCTTGCCTGTTCATTTTAAAGACTTAAATATAATCGTATAAAATAGAAGAGTAATATAATGCTTATCAAATAAAATATAATATGTATATCAAAAACGAAAACTCTCCAACTTACGTTATTACGTTACTCTAACATAGCAGCTTTATGCACTGCTTGAATTTATGCAAGAATGAAAACTTTACTCTACGTTGCTGTAAACACAACAGCACTATTGCAGAACAGCAATCCAAAAAATTTTTATATTGTCTTCTTGGCAATTTGTCTAGATCTCTTCGTCTTGTGTTTTTCTTTCCGCAAATTTCCGCCAAATATCTTGTCTCGCCTTCCTGTCACTCACCAATACTGCATCAGCTTAACTTCTCGCCAGCCCACAAATACTGTTTTGTATTCTTCCTGTTGTATCACCAATACAGCTGGACTTCTCGTTGCCTGATGCACACGGCCTTGAATTCGTCTTCTAGCCACGCCAAGTCACCAGTACTGCTCCAGAATGGACTTTTCGCTGCAAACACACAATTGGTACTTCTCCAGATCTTCCAGCTCTTTGACCGCCGATCTCCTTCCGTACACTTTTCCGCTTCCTTATCTTGCTTTGACCAGCCTTTGAAGCCTGTGTCCTCGTCTTCTCCTGACGCACAACTTCTGCGATCCTTCTGCCTGCTACCGTAACTGCTCCACGCCTTGCCTCTTGTCCAAATGACCACTGCCAACAATCCTGCTTCTTGCTTGTGGACGTGCGCCACAAAGCTAATTCGTTGTTTCTAGATTTGGTACTCGTTGAGCAATCGCCTTCTACTTTGCCCACGTCAGTATTCTCTGCGTCGGTTCCTCTGCAAATTCTTTTGCGTCTCACAAAATCGAATTTCACAACTGTTTTTTTTTTTTTTTTTTTTGCCTCTCCTTTGTAAATTCTTTTAGTTTTTCTTTTACTTTCAAAATTTTTTTGTAGTATCTGGTTCTACCACCGCGTTGCAAAAAGTTAAGTAAGTTTTTAAACACACAACTCAGTTTAATGACTGTAGTTTGTAATGGATCCAAATATCTCCGGTTGAGCCCCCAAAATTGTGGCCCCAGGAACTCCGCAGTGATGCAAAAAACTCTTGAGACGACGAAGTGATGTATTATTGTAATGTTTATTGATTATTATTACTTGGTATCCGATTACAAATATTGTGGTTTTAACTTTAATGAGTTAACAAAACTTAAACTTCTGTGCTTGCGTGACTCTTGAGATCTTGACACCGACTGACTCTTCTTGAATTCTGCTTTTTCGATTCTCTCGCGTTCTCGATATACTTTATTAGAAGCGACAACCGCTACGTGTCTCTCTTCCTACTTGCTCTTCTGGTTTATTTCTGATTCCTACATTTATGTCCTTCATGAAAACCACCATGCAAACCCTTATGCAAAACCAAAATATCTTACAACAAATGCTTGCAGCTCAGCAGTCCAAATAAACCATGCCTAGCCTTCGAATAACTCTGTGGAACGCCAACGGTGTTTCACGGCATAAACCTGAAATAACTCAATTTCTGAACGAAAACCACATCGACGTTATGTTGCTGGCAGAAACGCATCTCACCAGCAAATATAACTTTCAAATACGGGGATACACGTTCTATGGCACCGATCATCCAGATGGTAAAGCGCATGGCGGAACTGGAATCTTAATAAGAGACCGCGTCAAACACCACTTTCACCAACGGTTTGCTAAAAATCATCTGCAAGCTACATCGATAAAATTACAGTTGGGCAACTGCAACCTTGCCATTGCCGCTGTCTACTGCCCACCCCGCTTTACAGTCTCCGAAGACCAATTCATGGACTTCTACAATTCGCTTGGAGAGCGATTCATAGCAGCAGGAGATTACAACGCCAAGCACACGCGCTGGGGATCCCGCCTTGTGACCCCCAAAGGAAGGCAACTATATAATGCACTCATTAAAACATGCAACAAACTGGACTACGTTTCACCAGGTAGCCCTACATACTGGACTACAGATCCTAGAAAACTACCTGATTTAATTGATTTTGCTGTGACAAAAAACATCTCTCGCAATCTAATATCTGCAAAATCGCTTCGCCCTGTCTTCCGTCTGTACTAAGTTTGTTGTCTTTTCCTGTTTAGCTACCATCTCATACTTGCACTGAGCTGCTCTATGTCCTGGTTGGTTGCATCTAAAACACTTATTATCTTTCTTCGGGCAATCTCTTTTGATATGTGATTCGTCCCCACAGTTAAAGCATTTCCTTTCTTTCTCGGCTGTTTTTACTACCTCTTTGTCACCTTTATTGAAGTGAGAGTCATACTTGAATTGCTTTACTTATACTCGCATCTTCTGATATGCCTCAATCAATACTTTCAACTGCCTCATACTCTTTGCTTGGTAAAGTAAAGCCTTTTTTGTCTTAGAGTCTGGAATACCGTCGACAAAGTATTCAATCAAGCTTTCATCATCCAGATCAATTGGATTTGCCAATTCCATTAATGCATACAGGTACTCGTGCAACGATTCGGTCTTCCTCTGCTGCCTTTTGCCAAGTCTACGATGTATCTCTGCTGATGACACCCTCACACCAAATTCGTTGAGTAATGCGTTCTTTAAAGATCTCCAATCCCGAACATCTCGCTGACTACGAATAAAAAGCTTCGCCGCTCCGCTAAGTAGTTGTTTAGCATAAATAAAAACCTGCAGCTGACTCCATTACACAGTTAGTGCACATTCTTCAAGTTCCTCAATCCACTGATTAATGTCTGGTGAATTATTTCCCGAAAACTGTGACACACTTCCTTCCACATCCTTTAAAGTAAACCATGACCTACCCGAATTAGAACTTTCACGGTTTTGCCCACCTACAATTGAATTCCTATTTGATCCACCATTTTCATGTGCCTGTGAAGGTACTGAAACGAAGGATCCGCCCTCATCATCATCCACTTCAATTTCTACCTCATCGTTATCATCAATTTGTAAACCATAGTGAGCAAGCAGTCTTTTTTGCAATTCGATTTTCCTTCCATTTCGGCTTAATCCTAGCTCAGTCAATTTTTCGCGTAGTTCTGCCACAAGCAGTGCCAAAATCTCTTGCCTGTTCATTTTAAAGACTTAAATATAATCGTATAAAATAGAAGAGTAATATAATGCTTATCAAATAAAATATAATATGTATATCAAAAACGAAAACTCTCCAACTTACGTTATTACGTTACTCTAACATAGCAGCTTTATGCACTGCTTGAATTTATGCAAGAATGAAAACTTTACTCTACGTTGCTGTAAACACAACAGCACTATTGCAGAACAGCAATCCAAAAAATTTTTATATTGTCTTCTTGGCAATTTGTCTAGATCTCTTCGTCTTGTGTTTTTCTTTCCGCAAATTTCCGCCAAATATCTTGTCTCGCCTTCCTGTCACTCACCAATACTGCATCAGCTTAACTTCTCGCCAGCCCACAAATACTGTTTTGTATTCTTCCTGTTGTATCACCAATACAGCTGGACTTCTCGTTGCCTGATGCACACGGCCTTGAATTCGTCTTCTAGCCACGCCAAGTCACCAGTACTGCTCCAGAATGGACTTTTCGCTGCAAACACACAATTGGTACTTCTCCAGATCTTCCAGCTCTTTGACCGCCGATCTCCTTCCGTACACTTTTCCGCTTCCTTATCTTGCTTTGACCAGCCTTTGAAGCCTGTGTCCTCGTCTTCTCCTGACGCACAACTTCTGCGATCCTTCTGCCTGCTACCGTAACTGCTCCACGCCTTGCCTCTTGTCCAAATGACCACTGCCAACAATCCTGCTTCTTGCTTGTGGACGTGCGCCACAAAGCTAATTCGTTGTTTCTAGATTTGGTACTCGTTGAGCAATCGCCTTCTACTTTGCCCACGTCAGTATTCTCTGCGTCGGTTCCTCTGCAAATTCTTTTGCGTCTCACAAAATCGAATTTCACAACTGTTTTTTTTTTTTTTTTTTTTGCCTCTCCTTTGTAAATTCTTTTAGTTTTTCTTTTACTTTCAAAATTTTTTTGTAGTATCTGGTTCTACCACCGCGTTGCAAAAAGTTAAGTAAGTTTTTAAACACACAACTCAGTTTAATGACTGTAGTTTGTAATGGATCCAAATATCTCCGGTTGAGCCCCCAAAATTGTGGCCCCAGGAACTCCGCAGTGATGCAAAAAACTCTTGAGACGACGAAGTGATGTATTATTGTAATGTTTATTGATTATTATTACTTGGTATCCGATTACAAATATTGTGGTTTTAACTTTAATGAGTTAACAAAACTTAAACTTCTGTGCTTGCGTGACTCTTGAGATCTTGACACCGACTGACTCTTCTTGAATTCTGCTTTTTCGATTCTCTCGCGTTCTCGATATACTTTATTAGAAGCGACAACCGCTACGTGTCTCTCTTCCTACTTGCTCTTCTGGTTTATTTCTGATTCCTACATTTATGTCCTTCATGAAAACCACCATGCAAACCCTTATGCAAAACCAAAATATCTTACAACAAATGCTTGCAGCTCAGCAGTCCAAATAAACCATGCCTAGCCTTCGAATAACTCTGTGGAACGCCAACGGTGTTTCACGGCATAAACCTGAAATAACTCAATTTCTGAACGAAAACCACATCGACGTTATGTTGCTGGCAGAAACGCATCTCACCAGCAAATATAACTTTCAAATACGGGGATACACGTTCTATGGCACCGATCATCCAGATGGTAAAGCGCATGGCGGAACTGGAATCTTAATAAGAGACCGCGTCAAACACCACTTTCACCAACGGTTTGCTAAAAATCATCTGCAAGCTACATCGATAAAATTACAGTTGGGCAACTGCAACCTTGCCATTGCCGCTGTCTACTGCCCACCCCGCTTTACAGTCTCCGAAGACCAATTCATGGACTTCTACAATTCGCTTGGAGAGCGATTCATAGCAGCAGGAGATTACAACGCCAAGCACACGCGCTGGGGATCCCGCCTTGTGACCCCCAAAGGAAGGCAACTATATAATGCACTCATTAAAACATGCAACAAACTGGACTACGTTTCACCAGGTAGCCCTACATACTGGACTACAGATCCTAGAAAACTACCTGATTTAATTGATTTTGCTGTGACAAAAAACATCTCTCGCAATCTAATATCTGCAAAATCGCTTTTGGATCTATCATCGGACCACTCACCAGTGCTAATAACTCTTCTTCAAAGCCTGGAATTAATCGAGCACCCTCGCAGGCTGACGTCGCATCGAACCAACTGGCTGAAGTTCAAAAAGTACGTAAGTTCCCACATTGAACTAACTCCACAGCTCATCATCAAGGAGGACATTGACTGCTACGCCGATGCACTGGAGTCTGTACTCGTCGCAGCAGCCAAAGTCTCAACACCGCAAGGGAGGGATGGGCACACACACCAACACAAAACTAACCATGAAATCGAACAGCTTGTTCTAAAGAAAAGACGTTTGAGACGTACTTGGCAAACCAGCAGATCGCCATCCTCAAAACAAAGTCTTGAAGAAGCTGGTCGCAGACTTACCAGGGCTCTAAGGCAAGAAGAAGAAAAAGCACAACGCCAGTACATTGAGAAACTTTCACCCACCAGCACTAAGCATCCCTTGTGGAGGGCCCACCCAAAACTAAGTGCGCCGGCCGAAACAGTAATCCCCATAAGAGACTCTTCAGGCAGCTGGGCCAGAAGCGACAAAGACAGAGCTTGTACATTTGCTTTACACCTTCGAAATGTTTTTCAGCCAAACCCTGCAACTAATTCATTCGCACTACCGTCGCCGTCAATTCGAATTGAATCTGAGACGGAGCCAATTCTGTTTCAACCAAATGAAATTGCAAAAGTAATCATCGAGCAATTGAAACCAAAAAAGGCCCCAGGCGGTGATCAAATAACTCCCAAAATAATAATCGAACTTCCAAACTGTGCAGTTGAGGTTATTTGTAAACTCTTCAACGGGATTACATGACTTGGCTATTTCCCAAAAAAATGGAAAAAATCGGTAATCATAATGATCCCAAAGCCAGGGAAAGATCACACAATATCAGCTTCGTATAGACCGATAAGTTTACTCTCGTGTCTGTCAAAACTGCTCGAAAAATGCCTTTTGACGCGCATCATTCCATATCTGAAAGAGCACAACTTTATTCCAGCACATCAATTTGGCTTTCGAGAAAGCCATGGAACAATAGAGCAAGTCAACAGATTAACAACAGAAATAAGGACTGCATTCGAGCTTCGGGAATACTGCATTGTGGTATTCCTTGACGTTGCACAGGCTTTCGACCGAGTCTGGCTTGATGGCCTTATCCATAAAATCAGAACGATCCTGCCGGGAAACACTCACAGGATACTTGAATCGTACCTTTACAACAGAGCCTTCGCCGTGAGATGCAACACCACAACATCCGACGACTACGCTATAGAGGCTGGAGTTCCCCAAGGTAGTGCCCTTGGTCCAACTCTATTTCTCCTCTACACCGCAGATATTCCCACGAACGAGCGGCTAACTACTTCTACATTCGCAGACGATACCGCGATCATAAGTCGGTCCAAATGCCCAACTCAGGCAACAGCACTACTAGCTGATCATCTCGTTGTAGTGGAGAGGTGGTTATCAGACTGGCGTATAAAAATAAATGCGCAAAAGTGTAAACACATAACGTTTACTCTTAACAGACAAACGTGTCCCCCGCTAACCCTGAATAACACGCCACTTCCACAAGCTGACGATGTAACGTACCTTGGCATCCACCTAGACAGGAGACTTACATGGCGGAGACATATCGAAGCTAAGAAAATTCACCTAAAACTAAAATCAAACAGTCTCCATTGGCTTATAAACGCGCCCTCCCCCCTCTGCCTGGACTTCAAGGTCCTGCTCTACAATTCAACGCTTAAGCCAGTCTGGACCCACGGCTCCCAATTGTGGGGAAACGCGAGCAGCAGCAACATCGACATTATTCAGCGAGCACAATCAAAAATCCTGAGAAAAATCACTGGGGCACCTTGGTATGTTCGGAACGACAACATCCACAGAGATCTTGGCATTCTACCCGTAAAAGATGAAATATCAAAACAAAAAGCGTCCTACCACACCAAGCTAACTTCTCATCTAAGCCAGCTCGCCAGGGGCCTAGCCAGGGCTTCCATCCGGACCCGATTGCAACGCAATGACCTTCCAGCTCAGCAATAGTTATTAGAGCCCCTAAATTTTCGCGCCAGTCACCTTGACTGTCAGATAGTTTTTTAATTTAAGATTCTATATACTTATTGTTAGTCTCAATTCAGAGAAGATCCAATAAATAAAATGCAAATGTTCAAAAAAAAAAAAACCATTTGTAAGCCGATTCTTAAACTTTTAATTTGTCTATTTCATCATCGGTTTTTCCTACCATCTGGAAGAACTCTTTTATTATTCCACTTCATAAAAAGGGTGCAAAGGCTGATGCCAAGAATTATAGAGGTATTTCCAAATTGTCGGCAATTCCTAAAACATTTGAACGTATTATCACTTCTCACTTGCAACATGTATGTTTCTCGCTTATATCACCGTGTCAGCATGGTTTGTTAAGCGAAGATCAACCACCACCAACCTTCTTGAATTGTCATCTATTGTAATAAATGCATCGCATTTATTTTTATGTCGTTCAGGTTTTGATAATTCTCTTCTTTCCTAGACTCTTCAGCCTGCACTAGCTCATTTACAAATTGCCGGTTTGGAGGATGTCGGGCTGCCGATCTACCTGCCATGCTATTAAGAAATCGTTCGTGCTTGTGACACTCTGCTCTTAAGGTGGCAATGTTTGGGTTCAAAACCTTTAATAATTCTAGTCGTAATTCAGGGTTAAGGCTATTTTTAACATTGGTAACGAGTTCACTGTCGGACATAGGCTCACGCAAAGCATCTGCAATCGTTAGAATAGCATCTAGAAAATCATCAAAATGTTCTCCGCTTTTCTGCTTCCTATGTCGAAGAGAGTCTTTAATCTCTTCGTCAGCGCACTGTTCTCTACACCGTTCACGGAGACTTGTGCACAGGTGAAACCAATTCGGTTCAATTGAAGTTCTCTGAAAACGCCAGTAAAATTGTAGAGCTGGTCCGGAAAATAGTACGTTGGAAAATTGGTATAACAAATTCCAGTTTGCGTTTAGGCATTGTATAGTTAAACTATTTATTCTATAGATAAGGTCTTCAACAGGTATGTCATTGGCCATGCCAGTAAATTTCACATGCCAATTAGAAATAAGGCTTACAACTTTGTCAGGACGATTTACTGCTTGTGCCATATGATCTCCTGAAGGCAATCGTATACTAGAGGCTTGATTACTATCTACTCTGCTTGCATTGGATCGATTTAAGTTTCCAGGATTCTCTGCAGGGATGTCATTCCGCGGATTTTGGGAATTATTAGCCAACTGAAGGTTCGGCATCGTGGTACTGATCTCATCAGCCACTGCTGCAACCATGCTGACGCGAAAGGTTTCTAAGGGGTCTGTGATTAACTGCTGTACTCGAGTTTCGGAAATGCTTGGACGTTCATCTATGTGTTGCGTTTTGGCTTCTCAAGCCAGAGTGTGCTCTCTTTAATAGTTGAGTTTTGATTGGAATTCGTTCTTGTGTTTGGTCTTGTTCGGTTGACAGCACCAGCAGCTTGATTGGCAGAGCATTTCGAACTTCCCTATTACCATCATTAGTACCACGCATGTTCTGTGAAATTTATGTCTACATGGGGTTTCTGCAAGTTCAGTATCTATTACCATGGTATCATTGCAAATATTACAAAGTGAAGGTTCATCTCCACTAGCGGTGACTGCAACCTCGTCTCGATTAGGCTGAACTGACATGTTGTAGTATTATAATAATTTCTCAAATATTGTAAATTTAAAAAACCCTGATTTAAGATTGGGACTACACTTTAGTAACCGTGCATCAAATATAAATTAATATAAAATTGGGGTTTCTGTTGGGCCAAAAGACGTTTAATGTTGGGAAAGCAATCGCACGACTGCTGAGTGTCTCGTCAAAAACTATTCATCTAAAACAAATCTCAAAGCAGTAATGACTTAATGTTTGATCTCTAAGAATACAATCATGAGTACGTGCTAGACATTTCCAACCAAATTAATCTCTAATGATTTTTCCTAGGTGTATCAAATCTAATTAATAAAGGAATAATGTTGCTTGGTGCGAATTCGAGCTTTTCTAAAATCTCACAGTCCGAAACAATTCATTTAGTGTTGATAGGGGAATCAAGATTGAGAGAACATAATCTAGGTTCAGCACCTGCAAGAACGTGCGATGTGTGAATTCCGTTTAATCACCTTAAGACTCAAATTAGGAAATGATACAAAAATTTGGATTTTTCTTCAGAATATTGTTTTGGGTAGCGACAAGAAAATTTAAACTCTGTTAGCTTCTCAAGATACGGTATTTTCCTGATTTCCATTCGCCACACGTTGGGCGCCTACAGGGTCGGCTGTGCTCAGGGAAAATGGTAGTGGGGGTTTGCTACCTAGAGAACCGCGCCGTCACATAAACTTAAATAGTAGACAGAGTAAGGAACTATTGACTAACTAAACCAAAGCTCAAAGAATCAAATTTTATAATAAGTGTGAGGAATAGTAGATGTCATTTAATTCCTCTTGAAAACCCACCCAACCTTGCAAAGGCTCGCTTAGCGTATGTGGCCAATGCCCTTATTAATGACGCATAGTTACTTCAGGTGTCCCAAATTCGCAAAAGGAATTTGAGCCGGTGACGTCGCAGCCGACGTCGTCCGAAGTAGGAAGCATAGGGCCCGATCTCGCTCGTCCGCCCGAAGTTCTCTCCGAGGAGGACACCCGAGGTCAGCCGGTGGATCTGTCTACCTAACACAGACTACCTGAAACGGTCTACCTGAAATCAGTCAACGTAAATCAGTCTACCTGAAGCAGTCTACCTGTAGCAGTCTACTAGAACCAGTGAACTAGAGTCAGTGAATCCCTCCGCGATCTAACCAACCATATCCAACAATCCTCGACGGATCACGAAGGACTGCACACCGTCGCCAGCAACGAAGGACTACACACAGTCAACCACCACCACCCAGCTTGGATATCAAATTCTACCCTGCTCTTTTGACTTTGTTTTGGCTTTGTTAACAGTGGACATTATGTGGCAGTCAAATTTAAGTTTAGGGTCCAGAAGAACACCTAAATCGTTAACTGAATATATACGGTCGAGTAGCGCATTTTCAAGAAAGTAACTGATAAACGTAGGAGTACCCCTATAAAAAGTCATAACGTTGCATTTTAGGTAGTTAAACTTTAAAAGGTTGTACTCACACCATCCATGAAAACAATCAATATCTGACTGTAAGCTTAATCCCGACGCTATATCATTATATGATAAACAAAGCTTAACATCATCAGCTTACATTAGTACACGTTATGATAGAGAGAAGGTCGTTGATAAACAAAGTGAACAGCAAAGGGCCCAGATGACTTCCCTGAGGCACTCCAGATGTCACGTAGATCAATTTTGAAACAGCGTTCTTGAATATCCTCTGAGTCCTACCATTCAAGTAACTTGAAATCCAAGTTAATAGATTACCAGGAAACCCAAGCAGATCTAATTTGAATAAAAGAAGAGAGTGGTTGACGGAGTCAAAGGCCTTACTAAAATCTGTATATATAACGTCAGTCTGCATTTTTTCTGAAATCCATTTATTACAATAGATGACAATTCAAGAAGGTTGGTGGTGGTCGATCTTTGCTTAACAAAACCATGCTGACACGGTGATATAAGCGAGAAACATAAATGTTGCAAATGAGAAGTGATAATACGTTCAAATGTTTTAGGAATTGCCGACAATTTGGAAATACCTCTATAATTCTTGGCATCAGCCTTTGCACCCTTTTTATGAAGTGGAATAATAAAAGAGTCCTTCCAGATGGTAGAAAAAACCGATGATGAAATAGACAAATTAAAAGTTTAAGAATCGGCTTACAAATGGTTGACGCACAAAACTTGAGCACACATCCAGGAAGTCCATCTGGACCAGGAGAATAAGTCGGCGTTGTTGTTGCTAAATCTATTAAGAGAGAGTCTTCAGTAATTAAAGGGGTAAAAATACAATTTACCCTATTAAAGGGATTAGGGTAGTTAGAATTTGACCAAGCTGTCGAACTATAAGTGGTTTGGAAAAACTCAGCAAATAAATCAGCAATTTCAGAATCCGTCGATGCCTCCGTTGAGTTTAGACGTACCGATGAAGGCAATGACGATGACTTATGCTTGGCATTAACAAAGTTGAAAAACTGTTTCGGATCATTTGAATTTAGTACTTCAAATTTACATCGATTTAGATACATAGAATAGCAATGACTGTTGAGAACATTAAAATCCGATCGAGGCACTACATATTTCGAAAAATCTGATGGCTAACCCGATTTTTTATACTTTTTATAAGTATTTGATTTAAGGTTTTTAAGTCTTTGAAGCGCATTGGTAAACCAAAGAGGCCTGTTTAGGTTTGAAGGAGACCTATCAGGAACGCATTCATTAAAAAAAGTATTCGCTATATAGAATAGTTCAGTGGCACTTTCAATGTCTGTACAAGTCTGTCCAATTATAATGAGAAATCATATCGTTAAGTTTATTATAGTCACATTTACGAAAACATCTCATTTTAGTTGGGGACACTAAAGGAGAGAGGGTATCAGAGCAGGGGAGGCAAATTGTCAATTACTTGCTGTAACGATAATTCTAAAAGTCCATCTACAAAATCATGGGCGGATAAAGGTGACAAAGCGACAAGTGAGTCAGTGGGAGGAGATCAAGAAATATCTGGTAGATTAAAGTCACTCAAAACAATTAAAAGTTCTCTGTTAGAAAGAAGGGATTGTACGGATTTTATTGCGGACAGATGGTGCTCATAAATTACTAGATCAGAGCCTGGTGGAATATAAGAACATGTAACAAAAATAGATAAAGATTGCAAGGAAACTTTCACACTTACAAATTTAATTTCGTTTGGGATATGAGTGAGAGTTCTTTCAGATGTTAGGCTAGAGGTAACGGCAATCAGTATACCGCCCCCCTACGTGAGGGGCGTTCGGTCCTATAAGTATTAAAGTTATTTGACAGAACTTCAGAGTCAGATATCTCTGGTTTTAGCCAAGTTTCCGTAAAAGCCAAAAT
The DNA here is from genome assembly GCA_036346975.1 of Drosophila prolongata. NCBI lineage: Eukaryota > Metazoa > Arthropoda > Insecta > Diptera > Drosophilidae > Drosophila > Drosophila prolongata. The sequence continues at coordinate 5,446,827 of JAYMZC010000271.1, forward strand.
ATCTTCAGTGAATGCAGAGGAGTCAGCATAAAGCTTGTGTAGCTTCATATTTAGTCCCCTAACATTTTGATACGCCAAAAATAAACTTTTTAGTTTTTGGCACAGTGGAAGGCCTGTTATCTGTTCTCGGTTTATTGGGAACAAATTCATTAATTACTAAATCATCATTAAGCCAAAATCTTTCAGAAAGTAAAACATTAAACACATCAGGCGGAGCAAATATTTTAAAAGACGATATCCTACGAGCGGATGAAAATCGAAATTGTTCAACTGCAATATCCTCGGATGGGAATTTTTCACGTATAAATTCCAAAACATCCTCAGATGTGGTATCTGGGGTGAATCTAGAAACAAATAATTGCTTCCTTTGTGGAACAACTGAGTTTCTTACGCCCCCCAGCAGCAGTCTGAACATCACTGGGCTGAGAACCAGGAACGGTGCCTACTGTACCTATAGGAATTCTTTGACTTAGCCAGTACTGTAGATTTTATTCTGGAAACAGGGACTCCACCCGAACTAGCTGTATCCATAAGCACAGTTGGTTCATTTACACCTGTGTCAACAGAAACTGCTGCTACCAAGTTCGAGCTTTTCTTAAATCTCACAGTCCGAAACAATTCATTTAGTGTTGATAGGGGAATAAAGATTGAGAGATATCATAATCTAGGTTCAGCACCTGCAAGAACGTGCGATGTGTGAATTCCGTTTGATCACTTTAAGGCTCAAATTAGGAAATGATACAAAAATTTGGATTTTTCTTCAGAATACTGTTTTGGGTAGCGACAAGAAAATTTAAACTCTGTTAGCTTCTCAAGATACGGTATTTTCCTGATTTCCATTCGCCACACGTTGGGCGCCTACAGGGTCGGCTGTGCTCAGGGAAAATGGGAGTGGGGGTTTGCTACCTAGAGAACCGCGCCGTCACATAAACTTAAATAGTAGACAGAGTAAGGAACTATTGACTAACTAAACCAAAGCCCAAAGAATTAAATTTTATAATAAGTGTGAGGAATAGTAGATGTCATTTAATTCCTCTTGAAAACCCACCCAACCTTGCAAAGGCTCGCTTAGCGTATGTGGCCAATGCCCTTATTAATGACGCATAGTTACTTCAGGTGTCCCAAATTCGAAAAAATTTACTTCATTTTAGACTTCATTCTCAAAAATCACTTAAAGATAACCCATTGCAAATGCTTAAGAGTCACTTAACGTTAACTTGCCCATGGCAAAATAACCATATAATGGGTATAATTGACTTTATTTATGTTCTTCATTCAAGAATTTACGATAGAAATTAAGTTTTATCAAAAAAAAAATATAATATTTAAAAAAATCGTACGGGTGTCGAAACTTGATTATATGACTTGGCACAGATTGATGTTAACATACGGTCGGCTATGCCGTACTTACAACATGAATACTTTAAATTTGTTTCCAGCGCTGTCGACAGGCCTGTGGACGGTGTGTGTAAATTCGGATGTGTGTATTAGATTTCTGCATGAATGTACTCATCTGTAGCATAACAGATCTGTACAGTATACAGTGTTCTTAAAAATACTGCACTCATTCTTTACTGTACAGTATACTCTATAGGCCTGAAGAAGATAGCACAACATTTTCAGTGTACTCACTTCGCGTGAGTGCAGTATATGGTTGTACTCTTCGTAAGTGAGTACTAGATTTGTCCTTTTTTAAACACGCTGTACAGCTTGCGAGTTGACTGAGTACAACTGTGCAGATGAGTGCAGTATTTTTGAATAAGTGCATAAACATGGAGTTTAAGGAAAACGACGCTCGTGCAATGAACTCACAAGATAATGTAAGTTTTTGTCATAATATTTATGTTTTGTAACAAAGTATAGGTGTTGTTTTATATGTTTGTGATTGTCTTTTATATGTTGAAGGTTATTTAGTGCCAGAGACCCAGGCAAAAACAGTAATTGTTAAATATATGTATGTATTTGTATGTTCATTTGTAGTAAAAATTTTGTTCACATGTATGTATATTAAAACAAAATTGTTTGCTATCAGACGCTGGACACAACAACCGAATCATCCTTTAAAGAGTACGCTGCCACAATAAAATCGAAATTATTAGCTGGTGAGCTTAAGCCTACAGATTCACGTGGTCGGAGCAAAGTGAGGGACACTTTTTCACGGCTGGCAACGGCAAACGGCATATGCAGTAGTGGGCAACATATGCAAAAATATTTATAAATTTGAGAAAAGCACATCGAATTTGGTTAAACACAAATGCTACATTATGGCCAATAGCCGAAAGCGCAGTCTTCCTGTCGTAGATGTACCCTCAGAAACCAAAAAGAAATGCACCAATCTGGCAACGGAGTGGACAATAAAGAATGGGAGACCGTTTAATCTAATTGCGGACACTGGCTTAAAAAACTTATCACAGTTTTTTATTTCTGTTGGTGCGAAACTGGGGGAAAACGTCAATATTGACTCTGTACTGCCGCATCCAACAACTATATCGCGAAAGATCGGTGCGCTCTATGATTTTCACTTCAATGAAGTAAGAATCGAAATTAAAGAGCAAAAACAATATGGATATAGCATAACTTCAGATATCTGGACGGACGATTTCTTTAAAGAATCTTATATTTCTCTGACTATGCATTACGTCAAAGAAGGCATCCTTAAAAACCGCCTGCTAGCAGTGAAATGGGTGGAGTCTCCTGTATCGGTAAGAAGTATAAAATGTTATTGGAATATATAATATTTAAAGAGAATATCAAAATTTTTAAGGTAATAAAAAACAAAATTGCGCGAATTTTAGGTGACTTTGGATGTGATTTACTGATGGACGATCCAATAATTGTTACCGACCGAGGAGCTAATATGTAAGCAGCATTCAATGGACTGAGCGCAATACACTGTGCAAATCACTTGATCCACAATGTGATTGGCAAAGTTGTGAAAGAAGTACCAGAATTGCTGGATCTGGTCAATCGCTGCAGCAAGCTTGTTAAGTATTTTAAAAAATCTGGACAAAATAGGAACTTAACAAGCACCCTTAAAAGCTACTGTCCAACTCGTTGGAATACTATATTTAACCTCTTGAAGTCGGTTGAGTTAAATTGGATGGAAACTTCGCAGATTTTGTTGGAAAAAAATGAAATATCAAGAATTTTGGATATAAATTTAATTAATATTAGCGGAATGGTGAACCTTCTTGCTCCTTTTGAAAGTTGCTCCAAAAACCTGGACTGTTCCACTTATTAATAACTTAAAAAAAATATCCTCACCAAATGACAATGCAAACTTTCGCTTTTAGAGTACTTAGATCAATAGTTTTAGAAAGTTTTAAAAAATATCACAACATTGCACTGTTTTTGTTTCCACCCACTAATAAATTAACTAAATTCACAGAAATAGAAAAGGAACAAACTTTGAAGAACGTAGAAGAAATGATGGTTAATATTCATTTAAATAGCGAAAATCATGTTGTAGAAAATTTAATTAAACCTACACATGACTTGGATAATATATTTGCAGATTATTCAGAACCCATTCAGAACAAAAAACATTTTTCCTACATTCAGGATGAACTTAAAACGTATGAAAATGTTAATAAAGCATATACTGAAGATTTTGTGGTTCTGGAGTGGTGGTCAATTAATAAAGACCGTTTTCCTCTGCTTTATCAAATTAGCTGCAAGATACTAGCAGCTCCCGCAAGCAGTGCAGCATCGGAAAGGGCGTTTTCTGTTGCAAAAAATTTAATAAGCGAAAAACTGTCAAAAATTGCCACCACTGAAGACATGGTTAATAAAATAATGTTCCTTCATTCAAATATTAATAACTTAAATATAGATTCATTACTAACATAACATTAATTCATAATAACATAAAATAATTAGTATAATTAATTTTAATTAAAATATTAATGATTTCTTTATTTCTCTATTTTATAATAAATACATTTAAAACGAAAATACAAATCAATTTTTTAATCGTATTCTTTCTATGACATACATGCATACGAGAACTATAGATGTGTGTATGTACTAGTCATGAAATTTCACTCACTGTACAGTATGTCAACTGTGCACCAAAACACTGTACAGTGCGTTGACTACTGCACACCAATTTTACTGTACTCATCAACAGCTGTACAACTATAGAATGAGTGAGAACACTGTCAAGCAAAACTGACAATACTACCCTACTCACTCACACCCAAATATACTGTGCAGAAAAAAAAGTGTGCCCACTTCTAGACTAAGTGTTGTCGAATGCATCCATTCATGCAGAAGTCTAGTGTGTATGTTGTAGTGTGAGTGAACTACAAAGTTTTATTAGTTAACAGTCAATCTAAGGATAAAAATGTACATACTGTACCCGTTTAATATGCTTATTGTCTACAAAATTTAAATCTATTTTAAATACTACAAAAACTATGCAACAGTCAGATCGACTGCCGAGATCGGGTGGTGAATCCTTAGCTGAGTGGCGGCAGATTCAACAGCTAGACCGGGAATCCTCGTGTAGGACGTGGTGATGGCTAACCAACAGTCCGTGGTTAGGCTACTCACAACTGGTCAAAAGAATCTTCCGTACAACACGTATATCGAACTTAAGTTTTCCTTACTTCTTACAGCGGTTGGAAAGCTTGGCACGGAACTTCAATGTATCCGGCTGCAAGCGACTAGGCTGTGAATATTCAAGAATATCTGGAATAGATAGGCTCGGCTTGAGAGATAGGCCGGCTCCACGTGTGCAACCAGAATTCGGCCGTGCAGATTGGCGGTAAATACTGTGCTATTAATTGCTGGTGCTACTGGCGAAACAGCGATGAACTGCTGATGCTCGTGAAGTAGGCCAGCTCCACGTGTTGGAGCCCACCAGAGTGGGTCAAAACGAGCACCAGGCGCTTTCTTCAAATACCACTGCGCACTTCTAATAACGTTTACCGATTCGTATTCGTTTATTGAGGGAGCTTAAATCCCTATTCACCTTAGTTTTCCGACTATCAGTTGGAGGTTGGGATCGCTGCCAACGAAATTCCAGCCAGCCAAATTTTGGGCATTTGGAAATATCGTTGTGGTTGTTCTCTTATTGGGTCTTGTTGGGTCTTGGTGGGCGGTTATTAAGCCCGATGTGGTGCATATATAAGTTAACACCGGCCAAGCGCCCCCTTCCCTTCACCTCTCTTGAGCCACCGTCTAGAGCTGAGCACATTTTTGTTTTAAATAAAACCAATTGTAACGACTTAATTCGTTTACTGTTTTATTGTTAAGTAAAACGCGTGTGCTTCGGCTGAAAGATCAGAAATAATAGAACGAAAAACGCAAATGGCGGGCGCAAGCCCTCTGACAAGCAGTGTTAGAAAATACTAAATTCTCGTTTGGTATTTTCTAGGATGTGAGGTTGCCACAAGGTTGCCGAACAAGTAGCGCTATTTTATATTTAAAAAAAAATACAAGAATCTTTTCCTAATAATTTCACGCCCCTACAAGTTACGACTACAAATTCGAGTACAAGTAGTTTTACAATTTTAATATTTTAATTTTGATAAAGCTTTGCATTGACAATTGACAATTTTTGTTTATTTTGATAAATAATAAAATGTTATACCTTAGCTCTAGAAACTTCCCCATTTTCCCATATTTGGAAGGAATCATTTGTAATTCCTCTTTACAAATAAGGTAACAAGTTAGGGCGTTACAGGCATATCTAAATGGTCAGCTTTCCCTAAGCTTTTTGAACAAATTATTAGCCCGTAGATTCACAAGCGCTAACCTTTCTGAGTTCATTAAAGGGCTTACAAAGTTATTAAACAGATGTCATGTACAATGACTTTAGTAAAACATCACTTTCTTCTTATTCTGAAACTTTATCTCCTAAATGTATCCTTACTTATCTGACCGGCAGGTCAGGTCGTGAAGCCATCATTGTCCGCTTCTTTTTACATTATTTATTCCCTCCGTTATAAGTCATTCTCACGTACTTATGTATGCAGATCGTGTTAAGTTGCTTGCAGTAAAAGGGCATTTCCTGCAATTTAGACTTTCAAAACTGGTTCCGAAAAAAATGAGTCATTTTAATAGGCTCCAAAATATGCGACTTACTCGCTAAGTGCCAGCTCTTTGGATACAACAACACTTGTAAATGATTTTGTCGTCCTTTAAGACCCAAAAATAAAGCTTTCTAATCATATTTCATTACATTTGGCTTTCCCGCTCCCAAACTGGGTTGCAAATCCTATCTTACTTTATTTATACCTTGTTGTCAAAATCACACCGAAACACTCACCCTTTTTGCTTATGTACCGCGTCGGGTGGATGAATATTTTAGTGCACTATTGCTCTAAACAATGATTCTCTTATATATTTGAAAAACAAGCACTTAAACATTAAAACATTAAGTTATGTTGCTACTGCATTCGCTAGCGACTTTTGTTTCGCTAGTGGGAGCCACTGGAGTATACGATTTGACTGCACCAAAGTAGAGAAGACGTTGTAAGGACCAAAAATTTTGACCTTTCTCAACGTCTGTAAGTCAACCAAATCCGGATGGCAATAAAGACAAGAGTGTAAAATGTACTTGGAAATCTGTCGAATGTGGTTTATGGTTTCGATTTTACAAACATTGTCGTCGACCTTAGGTATTTCAATTTTGGCTTATATTTTTGTTTCAATGTCACTATTCGCACTAAAGCAAGTTCTGCTGATGCATTACATGGATGTTTATAACCAAGTTGGGCAGAAGAAAACTAGCGATTACTGTATGGACATTGTATAACATGTCTATTTGGTTGGTGTGGTTTATAACTTTCACCTTGAAGTTTTTCTACCCATTTTGAAAATTTGCAGATTGATCTTTTGGTCAAGGATCAATATCATGTCCTGGTTCCAAGGATAAAGGATGACTTGGGTATTTCCTTTTTCCGGACGGGTTTTGATATTTTCAACTTTGGAAGGTTCATTATGGTGCTTTTACAAAGATCACTCTTCACAACGAGATGAATCTCAGATATGACGGCGGCTTTTTTACCCTCTTCTTAATAGATATGGGATTGATGCTAATAATGGTGAATTATTTTGTTCCAATTGAGACGCCAGGTTCGCTTTTAATCTGTTTCCATCAATGCACGCAGCTCGAAAACTATGTGGTGATGCCAAATTTAAGGTGTATAACTGAACAAATTTAGAAAAATTTGTATGTAACAAGATCGAAATCATCTATAGATGTTGAGCATAAAATGGCTTTGAAGAAAATAGTGGACAAGTGTATCTCTATTACAATTTCCACAAAAGTGTGGCCCACACCATATCGAAAAGCATATACTCGGGAATGGGTGAAAAGCGCTTACTTTCAAGAAATTGGATGACTTAAGCAGAAAATGCTTGCCGCGTGAGATGCATCCAAACAAATTTCGGAAAATGGTCACGCTTCATACACCAATCCTGTAAAGTGGATTTTTAACCTCTCCTTATGTATGGTCTGTTGACTTTATTGGAGGTTTTGCTGAATTGATTTCACATTTCTTTATTTTTTTTAACATCAATCGTCAAGAAGCTTGTCAAGACGTGTTCTATAACGTATCTCAAATATAGGGCTTGACTATTTTTACGTTAGTGGTAAGCCGTAATATTAAGAGTTTGTTCAAATATGCCAAATACATCGTCTAGATACGCAAAATCATATTCCTTCAGTTCGGCTGGAATAGCCGAGAAGCGGTATCACTGTGAACTGGTATAGGGGCTGGGCCGGCACCGTAAAATCTATTTTAATCGAATTAGATTTATATCGGATTGGTAAAACGAATCCTAAAGGCGGCTCAGTAGCTTTTTCATGTGTGGTAGAGGACAACCATCTTTAATTGATTTAGCGTGCATCGATATAGCTACTGTCGTTGCTCTCGACGATTACGCAATACACAACGATTTGGTTTGCTGGTAATGGTAAGGTCTTCGTTGGCGATGTTATATGTTCATCCAGCTCGGTCTTCAATATTCCCTTTTGAACACGTGATAGGTACACGTGATTTTGACTGCTTACAAATCGTCATTTTGTTTCCGCGTGGGCTGTACACAGCATAACCAGTCTCGAGCTTTGTTGTTAATTCCTACAAGTCGATCTCGAAAACCGATTGTTGTCCAATAACTGGCAGCCCGAATGCCTTCAAAAAGTCAATGCAAAAATATATTTTTGGCATATCTTACCTTCTGACCTTCAAGCTTATTTCAAGCTTGTTCATAAAGTCTGTGAATTTCGGGACACATTTTTTTATCTGTGTCTCCAATAATGCGCGTCCTGGCTTGTTTATACTTGCGCTCTCCTTGCTGGCCGATAGATCCTTTTGGTAAAAAGTGGGACCTGGTATGGGGCTTTTTTATCGTGCTGCATTTTAAGTCCTTGGAAAGCCGTGCCATAAACTTACCCGCTCGAACGAGTGCCTATGTTACGACTTTAGATTTTCCTTCAAGATCACGACTAAGATTGGTTTAGGAATCTCGTGTTTTAGTTGGAAATGGAGATCGTGAAGAGGAAAATTTAGGAACTAGTCAAAATACAAACAAAACAAAATAGTAATATTATTTTTGTGCTTAGTAAAATAGAGTTGACGCATTAAAGATTAGCAAAGACTCGGTGCTAGAAATAAGATCGAATTGTTATTCTAAATGGCAGGAAATGTCCTTATACTGCAGCCATAACTTAACATCATCTGCGTACATAAGTACGCAAGAATGACTTATACTTGAGGGAAGATCGTTAATATATAATGTAAAAAGTTGCGGACCCAGATGGCTCCCTTGTGGGAAATTTAAAAGTTCAATTCAAAAGGACCCTTTGTGACCTGCCATACAGGGAACTTGAGATCCATATAAGGAGGTGAACTGGAAAACCTAACAGGTCAAGTTTTTGAACTAAAAGTAAGTTATTTACAGAGCCAAATGTTTTACTAAAGTCAGTGTAAATTACGTTTGTTAAAAACTACTATTGAATCCCTTTATCACAAGTCCGTGTGGACACGAAGAAATGATTGATGTGCAAAGGTGCTGCAAATGAGAAGTCATGATTTTTTCAAAAAGCTTAGGAATAGCTGAGAACTTAGATATACCTCTAAAGTTACTGGCTTCTAACTTCCTTCCAAATAATTTAATATTGGGAACTTTTTAGAGATAACGTAAACTACTTGTGAAGAGGTTTGCACGGGGCCTTAGCGCAATACTTAAGCACGCACCCAGGAATACCATCGGGCCCAGGCAAATGAACAGGTTTAATACGAAGAAGATCCAAAAGAAAAGAGCTTTCTGTTAAAGTGGGACAGAATATCAGGTTTGATTTGGATATGGTGTAAGAAAAAGGCTGTGATGCATAATCAAAAGTAGAGTACATATGTCTTTTGAAAAAATTGAGCAAATAAATCGGCTACTGCCTGATCCGTCATGTTTTCGAACGACAGCGAGGAAGGATATGAATTAGATTAACGCTTAACGAAGTTATAAAACTGTTTCGGGTCGTGAGAGAACTGGACCTTACAACGGTTTAAGTAACTGTTAAAACACTGAGCATTAGGCACGGTAAATCTTGACCGAGCACTTAAATATGTAGCAAAAACAGATTGAGAACCGGTATTTTTATATTTCCTAAAAACTCTGGACTTTACATTTCCTAAGTGTGTCAACTCTTTGCTAAACCAAGGTGATTTATTGGAGATTAACGTATAGTACCACGGAACACAGGAATTATAAAATGCAGTGTAAAAAACATTAACTGCATCGAACATTTTATTGCTTAAGTAAAGATCAGACCAATTAAAGTCGGGAATAAAATTATTTAGCCTCAGAAATCCTGCCTTGCAAAAACAATGTATTCGTTTGGTTGATTTATCTGATTTTCTTCTAAAACTGTACCCGTGTCAATTATAAGTTCGATTGTAGGGTGATATGGATCTTCAGGTTGCGTGAGACGTGCTACTCTGGACTGAGACACACCTTCAGGATTTGATACAAAACACAAATCAAGTAGGCCACCTAGTGAATTTCGAATATGTTTTACTTGAGATAAGTATATGTCAAGCAGGCCGTCAATAAAATCATGCTGTGCTATAGGTAGTAAGATATTCGATCCATCCTCAGTGGACAAGTAACTCCAGGTATATTAAAATCACCTGGAACTACCAACTGATCCCTATCGGAAAGCTAATTTGCAACACACTTAATAACGGAAAGGTGATTTAAATAACAGGAAGTTCAGACAACGGCGGAATATATGAGCAAGTTATGTATATAGAGTTACCAGGTAGTGATAACTTTACACAAATAAAATTCCTTAAAAATAACTCCTCTGACGAGAGGGACGGTCATACCTATATATTGTGTACTTACCTGGAAAAACGTCGGAGCTAAAGATCTCCGGCTTTAACCAGGTTTCTGTAAACACAATATTATGAGATGCAAAGGAAAGGCTATCAGAATACAATTTAGTGAGCCTCTTGCATTCTGATAGGAAAGAAGGAGGTTATAAGTTAGTTTTTTTAAATTGGTACATTGGCTTAAAGTGGATTTTGTCACAGCAAAATCTATTAAGTCTGGGACTTTTGTGGAGTCTGCTGGCCAGTATGTGGGGCTACCATGGGAAACAGAGTCCAATTTGTTGCTCAGTTTTATGATTGCATTATATAATTGCCCTAATTTGGGAGTCACGAGTCGTGATGTATGTTTGGCACCTCCAAGTAAGTTGTAAAAAATCCATGAATTGTCTTTCACAAATTGTAAAGCGAGTCGGGCAGTAGATAGCGGCTATGGAAAGGTGTTCGTTACCTGACTGTACTTTGATAGACGTGGCCTGCAAATAAGTAGTTGCAAACTTTTTGTGAAAGTGGTGTTTGATGCGGTAACTGATTAGGAAGCCGGTTCCGCCGTGGGCTCTGGCGTCTGGATGATCTCTGCCTTAGAAGGTGTAGCCGCTTACTTGAAAGTTGTATTTGCTTGTGAGGTGCGTAGCATAACGTCGATATGAGTTTTATTCAGGAACTGTGTTGTTACAAGATTGTGCCGGGAAACGCCATTGGCGTTCCATATAGTTATTCGTATATTAGATCAATTATTTGGACTGCTTAGCTGCAAGTAATTGTAACACCATGTTCTGGTTTTAATCCAGTGGTCTTTTTCATGAAGGACATAAATTCCCTCGTCTTTGTTGCATGGTAACCATCATAGCTTTGTGACTGTCCTGGGACCTGCTGAACGTTGCCTAGATTAGACTGGATTGGGTTTCCCTTTCCTGTTTGAAGGGCATTGGCGTATGAGAAGCTCTTCTGGGAATTTAGCTGACCAAATGATCTTGCAGACCTCCCGAAAAATACTTCCGGCGTCGTTTTTGAGTAAGTGTAGACGTTTTGAGTATTTTGATTCCGCATTGTTGTCACTCCACGCATGCCATGTTGGCCGTGTGATTTCCTTTGGTGTTTCCACATTTCTGTTTTGGGAGTCTTTTTTTGTTAGCTGGGCAGTTAGCGGAATTGTGAAAGTCTCCTCAAGCTACACAGACTGATCTAAGTGTGCAGTATGTCCTGGTGTGTCCATACTCCTGACAGTTTGTGCATTGCACTGGGCCGTTCCTTTTATGTGGCTCTTATACCTTAAGGGGGTATATACCTTTTTCATTTTCAAAAAATCGAAAAATTTTTTTTTGCTTTATCTTAAAGAACAACTTCTTGAGAACATTTCCCCAAATTTTCATAGAGATTTGAGCAGTAAAGAAAAAATTAAAGCGCTCCTAGCCGCGCGCCTCGTCCCCGCCCAAACCCAAACTTGAAACTTTAAACGCGAATATCTCGAAATGGTGTTTTTTGGGAAAATGACTTTGCGGTAATATGGATTGGCGAAAAACTTCTGAACTGATTTTCTTTAAATTTTTTTTTTTAATTTTCCTAGTGAATTTTATTAGTACTTGAACGATCGTTTTTTCATGTAAAAATTTTTATTTCGCCGAAATAGATAGTTTTGTAAAAGTTTTAGCGTCCAAAAACGTCATTTTTTGCATAAAACGTTCCCGTATGCACAAAAAAAAATTTTGTAAACTTTCGTTCAAGTACAGGATACTACTTTAAACTAATGAAATATTTTTGTTTTTTCGGTTTCATTTGACCCGTTCGTCCTGGGGAATTATCACCGCAAGGCTCTTAAAAAAAAGGCGTTTAAGGGAAACAGCCACACCTTAAAAACTATTAAATATTTTTTAAACATTTTTTGCATAAACATTGTCAACTATCTAAACTTTCAGAAAATATAATCATTCATTCAATAAAAATAATAGTTACATACATACAAAAATCCAAACATTCCTATTTTTTTCGACAAAAAAAGTTATATACCCCCTTAAGTCTTCGGTGCTATAGGTATTGCAGGTTATAAATGGGATGCACTTCATTTTTCTTCAAGACTGTGTTGTCTGGCTCCAGCTCTACCTTGAAGAGTGGTTGCGACTTTTTGTTCTTGTTAAAGATGTTACTAAAGTTCATTGCAGACAACCCGTTTTCTTTGAGGGCATCGATAACTTCTTTGGGCGTTAAGTCGGGCTTGATTCCTTTTAGTACAACTATCAAGTCCCTGCTGCTTTTAAGTTGGTAAGTTAAGAAGTAAATTAATTATAAATTAATATAAGTGAATTAAAATCTCTTTTCATATTTAAAAGATAATAAGAAACTAAAAATTTGTTTATTAAATTCACCAAATATTTATAATTATTATTTTTCTGTTGGACCTAACGACCTTTGAAGTTAATACATTGATTGAAGTTATTGATTGAACTCGAGGTCACGTCGGTTATTTTTCATTTCCTCTATAACACAACGGTTTTCACTTAGTTTTCATCACACCTGTACCCACTTGGGAGTGAGCCCGACTATGATAGGACTAGCTAGTTTCGTCTGCACTTCACCTCAGACTTATCAGCTATCTTCGGGGATAGAAGCAGAGATTTAGAAACTTCTCTATGTTATGATCAGAGAAGCTTTGCAATTGGGGTTTACCATACTTCATTGGTTTTTGTTACATAGATTGAGTTCTGTCGTTAAAGCTTCTATACAGTCTGAAAGTTCAGTGTATATTGTCTGTTGAAAACGATCCACTTTCCGATGCAGACAAGTGTTAAATACAACGACAGTAAAGATTATAATAGTGCTGAATTTGGTTTTTGTGTTAGATTTAACGAACTTTCAAATTAATTTATTAATTTACGCTTTTGATCGAACTCGAGGTCACTTTGGTTTTATTTGATTCCTTCTATAACACAAAGTTTTTCACTTAGCTTTCATCAAAAATTGACTTACAGAATAAACATGAAAACTGAAATACGTAGGAATAGCGACACGCCAGTCTATTAGAAATTTGATCAATATCTAATGGTACTCAAAGACGAAATAGTCATACAAGTAAAATAACTCCAAGAAATCAATATAACACGACCTTCGAGATCGCTTTACAATTCACCAGTATCATACCATAACATTTGATGTGTTCAATATTAAGAAATATAGATTACAGAAAATTAAATAGTGACAATAGCAGACAGATACCCAATACCAGACATAAATTAAGTTCTTGCACAAGTGGAAATTAATAAAATGTTTTCTGTGTTAAATCTTAAAAGTGGGTTTCTTCAAATTCTTCTAAAAGAAAGATAATAGAAAACTACAATTATATCAAAATTTAAACGAGGAATTTATAAACAACGGATGCTTCTGAAAAGAGCAAGGCTTTCACAGAAGGACAGACCTACAGTTCTTATATCTAGCTTTATCTCAAAGCGCAGAACACTACGAAACCGCGAATAAAGAAATGTTGGCCATTTCATCACTTAGAGGATATAACTACGGTGGAACCAAGGTTAACCAAGGAACCAAGGTTACTGATCACGAACCACTTACATGATTGCAACCGAAAGGGCGAATTTAATAAAAAACAAGAGAGAACGCTATAGTCGAGTGCCTCGACTATTAGATACCCGTTACTCAGCTAAACAACTTTAGATTTTGCATTAACATAATGTGAATTAGAGTGACCACAGGAAAAAAGGACAAAAAGTTCAAATTATCAATTTGAATTCGGCGATCTCTTAGAGATGGCAGCTTTACAGCACGAGCATCAGCACCAGCGCTGCTTTAGCGCAGGCAGCTTTTGTCCTGCACCAGCATACACACATACGCCATTGTTTGACTCAGACCTCCAATTTGGCTAACTTCATTTGATTTGCATAGTTCTTGGGATATAGTTCGGTATTGTCAAATGAAAACCATCGCAATTTCCTTTAATAGAAATCCTTATCGAGAATTAACGTTGACTCTGTGGAGCACCTTGGCCAGCTGTTCCAAAGTCATCCGTTAGATGGCGCCATGAAAGGCGGAAATGTATGCGCTAGCCAGGCCTAAGCGTTTAATGGGTTTTTGGGCGTTAGAGTGGGCGTGGCAAACTTTTATTAGGCCAATCGATATTTATTGACGAAACAAATACAAATCAATTAAAATTTTCATAATATCATCATAATATCATAATATCATCAAAACTGTGGCCATACATATACATTATAGGGTCGGAAACGCTTCCTTTTACCTGTTACATACTTTTGCACGAATACAAAATACCCTTTTACTCTACGAGTAACGGGTATAACAACTATATAAGCCCGGAAAACATAGTGGCCGTTGCTTTGTCTGGGATCCCCAAAAAACGAAATCAATTCATTAACAGCAGCACAACACAGTGTTCAGAGCTCTGGTAATAGCCCCGCCGAAGTACCAATAAATGACTTAAAAATCAAATATTTTTTTTTAGGGAAAACCCCCCGACTACAAAGTCTCAACCAGACTTACATAATAATGATCTCATTGAAATATTGAAAAAACATTTAAGCCCGTTAATCTGGATTGAATTTTTACATCAGAAGACAGCCGACCCTGTAGGCGCCCAACGTGTGGCGAATGGAAATCAGGAAAATACCGTATCTTGAGAAGCTAACAGAGTTTAAATTTTCTTGTCGCTACCCAAAACAATATTCTGAAGAAAAATCCAAATTTTATCATTTCCTAATTTGAGTCTTAAGGTGATTAAACGGAATTCACACATCGCACGTTCTTGCAGGTGCTGAACCTAGATTATGTTCTCTCAATCTTGATTCCCCTATCAACACTAAATGAATTGTTTCGGACTGTGAGATTTTAGAAAAGCTCGAATTCGCACCAAGCAACATTATTCCTTTATTAATTAGATTTGATACACCTAGGAAAAATCATTAGAGAATAACTTGGTTGGAAATTTCTAGCACGTACTCATGATTGTATTCTTAGAGATCAAACATTAAGTCATTACTGCTTTGAGATTTGTTATAGATGAATAGTTTTTGACGAGACACTCAGCAGTCGTGCGATTGCTTTCCCAACATTAAACGTCTTTTGGCCCAACAGGAACCCCAATTTTATATTAATTTATATTTGATGCACGGTTACTAAAGGGTAGTCCCAATCTTAAATCAGGGTTTTTTAAATTTGCAATATTTGATAAATTATTATAATACTACAACATGTCTACTAATGATGGTAATAGGGAAGTTCGAAATGCTCTGCCAATCAAGCTGCTGGTGCCGTCAACCGAACAAGACCAAACACAAGAACGAATTCCAATCAAAACTCAACGAATCAGAGAGCACACTCTGGCTTGAGAAACCAAAACGCAACACATAGATGAACGTCCAAGCATTTCCGAAACTCGAGTACAGCAGTTAATCACAGACTCCTTAGAAACCTTTCGCGTCAGCATGGTTGCAGCAGTGGCTGATGAGATCAGTACTACCATGCGGAACCTTCAGTTGGCTAATAATTCCCAAAATCCGCGGAATGACATCCCTGCAGAGAATCCCGGAAACTTAAATCGATCTAATGCAAACAGAGTAGATAGTAATCAAGCCTCTAGTATACGATTGCCTTCAGGAGATCATTTGGCACAAGCCGTAAATCGTCCTGACAAAGTTGTAAGCCTTATTTCTAATTGGCATGTGAAATTTACTGGCATGGCCAATGACATACCTGTTGAAGACTTTATCTATAGGATAAATTGTTTAACTATACAATGCCTAAACGCAAACTGGAATTTGTTATACCAATTTTCCAACGTACTATTTTCCGGACCAGCTCTACAATTTTATTGGTTTCACCTGTGCACAAGTCTCCGTGAACGGTGTAGAGAACAGTGCACTGACGAAGAGATTAAAGACTCTCTTCGACATAGGAAGCAGAAAAGCGGAGAACATTTTGATGATTTTCTAGATGCTATTCTAACGATTGCAGATGCTTTGCGTGAGCCTATGTCCGACAGTGAACTAGTTACCAATGTTAAAAATAACCTTAAACCTGAAACACGACTAGAATTATTACAGGTTTTGAACCCAAACATTGCCACCTTAAGAGCAGAGTGTCACAAGCTCGAACGATTTCTTAATAGCATGGCAGGTAGATCGGCAGCCCGACCTCCTCCAAACCGGCAATTTGTAAATGAGCTAGTGCAGGCTGAAGAGTCTAGGGAAGAAGAGAATTATCAAAACCTGAACGACATAAAAATAAATGCGATGCGCAATGCTGAGCGCTATAAATGTTGAAATTGTGACGAAACCGGACATAGATATCATGATTGCCTCAAAGCCAGACGCATATTTTGCTATGGACGTCCTGACACTTAGCTTAGTTGTGTGAAATGTAATCCCCCGGCGGAAAACTCGTAAGAGGATGTCCATCTACTCTGACTGGTGGATATCCTGTTTCAGACTCAGTATCAGTAGTAGGTAATAATCATCTTCTATCTAATAATTTAGCTTTTTTTTTATTTTTTTTGGTTTAACAAATAGATTTAATTAACGTCGATCAACCAACTAAATGGTTATAATACGTTGGGAATAAAAAAGAACAAATAACGTGAAAACATAACTGAAGTGATTAACACATTTTATAACAAATTAACAGTAAAGGTTAATGCTTAAGGACTTGAGTCATTCTCTTGTCCAGAGATCGGCGGGGTGTCTTCGCTTCAGTCTTCGTATACACGTCGGGTTGGCCAGGGGAGCTGCTAGGTGGTTGGTGTGGACAGCGAGTCGATCGTTGTACCGACTCGAGTGGCGGATTATCTGTTCCCTGACAGAAGGAATATGGAGGTTGCCCAGGCTGAGCTTGCTCGTAGGCTTAAGCATCCAATTCAGCTTTCTGAGTTTAGTGCGAGATGTTTCGGGTCGTGAGAGAACTGGACCTTACAACGGTTTAAGTAACTGTTAAAACACTGAGCATTAGGCACGGTAAATCTTGACCGAGCACTTAAATATCTAGCAAAAACAGATTGAGAACCGGTATTTTTATATTTCCTAAAAACTCTGGACTTTACATTTCCTAAGTGTGTCAACTCTTTGCTAAACCAAGGTGATTTTCTTAAAATTTTTTTTTAAATTTTCCTAGTGAACTTTATTAGTACTTGAACGATAGTTTTTTCATGTAAAAATTTTTATTTCGCCGAAATAGATAGTTTTGTAAGAATTTTAGCGGCCAAAAACGTCATTTTTTACATAAAACGTTCCCGTATGCACAAAAAAAAAATTTTGTAAACTTTCGTTCAAGTACAGGATACTACTTTAAACTAATGAAATATTTTTGTTTTTTCGGTTTCATTTGACCCGTTCGTCCTGGGGAATTATCATCGCAAGGCTCTTAAAAAAAAGGCGTTTAAGGGAAACAGCCACACCTTAAAAACTATTATTGGATTGTTGGTAGAGCTGTTGCCGCTGCTCATGTTGCTGCTGAACTGTCTTAAGCCGGTGGAAGTACTGGCTTTTTCAAAATCATTGGGGCTGACCGTATGAGGAACTTGGACGTGTCCCATCTATATGTCGATGTCCGAGAATCAGTTGCCCGAAACATTCGTTTTTGGGGAATTGGAATTTCTCAGAATTTTGGTAATTGGTGGAGCTGAATTCGATGATTGAGTCAAGACGGCGTTTGTTGTTAGCCGATCTTGGGGTCCACCAGTCCTCATCGTCGCCATTTATGGCTGCTAGTTCCGGTTCCGGCTCATTGTCTGACGATGGTGTAATGTTGTACGAGGGGGATGTATATGGGAGTCTAGCTTGCTTTAGTACCTCCTTCTTTTTTTTGATTCCGAAGTCCAAAAGACCAGACATTATAGGTATTATGCACTTGTGAGGAGCTGAAACTCAGCCCTCACAAAATGTACATATATATATATATATTATAGGTTAAGATTAGGATTAAAACTAGAGTAATAAGTTTGTAGACAATAAGGTAGTATAAGAGACAGCATAAAGTCCCATGAAGGGCATTTGTAAATATTAGCATAAGGGCTACACCACCAGATCGACATGTACACGGGCAGGCTAGCTAGACCGCCATCAGCGACAACACCGCCGTCAGCGATAACACCGGCAGAGCCTCACAGCGGCTGAGCCATCACCGGCAGAGCCAACCTCGGCAGAGCCACACAGCGGCAGAGCAGCAGAGCCAATACCGGCAGCGCCATCAGCGGCCGAGCGACGGACAGAACAAACGAATGCCAACCGAGCCGAACAGCATTGGCGATCTACACCCGAAGGGCGCCCTTATCAACAGTTCCGACGTGCAGACAACGGGCCGAGGCCAGAAGCCGACACGAAGTTCTCGTGCCGGCCGAAGGCAAGAACGCCGACGAGCAGCAAAGGGATCGGCAGCCGAGGACGGCTCACGAACACCCCTCTGCTCGCCGATCGAGGAGTTGGTTTTTGGCATCAGTGGCGATCGGACGTGCGTCTCGGAGTGAAAGGTGATAACGAGGACACCTCGTGTCCGGGACTTGGCGGAGCTCAGACAAGCGGTACCACTACCGGCTGCCCAGGACAAGGAGACCCATGGGGCCCCGCCCTAATGGATAGGCGGGACTCCATGATGATGGAGGGACAGGAGGAGCTGGTGAGACTGGCCTCGGCCCGAACCCTACGGGGAGCAACTCTCGTGGCGGTGAGACAGATAAGAGCTAGAGCTAGGAATCTTTTATATTAAAGGGGAAATAAAATAATTAACGCAACATTTATTTCGGCGCTTTTCTGGCAAGGTTTCCTCCCTCTCCCTCCCCATGTTCCTCACGTGGATCGGCAGCCAAAGCGCGAGCGGCACCCGGGTTTTCGGGGTCGCAAACGCCGCGGCCGTGGAGATCACCCCTCTTCCCCTTGCGGTTCGGCAGCCAAGGCAGGAGCGGCACCCGGGTTTTCGGGGTCGCAAACGCCGCGGCCGTGGAGATCACATCTCTTCCCCTTGCGGCTCGGCAGCCAAGGCAGGAGCGGCACCCGGATTTTCGGGGTCGCAAATGCCGCGGCCGTGGGGATCACCTCCCTTTCCCCCGTGGCTCGGCAGCCAAGGCAGGAGCGGCACCCGGGTTTTCGGGGTCGCAAATGCTGCGGCCGTGGAGATCACCCCCCTTCCTCATGTGGCTCGGCAGTCAAAGCGCGAGCGGCACGCGGGTTTTCGGGGCCGCAAACGCCGCGGCCGTAGAGATCGCCTCCCCTTCCCCATGTGGCTCGGCAGCCAAGGCAGGAGCGGCACCCGGGTTTTTGGGGTCGCAAATGCTGCGGCCGTGGAGATCACCCCCCCTCCTCACGTGGCTCGGCAGTCAAAGCGCGAGCGGCACCCGGGTTTTCGGGGCCGCAAACGCCGCGGCCGTAGCGATCGCCTCCCCTTCCCCATGTGGCTCGGCAGCCAAGGCAGGAGCGGGACCCGGGTTTTCGGGGTCGCAAATGCCGCGGCCGTAGAGATCAGCTCCCCTTCCTCAGGTGGCTCGGCAGCCAAGGCGTATGCTGCGAAAAAATCGATGTGAAAACATCGATTTCTTTTTCAAAGGTAATTTAGGTTTTAAGTGTTTCAAAATCCTTACTTATTATTTTTTATTCCCATAGAATAATTTCGTGTGTTGATGGATCGGAGGATTGGACAGAATGGACAAATTTTTGGAAGTAAAAGGTAATTAATTCGGTATGAGCCACATGCTGGCAGTCTGGTGCTGCCACTTTAGAACTTTTTTTCAAGTTCCAAGAAATAGCTGTTTCTTGGAAATTGAAAAAAAGCAAGTTACATATAATTTTTAAATGCTTTATTGTTGTATTTGCAATTTGTTATTAATATGTATAACTCTTTATTATAATTGATTAGGAAACAACAAGGAAACAGATGAGGAGTTAAACAGCGGAGTGGAGCGTAAAAGAAAATGTCACAGGTCCAATGTCTGGAATTATTTTAAAGGATTACAATGCGGCCCAATGCCTAACCTGTGGGAAGGTTTACAAGACCTGTGGCAACACCACTAATCTTTTCAACCACATGACCCGAGCGCATCCCACTTTGCTAAGCTAGCCAAAGGCGGTGAGGACTCTAGAAGAGTTTTACGACTCCACACAGCCAAGAAAATACGAAAGTGGCTCGTACCGGAAAGCTGCGCTTGATAAGGCTTTGATAAGAATGATCGCAACTGACTTTCAGCCATGCCGAATCGTTGATGACATAGGCTTTCGCTATTTCGTCCACTGCCTAGATCCGCAGTATTCATTACCAAGTCGAAGAACACTAAATGATGTTTTTTTTAACAAATATGTTCAATGACATGGAGGAAAAACTAACGGACGTACTAAGGAATGTAAGGCACTGTACATTGACAACGGATGGCTGGACATCAAGGGCAAATGACCACTATTTGACGACTTCATTTTAGACGACTTTAAGATCAGAACCGCAGTTTTGTCGACAAACCAACTTTTAAGCGATCAGGATCAGACAAGCGAAAATATCGCCTGCTCTATAAATAAGGTTTTGTCCAAATGGGAATTGACAAACAAAGTATCTGCCATTGTTACAGATAATGCTGCGTCCATGATCAAAGCCTGTTCCATTCTACAAAAGAGGCATATGCCATGTTTTGCTCACACGCTAAATTTGATTATGCAGGACACCCTTTTGTTGGAACACATAAAACCGATCGTTTCCAAGTGTAAACGTATTGTAACCTTTTTTAAAAGTAGCTCGATAGCTTATTCAAAGCTAAAAACTTCTCAGGGACCCGATTCCTGTTATGGATTGACACAAGAAGTTCCAACACGCTGGAATAGTTGCTACAAAATGGTGAGCAGGATCCTGAAAATAAAAGACGCTGTTTCTCAAGTCCTACTAGATACAAAAAAGGCACCTCCACCGCTAACAGCAGATGAGGCTTCTGTTCTCAATGACTTGGAACTTATTTTTGAGCCTTTTGATTCGGCCACAAACAGGGTTTCTGAAGGCACCTATGCGACTATTTCATTCTCTCTGCTGATCTCCACCACCGCGTCAGCGACATGCACAAGTCAATGAAAACTTTCGAGGGCATAGAGACTTGCAACTTTTTGCTGGAACAAATTAACAAACGGCTTTTTCAATACGAAAGTCGGACAGTTCCAAAAATCGCCACCATACTGGATCCTAGATTCAAGAAAGAAGGTTTCCGAAGCAGAAGTTGTGCTGATTCAGCTGCTGAACTTCTTCGAAATGAAATATCTGAACTTGCCAAAAATTTGACTTCTGTTTCAACACCGGATCCACCAACACACGAAACCCCAGCCCGAGATTCCGGAGGAGATGCAGCCTTTTTTTCGTTTATGAAAGCGAAGTTGTCAAACAGAGCCAAAACTCCAACATCAGATTCAATAATTGTTCTTCGACAATATTTGGAGAAGCCACATGCTAGTCCCAATATTAGTGTCCTGGACTATTGGAAGGTTTGTTCATTTATTTTATCTTATTTCACTGCTAAGATCATAGCTACGTTTTATTTTTCGTCAGACTCACGCCACTGAAATGGAGTTTTTAAAGGAGTGTGCCTATCGGTATTTGTGTATCCCAGCTTGCTCGACGGAGTCTGAGCGAATTTTCAGCAGAGCCGGCTACATAATTTCAGACAGACGAGCAGCTCTCAAACCGGATACGGTTAATAGACTGATTTTTGTGGGCAGAAATCAATGGCTTTTAGAAGCTTAAAAATTTGTGTTTTTATTATGAAAATTTTTTATTTTTTTGTTTCTTAGTTTTAAGTTATATGATATGATATATGAATGAAGTAAATGATCTCAATATAAAAAAAAATATTAATTTTTTGAAAAAAAATTCGATTTAATCGATTTTTTTTTTCTTAAAAGATCGAAAAGAATCGATGCACAGAGAATCGATTTTTTCGCAGCTCTACCAAGGCGGGAGCGGCACCCAGGTTTTCGGGGTCGCAAATGCCGCGGTTGTGAGATCACCTCCCCTCCCCCACGTGGCTTGGCGGCCAAGGCGGGAGCGGCACCCGGGTGTAACGACCTGATTCTTTAGTTTGTTCTTTGAACAGTTGTATTTACCTTTGTGCTCTGAGTTTTTGTATTTTTTCAGTGATTTTGTGCGAGTGTTTTGTGTTAATTTATTTACAAAGCCTAACCTAATATCTGTGTTAGAAATTTTAAATAGATCTCCCAGTAAACGGGTACGTGTTTATAGTTATTTTAACATTTCTATTAGATTTGTTTAATCTCGTAGCTTTGTTAGTGTAATTTACGCTCTCTATACTTGCTAGAACTCTTTTACTCCCTCTCAATCTCTCCCGCTCTATTTTATAACTGTAATTTACTCTCTATGAACTTCTGGTAGACTTTTTCTTTTATTTCTCTAACTCTCTCTCTCTCTTGAATGCTTTACATTGCATTTGTTTATGATTAAAGTTTTTGTGTTGCACAAGCCACGCTCAGTCGCTCAGTCGATATAAGATTTATTCTCTCGTGCTCTCTTTATTCGATTTAATTCGAGATCTCGCGCTCTTATTTTTTTCGTGTTTTGTCCCCTTGTGGTTTTTGGATTTGATCCCAGTGCCAAATTTACTTTGAGGTATTTTTCATATTCTTATTATACCCGTTACTCGTAGAGTAAAAGGGTATATTGTATTCGTGCAAAAGTATGTAACAGCTAGAAGGAAGCGTTTCCGACCCTATAAAGTATATATATTCTTGATCAGGATCACTAGCCGAGTCGATCTAGCCATGTCCGTCTGTCCGTCTGTTCGTCTGTCTGTCCGTCTGTCTGTCTGTCTGTCTGTCTGTCCGTATGAACGCTGAGATCTCGGAAACTATAAAAGCTAGAAGATTGGCATTTTGCATGTAGATTTTAGAAGTTCCTACGCAGCGCAAGTTTGTTTCAAAATGGTGCCACGCCCCCTTTAACGCCCACAATCGCTTACATACGATTTTAAAAATTTAAATATTTCGGAAAAGTAAAAATGCAGTTTTATTGTGTTTATCAATACCTATCGAAATGTAGAAGAAATTTTTCAAATCGGACCATTCGTTAAAAAGTTATGCGTGATCAAAGTTTCTATCTCCATCTCCCTCGCACTCCCTTTACCTGAGTAACGGGTATCTGATAGTCAGGGCACCTGACTATAGCGTTCTCTCTTGTTTTTTATTTGCTTTAAACTTACAATGGCTCTTGTCTGTTCTAAGAAAAATTGTACTCTTTTATTTTTTGCTGGCTCTGCGATTCGATGATGCACGTTAAATGTGCAGGATTTACTGGCAGAGTTAAAGATTTCATTGATCTTAATTCTGGTCTCATGTGGTCATGTGGGTCCTGCAAGGAAATGGTAGTTGAGATGAGTGGCTTTATAAAGCAGACTCGAGACAGCCTATTGAATATCTCAGGAGCTTTTAAACAACTCAATGAGGGGTTCAATTCCGTCTGTTCCCAGTTTAATAATAAAATATTATTAACCGAGTCGCCTAAACGAAAAAAGGCAATTAAACCGCCGTTAATATGATTGTAGAATCCACCCAAAATCCGAACTTGGTAGCAGCAGTTTCTGTTGACACAGGGGTAAATGAACCAACCTATGGATTCAGCTAGTTCGGGTGGAGTCCCTGTTTCCAGAATAAAATCTACAGTACTGGCTAAGTCAAAGAATTCCTATAGGTACAGTTGGCACCGTTCCTAGTTCTCAGCCCAGTGAGGTTCAGACTGCTGCTGGGGGGCGTAAGAAACTCAGTTGTTCCACAAAGGAAGCAATTTTTTGTTTCTAGATTCACCCCAGATACCACATCTGAGGATGTTTTGGAATTTATAGGTGAAAAATTCCCATCCGAGGATATTGCAGTTGAACAATTTCGATTTTCATCCGCTCGTAGGATATCGTCTTTTAAAATATTTGCTCCGCCTGATGTGTTTAATGTTTTACTTTCTGAAAGATTTTGGCTTAATGATGATTTAGTAATTAATGAATTTGTTCCCAATAAACCTAGAACAAATAACACTGTGCCAAAAAACTAAAAAGTTTATTTTTGGCATATCAAAATGTTAGGGGACTAAATATGAAGCTGCACAAGCTTTATGCTGACTCCTCTGCATTCACTGAAGATATTTTGGCTTTTACGGAAACTTGGCTAAAACCAGAGATATCTGACTCTGAAGTTCTGTCAAATAACTTTAATACTTATAGGACCGATCGCCCCTCACGTAGGGGGGCAGTGTACTGATTGCCGTTACCTCTAGCCTAACATCTGAAAGAATTCTCACTCATATCCCAAACGAAATTGAATTTGTAAGTGTGAAAGTTTCCTTGCAATCTTTATCTATTTTTGTTACATGTTCTTATATTCCACCAGGCTCTGATCTAGTAATTTATGAGCACCATCTGTCCGCAATAAAATCCGTACTATCCCTTCTTTCTAACAGAGAACTTTTGATTGTTTTGGGTGACTTTAATCCACCTGATATTTCTTGGTTTCCTCCCAATGACTCACTTGTCGCTATACCTTTATCCGCCCATGATTTTGTAGATGGCCTTTTAGAATTATCGTAACAGCAAGTTAAAGCTTACGAAATTTTTTAAATAGACAATTAGATCTTGTGTTTGAATTGAATTGACAATTTGCCTCCCCTGCTCTGATACCCTCTCTCCTTTAGTGCCCCCAACTAAAATGAGATGTTTTCGTAAATATGACTATAATAAACTTAACGATATGATTTCTCATTATAATTGGACAGACTTGTACAATTGTACAGACATTGAAAGTGCCACTGAACCATTCTAAATAGCGTTAAATACTTTTTTTAATGAATGCGTTCCTGATAGGTTTCCTTTAAGCCTAAACAGGCCTCCTTGGTTGACCAATGCGCTTCAAAGACTTAAAAACCTTAAATCAAATATTTATAAAAAGTATAAAATATCGGGTAAGCCATCAGATTTTTCGAAATATGTAGTAGCTCGATCGGATTTTAATGTTCTCAACAGTCATTGCTATTCTATGTATCTAAATCGATGTAAATTTGAATTTTCAAATGATCCGAAACAGTTTTTCAACTTTGTTAATGCCAAGCGTAAGTCATCGGCATTGCCTTCATCGGTACGTCTAAACTCAACGGAGGCATCGACGGATTCTGACATTGCTGATTTATTTGCTGAATTTTTCCAAACCACTTATAGTTCGACAGCTTGGTCAAATTCTAACTACCCTAATCCCTTAAATAGGGCAAATTGTATTTTTACCCCTTTAATTACTGAAAACTCTCTCTTAATAGATTTAGAAACAACAACGCCGACTTATTGTCCCGGTCCTTCCTGGATGTGTGCTCAAGTTTTGTGCTTCAACCATTTGTAAACCGATTCTTAAACTTTTTAATTTGTCTATTTCATCATCAGTTTCTCCTACTATCTGGAAGGACTCTTTTATTATTCCACTTCATAAAAAAGGTGCGAAGGCTGATGCTAAGAATTATAGAGGTATTTCCAAATTGTCGGCAATTCCTAAAACATTTGAACGTATTATCACTTCTCATTTGCAACATTTATGTTCCTCGCTTATATCACCGTGTCAGCATGGTTTTGTTAAGCGAAGATCGACCACCACCAACCTTCTTGAATTGTCATCTATTGTAATAAATGGATTTCAGAAAAAATGCAGACTGACGTTGTATATACAGATTTTAGTAAGGCCTTTGACTCCGTCAACCACTCTCTTCTTTTATTCAAATTAGATCTGCTTGGGTTGGATTTCAAGTTACTTGAATGGTAGGACTCAGAGGGTTATATTCAAGAACGCTGTTTCAAAATTGATCTACGTGACATCTGGAGTGCCTCAGGGAAGTCATCTGGGCCCTTTGCTGTTTACTTTGTTTATCAACGATCTTCCCTTTATCATAACGTGTACTAATGTAAGCTGATGATGTTAAGCTTTGTTTATCATATAATGATATAGCGTCGGGATTTAACTTACAGTCAGATATTGATTGTTTTCATGGATGGTGTGAGTACAACCTTTTAAAGTTTAACTACCTAAAATGCAACGTTATGACTTTTTATAGGGGTACTCCTACGTTTATCAGTTACTTTCTTGAAAATACGCCACTCGACCGTATATATTCAGTTAACGATTTAGGTGTTCTTCTGGACCCTAAACTTAAATTTGACTGCCACATAATGTCCACTGTTAACAATGCCATGAGTGTTCTTGGGTTTATAAAGCGTTGGTCAAACGAATTTGATGACCCTTATACGACCAAATTATTATTTACCTCCCTTGTCCGTCCTATTTTGGAATATTGTTCCTCGGTTTGGAGTCCACAATATCAAGTGCACATTGACCGTATTGAGTCGGTACAACAAAAATTTCTTCTATTTGCCCTTCATAGTTTGAACTGGGATCAAAACTTAAGGCTACCTTCCTACCAGAATAGATTACTGTTAATTCCAGGTCTCCCAGTTGCGCTAGTACTGCGTCAGTGTGCTCTGGTTGTATGCGAATGCATATAGTCGAGCTCGTTGCTCCTCGAGTGTACCGCTGTGTTCCAGTCCTAGCTCCAGAAGAATGGCTTCGAGCTAATGCTTCCGTCGGTACGAGATCCATGTGACTCCCATGGTCAAAAGAGCAGGGTAGAATTTGATATCCAAGCTGGGTGGTGGTGGTTGACTGTGTGTAGTCCTTCGTTGCTGGCGACGGTGTGCAGTCCTTCGTGATCCGTCGAGGATTGTTGGATATGGTTGGTTAGATCGCGGAGGGATTCACTGACTCTAGTTCACTGGTTCTAGTAGACTGCTACAGGTAGACTGCTTCAGGTAGACTGATTTACGTTGACTGATTTCAGGTAGACCGTTTTACGTTGACTGCTTCAGGTAGTCTGTGTTAGGTAGACAGATCCACCGGCCTTATATACTGGCACGGCTGACCTCGGGTGTCCCCCTCGGAGAGAACTTCGGGCGGACGAGCGAGATCGGGCCCTATGCTTCCTACTTCGGACGACGTCGGCTGCGACGTCACCGGCTCAAATTCCTTTTGCGAATTTGGGACACCTGAATTAACTATGCGTCATTAATAAGGGCATTGGCCACATACGCTAGCGAGCCTTTGCAAGGTTGGGTGGGTTTTCAAGAGGAATTAAATGACATCTACTATTCCTCACACTTATTATAAAATTTGATTCTTTGAGCTTTGGTTTAGTTAGTCAATAGTTCCTTACTCTGTCTACTATTTAAGTTTATGTGACGGCGCGGTTCTCTAGGTAGCAAACCCCCACTACCATTTTCCCTGAGCACAGCCGACCCTGTAGGCGCCCAACGTGTGGCGAATGGAAATCAGGAAAATACCGTATCTTGAGAAGCTAACAGAGTTTAAATTTTCTTGTCGCTACCCAAAACAATATTCTGAAGAAAAATCCAAATTTTTGTATCATTTCCTAATTTGAGTCTTAAGGTGATTAAACGGAATTCACACATCGCACGTTCTTGCAGGTGCTGAACCTAGATTATGTTCTCTCAATCTTGATTCCCCTATCAACACTAAATGAATTGTTTCGGACTGTGAGATTTTAGAAAAGCTCGAATTCGCACCAAGCAACATTATTCCTTTATTAATTAGATTTGATACACCTAGGAAAAATCATTAGAGAATAACTTGGTTGGAAATTTCTAGCACGTACTCATGATTGTATTCTTAGAGATCAAACATTAAGTCATTACTGCTTTGAGATTTGTTTTAGATGAATAGTTTTTGACGAGACACTCAGCAGTCGTGCGATTGCTTTCCCAACATTAAACGTCTTTTGGCCCAACAGGAACCCCAATTTTATATTAATTTATATTTGATGCACGGTTACTAAAGGGTAGTCCCAATCTTAAATCAGGGTTTTTTAAATTTGCAATATTTGATAAATTATTATAATACTACAACATGTCTACTAATGATGGTAATAGGGAAGTTCGAAATGCTCTGCCAATCAAGCTGCTGGTGCCGTCAACCGAACAAGACCAAACACAAGAACGAATTCCAATCAAAACTCAACGAATCAGAGAGCACACTCTGGCTTGAGAAACCAAAACGCAACACATAGATGAACGTCCAAGCATTTCCGAAACTCGAGTACAGCAGTTAATCACAGACTCCTTAGAAACCTTTCGCGTCAGCATGGTTGCAGCAGTGGCTGATGAGATCAGTACTACCATGCGGAACCTTCAGTTGGCTAATAATTCCCAAAATCCGCGGAATGACATCCCTGCAGAGAATCCCGGAAACTTAAATCGATCTAATGCAAACAGAGTAGATAGTAATCAAGCCTCTAGTATACGATTGCCTTCAGGAGATCATTTGGCACAAGCCGTAAATCGTCCTGACAAAGTTGTAAGCCTTATTTCTAATTGGCATGTGAAATTTACTGGCATGGCCAATGACATACCTGTTGAAGACTTTATCTATAGGATAAATTGTTTAACTATACAATGCCTAAACGCAAACTGGAATTTGTTATACCAATTTTCCAACGTACTATTTTCCGGACCAGCTCTACAATTTTATTGGTTTCACCTGTGCACAAGTCTCCGTGAACGGTGTAGAGAACAGTGCACTGACGAAGAGATTAAAGACTCTCTTCGACATAGGAAGCAGAAAAGCGGAGAACATTTTGATGATTTTCTAGATGCTATTCTAACGATTGCAGATGCTTTGCGTGAGCCTATGTCCGACAGTGAACTAGTTACCAATGTTAAAAATAACCTTAAACCTGAATTACGACTAGAATTATTACAGGTTTTGAACCCAAACATTGCCACCTTAAGAGCAGAGTGTCACAAGCTCGAACGATTTCTTAATAGCATGGCAGGTAGATCGGCAGCCCGACCTCCTCCAAACCGGCAATTTGTAAATGAGCTAGTGCAGGCTGAAGAGTCTAGGGAAGAAGAGAATTATCAAAACCTGAACGACATAAAAATAAATGCGATGCGCAATGCTGAGCGCTATAAATGTTGAAATTGTGACGAAACCGGACATAGATATCATGATTGCCTCAAAGCCAGACGCATATTTTGCTATGGACGTCCTGACACTTAGCTTAGTTGTGTGAAATGTAATCCCCCGGCGGAAAACTCGTAAGAGGATGTCCATCTACTCTGACTGGTGGATATCCTGTTTCAGACTCAGTATCAGTAGTAGGTAATAATCATCTTCTATCTAATAATTTAGCTTTTTTTTTATTTTTTTTGGTTTAACAAATAGATTTAATTAACGTCGATCAACCAACTAAATGGTTATAATACGTTGGGAATAAAAAAGAACAAATAACGTGAAAACATAACTGAAGTGATTAACACATTTTATAACAAATTAACAGTAAAGGTTAATGCTTAAGGACTTCAGTTATTCTCTTGTCCAGAGATCGGCGGGGTGTCTTCGCTTCAGTCTTCGTATACACGTCGGGTTGGCCAGGGGAGCTGCTAGGTGGTTGGTGTGGACAGCGAGTCGATCGTTGTACCGACTCGAGTGGCGGATTATCTGTTCCCTGACAGAAGGAATATGGAGGTTGCCAAGGCTGAGCTTGCTCGTAGGCTTAAGCATCCAATTCAGCTTTCTGAGTTTAGTGCGAGATGTTGCTACAATTTTCTGGATGTGCCCTTTCCAGGTGAGCCGCTTGTCCAGGATCAGACCCAAGTACTGCGCCTGGGCTGATTGCGGGATGATGGTTCCACTCTAGGAAGCACCTTTCCTCTTAGAGTATAATTGCAATGTTGCGACTTTCTTCCATTAATATCAATATTCCACCTGTTTGTCCACTTACGTACAGATCCAGGAAGTCCTGGGTGATCCTTGATGCCTCGACTCGGCAGGAGGAGTTCACAAGAAAGGCAGTGTCGTCAGCGTAGGTGGCCAGAAGTGTGCCCGGTTGTGTAGGACATGGCAGATCCGAAGTGTTCAGACTGAACATAATGAGCAGTTCTAATGCTTGACCTTTCCCCTCTTACCTCGACCATAAAACTTCGATCAAGCAAGTATGAGGAATTGGCCGGTCGGGAGCAGGGTCTTCAAGGATGCGAGGCTTGGAGCAAATTTTTTGCGCAGCGACTCTGAATTTGATAATCAATGGGATGTGATCAGAGCTAAGCTCAATACTTTCTATAATGGAAAGTCTCTCAGACCGTATCTCGCCGTAGACAGCAGTGTCAATAGCAGTTGGTGTTCTTCGGCTCCGGTTGCAAGGACCTGGACATTGGATCTTTGAACAAGGTCTGCGAGAGCTCTTCCGCGGGTGGTTGAGTTTCGAGACCCCCACAAACGGTGGTGAGCATTCAAGTCCCCGCATCCCAGATCGTCAAAGAGCTTTTCAAAGTCGTCAGCAGAACATTGAAAGTTTGGTGGACAATATATAGACGCAATAGCTGTCTCGCCAAGGTCGGTTTAGACTTTGACTGAGACACATTGAACATTTAGACTTTGTAGACTATAGAACTGGTAACATTGTAGACAGGATTTTATTATAATTGCAGAGCCACCGCGTTTTCTTTCGGCAGGATGAGTTGCTTGATAAATATCGTACCCGTGCAATTTGAAGTATGACCTTGAGCAAAAGTGTGTTTCACTAACCAGCAAAATATCAATATTATGACTATGCACAAAGAGCTCCAGCTCAAGGCATTTGTTGGCAAGTCCGTCGGCGTTCCACACACCAATGTTAAGGCCGATTTGACTCATGGTTGTGTTACATTAACTGGGAAAGATCCAGCTAATGATTGAGCTGTTCCTGGAGTATTTTGGGGTAACAGTCTTGTGACAAGTCCCATCATCGACACCATCATTTGGAATAACTTGTCGATCTGAACAACAAGGAACGACATTCTTTCGTTGGATTGCAGGAACATTTGCTCTTGACGCTGCCATTGCTGGTCGTTGATCAATTGCTGCGGGTTGCGTCGGTGTTGTTGACGGAGAGACTGCTGCTGGTGATCTGGCTTTTGTTTTTTTTTGAGACGCCAGTTGTTGCTGTGATGGCTGCTGCTGCTGTCGAGGCGGTGCTTTTTGATGGTGTAGCTGACTCTGGATCCTGTTGTTGCTGCTCAGTGGGCGAAACTGTTGACTCTGTAGAAGAGTCATAGGAACTTGTTGGAGCTGGGGACTGCTAACTTGACCACGGACAGCGTTAGCATAGGAGATTGGATTAGCAGAGTTTGACCGACCATTTTTAGGAGTTAGCTGCGATGGGATGTGACATTTTTCCGTCGATTCGCAATCTGCTGATATACGACACAGCCTTTTTAGCTAGCTGTATGGTTTCCGCCACAGTTAACGCATTTGACTGGGTGAATATCTTTTAAGCAAGCCTCCACACCGTGTTGCAGGCCACATCTGACGCAGTTGAAGAGTTTTTGGCAATGGTTTTTTGTGTGTCCAAATGCTTGGCACCGGCGACATTGAACGCCATCATCCTTTTTGTAAGGGAGTTCAACTTGAACCCTTTGACGACAAAGTGTCTTAATCTCATGGATGTCTTTGTTATTTGCCGCCGGTTCTAGTTCAACAAAAACCAGGTTGACGAACTTGGTTTTGTCAAAGCGGCTTCTAGGTCTATTAACAAACCGAACCGTGTGTCCAGCCGAGATAATACTTTTCTTAATATTTTCTTCCGGATCGAAATGATGGACACCACGGATGACTACACGATAAGATCTATCTTCTTTCAACTGCCAGGAATGGTATGGAACTTTTTTAAGGGTAAAGGATTTGGTTATAGCTCTGTATGCATCTGAATCTGCAGCTATAATGGAAACAGAGTTGTTGGGATGGCATTTGAGGGAGTATTTGGACGGGTCAACGATCTTTTCTGTGGATCTAATAAGTCCGGTCAGGTTCTCACAACGATCAACCACAATTGGGGGTGGTTTGTGGGAGGGAATTTGTTCCTGGCCGCCAGATGGACGACTGAAATTCTTGTTGTTGTTTCCGGTATTGTCGCCAACTTTATTGTAAACAACGTTGTTGTAGCCAGGATTGTTGGTAGAGCTGTTGCCGCTGCTGATGTTGCTGCTGACCTGTCTTAAGCCGGTGGAAGTACTGGTTTTTTCAAAATCATTGGGGCTGACCGTATGAGGAACTTGGACGTGTCCCATCTATATGTCCATGTCCGAGAATCAGTTGCCCGAAACATTCGTTTTTGGGGAATTGGAATTTCTCAGAATTTTGGTGATTGGTGGATCTGAATTCGATGATCTTGAGTCAAGACGGCGTTTGTTGTTAGCCGATCTTGGGGTCCACCAGTCCTCATCGTCGCCATTTATGGCTGCTAGTTCCGGTTCCGGCTCATTGTCTGACGATGGTGTAATGTTGTACGAGGGGGATGTATATGGGAGTCTAGCTTGCTTTAGTACCTCCTTCTTTTTTTTGATTCCGAAGTCCAAAAGACCAGACATTATAGGTATTATGCACTTGTGAGGAGCTGAAACTCAGCCCTCACAAAATGTACATATATATATATATATATATCCTTATAGGTTAAGATTAGGATTAAAACTAGAGTAATAAGTTTGTAGACAATAAGGTAGTATAAGAGACAGCATAAAGTCCCATGAAGGGCATTTGTAAATATTAGCATAAGGGCTACACCACCAGATCGACATGTACACGGGCAGACTAGCTAGACCGCCATCAGCGACAACACCGCCGTCAGCGACAACATCGGCAGAGCCTCACAGCGGCTGAGCCATCACCGGCAGAGCCAACCTCGGCAGAGCCACACAGCGGCAGAGCAGCAGAGCCAATACCGGCAGCGCCATCAGCGGCCGAGCGACGGACAGAACAAACGAATGCCAAGCGAACCGAACAGCATTGGCGATCTACACCTGAAGGGCGCCCTTAGCAACAGTTCCGACGTGCAGACAACGGGCCGAGGCCAGAAGCCGACACGAAGTTCTCGTGCCGGCCGAAGGCAAGAACGCCGACGAGCAGCAAAGGGATCGGCAGCCGAGGACGGCTCACGAACACCCCTCTGCTCGCCGATCGAGGAGTTGGTTTTTGGCATCAGTGGCGATCGGACGTGCGTCTCGGAGTGAAAGGTGATAACGAGGACACCTCGTGTCCGGGACTTGGCGGAGCTCAGACAAGCGGTACCACTACCGGCTGCCCAGGACAAGGAGACCCATGGGGCCCCGCCCTAATGGATAGGCGGGACTCCATGATGATGGAGGGACAGGAGGAGCTGGTGAGACTGGCCTCGGCCCGAACCCTACGGGGAGCAACTCTCGTGGCGGTGAGACAGATAAGAGCTAGAGCTAGGAATCTTTTATATTAAAGGGGAAATAAAATAATTAACGCAACATTTATTTCGGCGCTTTTCTGGCAAGGTTTCCTCCCTCTCCCTCCCCATGTTCCACACGTGGCTCGGCAGCCAAAGCGCGAGCGGCGCCCGGGTTTTCGGGGCCGCAAACGCCGCGGCCGTAGAGATCACCCCTCTTCCCCATGCGGCTCGGCAGCCAAGGCAGGAGCGGCACCCGGGTTTTCGGGGTCGCAAACGCCGCGGCCGTGGAGATCACCCCTCTTCCCCTTGCGGCTCGGCAGCCAAGGCAGGAGCGGCACCCGGATTTTCGGGGTCGCAAATGCCGCGGCCGTGGGGATCACCTCCCTTTCCCCCGTGGCTCGGCAGCCAAGGCAGGAGCGGCACCCGGGTTTTCGGGGTCGCAAATGCTGCGGCCGTGGAGATCACCCCCCTTCCTCACGTGGCTCGGCAGTCAAAGCGCGAGCGGCACCCGGGTTTTCGGGGCCGCAAACGTCGCGGCCGTAGAGATCGCCTCCCCTTCCCCATGTGGCTCGGCAGCCAAGGCAGGAGCGGCACCCGGGTTTTCGGGGTCGCAAACGCCGCGGCCGTGGAGATCACCCCTCTTCCCCTTGCGGCTCGGCAGCCAAGGCAGGAGCGGCACCCGGATTTTCGGGGTCGCAAATGCCGCGGCCGTGGGGATCACCTCCCTTTCCCCCCTGGCTCGGGAGCCAAGGCAGGAGCGGCACCCGGGTTTTCGGGGTCGCAAATGCTGCGGCCGTGGAGACCACCCCCCTTCCTCAAGTGGCTCGGCAGTCAAAGCGCGAGCGGCACGCGGGTTTTCGGGGCCGCAAACGCCGCGGCCGTAGAGATCGCCTCCCCTTCCCCATGTGGCTCGGCAGCCAAGGCAGGAGCGGCACCCGGGTTTTTGGGGTCGCAAATGCTGTGGCCGAGGAGATCACCCCCCCTCCTCACCTGGCTCGGCAGTCAAAGCGCGAGCGGCACCCGGGTTTTCGGGGCCGCAAACGCCGCGGCCGTAGAGATCGCCTCCCCTTCCCCATGTGGCTCGGCAGCCAAGGCAGGAGCGGGACCCGGGTTTTCGGGGTCGCAAATGCCGCGGCCGTAGAGATCAGCTCCCCTTCCTCAGGTGGCGTAGTGCTGCGAAAAAATCGATGTGAAAACATCGATTTCTTTTTCAAATCATCGATCTTTTAGGCGAAGTTTCATCACTTTTAAAAAGGCATGGGTTGACGCTGGTCGTAAAAGGTAAAATAGGTTTTAAGTGTTTCAAAATCCTTACTTATTATTTTTTATTCCCATAGAATAATTTCGTGTGTTGGTGGATCGGAGGATTGGACAGAATGGACAAATTTTTGGAAGTAAAAGGTAATTAATTCGGTATGAGCCACATGCTGGCAGTCTGGTGCTGCCACCTTAGAACTTTTTTTCAAGTTCCAAGAAATAGCTGTTTCTTGGAAATTGAAAAAAAGCAAGTTACATATAATTTTTAAATGCTTTATTGTTGTATTTGCAATTTGTTATTAATATGTATAACTCTTTATTATAATTGATTAGGAAACAACAAGGAAACAGATGAGGAGTTAAACAGCGGAGTGGAGCGTAAAAGAAAATGTCACAGGTCCAATGTCTGGAATTATTTTAAAGGATTACAATGCGGCCCAATGCCTAACCTGTGGGAAGGTTTACAAGACCTGTGGCAACACCACTAATCTTTTCAACCACATGACCCGAGCGCATCCCACTTTGCTAAGCAAGCCAAAAGCGGTGAGGACTCTAGAAGAGTTTTACGACTCCACACAGCCAAGAAAATACGAAAGTGGCTCGTACCGGAAAGCTGCGCTTGATAAGGCTTTGATAAGAATGATCGCAACTGACTTTCAGCCATGCCGAATCGTTGATGACATAGGCTTTCGCTATTTCGTCCACTGCCTAGATCCGCAGTATTCATTACCAAGTCGAAGAACACTAAATGATGTTTTTTTAACAAATATGTTCAATGACATGGAGGAAAAACTAACGGACGTACTAAGGAATGTAAGGCACTGTACATTGACAACGGATGGCTGGACATCAAGGGCAAATGACCACTATTTGACGACTTAATTTTAGACGACTTTGAGATCAGAACCGCAGTTTTGTCGACAAACAAACTTTTAAGCGATCAGGATCAGACAAGCGAAAATATCGCCAGCTCTATAAATAAGGTTTTGTCCAAATGGGAATTGACAAACAAAGTATCTGCCATTGTTACAGATAATGCTGCGTCCATGATCAAAGCCTGTTCCATTCTACAAAAGAGGCATATGCCATGTTTTGCTCACACGCTAAATTTGATTATGCAGTACACCCTTTTGTTGGAACACATAAAACCGATCGTTTCCAAGTGTAAACGTATTGTAACCTTTTTTAAAAGTAGCTCCATAGCTTATTCAAAGCTAAAAACTTCTCAGGGACCCGATTCCTGTTATGGATTGACACAAGAAGTTCCAACACGCTGGAATAGTTGCTACAAAATGGTGAGCAGGATCCTGAAATAAAAGACGCTATTTCTCAAGTCCTACTAGATACAAAAAAGGCACCTCCACCGCTAACAGCAGATGAGGCTTCTATTCTCAATGACTTGGAACTTCTTTTTGAGCCTTTTGATTCGGCCACAAACACGGTTTCTGGAAGCACCTATGCGACTATTTCATTCTCTCTGCTGATCTCCACCACCGCGTCAGCGACATGCACAAGTCAATGAAAACTTTCGAGGGCATAGAGACTTGCAACTTTTTGCTGGAACAAATTAACAAACGGCTTTTTCAATACGAAAATCGGACAGTTCCAAAAATCGCCACCATACTGGATCCTAGATTCAAGAAAGAAGGTTTCCGAAGCAGCAGTTGTGCTGATTCAGCTGCTGAACTTCTTCGAAATGAAATATCTGAACTTGCCAAAAATTTGACTTCTGTTTCAACACCGGATCCACCAACACACGAAACCCCAGCCCGAGATTCCGGAGGAGATGCAGCCTTTTTTTCGTTTATGAAAGCGAAGTTGTCAAACAGAGCCAAAACTCCAACATCAGATTCAATAATTGTTCTTCGACAATATTTGGAGAAGCCACATGCTAGTCCCAATATTAGTGTCCTGGACTATTGGAAGGTTTGTTCATTTATTTTATCTTATTTCACTGCTAAGATCATAGCTACGTTTTATTTTTCGTCAGACTCACGCCACTGAAATGGAGTTTTTAAAGGAGTGTGCCTATCGGTATTTGTGTATCCCAGCTTGCTCGACCGAGTCTGAGCGAATTTTCAGCAGAGCCGGCTACATAATTTCAGACAGACGAGCAGCTCTCAAACCGGATACGGTTAATAGACTGATTTTTGTGGGCAGAAATCAATGGCTTTTAGAAGCTTAAAAATGTTTGTTTTTATTATGAAAATTTTTTATTTTTTTGTTTCTTAGTTTTAAGTTATATGATATGATATATGAATGAAGTAAATGATCTCAATATAAAAAAAATTATTAATTTTTTGAAAAAAAATTCGATTTAATCGATTTTTTTTTTCTTAAAAGATCGAAAAGAATCGATGCACAGAGAATCGATTTTTTCGCAGCTCTACCAAGGCGGGAGCGGCACCCAGGTTTTCGGGGTCGCAAATGCCGCGGTTGTGAGATCACCTCCCCTCCCCCACGTGGCTTGGCGGCCAAGGCGGGAGCGGCACCCGGGTGTAACGACCTGATTCTTTAGTTTGTTCTTTGAACAGTTGTGTTTACCTTTGTGCTCTGAGTTTTTGTATTTTTTCAGTGATTTTGTGTGAGTGTTTTGTGTTAATTTATTTACAAAGCCTAACCTAATATCTGTGTTAGAAATTTTAAATAGATCTCCCAGTAAACGGGTACGTGTTTATAGTTATTTTAACATTTCTATTAGATTTGTTTAATCTCGTAGCTTTGTTAGTGTAATTTACGCTCTCTATACTTGCTAGAACTCTTTTACTCCCTCTCAATCTCTCCCGCTCTATTTTATAACTGTAATTTACTCTCTATGAACTTCTGGTAGACTTTTTCTTTTATTTCTCTAACTCTCTCTCTCTCTTGAATGCTTTACATTGCATTTGTTTATGATTAAAGTTTTTGTGTTGCACAAGCCACGCTCAGTCGCTCAGTCGATATAAGATTTATTCTCTCGTGCTCTCTTTATTCGATTTAATTCGAGATCTCGCGCTCTTATTTTTTTCGTGTTTTGTCCCCTTGTGGTTTTTGGATTTGATCCCAGTGCCAAATTAACTTTGAGGTATTTTTCATATTCTTATTTTTTATTTGCCTTAAACTTACAATGGCTCTTGTCTGTTCTAAGAAAAATTGTACTCTTTTATTTTTTGCTGGCTCTGCGATTCGATGATGCACGTTAAATGTGCAGGATTTACTGGCAGAGTTAAAGATTTCATTGATCTTAATTCTGGTCTCATGTGGTCATGTGGGTCCTGCAAGGAAATGGTAGTTGAGATGAGTGGCTTTATAAAGCAGACTCGAGACAGCCTATTGAATATCTCAGGAGCTTTTAAACAACTCAATGAGGGGTTCAATTCCGTCTGTTCCCAGTTTAATAATAAAAAATTATTAACCGAGTCGCCTAAACGTAAAAAAGCCAGTTAAAACCGCCGTTAATATGATTGTAGAATCCACCCCAAATCCGAACTTGGTAGCAGCAGTTTCTGTTGACACAGGGGTAAATAAACCAACCTATGGATTCAGCTAGTTCGGGTGGAGTCCCTGTTTCCAGAATAAAGTCTACAGTACTGGCTAAGTCAAAGAATTCCTATAGGTACAGTTGGCACCGTTCCTGGTTCTCAGCCCAGTGAGGTTCAGACTGCTGCTGGGGGGCGTAAGAAACTCAGTTGTTCCACAAAGGAAGCAATTTTTTGTTTCTAGATTCACCCCAGATACCACATCTGAGGATGTTTTGGAATTTATAGGTGAAAAATTCCCATCCGAGGATATTGCAGTTGAACAATTTCGATTTTCATCCGCTCGTTGGATATCGTATTTTAAAATATTTGCTCCGCCTGATGTGTTTAATGTTTTTACTTTCTAAAAGATTTTGGCTTAATGATGATTTAGTAATTAATGAATTTGTTCCCAATAAACCTAGAACAAATAACACTGTGCCAAAAAACTAAAAAGTTTATTTTTGGCGTATCAAAATGTTAGGGGACTAAATATGAAGCTGCACAAGCTTTATGCTGACTCCTCTGCATTCACTGAAGATATTTTGGCTTTTACGGAAACTTGGCTAAAACCAGAGATATCTGACTCTGAAGTTCTGTCAAATAACTTTAATACTTATAGGACCGATCGCCCCTCACGTAGGGGGGCAGTGTACTGATTGCCGTTACCTCTAGCCTAACATCTGAAAGAATTCTCACTCATATCCCAAACGAAATTGAATTTGTAAGTGTGAAAGTTTCCTTGCAATCTTTATCTATTTTTGTTACATGTTCTTATATTCCACCAGGCTCTGATCTAGTAATTTATGAGCACCATCTGTCCGCAATAAAATCCGTATTATCCCTTCTTTCTAACAGAGAATTTTTGATTGTTTTGGGTGACTTTAATCCACCTGATATTTCTTGGTTTCCACCCAATGACTCACTTGTCGCTATACCTTTATCCGCCCATGATTTTGTAGATGGCCTTTTAGAATTATCGTAACAGCAAGTTAAAGCTTACGAAATTTTTTAAATAGACAATTAGATCTTGTGTTTGAATTGAATTGACAATTTGCCTCCCCTGCTCTGATACCCTCTCTCCTTTAGTGCCCCCAACTAAAATGAGATGTTTTCGTAAATGTGACTATAATAAACTTAACGATATGATTTCTCATTATAATTGGACAGACTTGTACAATTGTACAGACATTGAAAGTGCCACTGAACCATTCTAAATAGCGTTAAATACTTTTTTTAATGAATGCGTTCCTGATAGGTTTCCTTTAAGCCTAAACAGGCCTCCTTGGTTGACCAATGCGCTTCAAAGACTTAAAAACCTTAAATCAAATATTTATAAAAAGTATAAAATATCGGGTAAGCCATCAGATTTTTCGAAATATGTAGTAGCTCGATCGGATTTTAATGTTCTCAACAGTCATTGCTATTCTATGTATCTAAATCGATGTAAATTTGAATTTTCAAATGATCCGAAACAGTTTTTCAACTTTGTTAATGCCAAGCGTAAGTCATCGGCATTGCCTTCATCGGTACGTCTAAACTCAACGGAGGCATCGACGGATTCTGACATTGCTGATTTATTTGCTGAATTTTTCCAAACCACTTATAGTTCGACAGCTTGGTCAAATTCTAACTACCCTAATCCCTTAAATAGGGCAAATTGTATTTTTACCCCTTTAATTACTGAAAACTCTCTCTTAATAGATTTAGAAACAACAACGCCGACTTATTGTCCCGGTCCTTCCTGGATGTGTGCTCAAGTTTTGTGCTTCAACCATTTGTAAACCGATTCTTAAACTTTTTAATTTGTCTATTTCATCATCAGTTTCTCCTACTATCTGGAAGGACTCTTTTATTATTCCACTTCATAAAAAAGGTGCGAAGGCTGATGCCAAGAATTATAGAGGTATTTCCAAATTGTCGGCAATTCCTAAAACATTTGAACGTATTATCCCTTCTCATTTGCAACATTTATGTTCCTCGCTTATATCACCGTGTCAGCATGGTTTTGTTAAGCGAAGATCGACCACCACCAACCTTCTTGAATTGTCATCTATTGTAATAAATGGATTTCAGAAAAAATGCAGACTGACGTTGTATATACAGATTTTAGTAAGGCCTTTGACTCCGTCAACCACTCTCTTCTTTTATTCAAATTAGATCTGCTTGGGTTGGATTTCAAGTTACTTGAATGGTAGGACTCAGAGGGTTATATTCAAGAACGCTGTTTCAAAATTGATCTACGTGACATCTGGAGTGCCTCAGGGAAGTCATCTGGGCCCTTTGCTGTTTACTTTGTTTATCAACGATCTTCCCTTTATCATAACGTGTACTAATGTAAGCTGATGATGTTAAGCTTTGTTTATCATATAATGATATAGCGTCGGGATTTAACTTACAGTCAGATATTGATTGTTTTCATGGATGGTGTGAGTACAACCTTTTAAAGTTTAACTACCTAAAATGCAACGTTATGACTTTTTATAGGGGTACTCCTACGTTTATCAGTTACTTTCTTGAAAATACGCCACTCGACCGTATATATTCAGTTAACGATTTAGGTGTTCTTCTGGACCCTAAACTTAAATTTGACTGCCACATAA
Organism: Drosophila prolongata; assembly: GCA_036346975.1. NCBI lineage: Eukaryota > Metazoa > Arthropoda > Insecta > Diptera > Drosophilidae > Drosophila > Drosophila prolongata. Next base: position 5,487,765 of record JAYMZC010000271.1, read on the forward strand.
TGTCCACTGTTAACAATGCCATGAGTGTTCTTGGGTTTATAAAGCGTTGGTCAAACGAATTTGATGACCCTTATACGACCAAATTATTATTTACCTCCCTTGTCCGTCCTATTTTGGAATATTGTTCCTCGGTTTGGAGTCCACAATATCAAGTGCACATTGACCGTATTGAGTCGGTACAACAAAAATTTCTTCTATTTGCCCTTCATAGTTTGAACTGGGATCAAAACTTAAGGCTACCTTCCTACCAGAGTAGATTACTGTTGCTTAATTTACCTACACTTATAGAAGGTGAGACGCTGCGTGGAACTGTGAGTGTGTGGCCACCACTGGGTTTCTCCACATCGTGTGGTAGTGGCGACAGTGGCTTCGTGTCCCCGGAAGGGGTGTTTCCGTAGCGTAATTCCAGGTCTCCCAGTTGCGCTAGTACTGCGTCAGTGTGCTCTGGCTGTCAGTGCGAATGCGTATAGTCGAGCTCGTTGCTCCTCGACTGTACCGCTGAGTTCCAGTCCTAGCTTCAGAAGAATGGCTTCGAGCTCATGCTTCCTTCGGTACGAGATCCATGTGACTCCCATGGTCAAAAGAGCAGGGTAGAATTTGATATCCAAGCTGGGTGGTGGTGGTTGACTGTGTGTAGTCCTTCGTTGCTGGCGACGGTGTGTAGTCCTTCGTGATCCTTCGAGGATTGTTGGAGATGGTTGGTTAGATCGCGGAGGGATTCACTGACGCTAGTTCACTGGTTCTAGTTGACTGCTACAGGTAGACTGCTTCAGGTAGACTGCTTCACGTTGACTGATTTACGTTGACTGTTTTCAGGTAGACCGTTTTACGTTGACTGCTTCAGGTATACTGTGTTAGGTAGACAGATCCACCGGCCTTATATACTGGCACGGCTGACCTCGGGTGTCCTCCTCGGAGAGAACTTCGGGGGTACGAGCGAGATCGGGCCCTATGCTTCCTACTTCTGACGACGTCGGCTGCGACATCACCGGCTCAAATTCATTTTGCGAATTTGGGACACCTGAAGTAACTATGCGTCATTAATAAGGGCATTGGCCATACGCTAAGCGAGCCTTTGCAAGGTTGGGTGGGTTTTCAAGAGGAATTAAATGACATTTACTATTCCTCACACTTATTATAAAATTTGATTATTTGGGCTTTGGTTTAGTTAGTCAATAGTTCCTTACTCTGTCTACTATTTAAGTTTATGCGACGGCGCGGTTCTCTAGGTAGCAAACCCCCACTCCCATTTTCCCTGAGCACAGCCGACCCTGTAGGCGCCCAACGTGTGGCGAATGGAAATCAGGAAATACCGTATCTTGAGAAGCTAACAGAGTTTAAATTTTCTTGTCGCTACCCAAAACAATATTCTGAAGAAAAATCCAAATTTTTGTATCATTTCCTAATCTGAGTCTTAAGGTGATTAAACGGAATTCACAGATCGCACGTTCTTGCAGGTGCTGAACCTAGATTATGTTCTCTCAATCTTGATTCCCCTATCAACACTAAATGAATTGTTTCGGACTGTGAGATTTTAGAAAAGCTCGAATTCGCACCAAGCAACATTATTCCTTTATTAATTAGATTTGATACACCTAGGAAATATCATTAGAGATTAACTTGGTTGGAAATTTATAGCACGTACTCATGATTGTATTCTTAGAGATCAAACATTAAGTCATTACTGCTTTGAGATTTGTTTTAAATGAATAGTTTTTGACGAGACACTCAGCAGTCGTGCGATTGCTTTCCCAACATTAAACGTCTTTTGGCCCAACAGAAACCCCAATTTTATATTAATTTATATTTGATGCATGGTTACTAAAGAGTAGTCCCAATCTTAAATCAGGGTTTTTTAAATTTACAATATTTGAGAAATTATTATAATACTACAACATGTCAGTTCAGCCTAATCGAGACGATGTTGCAGTCACCGCTAGTGGAGAAGAACCTTCACTTTGTAATATTTGCAATGATACCATGGGTATAGATACTGAACTTGCAGAAACCCCATGTAGACATAAATTTCACAGAACATTCGTGGTACTAATGATGGTAATAGGGAAGTTCGAAATGCTCTGCCAATCAAGCTGCTGGTGCCGTCAACCGAACAAGACCAAACACAAGAACGAATTCCAATCAAAACTCAACTATTAAAGAGAGCACACTCTGGCTTGAGAAGCCAAAACGCAACACATAGATGAACGTCCAAGCATTTCCGAAACTCGAGTACAGCAGTTAATCACAGACTCCTTAGAAACCTTTCGCGTCAGCATGGTTGCAGCAGTGGCTGATGAGATCAGTACTACGATGCGGAACCTTCAGTTGGCTAATAATTCCCAAAATCCGCGGAATGACATCCCTGCAGAGAATCCGGGAAACTTAAATCGATCCATTGCAAGCAGAGTAGATAGTAATCAAGCCTTTACTATACGATTGCCTTCAGGAGATCATTTGGCACAAGCCGTAAATCGTCCTGACAAAGTTGTAAGCCTTATTTCTAATTGGCATGTGAAATTTACTGGCATGGCCAATGACATACCTGTTGAAGACTTTATCTATAGGATAAATAGTTTAACTATACAATGCCTAAACGCAAACTGGAATTTGCTTTACCAATTTTCCAACGTACTATTTTTCGGACCAGCTCTACAATTTTACTGGCGTTTTCAGAGATCTTCAAGTGAACCGAATTAGTTTCACCTGTGCACAAGAACAGTGCACTGACGAAGAGATTAAAGACTCTCTTCGACATAGGAAGCAGAAAAGCGGAGAAAATTTTGATGATTTTCTAGATGCTATTCTAACGATTGCAGATGCTTTGCATGAGCCTATGTCCGACAGTGAACTAGTTACCAATGTTAACAAGAGAGAACGCTATAGTCGGGTGCCCCGACTATCAGATACCCGTTACTCAGGTAAAGGGAGAGCGAGGGAGATGGAGATAAAAACTTTGATCACGCATAACTTTTTAACGAATGGTCCGATTTGAAAAATTTCTTCTACATTTCGGTAGGTATTGATAAACACAATAAAACTGCATTTTTACTTTTCCGAAATATTTAAATTTTTAAAATCGTATATAAGCGATTGTGGGCGTTAAAGGGGGCGTGGCACCATTTTGAAACAAACTTGCGCTGCGTAGGAACTCCTAAAATCTACATACCAAATGCCAATCTTCTAGCTCCAGACAGACAGACGGACAGACAGACGGACAGACGGACAGACGGACATGGCTAGATCGACTCGGCTAGTGATCCTGATCAAGAATATATATACTTTATTGGGTCGGAAACGCTTCCTTCTAGCTGTTACATACTTTTGCACGAATACAATATACCCTTTTACTCTACGAGTAACGGGTATAAAAATAACCTTAAACCTGAATTACGACTAGAATTATTACAGGTTTTGAACCCAAACATTGCCACCTTAAGAGCAGAGTGTCACAAGCACGAACGATTTCTTAATAGCATGGCAGGTAGATCGGCAGCCCGACCGGCAATTTGTAAATGAGCTAGTGCAGGCTGAAGAGTCTAGGGAAGAAGAGAATTATCAAAACCTGAACGACATAAAAATAAATGCGATCCGCAATGCTGAGCGCTATAAATGTTGGAATTGTGACGAAACCGGACACAGATATCATGACTTGAGTCATTCTCTTGTCCAGAGATCGGCGGGGTTGGACAGGGGTGCTGCTAGGTGGTTGGTGTGGACAGTGAGTCGATCGTTTTACCGACTCGAGTGGCGGTTTATCTGTTCCCTGACAGAAGGAATATGGAGGTTGCCAAGGCTGAGCTTGCTCGTAGGCTTAAGCATCCAATTCAGCTTTCTGAGTTCAGTGCGAGATGTTGCTGCAATTTTCTGGATGTGCCCTTTCCAGGTGAGCCGCTTGTCCAGGATCAGACCCAAGTACTGCGCCTGGGCTGATTGCGGGATGATGGTTCCACTCTAGGAAGCACCTTTGCCTCTTAGAGTAAAATTGCAATGTTGCGACTTTCTTCCATTAATATCAATATTCCACCTGTTTGTCCACTTACGTACAGATCCAGGAAGTCCTGGGTGATCCTTGATGCCTCGACTCGGCAGGAGGAGTTCACAAGAAAGGCAGAGTCAGCGTAGGTGGCCAGAAGTGTGCCCGGTTGTGTAGGACATGGCAGATCCGAAGTGTACAGAGTGTACATAATGGGACCCAGGATGCTTCCCAGTGGAACACCAGTTCGAGCAGTTCTAATGCTTGACCTTTCCCCTCTTACCTCGACCATAAAACTTCGATCAAGCAAGTATGAGGAATTGGCCGGTCGGGAGCAGGGACTTCAACTTATGGAGTAATCCAGCATGCCTAACGCGGTCAAAGGCTTCCTTGACGTCGAGCAAAATAGCAGAGCTGTATTGCTTATTTTTAAAAGCATTTAGAATATGTTGAACGACTCTATGTGCTTGTTCTGGCGTCCCATGATGATGCCTAAAACCAAACAGGTGGTCGGGAATGGCGTCCTGAACGCGTCTTACGCCCATAATTCATTTCGAGGAAAGATGCGAGGCTTGGAGCAAATTTTTTGCGCAGCGACTCTGAATTTGATAAGCAATGGGATGTGATCAGAGCTAAGCTCAATGCTTTCTATAATGGAAAGTCTCTCAGACCGTATCCCGCCGTAGACAGCAATGTCAATAGCTGTTGGTATTCTTCGTCTCCGGTTGCAAGGACCTGGACATTGGATCTTTGAACAAGGTCTGCGAGAGCTCTTCCGCGGGTGGTTGAGTTTTGAGACCCCACAAACGGTGGTGAGCATTCAAGTCCCCGCATCCCAGATCGTCAAAGAGCTTTTCAAAGTCGTCAGCAGAACTGGTAACATTGTAGACAGGATTTTATTATAATTGCAGAGCCACCGCGTTTTCTATCGGCAGGATGAGTTAAATATAAAAATTGATAAATATCGTACCCGTGCAATTTGTAGTATGACCTTGAGCAAAAGTGTGATTCACTAACCAGCAAAATATCAATATTATGACTATGCACAAAGAGCTCCAGATCAAGGCATTTGTTGGCAAGTCCGTCGGCGTTCCACACCCCAATGTTAAGGCCGATTTGACTCATGGTTGTGTTACATTAACTGGGAGAGATCCAGCTAATGATTGAGCTGTTCCTGGAGTATTTTGGGGTAACAGTCTTGTGACAAGTCCCATCATCGACACCATCATTTGGAATAACTTGTCGATCTGAACAACAAGGACCGACATTCTTTCGTTGGATTGCAGGAACATTTGCTCTTGACGCTGCCATTGCTGGTCTTTGATCAATTGCTGCGGGTTGCGTCGGTGTTGTTGACGGAGAGACTGCTGCTGGTGATCTGGCTTTTGTTTTTTTTTGAGACGCCAGTTGTTGCTGTGATGGCTGCTGCTGCTGTCGAGGCGGTGCTTTTTGATGGTGTAGCTGACTCTGGATCCTGTTGTTGCTGCTCAGTGGGGGAAACTGTTGACTCTGTAGAAGAGTCATAGGAACTTGTTGGAGCTGGGGACTGCTAACTTGACCACGGACAGCGTTAGCATAGGAGATTGGATTTGCAGAGTTTGACCGACCATTTTTAGGAGTTAGCTGCGATGGGATGTGACATTTTTCCGTCGATTCGCAATCTGCTGATATACGATTCAGCCTTTTTAGCTAGCTGTATGGTTTCCGCAACAGTTAACGCATTTGACTGGGTGAATATCTTTTAAGCAAGCCTCCACACCGTGTTGCAGGCTACATCTGACGCAGTTGAAGAGTTTTTGGCAATGGTTTTTTGTGTGTCCATATGCTTGGCACCGGCGACATTGAACGACATCATCCTTTTTGTAGGGGAGTTCATCTTGAACCCTTTGACGACAAAGTGTCTTAATCTCATGGATGTCTTTGTTATTTGCCGCCGGTTCTAGTTCAACAAAAACCAGCTTGACGAACTTGGTTTTGCCAAAGCGGCTTCTAGGTCTATTGACAAACCGAACCGTGTGTCCAGCCGAGATAATACTTTCCTTAATATTTTCTTCCGGAACGAAATGATGGACACCACGAATGACTACACGATAGGATCTATCTTCTTTCAACTGCTAGGAATGGTATGGCACTTTTTTAAGGGTAAAGGATTTTGTTATAGCTCTGTATGCATCTGAATCTGCAGCTATAATGGAAACAGAGTTGTTGGGATGGCATTTGAGGGAGTATTTGGACGGGTCAACGATCTTGTCTGTGGATCTAATAAGTCCGTTCAGGTTCTCACAACGATCAACTTTATTGTGAACAACGTTGTTGTAGCCAGGATTGTTGGTAGAGCTGTTGCCGTTGCTGATGTTGCTGCTGAGCTGTCTTAAGCCGGTGGAAGTACTGGCTTTTTCAGAATCATTGGGGCTGACCGTATGAGGAACTTGGACGTGTCCCATCTATATGTCCATGTCCGAGAATCAGTTGCCCGAAACATTCGTTTTTGGGGAATTGGAATTTCTCAGAATTTTGGTGATTGGTGGAGCTGAATTCGATGATTGAGTCAAGACGGCGTTTGTTGTTAGCCGATCTTGGGGTCCACCAGTCCTCATCGTCGCCATTTATGGCTGCTAGTTCCGGTTCCGGCTCATTGTCTGACGATGGTGTAATGTTGTACGAGGGGGATGTATATGGGAGTCTAGCTTGCTTTAGTACTCCTTCATTTTATTTGATTCCGAAGTCCAAAAGACCAGACATTATAGGTATTATGCACTTGTGAGGAACTGAAACTCAGCCCTCCCAAATTGTACATATTTATATATATATATATTGACTTTCTTTGACTTTCAAAGTGAACGGTCGTGTTTTTTTTCTGCGCATCGAATTTTGCATTTTGTTTTCGTTTATTCCCATCGGTGGGTTTTATCAAAACAATTTTAATTCTCTTCGTGTTTATTAAAACATTAATTTGAACTCCGTTCGCTTCGCGAGTGCACTTTGTATTTAATACTAATAAATTGTTTTAGTTTTTCGTAATTCTTATCTGTGTTTTCTTTTCTTATATCCCCGCCGTTTCTCTTTTGTGCATGCACTTTAACTTATTTACGCTCCCGCTCTCTTGCTCTCTTTGCTTTGAAAGTTCTAAGCGTGCAGTTTCTGCGTCTCTTGCGGTACTTATAACTGCTCGCTTATAAATTTCAATTCGCTTTTTTTTTTGGTACAGTGGTAAATAAATAAAATGAATAATAAAAATTTAGTCTGCTTCTGCAAAAAATGCAGCCTCGTAATCAGGGCTGACCAGTCTAATATGACTTGCTGGCTGTGTGAAAATATGGTGCACACCAAGTGCGCCGGTTTTACTGGCCGGACAAGTGATGACCTTTCAAAGGGGCCCAATTTGCAGTTTTGTTGTGACGCTAGTGTTGAGGTTGCGAACGAGATGAAATCGTTCATGCGCCAAACTAAAGGCGGCCTGATGGGGCTGATTAGCTGTTTCGGAGTGGCTAGAGATAGTTTTCGCCGAGCTGATGATCTCCTGTCTGCGCTGGACTCGCAGTTTAATAGTCGTAAGCTATTAGAAGAGTCCCCTAAGCGCAAAAAGGCCGCTGGTGGTAAGGAGCAAAAGGGGAACACCCCGCAACCGAAATCAAAAGATCAACAGAGCATTCCGGCGGATCAGCAGTTGATTTCAGCAAACCCTCAAATGTTGCTAAGATCGGCAGCTAAAAAAGATTCGGTATCCGAACAATCCGTTACAGAATGCATGCAACCAGGGACTTCTAAGAATTCCGATTTGTCCGTAGTGGTTTCACAATTAGTGGATCCACCTATCTCTCAGAATGTAGCATCTCCACCACAAGGGACTACTGAGTCCGGACAACCGACTCAAGTTGGTTTTGCAGAAACAATGTCTGCTCCACCAAAATCCCTTTTAGTGGTTCCACTAAAGAAACAAATTTTCGTTTCTCGGCTTTCCCCTGATCAAACATCTTCTGATGTATTGTCTTATATACAAGACAAAACTAAAGCCGATTGTAATAGTGTAAAGGTGGAAAAGTTTAAGTTTTCTTATGCTAGAGACATTTCATCTTTCAAGATAACTGTCCCTAACGAGCTTTTTGAAGCCATATGCTCGGGCGACTTTTGGCCGGATAATATGGTTGTAAAAGAGTTCGAGGCTAAGATAAAGAAGAAGGGGCCCGTTGGAGTAAAACTTCCTAGTCGAGGCCAAACCAGTGTACCAATTTCAAAAAACTAACTTCTAACCTCCTTCTTTCCTATCAGAATGCAAGAGGTTTGCGTAGCAAACTCACCAAATTGTATTCTGATAGCCTTTCCTTTGCATCTCATATTATTGTGTTCACAGAAACCTGGTTAAAGCCGGAGATCTTTAGCTCCGAAGTTTTTCCAGGTAAGTACACAATATATAGGTATGACCGTCCCTCTAGACGGGGAGGTGGGGTCTTAATTGGAGTTGATTCAAACTTCCCGTCTGAGGAGTTATTTTTTGATGAATTCAATACCATTGAATTTATTTGTGTAAAGTTATCGCTTCCTGGTAACTTTATATACATAACTTGCTCATATATTCCGCCGTTGTCTGAACCTCCTGATTATTTAAATCACCTATCCGTTATTAAGTCCATTGCAAATAAGCTTTCCGATAGGGATCAGATGATAGTTCTAGGTGATTTTAATATACCTGGAGTTACTTGGTCCACTGAGGACGGATCGAATGTCTTACTACCTATAGCACAGCATGATTTTATTGATGGCCTGCTTGACATATCTCTATCTCAAGTAAACCATGTTCGAAATTCATTAGGTCGCCTACTTGATTTGTGTTTTGTATCAAATCCTGAAGGTGTGTTTCTGTCCAGAGTAGCACCACTCACGCAACCTGAAGATCCATATCACCCAACAATCGAACTTTCATTTGATACGGGCAGAGTTATAGAAGAAAAATCAGAAAAATCGAAACGAATGCATTGTTTTCGCAAGGCAGACTTTCTGAGGCTAAATAATTTTATTTCTGGCTTTAATTGGTCTGATCTTTACTTATGCATTAATATGTCCGATGCAGTTAAGGTTTTTTACACTGCAATAAACTCATTTTTTAATTCCTGTGTTCCGTGGTACTATCCGTCAACTTCCAATAAATCACCTTGGTTTAGCAAAGAGTTGACACACTTAAGAAATGTAAAGTCCAGACTTTTAGGAAATATAAAAATACCGGTTCTCAATCTGTTTTTACTAGATATTTAAGTGCTCGGTCAAGATTTACCGTGCTTAATGCTCAGTGTTATAATAGTTACTTAAACCGTTGTAAGGTCCAGTTCTCTCAGGACCCGAAACAGTTTTATAATTTTGTTAACACCAAGCGTAAATCTAATTCTTTTCCTTCCTCGCTGTCGTTCGAAAACATGACGGCAACCACAGATCAGGCAATAGCCGATTTATTTGCCCAATTTTTTCAAACGACTTACTCTACTTTAGATTATTCATCACAGCCTTATTCTTACACCATGTCCAAGTCAAACCTCATATTCTGTCCCACTTTAACAGAAAGCTCTCTTCTTTCGGATCTTCTTCGTATTAAGCCTGTTTATTCGCCAGGGCCCGATGGTATTCCTGGGTGCGTGCTTAGGTATTGCGCTAAGGCCCTGTGCAAACCTCTTCACAAGTTGTTTACCTTATCTCTAGAAACCTCCCAATTCCCAAATATTTGGAAGGAATCATTTGTTATTCCTCTTTTCAAGAAAGGTAACAAGTTAGAAGCCAGTAACTACAGAGGTATTTCTAAGTTGTCAGCTATTCCTAAGCTTTTTGAAAAAATTATTACTCCTCATTTGCAGCACCTTTGCAAATCAATCATTTCTCCGTGTCAACACGGATTTATAAAACGTAGATCCACAATCACAAACCTTCTAGAGCTCACTTCATTTGTGATAAAAGGCTTCAATAGTAGTTTTCAAACAGACGTCATTTACACTGACTTTAGTAAAGCATTTGACTCTGTAAATCACTTACTTCTCATTCAAAAACTTGACCTTTTAGGTTTTCCAGTTGATCTGCTTAAATGGATTTCAAGTTATCTAAATGGCAGGTCACAAAGGGTTCTTTTTAAAAATTCAATTTCTGAAATTCTCCGTGTTACCTCCGGTGTCCCACAAGGGAGCCATCTGGGTCCGTTACTTTTTACATTATTTATTAACGATCTTCCCTCAATAATAAGTCATTCTCGCGTACTTATGTACGCAGATGATGTTAAGTTGTGCCTGCAGTATAAGGACATTTCCTGCCATTTAAACTTGCAATCCGATCTAGATAATTTTCAAAACTGGTGCCGAGATAATTTACTAAATTTAAACGGTTCCAAGTGCAAGCTGATGACTTTTTATCGGGCCAATCCGATATACGCGACTTACACGTTAAGTGGCAGCTCTTTGGATAGAATAACTCTTGTAAACGATCTTGGCGTTCTCTTGGACCCTAAACTAAAATTTTCTAATCACATTTCGTCCATGGTTAATAAAGCCAAAGGAGTGCTTGGATTTATTAAAAGGTGGTCAAAAGAATTCGATGATCCTTATTTGACTAAAACTTTATTTATTTCGCTAGTCCGTCCGATTCTGGAGTATGGGTCTCCCGTCTGGAGTCCACAATACGGAATACATATTGGTCGTATTGAATCTGTACAAAAAAACTTCCTTCTTTTTGCTTTACGGCGCCTAAACTGGGATGCAAATCTTATCTTACCTTCTTATTCTAGTAGACTTCTTTTGATTAATTTACCATCCCTAGCCAACCGTAGAACGATGCTTGGTACTATCTTTATTTATAACCTTATACATGGTGATATTGACTGCCCCGACTTGTTAAGTCGGCTAAACTTTTCTGTGCCAAGTAGATTAACTAGAAATTATTTTCCCCTAATTTTAAATCATTGTAGATCTAACTATGCCTTGCATGAGCCTTTCAGAGTATTATGTTCTGACTATAATAGACTTTTTCCTGTAATATCAAATCTTGACTCTCTGCCGCTCATAAAACGATTGATACTTGCTTCATTGGCACAAGATTGATCTAACTATTACTTTTTTCCCCGGACCTTTACCTTTATTTTCCTATCTCGCGTCTATCTTATCGCGAATCGTGCCGTACGATACACGGCTGCGCCCCTCGGTCGGTTGGGCGGGTATGTGGGCCGTGGGACTCCGCGCGAAAAAAAAAAAAAAAAAAAAAAAAAAAAAAAAAAAAATATCCTTATAGGTTAAGATTAGGATTAAAACTAGAGTAATAAGTTTGTAGACAATAAGGTAGTATAAGAGACAGCATAAAGTCCCAAGAAGGGCATTTGTAAATATTAGCATAGGAGCTACACCACCAGATCGACATGTACACGGGCAGGCTAGCTAGACCGCCATCAGCGACAACACCGCCGTCAGCGACAACAGCGGCAGAGCCACCACCGGCAGAGCCAACTTCGGCAGAGCCAATATCGGCAGAGCCAATACCGACAGAGCCTCACAGCGGCAGAGCCATCACCGGCAGGCCAACCTCGGCATAGCCACACAGCACAAAGAGCTCCAGCTCAAGGCATTTGTTGGCAAGTCCGTCGGCGTTCCACACACCAATGTTAAGGCCGATTTGACTCATGGTTGTGTTACATTAACTGGGAGAGATCCAGCTAATGATTGAGCTGTTCCTGGAGTATTTTGGGGTAACAGTCTTGTGACAAGTCCCATCATCGACACCATCATTTGGAATAACTTGTCGATCTGAACAACAAGGACCGACATTCTTTCGTTGGATTGCAGGAACATTTGATCTTGCCGCTGCCATTGCTGGTCTTTGATCAATTGCTGCGGCTTGCGTCGGTGTTGTTGACGGTGAGACTGCTGCTGGTGATCCGGCTTTTGTTTTTTTTTGAGACGCCAGTTGTTGCTGTGATGGCTGCTGCTGCTGTCGAGGCGGTGCTTTTTGATGGTGTAGCTGACTCTGAATCCTGTTGTTGCTGCTCAGTGGGGGAAACTGTTGACTCTGTAGAAGAGTCATAGGAACTTGTTGGAGCTGGGGACTGCTAACTTGACCACGGACAGCGTTAGCATAGGAGATTGGATTAGCAGAGTTTGACCGACCATTTTTAGGAGTTAGCTGCGATGGGATGTGACATTTTTCCGTCGATTCGCAATCTGCTGATATACGATTCAGCCTTTTTAGCTAGCTGTATGGTTTCCGCAACAGTTAACGCATTTGACTGGGTGAATATCTTTTAAGCAAGCCTCCACACCGTGTTGCAGGCTACATCTGACGCAGTTGAAGAGTTTTTGGCAATGGTTTTTTGTGTGTCCATATGCTTGGCACCGGCGACATTGAACGACATCATCCTTTTTGTAGGGGAGTTCATCTTGAACCCTTTGACGACAAAGTGTCTTAATCTCATGGATGTCTTTGTTATTTGCCGCCGGTTCTAGTTCAACAAAAACCAGCTTGACGAACTTGGTTTTGCCAAAGCGGCTTCTAGGTCTATTGACAAACCGAACCGTGTGTCCAGCCGAGATAATACTTTCCTTAATATTTTCTTCCGGAACGAAATGATGGACACCACGGATGACTACACGATAGGATCTATCTTCTTTCAACTGCTAGGAATGGTATGGCACTTTTTTAAGGGTAAAGGATTTTGTTATAGCTCTGTATGCATCTGAATCTGCAGCTATAATGGAAACAGAGTTGTTGGGATGGCATTTGAGGGAGTATTTGGACGGGTCAACGATCTTGTCTGTGGATCTAATAAGTCCGTTCAGGTTCTCACAACGATCAACCACTATTGGGGGTGGTTTGTGGGAGGGAATTTATTCCTGGCCGCCAGATGGACGACTGAAATTCTTGTTGTTGTTTCCGGTATTGTCGCCAACTTTATTGTGAACAACGTTGTTGTAGCCAGGATTGTTGGTAGAGCTGTTGCCGTTGCTGATGTTGCTGCTGAGCTGTCTTAAGCCGGTGGAAGTACTGGCTTTTTCAGAATCATTGGGGCTGACCGTACGAGGAACTTGGACGTGTCCCATCTATATGTCCATGTCCGAGAATCAGTTGCCCGAAACATTCGTTTTTGGGGAATTGGAATTTCTCAGAATTTTGGTGATTGGTGGATCTGAATTCGATGATCTTGAGTCAAGACGGCGTTTGTTGTTAGCCGATCTTGGGGTCCACCAGTCCTCATCGTCGCCATTTATGGCTGCTAGTTCCGGTTCCGGCTCATTGTCTGACGATGGTGTAATGTTGTACGAGGGGGATGTATATGGGAGTCTAGCTTGCTTTAGTACCTCCTTCTTTTTTTTGATTCCGAAGTCCAAAAGACCAGACATTATAGGTATTATGCACTTGTGAGGAGCTGAAACTCAGCCCTCACAAAATGTACATATATATATATATATATATCCTTATAGGTTAAGATTAGGATTAAAACTAGAGTAATAAGTTTGTAGACAATAAGGTAGTATAAGAGACAGCATAAAGTCCCAAGTAGGGCATTTGTAAATATTAGCATAGGAGCTACACCACCAGATCGACATGTACACGGGCAGGCTAGCTAAACCGCCATCAGCGACATCACCGCCGTCAGCGAAAACACCGGCAGAGCCTCACAGCGGCAGAGCCACCACCGGCAGAGCCAACATCGGCAGACCCAATATCGGCAGAGCCAATACCGACAGAGCCTCACAGCGGCAGAGCCATCACCGGCAGAGCCAACCTCGGCAGAGCCACACAGCGGCAGAGCAGCAGAGCCAATACCGGCAGCGCCATCAGCGGCAGAGGCACACACCCGGCCGAGCGACGGACAGAACAAACGAATGCCAACCGAGCCAAACAGCATCGGCGAGCTACAACCGAAGGGCGCCCTTAGCAACAGCGCCGACGTGCAGACAACGGGCCGAAGCCAGAAGCCGACACGAAGCTCACGTGCCGGCCGAAGGCGAGAACGCCGACGAGCAGCAAATGGATCGGCAGCCGAGGACGGCTCACGAACGCCCCTCTGCGCGCCGATCGAGGAGTTGGCTGAGCGGCTAGCTCAGAGAGGTTGTGAGTTCGTTCCACCAAATTTATATTGAGTGACCGCCCGTGACCAAAGGATAACGCCAGAAATGATTAGGTTGGTGCTGGTTTATTGTTTCTCTAAAATATAGCCTTATTGCTTTTATTCTGCTGCGCTGCTTCTGGCCTGCTACTGCGCTGCTTCGGCTTGCTGCTCCGGGTGACTGAGATCGGGACGGCTCCGCCAAAAACCCTGGATGTTATGCGAGCTGCCCTACCGCGGCCGGCAAGGTGTATCGCCTAGCAGGTGAACCGAAGTTACGCCTTATCGCCTAGCCACCTTTATCGCCTGGTTTCCGGAGTTCAGCCTGGACTTTGTCGGCAAGGTGTATCGCCTAGCAGGTAGAACAAAGTTCTCCCTTATCGCCTAGCCACCTTTATCACCTGACACCGCGCAAGGACTCCCTAAGTTTGATTTCACCACGACCTAGCACCGTTGGATCTCAGCGTTGTAGCCTCAGCCTTATAGTCTTGTCGTCGCTCGGCGTCTCGACTTTGCGATCTTGATCCTTGGGCACTTCGGTTTCGATTTGTACTTATTCCGCGTTCACGCACTCGCTCTGATTCTCGCACTCGTACTGTCCCGAGCTGCGCTTGCGCCGTCCTTTTTATAGGCGGTGTAGGTGCCGTTATTTCCCTCGGGTCCAAGGTCCACTGAGGTACCGTTAATTCACAGTGTCTCCTCTTTAGGCGGGTCCGAAGTCCGCCAATTTACCGTATGACCGCGTTGCCCTTGCCGGGCGCGGGTCCAAGGTCAATCGAGGTTCCGTTAGTTCACGGTGTGTCCTCTTTAGGCGGGTCCGAAGTCCGCCAATTCACCGTATGATCTCGTTACCCTTGCCAAATGAGGGTCCAAGGTCCGAATGTTTCCCTTTTGACCTGTATGCCCTTCATTTCTCCGGCTTTCTCGCCTCCTCCGCTGTTGCTAGGCCGATCTCAAGTATCGGGATTTGTGGGGAGTTTCGGGGTCGCAAACGCCGCGACCGTGGAGACCACTTCCTCGAGATCCTCACCTGGCTTGGCGGCCAAGGCGGGAGCGGCACCCGGGTTTTCGGGGTCGCAAACACCGCGGCCGTGAAGACCATTTCCTCGAGCCTCCACACCGTGTTGCAGGCTACATCTGACGCAGTTGAAGAGTTTTTGGCAATGGTTTTTTGTGTGTCCATATGCTTGGCACCGGCGACATTGAACGACATCATCCTTTTTGTAGGGGAGTTCATCTTGAACCCTTTGACGACAAAGTGTCTTAATCTCATGGATGTCTTTGTTATTTGCCGCCGGTTCTAGTTCAACAAAAACCAGCTTGACGAACTTGGTTTTGCCAAAGCGGCTTCTAGGTCTATTGACAAAACCGAACCGTGTGTCCAGCCGAGATAATACTTTCCTTAATATTTTCTTCCGGAACGAAATGATGGACACCACGAATGACTACACGATAGGATCTATCTTCTTTCAACTGCTAGGAATGGTATGGCACTTTTTTAAGGGTAAAGGATTTTGTTATAGCTCTGTATGCATCTGAATCTGCAGCTATAATGGAAACAGAGTTGTTGGGATGGCATTTGAGGGAGTATTTGGACGGGTCAACGATCTTGTCTGTGGATCTAATAAGTCCGTTCAGGTTCTCACAACGATCAACTTTATTGTGAACAACGTTGTTGTAGCCAGGATTGTTGGTAGAGCTGTTGCCGTTGCTGATGTTGCTGCTGAGCTGTCTTAAGCCGGTGGAAGTACTGGCTTTTTCAGAATCATTGGGGCTGACCGTATGAGGAACTTGGACGTGTCCCATCTATATGTCCATGTCCGAGAATCAGTTGCCCGAAACATTCGTTTTTGGGGAATTGGAATTTCTGAGAATTTTGGTGATTGGTGGAGCTGAATTCGATGATTGAGTCAAGACGGCGTTTGTTGTTAGCCGATCTTGGGGTCCACCAGTCCTCATCGTCGCCATTTATGGCTGCTAGTTCCGGTTCCGGCTCATTGTCTGACGATGGTGTAATGTTGTACGAGGGGGATGTATATGGGAGTCTAGCTTGCTTTAGTACTCCTTCATTTTATTTGATTCCGAAGTCCAAAAGACCAGACATTATAGGTATTATGCACTTGTGAGGAACTGAAACTCAGCCCTCCCAAATTGTACATATTTATATATATATATCCTTATAGGTTAAGATTAGGATTAAAACTAGAGTAATAAGTTTGTAGACAATAAGGTAGTATAAGAGACAGCATAAAGTCCCAAGAAGGGCATTTGTAAATATTAGCATAGGAGCTACACCACCAGATCGACATGTACACGGGCAGGCTAGCTAGACCGCCATCAGCGACAACACCGCCGTCAGCGACAACAGCGGCAGAGCCACCACCGGCAGAGCCAACTTCGGCAGAGCCAATATCGGCAGAGCCAATACCGACAGAGCCTCACAGCGGCAGAGCCATCACCGGCAGGCCAACCTCGGCATAGCCACACAGCACAAAGAGCTCCAGCTCAAGGCATTTGTTGGCAAGTCCGTCGGCGTTCCACACACCAATGTTAAGGCCGATTTGACTCATGGTTGTGTTACATTAACTGGGAGAGATCCAGCTAATGATTGAGCTGTTCCTGGAGTATTTTGGGGTAACAGTCTTGTGACAAGTCCCATCATCGACACCATCATTTGGAATAACTTGTCGATCTGAACAACAAGGACCGACATTCTTTCGTTGGATTGCAGGAACATTTGATCTTGCCGCTGCCATTGCTGGTCTTTGATCAATTGCTGCGGCTTGCGTCGGTGTTGTTGACGGTGAGACTGCTGCTGGTGATCCGGCTTTTGTTTTTTTTTGAGACGCCAGTTGTTGCTGTGATGGCTGCTGCTGCTGTCGAGGCGGTGCTTTTTGATGGTGTAGCTGACTCTGAATCCTGTTGTTGCTGCTCAGTGGGGGAAACTGTTGACTCTGTAGAAGAGTCATAGGAACTTGTTGGAGCTGGGGACTGCTAACTTGACCACGGACAGCGTTAGCATAGGAGATTGGATTAGCAGAGTTTGACCGACCATTTTTAGGAGTTAGCTGCGATGGGATGTGACATTTTTCCGTCGATTCGCAATCTGCTGATATACGATTCAGCCTTTTTAGCTAGCTGTATGGTTTCCGCAACAGTTAACGCATTTGACTGGGTGAATATCTTTTAAGCAAGCCTCCACACCGTGTTGCAGGCTACATCTGACGCAGTTGAAGAGTTTTTGGCAATGGTTTTTTGTGTGTCCATATGCTTGGCACCGGCGACATTGAACGACATCATCCTTTTTGTAGGGGAGTTCATCTTGAACCCTTTGACGACAAAGTGTCTTAATCTCATGGATGTCTTTGTTATTTGCCGCCGGTTCTAGTTCAACAAAAACCAGCTTGACGAACTTGGTTTTGCCAAAGCGGCTTCTAGGTCTATTGACAAACCGAACCGTGTGTCCAGCCGAGATAATACTTTCCTTAATATTTTCTTCCGGAACGAAATGATGGACACCACGGATGACTACACGATAGGATCTATCTTCTTTCAACTGCTAGGAATGGTATGGCACTTTTTTAAGGGTAAAGGATTTTGTTATAGCTCTGTATGCATCTGAATCTGCAGCTATAATGGAAACAGAGTTGTTGGGATGGCATTTGAGGGAGTATTTGGACGGGTCAACGATCTTGTCTGTGGATCTAATAAGTCCGTTCAGGTTCTCACAACGATCAACCACTATTGGGGGTGGTTTGTGGGAGGGAATTTATTCCTGGCCGCCAGATGGACGACTGAAATTCTTGTTGTTGTTTCCGGTATTGTCGCCAACTTTATTGTGAACAACGTTGTTGTAGCCAGGATTGTTGGTAGAGCTGTTGCCGTTGCTGATGTTGCTGCTGAGCTGTCTTAAGCCGGTGGAAGTACTGGCTTTTTCAGAATC
The DNA here is from genome assembly GCA_036346975.1 of Drosophila prolongata. Taxonomy (NCBI): domain Eukaryota; kingdom Metazoa; phylum Arthropoda; class Insecta; order Diptera; family Drosophilidae; genus Drosophila; species Drosophila prolongata. Next base: position 5,505,747 of record JAYMZC010000271.1, read on the forward strand.
ATTGGGGCTGACCGTACGAGGAACTTGGACGTGTCCCATCTATATGTCCATGTCCGAGAATCAGTTGCCCGAAACATTCGTTTTTTGGGGAATTGGAATTTCTCAGAATTTTGGTGATTGGTGGATCTGAATTCGATGATCTTGAGTCAAGACGGCGTTTGTTGTTAGCCGATCTTGGGGTCCACCAGTCCTCATCGTCGCCATTTATGGCTGCTAGTTCCGGTTCCGGCTCATTGTCTGACGATGGTGTAATGTTGTACGAGGGGGATGTATATGGGAGTCTAGCTTGCTTTAGTACCTCCTTCTTTTTTTTGATTCCGAAGTCCAAAAGACCAGACATTATAGGTATTATGCACTTGTGAGGAGCTGAAACTCAGCCCTCACAAAATGTACATATATATATATATATATATCCTTATAGGTTAAGATTAGGATTAAAACTAGAGTAATAAGTTTGTAGACAATAAGGTAGTATAAGAGACAGCATAAAGTCCCAAGAAGGGCATTTGTAAATATTAGCATAGGAGCTACACCACCAGATCGACATGTACACGGGCAGGCTAGCTAAACCGCCATCAGCGACATCACCGCCGTCAGCGAAAACACCGGCAGAGCCTCACAGCGGCAGAGCCACCACCGGCAGAGCCAACATCGGCAGACCCAATATCGGCAGAGCCAATACCGACAGAGCCTCACAGCGGCAGAGCCATCACCGGCAGAGCCAACCTCGGCAGAGCCACACAGCGGCAGAGCAGCAGAGCCAATACCGGCAGCGCCATCAGCGGCAGAGGCACACACCCGGCCGAGCGACGGACAGAACAAACGAATGCCAACCGAGCCAAACAGCATCGGCGAGCTACAACCGAAGGGCGCCCTTAGCAACAGCGCCGACGTGCAGACAACGGGCCGAAGCCAGAAGCCGACACGAAGCTCACGTGCCGGCCGAAGGCGAGAACGCCGACGAGCAGCAAATGGATCGGCAGCCGAGGACGGCTCACGAACGCCCCTCTGCGCGCCGATCGAGGAGTTGGCTGAGCGGCTAGCTCAGAGAGGTTGTGAGTTCGTTCCACCAAATTTATATTGAGTGACCGCCCGTGACCAAAGGATAACGCCAGAAATGATTAGGTTGGTGCTGGTTTATTGTTTCTCTAAAATATAGCCTTATTGCTTTTATTCTGCTGCGCTGCTTCTGGCCTGCTACTGCGCTGCTTCGGCTTGCTGCTCCGGGTGACTGAGATCGGGACGGCTCCGCCAAAAACCCTGGATGTTATGCGAGCTGCCCTACCGCGGCCGGCAAGGTGTATCGCCTAGCAGGTGAACCGAAGTTACGCCTTATCGCCTAGCCACCTTTATCGCCTGGTTTCCGGAGTTCAGCCTGGACTTTGTCGGCAAGGTGTATCGCCTAGCAGGTAGAACAAAGTTCTCCCTTATCGCCTAGCCACCTTTATCACCTGACACCGCGCAAGGACTCCCTAAGTTTGATTTCACCACGACCTAGCACCGTTGGATCTCAGCGTTGTAGCCTCAGCCTTATAGTCTTGTCGTCGCTCGGCGTCTCGACTTTGCGATCTTGATCCTTGGGCACTTCGGTTTCGATTTGTACTTATTCCGCGTTCACGCACTCGCTCTGATTCTCGCACTCGTACTGTCCCGAGCTGCGCTTGCGCCGTCCTTTTTATAGGCGGTGTAGGTGCCGTTATTTCCCTCGGGTCCAAGGTCCACTGAGGTACCGTTAATTCACAGTGTCTCCTCTTTAGGCGGGTCCGAAGTCCGCCAATTTACCGTATGACCGCGTTGCCCTTGCCGGGCGCGGGTCCAAGGTCAATCGAGGTTCCGTTAGTTCACGGTGTGTCCTCTTTAGGCGGGTCCGAAGTCCGCCAATTCACCGTATGATCTCGTTACCCTTGCCAAATGAGGGTCCAAGGTCCGAATGTTTCCCTTTTGACCTGTATGCCCTTCATTTCTCCGGCTTTCTCGCCTCCTCCGCTGTTGCTAGGCCGATCTCAAGTATCGGGATTTGTGGGGAGTTTCGGGGTCGCAAACGCCGCGACCGTGGAGACCACTTCCTCGAGATCCTCACCTGGCTTGGCGGCCAAGGCGGGAGCGGCACCCGGGTTTTCGGGGTCGCAAACACCGCGGCCGTGAAGACCATTTCCTCGAGATCCTCACCCCGGTAGGGCTGCGGAACGGCCGGCACCCGGGATTACGGGGCCGGCTAACTGCACCCCTCCTCCACCTCCTTATCTCCCAATGCCCAACAATTCCGGCCATTCGGCCACCCGTCCTGTCTGTCCCCGCAAATATATAAATAATTCTGTGGAGGACCCTGGTACGACTTTGTATGTATCCTGGCCCGTGATTAGCATCCCTACAGAATGGCGTGTGCTCCCTGACACAAAATTCCCCTAACCTCACTAAACTTCTTCCTATGCTGTCCAAACTGTGGGGCTTTAATCCACGGTGGATGTCGATTTCCTTGACGTCCAGCATGTCCTGTCTAGTCCCTGTTCGGGCGCCCTGACGTCAGGACGCAGACGTACATACATACATACATACATATATACGTACACACGTACACGCAAACACAACAACAAAAAAATCATAGTTCGGGGCATCAGATCCCCGAACACTACGTCGGCGCACACGACGCGAAATATAGGCACGAACACTACGTCGGCGCACACGACGCGAAACATAGGCACGAAGCTTCACGAAGCTTACAAACGGACGAAGACAGACGAACGCGCCCCGAAAATAAACGAAGAAGTCAGCCGACGTCGTCCGAAGTAGGAAGCATAGGGCCCGATCTCGCTCGTACGCCCGAAGTTCTCTCCGAGGAGGACACCCGAGGTCAGCCGCGCCAGTATATAAGGCCGGTGGATCTGCCTACCTAACACAGTCTACCTGAAGCAGTCAACGTAAAACGGTCTACCTGAAATCAGTCAACGTAAATCAGTCAACGTGAAGCAGTCTACCTGTAGCCGAGCTACAGAACTAGAGTCAGTGAATCCCTCCGCGATCTAACCAACCATCTCCAACAATCCTCGAAGGATCACGAAGGACTACACACCGTCGCCAGCAATGAAGGACTACACACAGTCAACCACCACCACCCAGCTTGGATATCAATTTCTACCCTGCTCTTTTGACCATGGGAGTCACATGGATCTCGTACAGAAGGAAGCATGAGCTCGAAGCCATTCTTCTGGAGCTAGGACTGGAACACAGCTGTACAGTCGAGGAGCAACGAGCTCGACTATACGCATTCGCACGACAGCCAGAGCACAAACGAATGCCAACCGAGCCGAACAGCATCGGCGAGCTACACCCGAAGGGCGCCCTTAGCAACAGCGCCGACGTGCAGAAAACGGGCCGAAGCCAGAAGCCGACACGAAGCTCTCGTGCCGGCCGAAGACGAGAACGCCGATGAGCAGCACGAACGCCCCTCTGCTCGCCGATCGAGGAGTTGGTTTTTGGCATCAGTGGCGATCGGACGTGCGTCTCGGAGTGAAAGGTGATAACTAGGACACCTCGTGTTCGGGACTTGGGGCCCCGCCCTCATGGATAGGCGGGACTCCATGATGATGGAGGGACAGGAGGAGCTGGTGGGACTGGCCTCGGCCCGAACCCTACGGAGAGCAACTCTCGTGGCGGTGAGACAGATAGGAGCTAGAGCTAGGAACCTTTTATAATAAAGGGGAAATAAAATAATTAACGCAACATTTATTTCAGCGTTTTTTTTGGCAAGGTTTCCTCCCTCTCCCTCCCCAAGTTCCTCACGTGGCTCGGCAGACAAAGCGCTAGCGGCACCCGGCTTTTCGGGGTCGCAAACGCCGCGGCCGTGGAGATCACCCCTCTTCCCCATGCGGCTCGGCATCCAAGGCAGGAGCGGCACCCGGGTTTTCGGGGTCGCAAATGCCGCGGCCGTGGGGATCACCTCCCTTTCCCCCGTGGCTCGGCGGCCAAGGCAGGAGCGGCACCCGGGTTTTCGCGGTCGCAAATGCCGCGGCCGTGGAAATCATTCCCCCTTCCTCACGTGGCTCGGCAGTTAAAGCGCGAGCGGCAACCGGGTTTTCGGGGCCGCAAATGCCGCTTTCGTAGAGATCGCCTCCCCTTCCCCATGTGGCTTGGCAGCCAAGGCAGGAGCGGCACCCGGGTTTTCGGGGTCGCGAATGCCCCGGCCGTAGAGATCACCTCCCCTTCCTCACGTTTCTGGGCAGCCAAACCGCGAGCGGCACCCTGGTTTTCGGGGTCGCAAACGCCGCGGCCGTAGAGACCACTTCCTCGAGATCCTCACCCCGGTAGGGCTGCAGAACGATCGGCACCCGGGCTTACGGGGCCGGCTAACTGCACCCCTCCTCCACCTCCTAATCTCCCAATGCCCAAAAATTCCGGCCATTTGGCCACCCGTCCTGTCTGTCCCCGCAAATATATAAATATTTCTGTGGAGGACCCTGGTACGACTTTGTATGTATCCTGGCCCGTGATTAGCATCCTTACACACTGCTTTGCACTGCTTTACCGACTTCTTGAATATTCAGGCCTTTTGCCTGGATTCCGAATAGTGTGATCGTAGCCTAGTGGGCAAGGCGTAGGCCCGCAGTTGGACGGAACCCAGCTCAAACCCTCCAAGAGGCGAATGAAATTCAAATTTATTTTTTTTTATTTTATTGGGAGAAAGTTATTAAGTTCAAAATAAAATTCGAATTCGAATTTGAACAAACTAGCGGAGTTTTTCACTTGCTTTGGCTTTGTTTTCCACTTGTTCTCGCGAGAAGCACAACTAACTGAGTGTAGGGGCACTGACACCGCGACTTTAGACGTCGGATTCGCAAAAGTAATGAAATTTGCCACGGAGGTGGACTTGTCCATAGACTCACAAAGAAATTCGCAGCGTCAGAGAAACGCGTCCACGAAAGCATGATCGAGACTCGGAGTTGAATTAAAACACTTCAGAGCCCTCACGAAACTTTAAAATTATCCACTACCATGAACGAGTACGTAACTATTATCGGCGTAGAGCGGATATATTTACACTACGAATTGATTACGCCAACAAATCTCGATCGGCTATCGAATGAGTTCATTTTGGAAACAGCAGCGCAAAATGAAGAAGTATGTTGTATACTCTATTGTTAAGCAGGACAATGACAACCGTCCCTTCATGGAATTATTTAACAAAACTTTCTTAGCCTTGCTTGATAGTGGAGCTAACAAATGCGTAGTAGGTGGTAATTTAGCTAAGTTTATTCCTACACATTATCCAGGGTTAAATAAGTTCAAATGTTATGTTCGCACAGCCGATGGTCAAAATCAAAACGTCACCGCTATCCTTATCTCAGAATGTAGAATTTTTAGTAGTACCCAGTATTAAACAAGATTTAATCTGCGGAATGGATTTTTGGAAACTATTTGGTCTCGGTATATCCAATTCAACATCAATTTCTGAAATTTCTGACACACGATCGAAATCGATTACAAACTGTTATCGAATTCTTTTCATCGTCTGCCAAAAGTGGTTTAGGAAAAACAACCCTAATTGAACATCACATTGACACCGGTGCAGCGAAGGCAATTAAGCAAAGATTTTACAGCCTATCTCCAGCCAAAGAGCTTCAGTTATGCCAAGAAGTAGACCGCATGATTAGTCTTGGAGTACTAGAAAAAGCGCCCACGTCCTCATGGTCTTCTCCGGCAGTACTTGTCCTAAAGCCAGGCAAAGTGCGAATTTGCTTAGATTCTAGAAAGCTTAATTCTGTCACAGTAAATGCTTATGCTACTCCTCTTATTGAAGGTTTAGTAAGTCGCTTACCTCCAGTACACTGCATATCGAAAATTGATTTAAAATATGCATTTTGGCAGATATGTCTAGACCAAGAATCGAAACCAAAAACCGCAATTACTATACACAACCGTCCTTTATATCACTTTACACGAATGCCTTTCGGACCAATTAATTCTCCGCAAACTCTCTGTAGACTTATGGATAAAGTAATATCTTATAGAATGAAATCCCACGTGATGGCATATTTAGATGACATATTTGTCGTAAGGCAGGTCTTACTATTTGTTCATGTCGAACAAGAACAAGAGAGAACGCTATAGTCGAGTGCCTCGACTATTAGATACCCGTTACTCAGCTAAATTCAACCGTTAGATGGCGCTACTGTATTGCGCCATCTACCCCAAGACATAGGTACCACTGGCCATGAAAGGCGGAAATGTAGGCGCTAGCCAGGCTTAAGCATTTAATGGGTTTTTGAACGTTAGAGTGGGCGTGGCAAACTTTTATTAGGCCAATCGAGAGGTATTGACGAAACAAATACATATCAATTAAAATTTTCATAATAGCATCAAAACTGTGGCCACAGCTTGTGGCTTGTGGGCGTCAGAGGGGGCGTGGCACCATTTTGAAACAAACTTGCGCTGCGTAGGAACTCCCAAAATCTTCATGCAAAATGCCAATCTTCTAGCTTTTATAGTTTCCGAGATCTCAGCGTTCATACGGACAGACAGACAGACGGACAGACGGACATGGCTAGATCGACTCGGCTAAAGTTTCAAATCGATAGCTTTAAAACTGAGAGACTAGTTTGCGTAGAAACAGACAGACGGACAGACGGACATGGCTATATCAACTCAGGAGGTGATCCTGATCAAGAATATATATACTTTATAGGGTCGGAGATGTCTCCTTCACTGCGTTGCACACTTTTGACCAAAATTCTGCAAGGGTATAAAAAATTAAATAAAATCACACATATCCATACACATACACACACATACATACAGCTAAGAAGAACCGCCACACCGACAATTACTCGAGGACACTACAAAGAAAATACGCTCGACATACCAGCATTTAGAGCGGCCCTGGAAAGGATGGAATTAGCGGAAAACGAACGGGCATTGATGGAAAAGGTCAAGGAAGCCTGCGACGCCAGCATGCAGCGCAGTAAAAGCTTCAAGGGGCGCAAGCCAGTCTACTGGTGGAACCAAGCGATTGAGGAGGCACGCCGCGAATGCATAAGCGCTAGGAGAGCCTACCATAGGGCCCGCGGAACCGAAGCCTTCCAGATACTCAGGGAAGTTTTCACCCAAAAGAGGAAGATCCTAAAGCGGAAAAAAAAAAAAGCTGTGCTTCCTGCAACTCTGCGATGAAGCAGAAAACGTCTTGTGGAGAAAGGCCTACAAGGTGTTAATGAAAAAAACCAACGCCGTTAAAAACGCGACCCCAACAGGCTCCGAGAAACTGGGAGAGATAATAAGGCACCTTTTCCCAGCGCAGGAAAAGGGGCAAGCGAAAGCGTTCGGTGTCCCGGACCACCAGATACCGCCGGTGACCCTACAGGAGCTGGTCAACATAGCCCAGAAGGTACCAAACAACAAGGCACCAGGGCCAGATGGGATCCCAAATCGGGCACTCAAACTTGCCATCAGCATGTACCCGAGCACCTTTGCCAGTGCATACACTAAGTGCCCAAGCCTGCTTCCCAGAACGGTGGAAACAGCAAAAGCTGGTGCTTATTCCAAAGCCAGGAAAAGACAAGGATGAACCGTCGGCATATAGGCCCATTTGCCTTCTAGACACGGCCGGCAAAATACTGGAAAGTATTGTCAGTGCAAGACTCGGAGAGGCAATAGAGGTTGCCGGAGGGCTCTCAGAAAGTCAGTATGGCTTTAGAAAGGCTCGCTCAACCCTAGATGCACTAGAAGCCGTGGACCGCATAGCCAGGCAGGCCATAGAAGGCAAAAGGTGGCTGGGAGGAAACAAACAGAATAATGAATAATGAATAATGGCCTCACTCGGGATGCTGAACATCCCAAAGTACTTGCAGGCGATTGTTAGCGACTACCTGAGCGACAGGTGGCTCCACTATGACACGGACGAAGGACCTCAACGCTACGAAATCACAGGAGGAGTGCCACAAGGGTCCGTCTTAGGACCATTATTGTGGAACACCATGTACGATGGTATCCTGCGACTAAACTTCCAGCAGGGCGTAAACGTTGTTGGTTTCGCAGATGACGTCGCGGTCATAGTGGTAAAAAAAGTCCATAGCTGAGGTAGAAAGCTCTACAAACGCAGCAATCAGCATGATAAGTGAGTGGCTACAAATCATAGGACTTGAACTGGCTGAGCAGAAAACCGAGGCGGTACTCATCAGCAGCAGGAAAAAAGTGGAAACGGCACAAATCACTGTGGGCGGGGCCCAAGTGGAGACGAAAAGGGCTACAAGAGAGAACGCTATAGTCGAGTGCCTCGACTATTAGATACCCGTTACTCAGCTAAACAACTTAATATAAATATGCCTTCTTGTGTTTTTATACCCTTGCAGAGGGTATTATAATTTCAGTCAAAAGTTTGCAACGCAGTGAAGGAGACATTTCCGACCCTATAAAGTATATATATTCTTGATCAGCATCACCAGGAGAGTCGATCTAGCCATGTCCGTCTGTCCGTCCGTCTGTCCGTCTGTCTGTCTGTCCGTCTGTCCGTCCGTTTCTACGCAAACTAGTCCCTCAGTTTTAAAGCTATCTGCTTGAAACTTTCCCAAAAGTTGTCTTTCTATTGCAGGTAGTATATAAGTCGGAACGAGCCGGATCGGGCGACTATATCATATAGCTGCCATATAACTGAACGATCGGAAAAGCCATAACTTTGGTGTTTTTAAAGTTAGGAAGTTGGGACTTTTTATGAGTATTAAGAATACATCATATGAATAATTTTGAAGAATATAATTTACAGAATATTCTGCAAGGGTATATCAACTTCGGCTACGTCCGAAGTTAGCTTTCCTTTCTTGTTTTTGTTTTTTTTTAACATAATGTGAATTATATTGACCACAGGAAAAAAGGACCAAAAGTTCAAATTATCAATTTGAATTCGGCGATCTCTTAGTGCTGGCAGCTTTACAGCACGAGTATCAGCACCAGCGCTGCTTTAGCGCATTCAGCTTTTGTCCTGCACCAGCAGCTGTGTTTATGTTTATGTTTTTGAGTGCAATAAATTGACTAGAAATATTAAACATACATACTTATATTGGCTAAACACATACATTCTTAAATAGTATTATGTATATTAAAGTCTAAATGTTTGCACAACACGAGTAACGGGTATAGCGAATAGCTTTCTTTGAAAGGAGTTATCTTTGCCGGGCAATTGCAACTGTGTACAATGTAAATACATACATTTGTATATGCTTACATACATACACACATACGCCATTGTTTGACTTAGCCCTCCAATTTGCCTAACTAGATTTGATTTGCATAGTTCTTGGGATATAGTTCGGTATTGACAAATGAAAACCATCGCAATTTCCTATAATAGAAATCCTTATCGAGAATTAACGTTGACTCTGTTGAGCACCTTGGCCAGCTGTTCCAAAGTCATCCGTTAGATGGCGCCATGAAAGGCGGAAATGTAGGCGCTAGCCAGGCTTAAGCGTTTAATGGGTTTTTGGGCGTTAGAGTGGGCGTGGCAAACTTTTATTAGGCCAATCGATATTTATTGACGAAACAAATACATATCAATTAAAATTTTCATAATATCATCAAAAATTTGGCCACAGCTTGTGGCTTGTGGGCGTCAGAGGGGGCGTGGCACCATTTTGAAACAAACTTGCGCTGCGTAGGAACTCCTCAAATCTACATGCAAAATGCCAATCTTCTAGCTTTTATAGTTTCCGAGATCTCAGCGTTCATACGGACAGACAGACGGACATGGCTAGATCGACTCGGCTAGTGATCCTGAACAAGAATATATATACTTTATAGGGTCGGAAACGCTTATTTCTACCTGTTACATACTTTTGTACGAATACAATATACCCCTACTCTACGAGTAGCGGGTATAAAAAGGGCTATAAAATACCTAGGTGTCATGCTGGACACCAGGCTATCCTACAGGGAGCACCTGCAGGCGACTCATAAGGGGGCACACGGAGTTACGATGGCAGTGTCCCGAATGATGCTTAACCATAGAGGCCCAAAATCCACGAGCAGGAAGCTACTGTTTAACGTAGCAAAGTCGGCCATCATGTATGCGGCACCAATATGGGCCGAGGCGACAACAAAAAGAGCTACATAAAGGGTATAGAGTCGGACTACAGAATAGGAGCTCTTAGGGTAGCCTCCGCCTTCCGCACGGTCGCTACAGAGGCCATTCTGGTCATCAGTGGTATAACACCAGTCGAGCTCGCAGTTGTGGAGGCCAAGGAGAACTTTGAAGCGAGAAAATTAGCTGACACACAGGCGGACCACCGCTTGGCAAAACTAAGGTCAAGAACAAAGTCCCATGAAAACTGGCAGCAAAGATGGGATAGGGCAGAAACTGGCCGGTGGACGCTCCGACTCATCCCCAATACAGCGGCTTGGGTAAACAGACCACACGGCAAACTAACGTTCCATCTGACACAGGTGCTGAGCGGACATGGATGCTTTAAGGAGTATTTACATCGATTCGGCCACGAGACAAGCCCATTCTGCGATACCTGCGGAACATTGATATCCATTGTGCCGTTTTCTTGCCGGTATTCGCAATTCATGCCCGGCACATTTTATTTCCGCCCCAACTCCCGTGAGGAAATTCCATCCCAGCACTCATCCACTACTCCTGGAAGTATTAGCAGATTCATCTCCAATTGTTTGTTTCCAAATTCCACCGTGATCTCGAGCTGCGAGCTTATTCTGCTGCATCTGCCGTACGCCAACCTAACTTGCCGTCTTGTCCTTGGTGATCCTTCCTTTGTCAGCCAGTCTCTCCGCTAGTTCCTCGTTGATGAAACTTGAGGTAGCTCCCGTGTCAACTGTGGCCTTGTATGCGACGCCTTCAATCTCAACGTACGCGGATAATTTTTGCTCTTCCTCGATCAACTTGCCAGTTAGTTTGGAGAGGAGGCACTTTGCGACCCCTGTGCACCTCTCTGCGACTGGGATCGCTGCCCATTTCCCGCTTTTTGGCAGTACTCTACGCTCCTGATGCCAACTTTGCCGCACACCTAGCAGAACAGTACTCTTTGGTTTCTGCATCCTCGTGCCCAGGACACGCTCCACAACGGCGACATGCCTCCTGTGGGTTTATTATGTGGGTCTGTGCGTTGGTGGGTCTTGGCATTGGGTTGCGTGCTACGTGAGTGGTGTTTGGTGGCCTCCACAATGTGTTCGTTGGCTGCCTTTGTTGTGTTACATTGGCCGGTGTCCACTGGCGGTAGGACGGAGTTTGGTTTACCGTGCTGTCTTCGCATCTCCTGCATGTAGTTTGTGGTGGTGCTGCGATTTTGTTTCGAGAGAACTTGTGTTCGTGAACGAAATCTTCTCGCTCTTTGTCCAGTTCTTCGTACTCGTCAGCCAGGATCATTAATGTGTCCAGATCATCCACTTTGTACGTTCTTAGTGAAATTCTCAGGTCTGGTGTGCAGTTGTCCTTGATTATTTCTAGGGTCTCCTTTGGCGAGTACCCAAGTGGCCTCATCAAAGTCTGCATGTTTACCATGTAATCTTTGAACGGTTCCCTGAAACCTTGCTTCCGCTGTTTCACCTTGTATGCCAACTTCGAGAAGAACCCTCTCGGCAGAAAGTACGTCTGGAAACTTTCGCTGAAATCTCCCCTTATCCTCCAATGTTTATTGTTTGAAATAAACCATTTCAGAGATTTGCCTTGCAACAGCTCTGGCATTGCACGTGGGATCATGTTTAGGTTCAGACCGCACGTGTTCGCGGACCACTCCACCAGTTCTAGGAATTCCAGTGGCTTCTCTGTGCCATCGAATTTGAACGACCATTCTCTCACTTGTTTTGCGACTTTGGCGTAATCTGGTGTGCTATGTCTTTGCTGCCCTGATTTTCTTTCTTGGCTTGCGTTTCGACTTCTGCCAGCTTCCTTCATGTTGTCCACTCCAAGACTTGCTATGAGTTCCTCGGCGTCAGGGTTCAGCAATTTGACTGTTGGGCCTGGCTTATCGTCGTATTTATTTATCTTCCAGCTCAGCCCAGATCTCTGCTACTCCTGGGTCATTCTGTTTCCTTGTTAGGTACTCTGAGAGGGCTTTCCTCATGTCATCCTTTCTTCCCTCCAAAGTGATGCCTAACTTGGCTCCTATTTTCGCGAAATCCTCTTTCTTGAGGAGATATGGATATATCCTTTCCCCATTTTCGGCTTATTTGCTGATTCTCACCGACCGGACAATCACGTTTTGGGCGCCAGATGTAACGAACTGATTTTAATGGTCTGCTCGCTACGAGTATCGTGCGGCTAGCTCAGAAGATTTGTGTTGTTCGTCCCACCAAATTTATATAAAAGTGACCTCCCGATTGTCTAGTGAGAACGCACAGAAGGTTAGGATATTTATACAAGGATATTTATTCGCCGACTTATCCCTCGGCCTGGGACTAATGGTGACAGATGGTTGTCTCAACGCCTTCCTTGAAGAATTGTGGTCGCTCTACCGTCGCTCTCCGCTGCCTCGCTGCTCGCTGCTCCGGAACGCCTCCGCTGTCTTTGGCCTCGGGGCTATGAGAGTCTAGGGATGCGTCACCGTTCCCAGACTAGGGTGAACAGGCACTGGGCTCTCAAAGCGTACGCCTTTCGCAGCCACAGCCTCCTGTCCCTGGATCTGTCCCGGCCGGTCACACCAGACGCCTACACAGTTTCTACCTGACGGTTCAAGCATACGCCGGAAGGCCGCCAATGCAGTCCCTGTGGTAGGACGCTAGGTTCACGACGAAGGCTTCCGCCCTCGCCTCTTAGCCGTGGACTGGATACGTTGTAGTATGGCTCGGTTGCTGCTGGGCCTGCGATGACTGCTCGTCGTTTCTTGGTAAGTCGGATTGACTGGCCAAATAAAATACCCATAGGAAATCCCAACTTCCTAACTTAACAAACACCAAAGAATAGAATTTTCGATCAATCAGTTATATGGCAGCTATAGGATATAGTTGTCCGATCCCGGCCGTTCCGACTTATATACTGCGTGCAAAGGAAAGAAGGGTGTGTGCAAAGTTTCAAATCGATAGCTTTAAAACTGAGAGACTAGTTTGCGTAGAAACAGACAGACGGACAGACGGACATGGCTATATCAACTCAGGAGGTGATCCTGATCAAGAATATATATACTTTATAGGGTCGGAGATGTCTCCTTCACTGCGTTGCACACTTTTGACCAAAATTATAATACCCTCTGCAAGGGTATAAAAAATTAAATAAAATCACACATATCCATACACATACACACACATACATACAGCTAAGAAGAACCGCCACACCGACAATTACTCGAGGACACTACAAAGAAAATACGCTCGACATACCAGCATTTAGAGCGGCCCTGGAAAGGATGGAATTAGCGGAAAACGAACGGGCATTGATGGAAAAGGTCAAGGAAGCCTGCGACGCCAGCATGCAGCGCAGTAAAAGCTTCAAGGGGCGCAAGCCAGTCTACTGGTGGAACCAAGCGATTGAGGAGGCACGCCGCGAATGCATAAGCGCTAGGAGAGCCTACCATAGGGCCCGCGGAACCGAAGCCTTCCAGATACTCAGGGAAGCTTTCACCCAAAAGGGGAAGATCCTAAAGCGGAAAATAAAAAGCAGCAAAAAGCTGTGCTTCCTGCAACTCTGCGATGAAGCAGAAAACGTCTTGTGGGGAAAGGCCTACAAGGTGTTAATGAAAAAAACCAACGCCGTTAAAAACGCGACCCCAACAGGCTCCGAGAAACTGGGAGAGATAATAAGGCACCTTTTCCCAGCGCAGGAAAAGGGGCAAGCGAAAGCGTTCGGTGTCCCGGACCACCAGATACCGCCGGTGACCCTACAGGAGCTGGTCAACATAGCCCAGAAGGTACCAAACAACAAGGCACCAGGGCCAGATGGGATCCCAAATCGGGCACTCAAACTTGCCATCAGCATGTACCCGAGCACTTTTGCCAGTGCATACACTAAGTGCCTGGCCCAAGCCTGCTTCCCAGAACGGTGGAAACAGCAAAAGCTGGTGCTTATTCCAAAGCCAGGAAAAGACAAGGATGAACCGTCGGCATATAGGCCCATTTGCCTTCTAGACACGGCCGGCAAAATACTGGAAAGTATTGTCAGTGCAAGACTCGGAGAGGCAATAGAGGTTGCCGGAGGGCTCTCAGAAAGTCAGTATGGCTTTAGAAAGGCTCGCTCAACCCTAGATGCACTAGAAGCCGTGGACCGCATAGCCAGGCAGGCCATAGAAGGCAAAAGGTGGCTGGGAGGAAACAAACAATACTGTTTGGTGGCAACCCTGGACATCAAAAACGCCTTCAACTCGGCATCCTGGAGCAGAATAATGGCCTCACTCGGGATGCTGAACATCCCAAAGTACTTGCAGGCGATTGTTAGCGACTACCTGAGCGACAGGGGGCTCCACTATGACACGGACGAAGGACCTCAACGCTACGAAATCACAGGAGGAGTGCCACAAGGGTCCGTCTTAGGACCATTATTGTGGAACACCATGTACGATGGTATCCTGCGACTAAACTTCCAGCAGGGCGTAAACGTTGTTGGTTTCGCAGATGACGTCGCGGTCATAGTGGTAAAAAAGTCCATAGCTGAGGTAGAAAGCTCTACAAACGCAGCAATCAGCATGATAAGTGAGTGGCTACAAATCATAGGACTTGAACTGGCTGAGCAGAAAACCGAGGCGGTACTCATCAGCAGCAGGAAAAAAGTGGAAACGGCACAAATCACTGTGGAGACGAAAAGGGCTTCAAGAGAGAACGCTATAGTCGAGTGCCTCAACTATTAGATACCCGTTACTCAGCTAAACAACTTAATATAAATATGCCCTCTTGTGTTTTTTTTGTTTTTTTTTTAACATAATGTGAATTATAGTGACCACAGGAAAAAAGGACCAAAAGTTCAAATTATCAATTTGAATTCGGCGATCTCTTAGTGCTGGCAGCTTTACAGCACGAGTATCAGCACCAGCGCTGCTTTAGCGCATTCAGCTTTTGTCCTGCACCAGCAGCTGTGTTTATGTTTATGTTTTTGAGTGCAATAAATTGACTAGAAATATTAAACATACATACTTATATTGGCTAAACACATACATTCTTAAATAGTATTATGTATATTAAAGTCTAAATGTTTGCACAACACGAGTAACGGGTATAGCGAATAGCTTTCTTTGAAAGGATTTATCTTTGCCGGGCAATTGCAACTGTGTACAAAGTAAATACATACATATGTATATGCTTACATACATACACACATTCGCCATTGTTTGACTTAGCCCTCCAATTTGGCTAACTAGATTTGATTTGCATAGTTCTTGGGATATAGTTCGGTATTGACAAATGAAAACCATCGCAATTTCAATTTAACGTTGACTCTGTTGAGCACCTTGGCCAGCTGTTCCAAAGTCATCCGTTAGATGGCGCCACGAAAGGCGGAAATGTAGGCGCTAGCCAGGCTTAAGCGTTTAATGGGTTTTTGGGCGTTAGAGTGGGCGTGGCAAACTTTTATTAGGCCAATCGATATTTATTGACGAAACAAATACATATCAATTAAAATTGTCATAATATCATCAAAAATTTGGCCACAGCTTGTGGCTTGTGGGCGTCAGAGGGGGCGTGGCACCATTTTGAAACAAACTTGCGCTGCGTAGGAACTCCTCAAATCTACATGCAAAATGCCAATCTTCTAGCTTTTATAGTTTCCGAGATCTCAGCGTTCATACGGACAGACAGACGGACATGGCTAGATCGACTCGGCTAGTGATCCTGAACAAGAATATATATACTTTATAGGGTCGGAAACGCTTATTTCTACCTGTTACATACTTTTGTACGAATACAATATACCCCTACTCTACGAGTAGCGGGTATAAAAAGGGCTATAAAATACCTAGGTGTCATGCTGGACACCAGGCTATCCTACAGGGAGCACCTGCAGGCGACTCATAAGGGGGCACACGGAGTTACGATGGCAGTGTCCCGAATGATGCTTAACCATAGAGGCCCAAAATCCACGAGCAGGAAGCTACTGTTTAACGTAGCAAAGTCGGCCATCATGTATGCGGCACCAATATGGGCCGAGGCGACAACAAAAAAGAGCTACATAAAGGGTATAGAGTCGGACTACAGAATAGGAGCTCTTAGGGTAGCCTCCGCCTTCCGCACGGTCGCTACAGAGGCCATTCTGGTCATCAGTGGTATAACACCAGTCGAGCTCGCAGTTGTGGAGGCCAAGGAGAACTTTGAAGCGAGAAAATTAGCTGACACACAGGCGGACCACCGCTTGGCAAAACTAAGGTCAAGAACAAAGTCCCATGAAAACTGGCAGCAAAGATGGGATAGGGCAGAAACTGGCCGGTGGACGCTCCGACTCATCCCCAATACAGCGGCTTGGGTAAACAGACCACACGGCAAACTAACGTTCCATCTGACACAGGTGCTGAGCGGACATGGATGCTTTAAGGAGTATTTACATCGATTCGGCCACGAGACAAGCCCATTCTGCGATACCTGCGGAACATTGATATCCATTGTGCCGTTTTCTTGCCGGTATTCGCAATTCATGCCCGGCACATTTTATTTCCGCCCCAACTCCCGTGAGGAAATTCCATCCCAGCACTAGTTCATCCACTACTCCTGGATGTATCAGCAGATTCATCTCCAATTGTTTGTTTCCAAATTCCACTGTGATCTCGAGCTGCGAGCTTATTCTGCTGCATCTGCCGTACGCCAACCTAACTTGCCGTCTTGTCCTTGGTGATCCTTCCTTTGTCAGCCAGTCTCTCCGCTAGTTCCTCGTTGATGAAACTTGAGGTAGCTCCCGTGTCAACTGTGGCCTTGTATGCGACGCCTTCAATCTCAACGTACGCGGATAATTTTTGCTCTTCCTCGATCAACTTGCCAGTTAGTTTGGAGAGGAGGCACTTTGCGACCCCTGTGCACCTCTCTGCGACTGGGATCGCTGCCCATTTCCCGCTTTTTGGCAGTACTCTACGCTCCTGATGCCAACTTTGCCGCACACCTAGCAGAACAGTACTCTTTGGTTTCTGCATCCTCGTGCCCAGGACACGCTCCACAACGGCGACATGCCTCCTGTGGGTTTATTATGTGGGTCTGTGCGTTGGTGGGTCTTGGCATTGGGTTGCGTGCTACGTGAGTGGTGTTTGGTGGCCTCCACAATGTGTTCGTTGGCTGCCTTTGTTGTGTTACATTGGCCGGTGTCCACTGGCGGTAGGACGGAGTTTGGTTTACCGTGCTGTCTTCGCATCTCCTGCATGTAGTTTGTGGTGGTGCTGCGATTTTGTTTCGAGAGAACTTGTGTTCGTGAACGAAATCTTCTCGCTCTTTGTCCAGTTCTTCGTACTCGTCAGCCAGGATCATTAATGTGTCCAGATCATCCACTTTGTACGTTCTTAGTGAAATTCTCAGGTCTGGTGTGCAGTTGTCCTTGATTATTTCTAGGGTCTCCTTTGGCGAGTACCCAAGTGGCCTCATCAAAGTCTGCATGTTTACCATGTAATCTTTGAACGGTTCCCTGAAACCTTGCTTCCGCTGTTTCACCTTGTATGCCAACTTCGAGAAGAACCCTCTCGGCAGAAAGTACGTCTGGAAACTTTCGCTGAAATCTCCCCTTATCCTCCAATGTTTATTGTTTGAAATAAACCATTTCAGAGATTTGCCTTGCAACAGCTCTGGCATTGCACGTGGGATCATGTTTAGGTTCAGACCGCACGTGTTCGCGGACCACTCCACCAGTTCTAGGAATTCCAGTGGCTTCTCTGTGCCATCGAATTTGAACGACCATTCTCTCACTTGTTTTGCGACTTTGGCGTAATCTGGTGTGCTATGTCTTTGCTGCCCTGATTTTCTTTCTTGGCTTGCGTTTCGACTTCTGCCAGCTTCCTTCATGTTGTCCACTCCAAGACTTGCTATGAGTTCCTCGGCGTCAGGGTTCAGCAATTTGACTGTTGGGCCTGGCTTATCGTCGTATTTATTTATCTTCCAGCTCAGCCCAGATCTCTGCTACTCCTGGGTCATTCTGTTTCCTTGTTAGGTACTCTGAGAGGGCTTTCCTCATGTCATCCTTTCTTCCCTCCAAAGTGATGCCTAACTTGGCTCCTATTTTCGCGAAATCCTCTTTCTTGAGGAGATATGATCCTATCCTTTCCCCATTTTCGGCTTATTTGCTGATTCTCACCGACCGGACAATCACGTTTTGGGCGCCAGATGTAACGAACTGATTTTAATGGTCTGCTCGCTACGAGTATCGTGCGGCTAGCTCAGAAGATTTGTGTTGTTCGTCCCACCAAATTTATATAAAAGTGACCTCCCGATTGTCTAGTGAGAACGCACAGAAGGTTAGGATATTTATACAAGGATATTTATTCGCCGACTTATCCCTCGGCCTGGGACTAATGGTGACAGATGGTTGTCTCAACGCCTTCCTTGAAGAATTGTGGTCGCTCTACCGTCGCTCTCCGCTGCCTCGCTGCTCGCTGCTCCGGAACGCCTCCGCTGTCTTTGGCCTCGGGGCTATGAGGGTCTAGGGATGCGTCACCGTTCCCAGACTAGGGTGAACAGGCACTGGGCTCTCAAAGCGTACGCCTTTCGCAGCCACAGCCTCCTGTCCCTGGATCTGTCCCGGCCGGTCACACCAGACGCCTACACAGTTTCTACCTGACGGTTCAAGCATACGCCGGAAGGCCGCCAATGCAGTCCCTGTGGTAGGACGCTAGGTTCACGACGAAGGCTTCCGCCCTCGCCTCTTAGCCGTGGACTGGATACGTTGTAGTATGGCTCGGTTGCTGCTGGGCCTGCGATGACTGCTCGTCGTTTCTTGCGTCTTCGATGTCCTTGCTCTGCTCACGGCGCGGATCCTGGCTCCGTTGTCCGCGTGCTCTTGTGAGACTAGGTGCAGCGGGTCTTTGGCTCTCGGGATTCGGACAGCTGCCTGTCTAGGACTCTGGCGGTGAACTACTGTGCTCTCGACGCATACGCCTCTCGAGACACCCGTGGTTCAGACGCGCGTCCTTCTTGGCTAGTCGCACCAGGGCCTGCACAATTCTCGCCTGCCGGTTCAGGCGTACGCCGGAATTCGACAAGGCAATTGTTTTCGCACGGCAGCTGGTTCTGGACAGCTTCCCTTCCGAGCCCACGGTTCTTTGTCGAAGGACTCTTTTTATTTACTTCTGTCGGATTCGCCGAGCAATACGCCAAGCTCAAATCGCGACACGAATTATAACGAAACGCATGGACTTAGCCGCGTGATGCCTTAAGGATCTCAGCTACCTGTTTCTCAGCTCGGAGACTTCAACTCTAAGTCTCGAACGTCTTGATGTAGCGATCTTGCTCCTGTTGCCTCGGCGCGGCTCTGCTTCCTCCTGATGTTGACTTGACTTGTTTTATTCACTGGTTTTCTGATTGTCTACTGATCTTGCTGGATTGACTCCTTGTGATCAACTGATCCCGCTTCCTGTGCTCGGCCCGCTTATATAGGCCGGCGTATCCCGTTAATTCTCGGCTTCTCCTTTTTCGGTTTTGCGCACGGCACCATACTCGGTCCAAAGTCCGCTGCCTTCTACCGTTACACGTTCTCTCCAAACTCTCTCCAGCCGTATTCTCCAAACTCTCTTCTTGTTTCTCTCCAAACTCTCTCCAGCTGTATTCTCCAAACTCTCACCAGCTGTATTCCTCCAAACTCTCACCAGCTGTATTCCTCCAAACTCTCATTTATTTGTGAGGAGTTATTTAACTCCTCACACACCTTACAAAGGAAATCTAAGAGCGTTCTGCGAGGAAACAGAAAGACGACGTACTGATTTCGAAATTGCATCTAGAAGGTTACCAGTCAGATTTTCTTATTTATGTTCAGGCAATTAAAAATTTCATTAAAATATTGATCAGAAAATTACCAATACAATTATTCACTATTTTGGTTCATCATGACATTACAGACTTAAGATCATTAATCACTATCGCACAAAATGAGGGAATTTATGAAGAACATATTAATTTTGAATTAAATAAAGTTCCAGAAAACCGTAATAAAAACTCAAACCCTCAGAAATCAGAAAGTCAGAATTCTAAACCATACAAACAACCAACACAATATTCTCAACCATTCCAACCTAATTTTAATCAATACACGCAACCATTTACACCCACCTATACACACCAAGCTATGTGGCAAGCACCAAATCATTTCGGACCCAACCAATTCATTAACACACAACCATTTACTCACAAAAATCCTTTTCCACAATATTCAAATAAAATTCAAAATCCTCAAACAGCATATTTTAAAGGAAATACATACCCTCAACAACAACAACCCCCCATATCTAAAAATACTAACTTCCCAGTTCCCAAACGACTAAGACCATCGGACAGTGATCAAACCAAAATGTCTATTGACGAATTGAGATTTCAAGACGCACACGAATACGAACAAATACAACCTAATTATTATGAACAACAGTATTATGACCACAATCAATACCATGGGCTGATTAATGAACAACAACAGCAACAACAGGTACAATACACCCAAAATAAAGATGAACAAAATCAAAATAGCTCAGAACCAAACGAAAATTTTCGGTTAACAGCCCCGGACAACACCAATACATAGAAATAGCATACAAAGGCTGCACATACAATTGCCTTATAGACACAGGATCCACAATAAATATAATCAATAAAAATATATTTTGTCTTCCTATTCAAAATACTATATGCGAAGTTTTGACATCAAATGGTCCTATTACATTGAAGAATTTAATTATGTTACCAAGCAATAGTATTTTTAAAACAAATTAACCATTTTATGTACACAATATTTCTAATAATTATGATATACTAATTGGCAGAAATTTGTTGAAAAATGCACAATCAATTATAAATTACAAAAATAGCACAGTTACTCTTTTTGATAAAACATGCAAATTAATAACTTCAAAATCAGAAAAAAAAACAAAATTTGTATATCCAAAAGACACTAGAACCAATTAAAAAATCACCTCAGGAATCAATAAAAAAAATAGATTTTGGATTGTTTCGATTGGGTCACCTGAATCAGGAGGAAAATTTAAGGTTAAACGGTTTACTAAATAAATTCAAAAATCTTCAATATGAAGAAGAAGACAATCTAACATTTACAAATACCATTAAACACGTACTAAATACAACACATAACTCCCCAATTTATTCAAAACAGTACCCACTTGCTCAAGCGCACGAAATTGAAGTCGATAACCAAGTACAGGAAATGCTTAATCAAGGATTAATTAGGGAAAGTAATTCACCATACAATAGTCCTACCTGGGTAGTACCCAAAAAAACTGATAGAGTAGTAATTGATTATAGGAAGCTCAATGAAATAACTATTCCCGGCAGTTATCCAATACCAAACATGGACGAAATCCTTGGTAAACTAGGTAAATGCCAATATTTTGCAACTATCGATTTGGCAAAGGGATTTCATCAAATAGAAATGGACCCAGAATCAATATCTAAAACTGCATTTTCCACCAAAAGCGGTCATTACGAATACCTTCGAATGCCATTTGGCCTTAGAAATGCACCTGCTACTTTTCAAAGGTGCATGAATAATATCCTTCGACCGTTACTCAATAAACACTGTTTAGTTTATTTAGATCATCATCATTTTTTCCACATCCCTTACCGAACATTTAAATTCATTACAGCTAGTTTTTTCTAAACTTGCAGAAGCAAATTTAAAATTGCAGTTAGACAAATGTGAATTCTTAAAAAAAAGGAAGCTAGTTTTCTTGGTCACATCGTAACCCCTAATGGTATAAAACCAAACCCCCTTAAAGTTAAAGCCATAGTTTCATATCCAATTCCAACAAAAGTAAAAGATATCAGAGCATTCCTTGGATTAACCGGTTATTATCGTAAATTTATCCCAAACTACGCAGATATAGCAAAACCAATGACCAAATGTTTAAAAAAAAGAGCAAAGATAGATATACAAAATCTCGACTACATAGAAGCATTCAAAAAACTTAAAGCTTTAATAATTAGAGAACCAATTCTCCAATTACCCGATTTCGAAAAAAAATTCACTTTAACCACAGATGCCAGTAATCTAGCCCTTGGGGCCGTACTTTCTCAAAATGCTCATCCTATATCCTTTAATAGCAGAACACTTAATGAACATGAATTAAATTACTGTAATATCGAAAAGGAATTACTCGCCATAGTTTGGGCCACTAAAACTTTTCGACATTATTTACTGGGACGACATTTTCTCATTGCTAGTGACCATCAACCTCTTAGATGGCTGCGTACCTTAAAATAACCGAATGCCAAATTACAAAGATGGAGAGCCAAGTTAAACGAATACCAATTTAAAATCGACTATATTAAAGGGAAAGAAAATTCAGTTGCCGATGCATTATCAAGAATCAAAATTGAAGAAAATCACCACAGTGAAGTTACTCAACATAGTGCAGAAGAAGATAATAGTAACTTAATTCATTTAACAGAAAAACCAATAAATTATTTCAAAAAACAAATAATTTTCATTAAGTCCGATAACAATAAAGTAGAGCATTCAACAATATTCGGTAATTCCATCACCACAATCCATTATAATGTAATGACACTCGCCAAGGCCAAACAAATTTTACTTGATCATTTTATTCATAGAAACATTACCATTCATATTGAAAGCGATGTAGATTTTGAAATCATTCAAAGAGCACAGAGGGAAATTATTAATACCACTTACACTAAAGTAATTCGCAGCCTCCAGCTATTAAAGAATGTTTGTTCATACGCCGAATTCTTCAATCACATGAAAAACTTTTACATCCAGGCATACAGAAATTGACAAAATTATTCAAAGAAAATAACTTCTTTCCAAATAGCCAACTATTAATTCAAAATATAATAAATGAATGTAACATATGCAATTTGGCCAAAAAAAAAAAACACAGAAATACCAAAATGCCTTTTAAAATCTCACCCAACCCTGAACATTGTCGAGACAAATTTGTGGTAGATCATCTAGATTCTAGATTCATCTACACTTGAACATATTAAAACAAAGGATTGGATAGAATGCAGGAACGCGCTGATGCGCATTTTTAATCAGTTAGGTAAACCCAAAATATTAAAGGCAGACAGAGACGGAGATTTCACCAGCTTGACTCTTAAGCGATGGCTTGAAACAGAAGGAATTGAATTACAACTTAACACGGCAAAAACCGGTGTAGCAGACGTCGAAAGACTACATAAGACAATAAATGAAAAAAGATAGAGACAATTCTTTACACATACAACCATAAAATAAAACATGACACCACTGGACAAACACCTGCTCAAATATTCTTATACGCTGGACATCCAATATTAAACACTCAAAATATTAAAGAAAGGAAAATAGATAAAATAAGTACAGATCGACAGGAATTTAACGTTGACACTAGATACAGAAAAGGTCCACTTCAAAAGGGAAAATTAGAAAATCCATTTAAGGCAAATAAAAATGTAGAAAAAATAGACGAAGACCATTACAAAATTACTAATCGAAATAGGGAAACCCAATACTACAAAACACAATTTAAGAAACAAAAGAAAACTAATGCCGTTAAACTTCCACAGGAACCTTCTGTACAATGATGTTGTTTTTATTATTCACCACGGGCCACACTCAACAACTTCAAATACCGGTAGTGTATGAACATTACTGTTTAAAAATTAATTTAACGGAAATCAATATTATCACTGAATCTTTTGGTAACAAAATCACTCGCCCAGAATGAAATATTTATACAAAAAATTACTGAAAGAATTAAATGGTATAACTATTCATCAGCAAAATAGGCAGAAACGTGGACTAATTGACATAATAGGTCCATCTTTTAAATTTCTTTTTGGCACACTTGATGAAAACGATTGGGTAAACATTAACAAAAAATAGATATAATTGTAGAAAATTCAATTCAACTTCATAAATTAAATGATGTCATAGAGTTTGTGAATTAAGGACTGTAGAAACTTACTAACTACGAAAATAACCTCAATAGTATTGACACACTTGTTTATGAACTCATGCAATTTATTGAGTACATTGAAGACATAGAAATGGGCATGCAACTTTCACGTCTTGGACTTTTTAACCCAAAAATTGATTGACAACCAAAATATACTTTTAATCAAAACATCAACGTGGATTGACTACAAAAATAACGAATTACTACTTATTTCACATATCCCTATTAACCACAAAATCATTAACACCATTAAAATAATTCCTTATCCCGACCATAATGGGTATCAGTTTGACTATTCAGATCAACAATCATATTTCGAAGATGAGAATAAAATTTATAATCAAGACAATAAAGAAGTTAATAATGAATGCATTAAAAATATAATTAAGCGCGAAAATCCAATTTGTAATTTTATACCAATTCTTTCAAAAGAAATGATTCAATACGTTGAACCAAATATTATACTTACTTGGAATCTAACTGAAACCACAATCAAACAAAATTGTCAAGAATTAAATGGCGATATAAAAATAAATGGAAGCAAAATTATTAGAATAAAACAATGTAAAGTTAAAATTGGAAATGTTATTTTAAGCGAAAATTCGTTAAGTCCCGAATTTGATTTAACAGCATTGTATTCACCGATTAATGTAACTAAGATAAAGATATTAGAACATAATGACGTTTTAAAACTAATTTCAGAAAATAATAACACACTTTACATAATTATAATATTAGTAGTTATTGTTCTTATTATTTTTCTTGTCCTGTCAAAAATTTTTAAACTAAATCCTCTTACCTTTTTATATACAAAATTTAGAAAAAAAGCAAAAAATAATCAAGAACCACAACAAGAAATATAACAAAACCAGTTGCCTGCATTGTACCCTGAAATGCCAGCCCAAGCATAGGCAACCCTTTTTAAAGGGAGAGAAGTGACAAATTCACATATCCACTTATGTACTAAGAAATAAGAATCTGCAGCGTAGGCGATCCCACGCTGAACCAATGTAAACAATCACATTCGGAGCAGGCGATACTGCATCCCAATAACATAAACAATTCTTTCAATGACTAAGTCTCGCTCTCTGAGTGGCACTCTTATTCTCAAATTATTATGTACAATCAATATCCCAAGCCATCGATCTCGCTCGCCAACTTATGTAAACAAGGGGCAGCACAAGTAATATTTTTGTCACAAGAATTTAGTCTTAAGCTGAGATCTATCGAATAAAGACGTGAAACTAATTTTTCGGTTTTTAATTCAACTTGGCGTTGTCCTTAGTCAACTGACGGGACATTAGTTTGACTCAACAAAATAGAAACACTTAACTATATATATATAATTAAATGTTTGCACTATAAGTTTTACATAAAAAAAAAACTTTATTTAATTTTTTATTTATCAACTAGTACAATGGTTATTTGGAAGAACACCGTCCTAACTGTTTTAAGACTCAAACTGAACTCGTTCTCTAACTCCTACTTCTTCTACGATCAAACCTCGGTTCTGAGCTTTGGAGCTTTCTAATGAGTGGTTTTAGTATTTATTGAGTGACATTCGTAATTGTACTTTGGACCGTTCTTTGTTCTCATCTTGTTTATGACTTCGGTCCCGAAATCTGAGTATCCTGAGTCGTGGGAAAGGGCCGATAGTCAGATCAGCGACTCATTTAAATTGTTTAGTCTATTGGTCTGGAGTTTTTAATAACATGGAAATTTTCCATGGTTTGTTGACAATTAGGTTTCGATTTCTCTGAGGGTGTCTTAAAGTAATGTGTGGGTGTGTATTTATGCGTGGGTGTGTAGACATGTACATAGAGGTTTGTGGTGCTATGGATATGTCACTCCCCCAACCTTTGAATTTGGCCTGTCCTCAGGACAATAAATTTGGATATAATGAAATATTTTCTTCTATGTTTACAGTAGGTTGATCGTTTACATTTTCTAGGTTTTTCGGTGTTTCTTCCTTTGGTTTTACATATTTTACAATTAATTTTCTTGGTATATTTTTGAACTTATAGAATAGATACAATAAAATGCTTATAATTGTAATTACAAATGTGGTTGCAGTTATTATTTGGAATACATTATTATATTTTGTGTGTATTTCTATAATTTCTTTTGTTTGAATATATGATAGCGGTTCTAATTTAGTTACATTGTTGCTTACATAAATGCTCTGTGTATATTCTAGCATAGTATTTGAAAGTATGAATTCATCTAGTTGTACTGAACAATTAAGAATTTTAATAAAATTATTACCAGAGATAGAAATTTCTTTATTAATACAATTTTGATTTAAAAGTGTTTTAGGGATATTCCACGTCAATAATATATTTGGTTCAACGTAATTAATTTGGAAATTTTTATGTGTTTTAGTATATTTGCAACTTGTGGGTTCTTGTTTTATTATGCCATTTATACATTCGTCAAATACTACTTTTCCTGTTTCTTTATTAAATACCTTTTCTTCGTGAAGGTAATATTTTTCAAATATGTTTTCTGTCAGAATGGTATTAGTATCATCTGGATACGGAATTATTTCAAAAATTGGTGCTTTAATGACATCTGTAGGAATGTGGGAAATTATTAAAATTTCATTTGTGTCTGTTTTAAGCCAAGTGGAAGTTTTAATTTTCAACAATTTCTCAGAGCTTATTTTAGTTAAATCATCATGTTTTAATAATTTCGGATTAAATATACCAAGTCGTGTCAACTGCATTCCTAGCTCAATATCTTCTATGTATTCTGTAAAGTGTTGTAGATTAAATATTACGACACTAGCTTGTTCTTCTCTTTCGTCATCTTCTTTTAACTTATTAATTATTTCGATACCATTATTTATTACATCAATAATCATATTTAAATCTGTATTTTGTATACTATTTTCTGATAAGTTATCTATTTTTTGTTCTAACTCTTCCCTATCATCTTGATCTAATGTTCCAAATAAATATTTGTAAGTTTTGCCAATAATGTTAAATAATCCTCGTTTATTACGTTTGGCCAATTTAATGCCATTTATTTCTCTTTTGAGTTTCTCAGCTAAATAGCGAATTTGTATAATGTTATTAAATTCGTTGGCTTCTTTTATAAGACTTTCAAATATTTGTTCCGTTTTTGTTACGTTTATGCTTAAATAATGATATTCGAAATTTGTTGGAATATCAATAGATCCGGTTTTGAATACAAGGTATCCATTTTGGGCCTTAATTGGGTTTATTTCGATGCTTTGTCCCACTGCCATTTTAGTTATGGTTATTAGTATAATTGCGAAAATGATGATTTTAAATAGATTGTTGATTCCGTTCAGCTTCCCTGGAATTGTCATATTTGCTTTTATTATTTTTCTTCTTCTTCTTAAATTTAGATTTATAATGAGTTATTTTCCTGCCTCTATTTGTTTCCTCAAAATGTTTTTCATCTATCTGTCTCAAATTCCCTGTTTTCTTAAATGGGTTTGTAGTTTTTGATTTTACTAGTGGTGATTGTTTAAATCGTGTGTCTATTTCAAAATCATGTCGTTTCTTATTTAATCTGTCGATCTTCTTCGCCTTTCTTTCTTGTGTGTTATACTCGGGACTTCCTGCATACAAAAATATGTCAGCTGGTATTCTATTTGTTGTATTATGTTTAATTCAAATTTAGTATACCTATTTTCGATGTCTGTGTCGCTTCCTATTATTCTTAATTTTTCGTTAACTGTCTTGTGAAATCTTTCTATATCTGATATACCGTTTTTACTTGTAGTAACTTGAATTTGTACGCCTTCTGAATTTAACCAATTATGTAGAGCTACACACATAAACGCCGAATCTTTATCTGCTTTAATTTCTTGTGGTTTTCCCATTTCATTGAATACTTTTATTATGGCCCTTTTAGCTTCTAACCAATCTTTACTTGTAACTTCGACAAGAGTGGCGAACTTTGAGTATATATCAATGCATGACAAGAATTGTTGGTTTCCTACCATATAAAAATCTATGACAAATTTTTCTCTTATATTTTGTATTTCTGGGGTAGTTTCGAAAGATAAATTCATGTTCCTATGTTCCGTTTTGGCGATGTTACAGATTTCACATTCGTTAATAATATTTTGTATTAGTTTCTGATAGTCTGGGAAATAATATTCTTCTCTAAACCAATTAATAGTTTTCTCGATTCCTGGATGTAGCAATTCTTTGTGTTTCTTTAATATTTTTTCTTTGAAGTTTGCATACGTGAGGATGTCTTCTAGTCTTTTGGTGCATCTCACTACCTTTGTTAAATGATTCGGACTTATTATTTCTAGATAAGCTTGTTGGAATATAAGAAAATCTGAGTCGTCATGAAAATATACTGCGCTCTTTTTTGTACACAAATATTCTTTGATGATATCTTTCGCAAAAGTATTTGTCATATCTGTATAAGTAATTTTGATTTTTAATTTATGAAAATAGTGTTGTACGTCTCTGATTTCTTCATTTCCTTTGATAAATTCTATTTGTCGGGAATAATAATTGATTGACCGTTCTGTTATTGAAATATAGTTCTGATTGTCTTCATTTGCGCTATGCACTGTTGCATCTATACTATTGGCATCTTCTCCTAATAAATTTTCTTCGGGGATGTCTTCGAACATGTTTTCTTCTATTTTAACCCGCGATAGTGCGTCGGCAACATAATTTTCTTTTCCTGGTAAATATTTTATTTGATAGTCAAATTCATTTAATTTAATTTTCCATCTTTGTAGTTTCATATTTGGTTCCTTGATATTGTTTAGCCAAACTAAAGGTTTATGATCACTTAAGATCTCAAAAGGTCTGCCATAGAGATATGATCTGAAATATTTCGTCGCCCATACAATTGCTAAAAGTTCTTTTTCTATTGTTGAATAATTAATTTCATGTTCATTTAATGTTCGGCTAGCATAGCATATTGGTTTATGGTTTTGTGATAGGATTGCTCCTATAGCTATGTTGCTAGCATCTGTGGTTAAAGAGAATGTTTTATCAAAATCAGGATAAACTAATATAGGGTCGGAAGTGATTAAGACTTTCATTTTTTCAAATGCATCAATGTATGATTTTTCTTTAATGTTTATCGTGGCGCCTTTTTTCAATTTCATGGTCATAGGTTTAACTACATTTGCAAAGTTTGGTATAAATTTCCTATAAAATCCACATAGTCCTAAAAATGATTTTATCTCCTTCGGAGTTTTTGGTATCGGAAAATTTATAATGGCACTAATCTTTTTTGGGTTTGGTTTTATACCTGTGGTGGTTACTACATGACCTAGAAATTCTGTTTCTTTTTTCATGAATTCGCATTTATCTAATTGTAATTTTAAATTTGCGTCGCGTAGCTTTCCAAATACTTTTCTCAATGATAAAATGTGTTCTTCCAATGAAGTGGAAAAAATTATTATATCATCTAAGTAAACTAAACAATCTGTATAAATTAATTCTTCTAGTAAATTGTTCATACATCTTTGGAAAGTAGCAGGGGCGTTTTTAAGTCCGAATGGCATACGTGTGTATTCATAATGACCATTCTTTGTAGAAAATGCTGTTTTGGCAATAGATTTAGGGTCCATTTGAATTTGATGGAATCCTTTAGCTAAATCAATTGTCGTGAAATATTGACATCTTCCCAATTTGTCTAATATTTCATCCATTCTGGGTATTGGAAATTTGTCATTGATGGTTATTTCATTCAAACTTCTGTAGTCTATTACTACCCTGAACTTTGGTTTTCCCGAAGCGTCAGCTTTTTTGGGAACCATCCAGATAGGTGAACAGTAAGGAGATTTCGATTTACGAATTATTCCCTGTTCTATCATTTCGTTCATTTGTTTGTTGACTTCCTCATCAAATGATTGAGGGTATTTATAAGGCTTCTTATAAATAGGGTCCTCATGTTTGGTTTGGATAGAATGTTTGATAGTACTTGTGAAAGTCAAATTTTCGCCTTCTTTGTACTGAATATCTTTGTATTCAAATAAAACCTTTTTCAAGCATTCCTTTTCCTCTTCGTTTAAATGTTCTAATCTGAATTCGTTGCATTCACGAATTTCATTTTCAACAGCGAAGTTAAAAGATTGATCCTCAGATGAGGGTGGATTGAGGCATTTTATTGCGGTCTCATCCTCTTCAATCTTTTTCTTTGGTGATTTGGGATTAAGGCTTTTTACGGCGGTCTTATCCTTTTCACTTTCTTTCTTTGGTGATTTGGGATTAAGGCTTTTTACAGCGGTCTTATCCTTTTCACCTTTCTTCTCTGATGATATAGGATTAAGGCATTTTACTGCGGTCTTATCCTTTTTATCATCATCACCATACATAATTATCAGTTTATCTTCACCTAAAGTTACCGTTCCATCTTCAAAATTAATTTTAGCTTTGCAATTTTTAAGATAATCTCTTCCCATTAGAACATCATAATTGTCTGAAAATTTATGTAAATAAAATTTTTGTTCTATTGGGCAAATTTTACTTGGTTTTATCATTACGCTTTTATTTAATTTTATCGATCCATTTATAGTATAAACTTTTAAATTTTCGTCATTGACTTCAAAGTTCCCAAAATTTTCTTTCATTATATTAATAGATGAACCCGTGGCAACCATGGCTTTAAGAAGTTTACCTTTAATGATTACTCTGATATATGGGTAGAATTTTCTGGCTCCGAGGCTATTTGCTGAAAATTTACGTCCATCCTATTCTGTGTGCTCTCACTTTCTCTTTGTCTTTTTACAGGAGCATTTGGGGAATTATTTGATGTTGACGCTTGGTAATTTAATGGATTTTGAGATCTGCCTTGAGCTAGAGAATTTCTAAATTCTTGATAATAGCGATTTTGATTCGCTGAGGACTGAGGAATTGTTGAATTATTTAAATTTGGATTTGGATTTGAATGCGAATTTGAATTTGAATGACTGTTAAAGTTATTACTGTGTCTCGGGTAATAATTTGAATTATTCTTTTGATGATAATAATTTTGGTGGGTATTTCCCGAATTCCTGCGGTTATCGTAACGCGCCGATCTATAGTTCTCAAAGGGATCCGCATCCCAGTGTCCTAACACCATTGCTGTTTCTTTTAAATTGTTAATTGTGGAAATATCTCTTTTTGATAAAGCATTATATAATCTATCAGGAAGATTTTTTTCTATGCATTTCGTAATGGTTTTGTTTAATGATGCTGTATAAATGGTTTTTTCTGTTTGGTCAATTTCTAAATCTAACTTATTAATAATAGTTGATGATTTCTTCCTTAGTTCATCTACAAACTTACTGATGCTTCCTCTATAATTTGTCCTGTAGATGAGTGCTATAAGGTCCTCGTATGGTCTGTGGTCCTTGAATGCTCGGATTAGGGCTGCTTTTGTAGATGGCCAATTCATAGTTTTTTCTTCTGAAATTACGGCTTTGGCGCCGTCTACGATGGTCCTTTCGATGGCTCCATAGATGATATGTATTTGTCGGGCATCTTGGGTCGGGTATAATTGTAACAGGTATTCGACACGCCCGATGTAACCACCTAGGTCGGCGGGATTGCCATCAAAATAGGGCAACTCTTTTACTTGACCAATTAATTGATTCAAATGAAGTTCCGATAATTGGATTGGGGTTGCCATTTTTGGTTTTGTTAAAGTTTCAATATTTCACTTTTAAATTATTTAATTTTTTCGTGGTATTGACCGAATTGGATTTTTATGTTTTATGTGTCTCTCAATATTTCACTTTAAATTATTTAATTTTTAGTGGTATTGACCGAATTGGATTTTTCACTGGTCTACGCACGACGATTCGCACATAAGTTCTTTTGCGGATTTCACTTGTGTGTTCGACGATTTATTTTCTTACTAGTCAGGATATACTAGTTGTATAGTACAATCCCTAAGACCAGTTTAAAACCGACGTTTTTAACTTTCACTTGAAATCCTACCGGCTGCGCCAATTAAATGTTTGCACTATAAGTTTTACATAAAAAAAAAACTTTATTTAATTTTTTATTTATCAACTAGTACAATGGTTATTTGGAAGAACACCGTCCTAACTGTTTTAAGACTCAAACTGAACTCGTTCTCTAACTCCTACTTCTTCTACGATCAAACCTCGGTTCTGAGCTTTGGAGCTTTCTAATGAGTGGTTTTAGTATTTATTGAGTGACATTCGTAATTGTACTTTGGACCGTTCTTTGTTCTCATCTTGTTTATGACTTCGGTCCCGAAATCTGAGTATCCTGAGTCGTGGGAAAGGGCCGATAGTCAGATCAGCGACTCATTTAAATTATTTAGTCTATTGGTCTGGAGTTTTTAATAACATGGAAATTTT
Organism: Drosophila prolongata; assembly: GCA_036346975.1. Lineage (NCBI taxonomy): Eukaryota > Metazoa > Arthropoda > Insecta > Diptera > Drosophilidae > Drosophila > Drosophila prolongata. Next base: position 5,538,069 of record JAYMZC010000271.1, read on the forward strand.
CCATGGTTTGTTGACAATTAGGTTTCGATTTCTCTGAGGGTGTCTTAAAGTAATGTGTGGGTGTGTATTTATGCGTGGGTGTGTAGACATGTACATAGAGGTTTGTGGTGCTATGGATATGTCTCTATATATATTTTCCACACAACCCCGCTCCACCGTTGAGGTAACTATTTTGTGGGAAAATATTTATATTTATATATCTCCTTTGATCTCCACAACACTAGTGGCACATTCCGTGCAACTCCAAAAAATTAAAACACAACAAGAAAGGAAAGCTAACTTCGGGCGGAGCCGAAGTTGATATACCCTTGCAGAATACTCCGTAAATTATATTCTCCAAAATTATTCATGTGATGCATTCTTAATACTTATAAAAAATCCCAACTTCCTAACTTTAAAAACACGAAAGTTATGGCGTTTCTGATCAATCATTTATATGGCAGCTATAGGATATAGTCGGCCGAAATAAAAATAAATAAATAGATAATAATAAATTTCATCCAAAAATAAAATAAATCCTCCAACAGCGATCCGATTCCACGCGTTCCGCATATATTCCTTCTGTTGCAGTCATATATAGCAATAAATTCGATTCACCACCCAAAATTAGAAATAAAAAATAAATAAATAAATAATAATAAATTTCATCCAAAAAATAAAGTAAATAATCCAACAGCGATCCGATTCCACACGTTCCGTATCCATTCCTTCTGCTGCAGTCACATATTCTCCAAGACATACATCCATTTCACATTCCATCCAAGTTATATATCGTACCCACTTACATATTTGTGTTATATTGTTCCGTGGTATGGTTCTCTGACCAGCTTCCAAATCGTTAAGCCGAGACGCATTAAACAGCGACAGCTTCCGTGTTCGTATTCTTGTCCCGTCAGTGTAATTTAAGCTCCTACTCGAGCCTACTATGCCGATTGGTGAAGGTGAGGAACCTGAAGTTCAGTTAACCGTCCCATCAGTTAGAACACCCAGCCGGGCCAGAGCCAAAAGCGAGTCGTCACTACCCACCAAAAAAGGAGGACCTAGTAAAAGCTTAGCTCCATCCATAAGGATCAGCCGTACTTCCAGGACAACAAGCGAAAAGTCCTTAACCCCTTTAAAACCCGTGAGACCAACTGCGTCACAGTTAGTTTTGTCCCTGCAAGTCACGAGATCAACTGCGAAAATAGCTGACGCTGAAGCTAAAGCTGCCTTGACAAGGTTTGTGCCTGTGACCGATAGGGTCAATCAGTTCGAAGCCAGGTTCGATACCCCAACAGACCCACCTCCGTCTGTTCACACTAACAAGGTCAGACTTCAGCAGATATAAGCTCTTTGGGACAAGGTAGAGAAAGAGTACGAGACGTGCTCTGAGGTTCTTTCCTTAGTAAATAGTACAGACACGATGGAAGTCTTTGAAAGATGTGCTGCAAGACTAAATGAAACGATTAAAAGAGAGAGCGTTCAACCGATTCATGAACCGCCCACACCGGTGCCTCTGCCTAGTGGATGCCGCGTCCCTCCAATAGACTGTGAAATTTTCAGTGGCGACTATGTTCATTGGCCGACGTTTCGAGACCTTTTTTCCGCCATCTATGTCCAAAATCCGAGGCTTTCAGGCGTTGAAAAGTTGTTCCACCTCAACTCGAAAACGAGTGGAGAAGCAAAGTCTATTGTGGCATTATCACCATTGACTAACGAAGGTTTTGCGTCCGCATGGGGAAATCTGCAGACTCGTTTCGAAAACAAGCGACTGCTCGTCAACAGCCAGCTAAAGATCCTGTTTAATCTCCCCACTGTTTCCCAAGAGTTTGGCAATTCCCTTAAGCACCTGGAGAGCACAGTCCAAGGTTGTTTGACAGCCCTGAAAATAGCAAAAGTAGACATAACAAACTGGGACTGTCTTCTCGTCTTCCTGTGCTCCTCAAAGCTGCCGAAGCTGACGTTGGCTCTGTGGGAACAGTCCCTCTTCAACCCATCCGAGATTCCAGGGTGGGAAGAATTCAAGACCTTCTTACAAGGTCGTCATCGAACCTTGGAGGCAATTGAAGAATTTGAACATACTTTGACCACTCAATCCAGAGCCCCACGTCCTGAAGGTGGGCCGCGGATTATTCATAACTTTGAAAATAGGGTCACCGTAAATCCACAGTCGTGTAAACTTTGTCCAAGGGAGAACCATCCGATCCGTCTGTGTCCCCAGTTTTTAAATATGTCTGTTGCCGGCAGGGAACAGTGTATTAAACAACAGAAACTCTGTCTGAACTGTTTTGCACAATTGCTACACGTGCAAAGGTCGCCACAATACTCTCCTCCATCGCGGCGGCCCTCCACAACTCCAGTCAGCATCCGTACCTGACCTCCAGCCAGAAATACAGTCCACTCCGTCCAACGTCCAAACGGACCTCGCCAAGAGCACGCAAGGGGTCCTCCTGAGTACGGCGCTCCAGCACGTGCATTAATTGACTCCGTATCCGAGGTGACCTTTATTTCAGAACGGTTATTCAACCTAATTAAGTTCCCCTATGAATCCATACAAGCTCAAGTTTCGGGAGTAAATCAAACTGTTGCTGCTCAACCACGTGTGCGCTGCCAATTCCATATAGGCTCCCCCAATAAGCCACAAATCCAAATCGAAGCGTCTGCATATGTGCTACCACATTTAGCCGGAAATCTTCCATCCTATACGATACCCGAAGAGTCGTTGAGGGACCTCCCTCCCATCCAATTAGCAGATCCAAACAAAGGTTCGCGTGGTGTCTAACGCCTCCAATAAATCATCAAACGGGTACAGCCTAAATGATATCCTTCATACTTCGGTACTGCAATTTGATTTGACCACCCAGATCCTCAAATGGCGTTTCTTTAAATACGTCTTCAATGCTGACATCACTAAGATATATCGGCAGATTCTCGTCCATTCCGATCATACACGTTTCCAAAGAATCCTGTTCCGCGATAAAGAGGGAAAACTCTGTGATTACGAGCTCAACACTGTCACTTTCGGCGTTAACTGTGCCCCTTTTTTGGCCATACGCGTGCTTCAACAACTGGCTCACGATGTACGTGACCAATATCCTTTGGCAAGTGACATAATTTCTAGATTTATGTATGTCGATGATGTTTTAGCCGGCACCCACACGCAGCAGTCCGCGGGCTTTCCACTGCGCAAGTGGACCTCAAACGAGAAGAAACTTTTACAGGGCATTCCAAAGGAACACTTGATTAGGGCGGACTTTCTGGAGTTGGAAGACGCCAGTATTTCAAAAACTCTGGGAATCCGTTGGCATGCGACATCGGATAGTTTCCTCTTTCTGGCGATGGATATTTCTCTCCAAACAACCTACACCAAACGAGAGGTTTTATCCCAGATAGCCAAACTGTTTGACCCAGCAGGATGCTTATCGCCATTCATTGATCGGGCTAAAATGTTCATGCAAGAAATTTGGCTGCGGGAGTTAAGCTGGGACCAGCCTCTTCCGACTGATCTTGTCACAAAGTGGCGTAATTTTCTTGAGGGGTATCCAACTTTGAAAGAAGTTCGCATCCCAAGATGGGTAAGATTTCATCCAGCAGCAGAACTGCAGTACCACGGGTTTTGCGATGCATCGCAGAGTGCCTATGGTGCTGCCATCTTTGTTCGCGTCGAAACGACTGATGGCTGCTTCACCCACTTGCTTTTGTCCAAAACCCGAGTTGCTCCAGTAAAGTCCCTTTCCATACCGCGATTAGAGCTGTGCGGTGCTTCTTTCCGAACTCGCCGCAGCAGTTCTCTCCGAAATGCCTCCTACTCAGTATGAAACATATTATTGGACAGACTCCACGATAGTGCTTCCAACAGAGTCGCGAAAGTTGATCAGCTCACCAACAGAGAACGGTGGTTTCATGTGAAATCGGAAGATAACCCAGCTGATCTGCCAAGCAGGGCGTCACAGTTCATGAGCTTAAGGACAGCAACCTCTGGTGGCATGGGCCTGAGTGGCTGCGTCACAACCAGGAGGAGTGGCCACTCAATTCGTCGGACCCGCTCGAAACCGAGCTCGAACAGCGCCCAATAAGGTGTAACGTCGCACCAGCGCCCCCGAAAAATGACATTCTGGAGCGTTATTCAGCATTCGAAAGGGCTTTACGCGTTCTCGCTTACGTATTCCGGTTTGCAAGAATGTGTCGCAAGCAAAACGTTAACATAAAGGCAGAACTCACTGCCGCAGAGTTGTCTGATGTCCAAGAGGGGCTGATTGTGCTCACCCAACTCAATGAGTATCCTATCCAATAGAATGCAAGGCCTTAGGCAAAAAGCAACATATTCCAGTCTCCAGCACGATCTCCAATCTAAACCCCTTTGTCGACAGCTACGGTGTCTTAAGAGCCAGCGGACGTCTACGAGCATCTGAGATGCTAAGCTATGATGAGAAACATCAATCATCATTCCGGCAAAGTGCACTTTTGCCAAACTTTTGGCCCTCTTTACCCATCGCATATCCTTGCACGGGGGTAATCAATTGATGATCCGACTGATTCGCTCCAAGTATTGGATACCTAAGCTGAGAAATCTTGTAAAAGACACCATTCATTCCTGTCGAGTGCGTACCATTCACAGACAGAAGCCGCAAACTCAGCTGATGGGAGACTTGCCCTGCGCAAGATCTACATTTTCCAGGGCTTTTACCCACACGGGCGTTGACTTTGCGGGACCATTTGATATAAAAAACTATGTCGGTCGGGGGTGTAAGATAACTAAGGGGTATGTCTGCGTTGTTGTGTGTTGTAGTACCCGAGCCATCCATCTAGAAGCTACATTAGACTTGACCCCTGAGAAGTTTCTGGCAGCCTTCTCGCGTTTCTCCGCACGACGTGGCTGTCCGCCCCACATACATTCTGACAACGGGAAAACGTTTGTTGGAGCCTCCACGTCCTTATCCAAGGACTTCATTGAAGCTACGAGGTTTTTGATCCTGTCCAAGTACAGTCTTCAAAATGTGACCTGGCACTTCAACCCTCCTGGCGCGCCTTATATGGGACACACTTCGACAAGCAAACAGCTGGCGGGAAGTACACATTTGAAGAGTTAGCTACCCTCCTATCGAAAATTGAGTCCTGTTTACGCTCGAGGCCTATTTCTCCAATGTCCGAAGACCCCACTGACCTCGTAGCTCTTAGCCCCGGACACTTCCTAGTCGGTGGGCCACTCCTTTCCGTGACTGAGCCCGAGATTAAAGAAAACCCGATTTCCATTTTAAACCTATGGCAGCGGCTAAAGTCCCTGCATCAGCAATTTGGCTTATGTTGGAAAGAAGAGTACCTAAAGAAGCTCCATAAAAGGACTAAATGGCAATTACGTTGGAAAGAAGAGTACCTAAAGAAGCTCCATAAAAGGACTAAAAGGCAATTTCCAACGCGAGACATTCCAACTGGTGTGCACAGGCGCGGATGGCAAGACCCGAGAGGCAGATGTTCTTACCGCACGTGGCATTATCCGACGTCCAATCGCGAAGATGATTCGCCTTCCGATGGAGGCCTCCAACTACAAGTGATTTGGCCTTTTCCTTATATACTTGAATTAGCGACTAACAGCCAATCCTACTAGTCCTAAACTCATGTCATCCTGTGTCGTCAGTCCTCATACATGTCACGATCATTCGCATCATCCATAACCCCTAACCTTTGTTTACTCGCTTCCACAGATTGTTCACGATGGCGCCAACTACAATCCAGCACGCTCGGCCACGCATAACCAACGGGAACAGGTGCCGAGTTTGCCGAGGGGTGCACGCGCTGAGGAAATGCACGCGCCTCCGGCTCTCGGCGGTGAAGCGGCTCCGCGCGGTCCTTATCAACCTATACTGTGCGAACTGCCTTGCTCACGAGCATTCGGGTCAATCCTGCCGCAGTAATGCCAAGTCCACATCGCCTCGCTCGTCACGACCCCAAGTCCGACGGCAGCAGACGAGAGCGTCGTCGACGACGTCGTTGCGCTCATCGTCACTGAAGGAGATCTCCCCGACCCGAAGCCCTGCTACGGGCCCATCGTCCTCGTGAGCATCTTGCCTACTGCATCCATTTTGGTGGGGTCTGAGGAGAAACGGTTTGACGTCCGAGCTTTGGTGGATCCTTGCAGCCCCGTGAGTCGCATTCACTTATCCTTGACAAAGGCCCTCAATCTTTCCGTCACCCGCGTTGGCGATGAGCGGGTGTGCACCACCGAAATCCGCTCAAAGTCGTCGAAGAAGACCCGACAGCTGCTAATGCTGGTTGATGACCAGATGCAGACCCGAACTCCGGCCAAGCCCCTGGATCCGAAGGTCCGGGATGCCTTCCCAAACATCACTTTGCCTGATGATAGATGGTTCCACCCTTCCTTAGTGTCGGCTGTTTTGGGAGCTGACGTATACGCGGAATTAATTCTGCCGGGTATCCTCCCGAGTCAAAACGGACTGCCCATGGCGCAAAGCTCAGCCTTGGGGTGGTTCCTTTCAGGCACTTGCTCCCTTTCTTAATATGCCACTCTCCCCATTGCGGGGGGGGGGGGGAGAATGTTCATGTCGAACAAGAAAAAGATCGCTGGTTCGGCATCACTGGCTACCGAATCGGTGGCCCCTTTAGACTAAGCTTACGATATTTGAAGTCATTACGGAATAAAAGGTGAAACGAATCACAAGTGAAAACGAAGCTCCACACAACCCCGCATTTTTATATACTCTTTTGGGAAAACACTCTGGAATTGTTCTTGGCACGGACCCGCCCCAACACTATTAATATCGCCAAAAGTCAGTATTGTTTAAAAAAGATCGAGTACTTAGGATATATTGTTGGATAGGAAACATTGCAAGTGAGTCCCAACAAAGTAACCGCCGTTTCCAACTTTCCTGTTCCTAAAATCAAACGTCAACTTAAGAGACTCCTCGGGATGACCGGTTGGTATCAACGGTTTATTAACCAATATTCTGAACAAACCTTCCACATAACCGAGTTGTTGCGAGGAAAAGAATTTCACTGGAATAAATGAAAAAGGCTTTGACAACTGCTCCACTATTAGTACATCCCAAGCTCAATGTGATGACAACGGAATAAACTGCCCTATTGCATATATGTCTTAAAAGCTTTATAGAGCTCAACATAATTACTCTACCACGGAACTTGAGTGCTTAGCAGTAGTTTTAGCTATTAAAAGATTCTGCATGTATATTGAGGGTCATCAATTTACCGTTGTGACTGATCATGCAAGCCTCCGATGGCTCCTGACGCAGCAAGACCTTCAAGGAAGACTTGCTCGGTGGGCACTCAAACTTCAAGGATTTAATTTTAGCATAGAACATCATCGGGGTAGCGAAAATGTAGTAGCCGATGCTATTACAAGATCTTTTGAATCGGATGATGTTCTTGTCACAATTGATCGGTGTTCTCCCAGAAATTGATGTGGAATCCGAATTCTTTCAACCCTCAAGCTATTCACAACTTAAAGAAAGTTAACGCAGTCTCAACTACCGGACTTTCAAGTCATAGATGGTTTTCTTTATCACTGGGTTGGTTTCTTTAACAATTCGTCCGAGCCTCCTGATGACTCCTGGAAGCTTGTGGTTCCTGTCGAACTTAGAGGTATAGCCGAATGTTTGGAAATCATTCGAAGGAAGTTTTACTGGCTGCGTATGGTTGTGGACGTTCGCAACCACTCAGATACTTAAACCACCATTTTAAAGACTATATATAGACTTTATTGGTCCTTTCCCATGAACGAAAAAAGGTAATATAGGAATCTTTATAGTACTCGATCATCCATCGAATTTTTCGTTTCTCAAACCGGTAAAGAAATTTACTACTCAAGTCGTTGTGTCATACATGAAAGAAGAAATTTTTGATTGTTACGGAACGCCTGAAGTTATAGTAAGCAATAATGGCTCGCAATTCAAAAGTCATGAATTTTCTTATTTTCTTTCTAAGCATGGCAATACCCACACTTGCACCGCAGCCTATTCGCCGCAATCTAGTGCCGCAGAAATCGTTAATAGGCCTATCAATGCTGCATTGAGACCTACACCCTATCCGATCAGAGAGAATGGGATAGATATCTTAGTAGTAAAAATTGTTCTCTGCGTCGTCATATACACCAGTCAATAGCTGAGTCTCCATTATTTGTTGTCTTCGGGAAAATTATGATTTGTCACAGAAAAGAAGTAAAGTACTGAAAAATCTAAATTTGCTTAATGAAAGTTCCTTACGACCAAAGACTAAAGATTAATACTGTGCTGTAGGGGTGTGAAATTATGTATTAGGAAAAGATTCTTGCTTTTTTTTTTAAATATAAAATAGCGCTACTAGTTCCGCAACCTTGCGGGGCTTGCGCCCCCCATTTGTTTTTCGTACTATTATTTCTGATCTTTCGGCCGAAGCACACGCGTCTTAATTCTAATCGAACTGTGTAAAGTGAGTGCTAAGTCCATGTGTATTATATAAGTTATGACCAGTCATGGTCAGAGGCGGGGATAGTTCCCCTGATATTACCCAATTACTATAAATTGAATGGTAGTTCTTCCGCCGCGGAAATACCAAAGCCGACACCAGCGGTTTTTGGTGTCTTGCCCAATGTGTTTCTGCACTCCAGAAGCTAACGCTGCATTTCTGCCTGGGCTCAGCGAAGGGTAGGGGTAGCGGCGGCTTTAGGTGAGACAGCTAGTGGACGGTCAGTGCTCTTCCGCTGTCCCGGTGCTGCCGATGCAATTCGACCGTTCCGTCGCTGTCGCTGTCGTTCTGACGTCGTTGACGTTCGGTCGCTGCGTCGCCGTCGCTGCATTGCTGTTGCTGGTCTTATAACTTGGCGCCGTTATTGCAGCCACTTAGAATTATAGCCACTTGAATATTTGTTGCCGTTGTGTGACTGAGTGGGGTGAAGGGAATGGGTTCCAGTTTGTGAGTGGCCGAGAGGGGTGAAGAGAATGGTGTGGTGTTCGGTTTCGTAGGGCTCAAGAGGGATGAAGGGAAGGGGGCGCTTGAGCTCCCCACCACAAGATCTAAGTCCCACAGATCATTTAGGCCTTGGTTGCGGGTTCCAGTTTGATCTGCGCTTCCAGATTCTCAGATGAGGTACACTGCTGTCATGATAGAGAGAGCTATGACTATTTCCACTGAGATGGATATCAAAATCTCATCGGACATGACTGACAATTTTTTCAGAAAGTTCGTAACCCGTGGTTTTTATTTGAGTTAGCACGGCTGGCATTGCCATCAGGTGTGTTGACGAGTAGCTGCTGTATTTCCGGTCACCGATCGTAATCGTTGTCGAATTGTACGATGTATGAGCCCTCCAAGTGGTGTTTCTTGACTGGAATAGATACCGTTCCGTTAAAATTCGTAAAGAAAATTGTTCCGTCATCGATGAGTTCCACTGTTTCCTGGTTGGTCCTCAGATAATTGCATTCGGCTTGGCCTCCTTTCAGCAGTCTCGGTATGCAACTGTCCTCATCTAATTTGTCCTCATCTTTTTCTTGGCACTTGTTGTGTTACCGATCGATATGCATTTTTCGAGTAGGGCGTAAGTTTCCAGGCTGTCCATTGGCAGTGTGGTATACTTTAGTACAACTTGTTTGCCATCCGATGTCGTTGGGTAAATCTTCATCAGTCGGTATTTTTTGTCCCGTTTGTTAGGATTGTAGGTCTGGAAAACTCAACTGCTGTCCACCTCCGCCAGAAACGTCTCGATTTCTTCGTGGTCCAAAAGATTTGTGTTGAACACTCCAGTCTTCCCTAGTTGGCAGGCTCTCAGTATTTCGTTGACCTGGTCCGCTATTATATTTGCCTTGTGGAGTATGGCCGTCGACACGTGGAAATCCCTGTATATTGCGTTGGCTCTTCCTATCACGTCGTTCAGCCTCTGAAGCGATTCCTGTGTTGAGTCAAACAGCTTATTGTTATTCCTTGCCAAGCTGTCTTCCTCTCTCAAAATGGCATTCCAATCCGATTTGTCCGGTGATCCCGCGACCTAGCCAGTCGATTGAGCGTTGTCTCCGTGTTAGTGCTCTATTCATACGCGAAATCCCTTCCGAAGCGTGCTGCAGGTAGTGGCCAAACAATGCGCCGATCCGTTGGTCGGTGATTAACATAGCTTCTTCTGCTACTTGGTCGTTGAGCTGCTGCATGCGCATGGTTCTCCAGACGATGCTTTGTTGTAAGGGGACAACCGGTGAATCATATTTAAAAATATGGAGGGTAGCCGCCACATAGATTGCGGGCGCGCTTGTAGTGTCAGCAGAAGGTTATATGAAAATGTAGATTCTTATAATTAAGTCGTTAATTTGTCTAGGTGTTTGAGTTCGTGTTTTGTTGTGATTAATATTATCAAAAAAACAATTTTCATTTAGGTATTCTGATTTCAAATGATTTCTTGAGGGATTTTTTTTTCTTCCCTTTTTTCCTTATAATTATTGTTCAACTTAATCTAGATTTAGCTTAATTAAAAAAATTTGTTTTAATTGAGTTTTGGAGGAGGTTATGAGTTAGTGAAACGCTTAGTACACATTTCCCTTTATGGTTTTGTTGTGATATAATAGTAAAGAGTTAAGATAATCTGTTGGCAGCCTTCCCTGTCTGGAAACCGAGAAAATTAGAATAAAATTTACTTTAAGAGTCCCTAAATTATTTTCTTAAGTGGGATTTGTGAAAACTTTTCCCGACCTTGGTTTGATAGTGACCCTACGGTCATCCTGTACCGTCTGAGCCTTGCTTTTCTTCGGTTTTTATCTGTTTGTTGGCGACATATACCTTGTCACCCTGTTCATAAGAAATTGGGTCGCTTATATTTTTATTGGGACCCTTGTTGGTAAGAGTTTGTTTGTGTTCTATAAGGCCTCGGATGTCTTAGGTTAGAGTTTGTCTTGGTTAGAGTTTGTTTGTGTTCTATAAGGCCTCGGATGTCTTCAAGAGTTTGCTGCTTAAAATAGGATAATCCCTGGTAGTTTATTCTAGAAGTACGGTTAAAAAAAATATCCACGGTTTTTTTATTTGTCACCGAGTGGACAGAGTTATTGTACCTGTCTACGACAATTGGTATAAGTTCTGTGGGTTCAAAAGTGGGGTATTCGGCTTTTAAGCATCGATATATTTCCATGAAGGTAGAATGAAATCTTTTTACCTGACAGTTTACCTCGCTTTTTTGAGTTGGGGTATGGTATAACTCAATTCCCAGCGTTCGCAAATAATTCAGGACAGTTGGGCACAGAAGGCCTCTTTCGTTGTCCGACACTATCATTCTTGGTGCTGTGAAATAATGAAGTACATCTAGTAGTGTATTTTCCTTTTCATTAGTGGCGTGGTTTCCTCTGTCTGACTCAAAGATCGGGAAATATACGCTATGGGCCGATCTTTGCCAGAGTCCACTTGAGAAAGGACTGCCCCGATTGCGTAGTTTGACGCATCCATGGTCAGGTGGAAAGGTTTCGAGAAGTTTGGGAATGCCAATACTTCCGACGATGAAAGGAGAGTTTTTAAATCGTTGAAGGCTTTCAACGCTGGCTCATCGAGTTCAATGGGAATTTTCTTTGATTGTGAGGACTTAACTCTAGCGAATTTCCCCTCTACTTTTGCATAATCCTTTATGAATTTCCTATAATAAGATGCCAAGGAAACTCTTTAATTCTTTTACGTTAGTGGGTGGTTTAATTTTCGAGACACCCTCCACCGTTTTCCCGTCTGCTTTAATGCCATCTCCAGTTACTACATATCCTAGGAATTCAACATGCGTTGATAGGAAATTAGTTTTTTCTAATTTGTCAAAGACAGCAGGTTTTTCCAGTGGCTATCATAGTTATCACTAAAAACTATTATGTCGTCGATGTACACACGGCATATTTTACTAAGGGAACACTTAGTACACTCATCCTTTGAAAAATCGCTGGGTCGTTTTTCAATCCAAACGGGAAGCGAAGAAATTCGTACTTCCCATTCAATGTTGAAAATGCTGTTTTAGGAGTATCGGATTTCAACATATAAATATGATGGAATCCCGAAGTTAGATCGAGGGTAGAAAAATATTTAGCTTTCCCCAGACTAGCTAAAATAGAGTTTATATCGTCTGCGATTGTGACAGCGTTCAAACGCATAAAATCGATGAAAGTACGGTATTGTTTTTCTCCGTTTGGTTTGGGTTTTTATGGAACTACCCACCCGGGGAGTTATAGCTCTTTGAGTATATAGGGTCTGAGGTGCTTATGCGAATCCGGTAGGCGTCTGCGATTGTGACAGCGTTCAAACGCTTAAAATCGATGAACATGCGGTATTGTTTTTCTCCGTTTGGTTTGGTTTTTATGGAACTACCCAGACCGGGGAGTTATAGCTCTTTGAGTATATAGGGTCTGAGGTGCTTGTGCGAATCTCAGCCCTGACGCTAGTGTCTACGACCTCTCCGGACGAGATTGGTTCAAAGATTTTAAAATATTCGCTGATAAGGGCGTTTAAGGCTTCTTTTGCGAATTCGGGATGTGTTGCATCCACCAATAAGTGCACATTTAAGGATTTTTTCGCAAGAAGGGGTATTTCGCAAGAAGGGGTTAAGAGGTCGTTTTTCCTGTCGATTAGGGCCTTTAATGTCTTTAACGTGTGGTCTCCTGTAAAGCCGTCAAATGATTTGAGTCCGGGAAGGACAAAAAAGGTGACAACTGTATCGTTCCCAATTGGTTTAAAAAATTGTCCCGTGATACTGTGTGTTATTTTAATGTCACCCCCAGCGGATTGGACCATGAACGGTGTGGATAATATTGTAGAGCCGGCGGAATTTTTGGGGCTTATAAAATTATTGTCAGTGTCGGTGTCTATGAGGAATTGCATCTTAGCCCTATTTCTAGTCCCATACTCTATGTATGGTATGCTAGAAAGACGTCGGTCATAAAATTTGGTTCGCCATCGCTAATGCAGGCTACTTCTTGTAAGGGATAACAATGTTCTATCCCTTGAGATGAGTCCGATAGTTCCTCAACCTCGTTACCAGACTGTTGTTGGTAGTATTCATTGGAAGCGGGGGTTCGATAATGGAGCGGATTGTATGTTGTAAAGCCTTTGTGCTTTACGAAAGGGATTTAGATTGGAGTTAGCGCTCGGACTTCGTTTGATGCCGCCGGCCTCTCCTTGACGCGAGTTAAAATTAGACCTATAGCTTAGGCCTGATTGGTTTGGCTCGTATTTAATTGCTTGTCTAGCCCCCTGAAATCTTGGTGGGCCCTGCACGCCTCCACTTGGAGCGTAGTTGTGCCCTGAACTCGTCCGTGCCCTAAGTTAAATTGGTGTGTCTGAGGGAATCTCGGTGAATTAAGTTGTCTATAGCTTTGGTAGCCTTGGTTAAAAGTCTGTTTGAATAAGGGCGCCCTTGGTGTAGGGTTTCTCGGCTCCATTCTTTGTAACTCTACACAAATAGAGTATGCTTCGTGGACGTCCGCAGGCTTACGGATAATTAAAAGACTAGACGCGTCGCCACTTAGCCCCCTAATAAAGGCGTTGAGAGCCTTGTCCCTTTGTCTGGCAAGGAAAGTGTTGGTTATCTCTGTGGAGTAACTCATGCGTTTTATCCTGTTCATAATTAGCGAGACATGGTTGTTTATTTTAAGGTAAAAGTCCTCTAATTTCTGATTACCCTTGTTCATTTGGGTCAGCTCATACTCTAACGTACCTACATCTCATTAATCGGCGTAGTGTAGTGCTAATACCCTTTTAACTTCAGCCCAGTCATCATCTTTCACATTATAGGCATTAAGCGCCATGTCGGCGTTGCCCCTAATGACCTCATAGTCGTTGATAATGGATTGGGCCCTATTGATCCAAGAAACGTATTTCTCGGAATCCCCCTCGAAGGTCAAAAGTTCCTTCACACAATCCGGCACGGCCGAAGATTCCTTAAGATCGTATTCCGTACGTGGGCGCGTTAGTGGTAGCGGTATGTTCGCTACCGGGTTGCACCGCTCGAAGTCGGTTTCAAGAATATTTACCCTATTCCCTATTTTCCTAACCTCATCCTTCATGCCCACCATTTGAGTGGTTAAGGCCGCAATAGTGGAGTCGAGTCGGTTTAATACCTCCTTCATTTCCTCCATTTTTAATTGTAAAAAAAATACTTGTTTTTTGTTTAAATTTATTTAATTCGGGTCGAGGAGGGATGGTTGGCAACAGATTTATTTTTATGTTTGAATTTGAATTAAATTAAATTTAAAATGTTTTTTCTTCCTTTTTGATCTTTATTTGCAGGAAAGTAAATGAAAATTAAATTTAAAATTTTTTTCTTTATTTATATTAATAGGGAATGTATAGAAAATCGTTTCACTTACCCTTTATATTGGCCTCCTTGCTTTGAATGTGTTGAATGTGTTGAATATTCTTTTAATAGAATTTCGATTGCCTCTTACAGGATTATTACTCTGAAAGTAAATGAGAATTAGTTTTTGCTTCGTTTTTTTGTTAAGAAAGAAACATTTTATGTCAGATTTTTTGGGGCGGACTATGGCCTTCTTTTTTGTTATTTCGGTTTTTTAATTTGTGCCCGCGAATATGCCGTGCGGGGACAAATCGCAGCGGCAGGTTTACCGACATATTATTCACAATTTTTTAAGCCCTTGGGGAGTGACAGCTCTGAATGTCAGCACCCCCACCGCAGCGGGTAACTGTGTAACTTTCACAACCAATATTTTCATTCTTTCACGCACAACACCATATTTTACACTTTTTTTTTCTCTCTTTTTTTTTAGAGGGGTATTTGGTTTCCACTTTCACAAGAAAGGTGAGACTGCTCGGGCGCCAGTTATGACCAGTCATGAGGGTCAGAGGGGTAATAGTTCCCCTGATATTACCTAATTACGATCAATTTTATGATCCTTCGTCCTTCTTTGACTTAGTTTTTTTTATAACGATTTTACTTTACAATAAAACAGTAAAAGAATTCAGTCGTTACAATTGGTTTTATTTAATACAAAAATGTGCTCAGCTCCAGTCGGGGGTACAGAGAGAATTAATTCTAAAATACAATTTTAGTGGCCGGTTGGCTTGAGCAGCGCCGCGACGTCAGCGTATCGCTGGCAGAGCGGCCGCGGAAATACCAAAGCTGGGTGTCTTGCCCAATGTGTTTCTGCACTCCAGAAGCTAACGCTGCATTTCTGCCTGAGCTCAGCGAAGGGGTAGCGGCGGCTATAGCTGAGGCAGCTGGTGCTCTTCCGCTGTCCCGCTGCTGCCGATGCAATTCGACCTCTGACGTTCCGTCGCTGTCGTTGTCGTTGTGACGTCGTTGACGTTCGGTCGCTGCGTCGCCTTCGCTGCATTGCTGTTGCTGGTCTCATAACTTAGCGGCGTTATTGCAGCCACTTGGAATTATAGCCACTTGAATATTTGTTGCCGTTGTGTGACTGAGTGGGGTGAAGGGAATGGGTTATAGTTTGTGAGTGGATGAGAGGGGTGATGAGAATGCTGCTGTGTTCGGTGGCGTAGGGGTCAAGAGGGGTGGAGGAAAGGGGGCGCTTGGTCGGTGGTAACTTATATATGCACCACATCGTGCTTAATAACCGCCCACCAAGACCCAACAAGACCCAATAAGAGAATAACCACAACGATATTTCCAAATGTCCAAAGTTTGGCTGGCTGGTATTTCGTTGGCAGCGATCCCAACCTCCAACTAATAGTCGGAAGACTAATTAGGTGAGCATAGGGATTTAAGCTACCTCAATAAACGAATACTAATCGGTAAACGTTATTATACCCGTTACTCGTAGAGTAAAAGGGTATATTGTATTCGTGCAAAAGTATGTAACAGGTAGAAGGAAGCGTTTCCGACCCTATAAAGTATATATATTCTGGTTCAGGATCACTAGCCGAGTCGATCTAGCCATGTCCGTCTGTCCGTGTGTCTGTCCGTGTGTCTGTCCGTCTGTCTGTCTGTCCGTATGAACCCTGAGATCTCGGAAACTATAAAAGCTAGTAGATTGGCATTTTGCATGTAGATTTTAGGAGTTCCTACGCAGCGCAAGTGCATGGTGCCACGCCCCCTCTGACGCCCACATGCCACAAGCTGTGGTCTCAGTTTTGATGCTATTATGAAAATTTTAATTGATATGTATTTGTTTCGTCAATACCTATCGATTGGCCTAATAAAAGTTTGCCACGCCCACTCTAACGCCCAAAAACCCATTAAACGCTTAAGCCTGGCTAGCGCCTACATTTCCGCCTTTCATGGCGCCATCTAACGGATGACTTTGGAACAGCTGGCCAAGGTGCTCAACAGAGTCAACGTTAATTCTCGATAAGGATTTCTATTAAAGGAAATTGCGATGGTTTTCATTTGTCAATACCGAACTATATCCCAAGAACTATGCAAATCAAATCAAGTTAGCCAAATTGGAGGTCTGAGTCAAACAATGGCGTATGTGTGTATGCTAGTGCAGGACAAAAGCTGCCTGCGCTAAAGCAGCGCTGGTGCTGATGCTCGTGCTGTAAAGCTGCCAGCTTAAGAGATCGCCGAATTCAAATTGATAATTTGAACTTTTTGTCCTTTTTTCCTGTGGTCACTCTAATTCACACTATGTTAATGCAAAATCTAAAGTTGTTTAGCTGAGTAACGGGTATCTAATAGTCGAGGCACTCGACTATAGCGTTCTCTCTTGTTAGGATTGCGCAGCGGTATTTGAAGAAATCGCCAGGTGCTCGTTTTGACCAACTCTGGTGGGCTCCAACACGTGGAGCCGGCCTACTTCTCGAGCCGAGCCACACCACGAGCATCAGCAGTTCATCGCCGTTTCGCCAGTAGCACCAGCAATTAATAGCACAGTATTTACCGCCAATCTGCACGGCCGAATTCTGGTCGCACAAGTGGAGCCGGCCTATCTCTCAAGTCGAGCCGCGTACAGTTTTCTAGCCAATCAGAATATTCAAGAATATTCACAGCCTAGTCGCTTGCAGCCGGATAAATTGAAGTTCCGTGCCAAGCTTTCCAACCGCTGTAAGACGTAAGGAAAACTTAAGATCGATATACGTGTTGCACGGAAGATTCTCCTGACCAGTTGTGAGTAGCCTAACCCGGCACTGTTGGTTAGCCATCACCACGTCCGACAGGAGCGTTTCACGGATAGGCAGGCAACCCGGGTTCCCGGTCTAGTTGTTGAATCTGCCTCCACTCAGTTAAGGATTCACCACCCGATCTCGGCAGTCGATCTGACTGTAGAATCGTTTTTATAGTATTTAAAATAGATTTAAATTTTGTAGACTATAAGCATATTAAACGGGTACAGTATGTATATTTTTATCCTTGGATTGATCTGTTAACTAATAAAACTTTGCAGTTCACTCAGCATGATGTATGATGTATATCATACAGCATACACACATCCGAATTTACACACCGTAAACAGGACTGTCGACTGCGCTGGAAACAAATTTAAAGTATTCATGTTGTGAGCAGGGCTGTGAACTCATATTATTTTGGCATGGGTTCGGTTTGGGGTTCAAACCTAATCGACAGATAATGTTCCGGTTTGCGAACTGGTTCATTAATGAGCCGGAGCAGGGTTCAGGTTCGAACCAGGGTTCAAATAAATACATTTTTTTAATGAAATATAAAGTGAACATTTATTTACATGTATTTTCCTTCAAATATGTACCATAACATTAAGACTTATAAGTAACGTTACAAGATTTATGATTTATAAAGTGTTCATCAGTTAAGGTTACCTAACATAATATCTTCCAAAATATCTTCATCAATGCTACCCCTGAGATCAGATAAAACAAATTTCAAAGTGGAAAACGCCCTTTCTACTGATACCTGTGTAGCAGGTACGGCATGAACAACATAAGCTAGTTTTCTTAAGTTTTCACATTGATAGACGTCCTAAAACTTCAAAATACCATAGTCTTTCACAAAATAAATAAAATCACAAGCTGTTTTCCTGCCTTTAATATTATAGTTGGTATCATATTGAGATAAAAGATTTTCATTTTTATCATCTATTGAACATGCAGAGGCAGCAGAGGCATTGAAAACGGCATCATCACCCAAGGCAAGTTGCCTTTGATATATTTCACGTAGGTGTGCCTTATCCTCATTTTTTTTGCTCTCTTAATAATACTACTTGAAATCTAGGGTCAAGAAAAACGGATGATATTATAGGAACTGAATTCAATATGTGTGATCGCTTTTCTAAGCATTTTGACAATGCTACACTATATTTAGAGGACAATTTTAATGTCTTAGAGCGAAGAGAAAACCACTGGAAATATAAGTCACTTGGCAACGAATCCAGTTTCTGAAGCTTTAATGAGAACTCATAAAGAGGTTTCAGCAAATCACACAAATTTTTCACTGCGTCCCATTCGGTGTTTTTTAAACAAAGTTCTTTTATGTCATTTGAGCTTTTTAGACAAAATTCTTTTAATGTAAGAACTCGGTCGCACATTAAATACGTGGAATTCCACCGGGTGGCGCAGTCTAATATGGGCTTGTTTAAATTTTCTAAATAAAGCAGATTTAGAATGGTTGGAGTTCTTAGTTTTTTACATAAAGTGCGTATTTTAGATAAATCAATCTTAATTTCTTTTAAAAAATCAGAAAACTAAATTTAAAGTGTGCGCTGCGCAACGCACTGTGGTGATTGAGTCCTGAGGTAAATCCACTTGAATTTGATCTATGTATGTCAATATCTGTAGAAATGCATTCGCATTCGGAGTGCTCTGCATCGAGGTCAACCCTACATAACTGGTTTAGTTTATTTCCCGCCAAACCATATTGGCACCATTGCCCACCGTCAGCGTATATATTTGTCGGAGCGAAACTTTAAAAGACTCCAGCACTTTTTGTATAATCGTGGTTAAGTTTACGCTTGTATGCTGCACGTGTATTTCTTTCATAGCTAATGTGTAGCACCTTACTTCCGAACCATTATGAAGATGAGCGTTTATACCGATGATAGAACGAACCAAACGGCTTACACTATCAACTTTTATAGATATAAGTCTAAAAAAAAACAAGAGAAAACGCTATAGTCGAGTGCCTCGACTATTAGATACCCGTTACTCAGCTAAACAACTTAATATAAATATGCCTGCTATACGCTGCTTTAGCGCAGGCAGCTTTTGTCCTGCACCAGCAGCTGTGTTTATGTTTATGTTTTTGAGTGCAATAAATTGACTAGAAATATTAAACATAGATACTTATATTGGATAAACACATACATTCTTAAATAGTAATATGTATATTAAAGTCTAAATGTTTGCACAACACGAGTAACGGGTATAGCGAATAGCTTTCTTTGAAAGGAGTTATCTTTGCCGGGCAATTGCAACTGTGTACAATGCAAATACATGCATATGTATATGCTTACATACATACACACATACGCCATTGTTTGACTCAGACCTCCAATTTGGCTAACTTGATTTGATTTGCATAGTTCTTGGGATATAGTTCGGTATTGACAAATGAAAACCATCGAAATTTCCTTTAATAGAAATCCTTATCGAGAATTAACGTTGACTCTGTTGAGCACCTTGGCCAGCTGTTCCAAAGTCATCCGTTAGATGGCGCTATTGTATTGAAAGGCGGAAATGTAGGCGCTAGCCAGGCTTAAGCGTTTAATGGGTTTTTGGGCGTTAGAGTGGGCGTGGCAAACTTTTATTAGGCCAATCGATATTTATTGACGAAACAAATACATATCAATTAAAATTTTCATAATATCATCAAAAATTTGGCCACAGCTTGTGGCTTGTGGGCGTCAGAGGGGGCGTGGCACCATTTTGAAACAAACTTGCGCTGCGTAGGAACTCCTAAAATCTACATGCAAAATGCCAATCTTCTAGCTTTTATAGTTTCCGAGATCTCAGCGTTCATACGGACAGACAGACAGACGGACAGACGAACAGACGGACAGACGGACATGGCTAGATTGACTCGGCTAGTGATCCTGAACAGGAATATATATACTTTATAGGGTCGGAAAGACTTCCTTTTACCTGTTACATACTTTTGCACGAATATAATATACCCTTTTACTCTACGAGTAACGGGTATAAAAATATAAAACAAAATGTAATATCACCAAGTAATAGGGGTTCTGTCGGACTTGCCGATTTTGTAGAACATTTTTAATTTGTAAGCGAATGCTACTAGCTTTTTCCTGAATTAAGTTTCGTATGTTTAAGCGATTGATTTTCAATGGAGCGTCACACATGGGCGTTAGAATTTTTAAAAAACCAGTATCTTCAACTATTTTTAATGGACGCCCATTTTTAGTTACTAGTTCCAGGCAAGTATCTAAAATGTCAGCTTTGGTGATTTTCACTTTGACATACGCTGTTTCCAAGAATTGCTTTATAGGTAGCTGGTCGGCTGCTACTTGCTTCTTATTTGTTTAATTTTCTGCACCAACTCCTTGTGCTTCCTTTCAATATGTCGTTTTAAATTTGTGACATGTTTCGAAATCGCAAAGTTTCACTTATTTTTATTATTTTCTTCATTATAAATGAAGAAGTCGTGAACTTTTTGGTTTTCCATTGCTGCTGGTAAAAGAGCCATTTCGAAGAATTTTCTTCCGTCAAACATAACCATAAAATGAAACGAAAAATATTCGAAAGCGAAAAATAAAAACAAATTGTTTACACTTTCCTCGATTTTTTTTTTGTTACATTCACATAATTAATTCAAGATGTTAAATATGTTTTTTTAACATTCCGCATAGAAAATCGATTGCATTACTGGAAATACTCTTTTATTGGTATACTACCATGATTTAATCATGTAATTTGAATGTGGGCATACTGCGAACAGTTTTGGAAGATGATAGTTATATTTTATTAGATTGATTGTGTTAGATGCAGGCATTGCATAGACAAAATATTTGCGCATTTTTATTTCCCTTAGTAAATAAACTCTATGTTAATATGATCAGAAAATCCCCCACAATGTTGAATAAAACAAGAAAGGAAAGCTAACTTCGGGCGGAGCCGAAGTTGATATACCCTTGCAGAATATTATGTATATTATATTCTCCAACATTATTCATATGATGCATTCTTAACACTCATAAAAAATCCCAAATTCCTAACTTTAAAAAGACCAAAGTTATGGCATTTCCAACCGTTCAGTTATATGGCAGCTATAGGATATAGTCGGCCGATCCTTATGAAGTTTGGTAGGTCGGATTGATTGGCTAAAAATAAAACCCATTAAAAATCCCAACTTCCTAACTTTACAAACACCAAAGTTATGGCATTTATAATCAATCAGTTATATGGCAGCTATAGGATATAGTCGGCCGATCCTTATGAAATTTGGTAGGTCAGATTAATTGGCCAAAAATAAAACCCATAGAAAATCCCAACTTCCTAACTTTACAAACACCAAAGTTATGGCATTTCCGATCAATCAGTTATAAGACATCTATAGGATATAGTCGGCCGATCCTTATGAAATTTGGTAGGTCGGATTGATTGGCCAAAAAAAAAGCCCATAGAAAATCCCAACTTCCTAACTTAACAAACACCAAAGTTATGGCATTTCCGATCAATCAGTTATATGGCAGCTATAGGATATAGTTGGCCGATCCCGGCCGTTTCGACTTATATACTGCGTGCAAAGGAAAGAAGGGCGTGTGCAAAGTTTTAATTCCATATCTTTAAAACTGAGAGACTAGTTTGCGTAGAAACAGACAGACAGACGGACGGACGGACAGACGGACATGCTTATATCAACTCAGGAGGTGATCCTGATCAAGAATATATATACTTTATAGGGTCGGAGATGTCTCCTTCACTGCGTTGCACACTTTTGACCAAAATTATAATACCCTCTGCAAGGGTATAAAAACATGAACACACAAAATTAATTTTTCGCGAACCGAACGGAATATCAAAAAAAAAAGTTCCGGTTCGGTTCCGGTTCAATTATAAAAAAATTCGGCTCTCCGGTTTACGGTTCGGTTCGTTTTCTAAAAAATGTGAACCACTCCGGTTCGAAGTGGTTCAGCTCCGGAGTGGTTCACATCCCTGGTTGTAAGTACGGCATAGCCGACCGTATGTTAACACCAATCTGAGCCAAGTCATATAATCGCTAGATTCAAGTTTCGACACCCGTACGATTTTGTTAAGTATTACCTTTTTTTTTTATAAAACTTAATTGCTATCGTAAATTCTTGAATGTACAACATAAATGAAGTCAATTATACCCATTATATGGTTAATATGCCATGGGCAACTTAACGTTAAGTTGCGAAGGCTCGCTTAGCGTATGTGGCCAATGCCCTTATTAATGACGCTCAGTTACTTCAGGTGTCCCAATTCGCAAAAATTTACTTCATTTTAGACTTCATTCACAAAAATCACTTAAAGACAACTTGCCCATGGAAAATGCTCACTTAACGTTAACTTGCCCATGGCATACATTGCCGTGTTCGTTACAAACTAGCACCATTATTTAAAGTTATTCTTTTAGTGGTGGAATGTTAAACAAATAAATTGTATGCCTTTTTAGGGGAGCCAAAAGTATTTTTTCCAGAGTCTGTGCTTTACAAAAACTGTTTATACAACGGATGTTAGCAACAAAAACGATCTTACACATTTGTGTAAAATAACATAGGTAAAAAAGAGCACTCAAATAAATGGCATTTGATTAGCTTGTCTGAAACGAAGCTAAATAGATTTGACTACTTATATAAAATACGATAATTTCAAAGTTTTAAGTCAGGCTCTTTCAAATGAAGCAAGTAAACTGCATTAGCATTTGATCAAATTGGTATAAGTATATATATATATATAATTGCAACATTTTATTTTAGTAAGTATCTTACCTTTAATTTTGGCGATGTAATTAGTAAGACCAAGTACAAACGTATAAGTTTGATTATGTCCATCTAAATAAAATTTAAAATAATTAAAATTAGTTTTTATTTGGTAGACTTGTAAAATGTACTATGTTTATAAGGGCTGTTAGTGAAAAAATACCACAACAAAATTCGTGGGTGCTGTTTACTACAGTGACAATCACTTTATTAAGAAGAATTCGAATTCAGTGGTAGTTTGATTATTTCAACTGCCTTATCTATATATGACAGCGACGCTGTTTTTCTGAAAAAGTTATTTTAACTTTATGTAATCTGCTCACACTCCTATCTTTTCAAGCTAAGCTTACGCAAAAAACTGTCCATCGCTGACAACAAACCGATTCCAGAACTGGATAGCAAAACGCTCACTATGTCGCCGAAATCTTTGATAGTTACGGTTCTCAAAACGGATTGGTTTAATTTAAGAACCAGGAGAAGGGATTAAAGGTAATGGATTTTCGACCAAAGTAGACCGCACGACGTTTAGCTAAGTTTGTTACTTCTTGAGCCCTATTTCTTATGAGCCGAATAAGGCAATATAGGGACAGACATACTAATTTACGACAAAATATTAATACTTATACAAAATTCGTTTTATGTCAGCAAAATTATATTTAAAACGGCTGTTAAGAATAAATTTTCTTTAGGTCACAAAATTCGATTCATACAAATATAATATTCGACATTTTTTATTTTTATTTTTGACATATCCTGTCCATATCCAACATACTTAGAAATATATATAAAATCATAAAGAGCGTTTGAGAAGAATTCAATTTTGTAAAAAAAATTACACAAATTTACAAGAAAGCTACCATTACATTTATGAAGATACCCTATATCGCATGTCTTGCCAAGGCAACCAGGAACTGCGTCGTTAGCTGGTGAGGAAACTGCAAATCCAAGAAATAGGAGTTTAAATTTTCTGTGCCAAGTAGATTAACCAGAAATTATATTCCCCTAATTGTAGATCTAACTATGCCTTGCATGAGCCTTACAGATTATTATGTTCTGACTATAATAGACTTTTTTCTATAATCTCAAATCTTGACTCTCTGCCGCTCCTAAAACGATCTTTCTATTACTTTTTGCCTCGGACTTTTACCTATATTTCCTTATCTCGCGTCTATCTTCTCGCGAATCGTGCCGTACGATACACGGCTGCGCCCCTCGGTCGGTTGGGCGGGTAAATGGGCCGTGGGACTCCGCGCGAAAAAAAAAAACTCATTTAAATATGATGAAGCCAAATAAGCAACCAAAAGCCAACCTAAGCCGCAGTCCAATCCTGCAGAAAGAGTTAATAGGTCTATCAATGCTGCATTGAGACCTATACCCTATCCGATCAGAGAGAATGGGATAGATATCTTAGTAGTAAAAATTGTTCTCTGCGTCGTTATATACACCAGTCAATAGCATATGATTTGTTCATTACACTTTTAGCATACCTTGAGTCAAGCACACCAAGCACACGTTTCCGACACCATTAAATTGAGATCTCCCTTCCCAAAAGTGGCGAATGAGGTTGGTCTCTCACTGTAATGCAGCGTATATATGTTGGAAATCTTGGACGATTAAGCTGGATGCTTGTGTGCTAGGCAATTCTGGTGAAATTTTGGGACAGATGACGGATTCCGTAACCCAAGATTCGTATATCGCTATGATACGGTTCAAAATCGTAAATTATTATTATGATCCATTCTTATAGTTCCAATTGTAAGATGCCTCTTAGAGTATTTCGGGGTGCCTTGTGAAGTGAGTGACATTTATGCTCCGTGCCAGTGCTACTGCCATAGAGTAAGAATCTATACAGAGGTTTCATTTGCTCTGCCCGCGCTCTCGAGTGGCTTTGCCAGTGATGCCACGTAGGGGAAAAACGGAAAAAAAGAGAGTTTTTCATTTGTTCGAATCGAGCCTGATTCGAGTCCCATGGTGAATTTTTATTGCTGCATTGGTCGCTCTTATTCCTAAGGATTGACCAATGTTGTATCTATAGATTTCTACTATGACTATACAGTTATGTCCATCAGCTTAATACAAGCTTCTCAAATGACAGCGATGCTGTTGTCGTAGTCGTTACTCCTTACACAGCTGTTAATGATGTTCCTTGCCATGGTTTTATCGTTGAGAATCCAAAATTGTTGCTGCGTGATAGCACATAGTTAGTCTAGTAACGCCTTTGTTTGAGGTCCGTAGAAAATTCTATTTACTGAACGATTCGCTGGAAAGTAGTTTGGGCTTTACATAATACTCCAGCAGTTAGCGTTGGGGTTAACTTTTAGCAGAAGGGCAACATTGTGACGACCCAGCGTCACAAATAATAAAAGAACATTCCAAAAACAACATACAATGATCTTTTATTCTCCCTACGCTACACTACATTCAAAACACGCGCCAAAATCACGCACTTTCAAAACGCGCGCCCAAAAACAATAAACTGGTCACACTAATATATCGATAGTCGACTACCATCGCTATATTCGTGACCCGATAACGAGTTATCGAGGTCGGGATTCTCGTCATCGACCACTCTGGGCACACTCAACGGGGCCTATATAAGCAGAGGCAACCCCCGGATGAGTCACTTGCGTTCCGGCGATCTTCGAGGAAACATCAGCAACAAGGTAAGTGTTCTGGTAGCTAGTCTTGGTATTAGTAGTGGATCCGTAAGAACTCGGTTTTTAAATTGGTTCTGCGACCTGGTGAGGTCACTGGCGTCCCGGTGTGGTAATTCAGGCCCACCTCAGTGAGTTCCCCAGACGTCACGTTTCCGGCTCCCGACCCGGAAACGAAACGGATGTAGAAACGGCAGTTCGAGCCTAACGATGCCCGGCAGACCGAAACTAACGATGCCCTACATTCCCGAATCCCACTAGAAATCAAAGTAGATCTCTCCCAACGACCCAGAACACTACGAACCCGACGTACGCAGCGCCGACGCGACGTCTCGGCCCTTCCGCAGCGCCGACACTCGCAGCAAGCA
This sequence comes from Drosophila prolongata, assembly GCA_036346975.1. NCBI lineage: Eukaryota > Metazoa > Arthropoda > Insecta > Diptera > Drosophilidae > Drosophila > Drosophila prolongata. Next base: position 5,563,869 of record JAYMZC010000271.1, read on the forward strand.
GTTCATCACTCGGCCCTTCCGCAGCGCCGAAGCTCGCAAACCGGATCACGACAGCAAGCAGTTCATCACTCGGCCCTTCCGAAGCGCCGAATCGACAGAGCAAGCAGTCCCGACGCATCTACACACAACTACACGATTAATATATATTATACAATTACTTTGAAATACACGTCTCTAGATTTATCCCTCTGTGTCATTATTGGGGAAAGGGAGGTAAATCGATCTATAGAGGAATAAATATAAATATCTGTCACGAACCCTGACCACGGCGAGCCATACCGTCTCCCAAAACAGGGTCGTTACAACATGTATGGCAATATACGTTGAATCTTGAGAAATGTATTGCTGTGTTTGCAGTTGAATATTTTCTCTCAATCGGCAGCTTACATGATTTTTTTTTCTTTCCAGATAAGATGTGGTCTGCTCATCCATTGGATATTGTCTCCTAACTTGCTGGCAGTGATTTCTCTGAAGAGCACGTCGGCAGCAATGTTGGCCGATGATACGTGTCGCCATTCTGCCTGGCTTGTGACTGCCTTCAGCAATGTTGGCTGTTTGGTGTAACTTGTTCGTTATTAGCCGCTCGATCCTTGTCTTCCACGTCAAACTCGCCATTTTTAAACTTCGCAAACCATTCTTGACACGTTTTTTTTACTGATACACGATTCACGAATTTGAGCAATCATTCGACGCGCTTCAGCTGCGGTTTTCTCGAATTGAACGCGAAAAGTAAAATCTCCCGAAAATTACGCTTATTCAGTTCGTATTTCGACATTTTTGGGCAACAACAATATGATGGACAATGAGAATACACGAACGAGACAATTTACAGTTGCTGACCGATGCTTTAGCTTACCATGTGGCGTTGCCGATCAAAATTTCTCACCGATTTACGAAAATGGCACCACTCTGTCAAAAATGGCGGTTTTCTACTTGTACACCCAATATATATATATATATATATATATATATATATATATATAAATTAAATATTTAAATATCCCACAGGTCGTCCCTCGCAGTTGCAGCTTATCCAGGGGGGTGCGGGTGGCAAGGTTCGTCGCTGTGGTAGTTGGCCGGCTGGCCGAAGAATTCTCCAAGATGAATTACGAAGATTACGTTGGAAGGGTGACTGCCCTTCTTTACCTGCTGGCCTAGGGACTCAGACAGTTTTTCAGTAATAAGATTTTAACGACGGTTGTCGGAGTATAATTTGTATGAGCGACAGCTGTTTATTCATATGAAGTTAAATCTAAACTGAAACTTAAAGTTAACAAAAAGAGACTCATAGCGGCCACTCCAATGGGTAGTCTTTGCCGGCTATGCACGAGCTTCCGGCCAGACGCTTTGTCAGCAATTTGGCCGGAGCGAGCCTTCGGACGATCGGTCATTGCCGTCGCCCGGTTAACTTAGTTAACTACTCCCCCCTCAGAATTAAGGCCGCCCTCGGCCGACCCTATTTGGGCAATCACCTCCCTTAGTTGGGCCGTGGATCTCCTGGCCTGGGTGACTCGCCGATAAGTGAGGCCGACGCAGATCAACGCGCAGCAGATCGCTCCTGCGATTAGCATTATCTGGTGTGAACGATAGCCGTTGATCTCTTCCCCGAATTGCTTAATATGTTCCAAGTTACGTTCACTCAAGCGGTGAAGGTATGGAAGGCTGAGGATGTTATGCTCTAGAGTGATGTTCAGGGAAGGCGAGCTAGCCACTCCTGGTACCCTTTTCCGGGCCACGTCGTGATTGACGTAACGGGTTTCGTTAACCATGGCACTCTCAATGAAGGTGATGAGGTGAGTTCCTCGCAAGTGGACGTAAGTGCCGTTGTCCACCCTCACACGAGCTGGGCGATTGTTTATGATGATAATGCCTTCATCTACGTGGGTGATAGGGAGCAAATCGCTATGTTGGATATCGCAGTGCGCAGTACCCCCAGCGTGGAGTTCTTGGGCGCATGATGTTCTCAGCGCCAGTTGACAAAATGTAGCTCCAGGTGACACGGAGCAGTTTTTGACTGTGTGAATCTCTCCATTGCAATCTGCTATGACCTTGTCCTCCAACCTAAGTACTGTGTCATGGTGTGACACGGGAAAAACTGTGATCTTGACACATGCTGATTTAATTTTTGGAAATTTAATAATGAAATGTAAAATGTTAACGGATTGTAATATTTTGACAGACGCAACGGACAGTATACCTCAGCTATGGACTTTTTGACCACTATGACCGCGACGTCGTCCGCGAAGCCAACAACGTTTACGCCCTGCTGGAAGTTTAGTCGCAGGATACCATCGTACATGGTGTTCCACAATAATGGGCCTAGGACGGACCCTTGTGGCACTCCTCCTGTGATTTTGCAGCGTTGAGGTCCTTCGTCCGTGTCATAGTGGAGCCACCTGTCGCTCAGGTAGTCGCTAACAATCGCCTGCAGGTACTTTGGGATGTTCAGCATCCCGAGTGAGGAAATTATTCTGCTCCAAGATGCCGAGTTGAAGGCGTTTTTGATGTCCAGAGTTGCCACCAAACAGTATTGTTTGTTTCCTCCCAGCCACCTTTTGTCTTCTATGGCCTGCCTGGCTATGCGGTCCACGGCTTCTAGTGCATCCAGGGTTGAGCGAGCCTTTCTAAAGCCATACTGACTTTCTGAGAGCCCTCCGGCAACCTCTATTTCCTCTCCGAGTCTTGCACTGACAATACTTTCCAATATTTTGCCGGCCGTGTCTAGAAGGCAAATGGGCCTATAAGCCGACGGTTCATCCTTGTCTTTTCCTGGCTTTGGAATAAGCACCAGCTTTTGCTGTTTCCACCGTTCTGGGAAGCAGGCTTGGGCCAGGCACTTAGTGTATGCACTGGCAAAGGTGCTCGGGTACATGCTGATGGCAAGTTTGAGTGCCCGATTTGGGATCCCATCTGGCCCTGGTGCCTTGTTGTTTGGTACCTTCTGGGCTATGTTGACCAGCTCCTGTAGGGTAACCGGCGGTATCTGGTGGTCCGGGACACCAAACGCTTCCGCTTGCCTCGTTTCCTGCGCTGGGAAAAGGTGCCTTATTATCTCTCCCAGTTTCTCGGAGTCTGTTGGGGTCACGTTTTTAACGGCGTTGGTTTTTTTCATTACCACCTTGTAGGCCTTTCCCCACAAGTCGTTTTCTGCTTCATCGCAGAGTTGCAGGAAGCACCGTCTTTTGCTGCTTTTTATATTCCGCTTTAGGATCTTCCTCTTTTGGGTGAAAACTTCCCTGAGTATATGGAAGGCTTCGGTTCCGCGGGCCCTATGGTAGGCTCTCCTAGCGCTTATGCATTCGCGGCGTGCCTCCTCAATCGCTTGGTTCCACCAGTAGACTGGCTTGCGCCCCTTGAAGCTATTACTGCGCTGCATGCTGGCGTCGCAGGCTACCTTGACCTTTTCCATCAATGCCCGTTCGTTTTCCGCTAATTCCATCCCTTCCAGGGCCGCTCTAAATGCTGGTATGTCGAGCGTATTTTCTTTGTAGTGTCCTCGAGTAATTGTCGGTGTGGCGGTTCTTCTCATGCGGATGGTGCTTATAATTGCACAATGGTCGGTCGCCGTGTAGGTCTCGCTAATTTCCCAGGTCGCCGTCGCCGCCAAGCTTGCGCTTAAGTAGGTGAGGTCGATAATGGACTGCGCTCCCGCTCTCCTAAATGTAGGGGTAGAACCCCTGTTTTGTAGGACAACGTCCAGCTGATGCGAACGTCTCAGTGACCACTCTTCCTCTGGCGTTTGTTGAGGCTGACTCCCACTCCGTTGACCACGCATTGAAGTCCCCGGCAACAATCGCAGGCGAGTGTGCTCTTATGTCGATTGCTAGGCTGTCTATCGTCTCGCTAAACTCCTCTAGTGTCCAGCTGGGTGGAAAGTAGCAGCTAAAAATCCAAAGGTCTTTTAGCTTCGCCCTTACGTAGCCTTTTGATGCTTTCACGCATGCTAGATGTTGGGCCGGTTGCCCACATGTCCAGATTGCTGCTTTTCCCAATTGATCCGTGACGTGTTGGATCTAATTGCTTTATAGGGTTCGCTCAGAATTGCCAGGTCTATTTTGAGCTCGGAGATTGTTTGGGTGAGAAGGTCCTGGGCCACCCTGCAGTGGTTCAGGTTTAGCTGCATGACCCTTAGCATCTTTGTTGAGATTTTACCGCCTCGACATACGCTGGGCATTTAAAGCTCCCAGACGCGTGGTTTGTTGGAAGATCTCTTTTCTGCGCGCAGAGTAGGCAATGTGGGTCCCTATTGCAGCTTCTGGCCTCGTGGTCTTTTCCACCACACTTGAAACATGCTCCGCGCAAATCCTTTTTTTCCGTGCAGTTCGACGAGATATGGCCGAACGCGAGACACTTATAGCAGCGTTTTGGCGAAAAAATGGGTTTAATCCGGCAGATCACCCATCCAATCCTTATTTTCCCCAAGTTTACCAGCTTGTTCGCTGTGGGTGTTGGCAACATTAGTGTGGCTATCTGCAGGCCGTTTCTGGTGGCTCTCAGCGACTTTACGGCCTCCTCCGAAAGAGGGGTATCGCCTAGCTTACTGTTTAGAGCCTCCACTATCTCCTCCTTGGTTGTGACTTCGTCTAAGTCCATGACCTCAAGTCTGGTTTGCTCGGTCAGGGCCCTTACAACTGCTTTAACCCCGAGAGCGTTTCCGACTGCCTTTTTAACCTCCTCCGCGCTGTGGTCTGGAGACTTCTTCAGCTGCAGCAAAAGATCTCCCTTGGCCGTCTTACGGATGGTCTGTACGTCCCCACTGACGTGTTTTAGCGTAGAGTCTCCTTTAACGGCCTTGAGAAGTTCCGCGTAGGTAATCTCCCCGACTCTTGCAACCACGATGGCGTCTGGTCTGGCCCTGAGCTGCCTTTTGGAAATTCCCTTAGGGTTTCTGTCGGCTACTTGCTGGAAATCTTCGTGTCGCTTCTCATGTATCCGTTCCCGATGTACCCTCTTCATTGGTGGCGTACATTTTTGGCCTGCTGCTGGCTCCCTTGCCCTTTTTGGTGTCGCTACTATCCTTTCATTGCCGCACAGCTTGTTATCACGCTGTTCGGCTCTCGGTGTGGTTTGCGTGGCACTTTCCCTGCACTCCTTTCCTGTGGCTTCCTCCTGCTTGATGGAGGCCACTGCCGTTTTATGCAGCTCTACCAGCTCTGTTAGGAGATCGCGCATCGGCTGTTTGACGACCCTGTGGTCCTTAAACAGGAGGGTGAGGCCATTCACGGCAAGGCCTATTTTCGCAATAATGTCCTCCAGGGACGTGATTGCCTCCGCTTGTTTTGGCTGCTGTTCAACCTTATGCTGCGCCTGCAGCGTTGGCGATCTGGCCATCGCTGTGCTTTTTGCGAAGGGGTTTGCCGGTCTGCATGAACTAATATGCTGGGACTAACTATATTGATTTTGGCAAGAGCTATTGCTAGCAATAAATTCTGCAGCTCCATTGCAATCATCCTATTCCGAGATAATAACATCTCGTATAGGTGTCCCGTATCAACTTGGGATTCTTTAGCCGACCTCAGAATTTGGTTGACAGTGGTGGTAATACTATTGATTTGTTCCTGTACTTTGTTGTTAATATTTATCTGTCTATTGTTTGCATTGATAAGTTGATATTCCGTAAGTTTATTGTTTTCAAGGTCCTCCGCGTCTGGCGTTCCCGCCACTACTTTTAACGCCGCTCCCAAGAAGTCTAAACTCCTGGCTACCCTATGGTGGATGCTCAGTGATTCGGGAAGGTCACGCAGGTGACCGACATCTACGATCAAAAGCTTTTGCATGTGGGACTGGGGAAACATGTTAATCATGCCACCAGTTTCCTCCACCACGCGCCTATACTCTGAGAGATTCGCTGAGTGTCTCAAAAATGCGAATTCTTCCCATACTAAAATTCGTCCATCAATGATGGGAATGTATTTGGCTTGCGAGTAGTCCGTGACGTGCGCAGATGTCAGGGCAAAAAGGAATAGCAGAGGTATGGGTTTAAACCTGTAATTTTGGATTTGTTGTAGTATTTTATAAAATTTGGGTATCCCACCACCAAAACATATGAGATAAAGCGTAAATGAGTTATAAGTAAAAATAATGGTAATAATCCTGATAAGGACTAAAACTTATGCCAAGTGGCTAGAGATAAAAATGGAAAAAATAGTAAAAAATGATCAAGCGAATGACAACATGTTTGTGTCTCCTTCTGGACCACCCTCCCCTTAATGAGGACTGTGGTCCCCATGTCCGCTTCCACAGTTTTTTCTTCGCATAACGGTGAAAGCTTGTTGCCTAGTCTCCTGTTGGATTTCACTAGGACCTTGTCGCCGACATTGAACACTCGGTTTTGTCGGGAGGTATTTTCCCTGCTTCTTAGCTTATTTTGGGCAAGTCTTATCTTATCCTGTATATCGCAATGCGGGTCACTTGCTTGTGTAACTACCACGTCGGCCGGTCTCCTATCGATGACCGAATGGATAGACTTGTTGTACTTAGACGTAGCCAGCAAGATCAACTCTACAGTGTCGCTAATGCCTTTGTCGATTTTAAGGCATCTGGCGAGCTCCACCAGAGTGCTGTGGAATCGCTCCACTTGTCCGTTCGAGACGCTGTGGAGTGGCGGTGCATTTGAAATGCTAACCCCGAAGTGATTTTCCAGCATGGCCCGAATAGTGTGCGAGTTCAATGAGGGTTCATTGTCGCAGTAAATGACTTTGGCTTTAGGGAAGACGTTAAGAAGTTGTAGTAAAGCCGGTTTGAGATCCTCTATTGTTCTAGAGAGAATTGGTTGGACCATTGCAAACTTTGAAAATTTGTCAATGCATGTGAGGAAATATTACTTATCAGTGGAGAAAATGTCTATGTGTAGCATTTCTCCCACATGCGACGGTACTGGCGTTTCGCCGAGTTCGTGTTTTTTAGGATGCCTGTCATATTTTGCTTTAGCGCAGGTCTTGCAGTTAGTGACGATTTCATTCGCTAACTTGGTCATTTTCGGGAAATGGTATTCCGAAAGTACCTGGTTGACATTCTCCTGTGCAGATCTGTGAGCCCTATTATGCTCAGTGGTGAGGATTTCTCGTCTCTCAGCGACTGCAAAAATATCTGTAATACGGTTTTTACAGTGCCAGAATTTGGTGGCTGGGAATTGCCGGACCAATTCATCCTGTATCATTGCCAGCGTATGCAGATCGCAATGAATGGCGTTTACGCCTTTGGGGACTATAACGTCCGCGAGCTCCTCAAGCAGTGACTCCTTGCATATGAAGTCAATGCTGTGTCGTCTCTTGTTTCCGAAGAGCACGAAGCTGCGTTTAGACGGAAAGCGTGCTTCCTCCAGAGTTATCTGGTTCTGAAAGCAATTCAATGGCTTATCCGTGGTTTCGATGGTGTGTGTGAGCGACACTTCACTGTGAATAGTGGCCGCACACGAATAAGCTTCTTCCGCCTCCACAATGTTAAGTTGCTGTCTGGAGAGGGCATCCGCAACGAGATTCTCTTTGCCGGGCTTATAAAACATTTTGGCACCGGACTCGTCGATGCGAGCTTTCCATCGTTTGATTTTCGCATTCGGATTGGATTCCGATACTGCGAATGTCAATGGCTGGTGGTCAGTATAGATATTTATATCTTTTACTGCATATAAGTAGTGGCGTAATTTTGCCAGTGCCCAGACTATGGCTAACAGTTCACGCTCGTTAGTAGCGTTGTTAACTTCTCGGTCTTTTAGGGTCCTAGATATCATGGTGATGGGTCTTCCCTCTTGGGATAGTACCGCGCCAATGCCAAATGCCGAGGCATCCGTCGTTAGATCGAATGCCTTCTTGTAATCATGGTAGTTGAGGATGACATCCTCTGAAGCCAGAATGTTACGCAACTTTTGGAAAGCAAGCCGTTGCTGTTCGCTAAATTGCACCTGGATATTTTTCGATCTGTGCCTTCTGACACTTCCATGCTCCCCTTTCAGGACATCGGAGATGGGCCTAGCTATTGATGCAAAATCTTTAATGAAGCATCGGTAATAACTGGCCAGGCCAAGGAACCTCGAATATATTTTTGGGTTCGGGGAATTCCTGAATGGCCTTAATTTTTTCTGGGTCAGTTGTGGCACCGTTGCTGGTGACAATAAAGCCCAAAAAGTTAACGCTTTTCTTAAAAAAACGCGATTTCTGCGTTGATACCCTCATGTTGGCGTCGTGCAGGCTCTTAAGAACCCAATCCACGTGCCGTATGTGGGCGTTTTCGTCTTCTGAGAAGACGATGACATCATCCACATAGACATAGCAAAATTTGCCAATCTGCTCACGCAGTATGTCGCCGATGGTTCTTTGGAAGATGCTGGCAGCATTCTTCAAACCAAACTGTAGCCGGCGAAACTCGTACTTTCCTCCGTTAACGGAAAAGGAAGTTTTTTCACGGTCACGCTCTGCCAGAGTGATCTGGTGGTAGCCAGACTTCAAATCGAGTGTTGTGAAGTATTTGGCTTTGCCTAAATTCCCTAGTATCATAAAGATATTTGGCATAGGATAGCGATCAGGTATCGTCCTCTCGTTCAATTTGCGAAAGTCCAATACGAGCCGCATTTTGCGGTTGCCCGCTTCGTCAGTGCCCTTTTTGTCTACTACCCATATTGGGTTGTTGTAGGGGGACTTTGACTTTTGTATTATGCCATTTTTTAGCAGCTCTTGGATTTCGTTATTGACAAAATCAGCTGCCCCCATTGGGTATGGGTAAAGCTTGGCATAAATGGGCTCCTCACTAACCGTCCTGATGGTAGCTACCACCGACGTGTTGTAAGGTAGAGCCTCGTTGGCGTTTGCAAAGGCTTTTTTTCGTTCGCTGAGCATTTTTATAAAGGCCTCTCTAGCTAGAGGCGGGGCGTCCGAGCAATCAATGTTGGTAAAATTGACGTCGGGGCACGATTGGAATTCTAACTGTTCTACTTCGGAGCCCCATTTGAGGTGGCCGGAAGCTAGACAAAGCGATGCATCTGCCTGTTTTAACAGGTCAAGGCCAATTATGGCATCGAAGGAGGACAGATCTGGTAATATGAAGAACGTGGCCTTCAAGTTGAATAGGGAGACAAAGCACTTTCTAGTGATGGTGGTGACGCCATGGATAGAATTTATCGTAAATGGCGATTCTACCGGGCGGATGCCTTTCAATCCTTCGTATGGACGGATGAAATTTTTTGATGCGCCCGTATCTACTAAAAGCTTTATATCTATTCCTGCTACTCTTCGTCTGATGACGGGTAGCAGGGATTTTCCCCTAAAAAATTAATAACGTCTGAATGATATTCATGAATGGCGTCGTCGTTGATTTCCTGGACCGCGACTGAGGCTGCGGCGGTGTATTTGCCCTCGGTTTCGCCCTCGCTCTACGCAATGTTGTTAACTCTCTGCCTCTTGTGCGGGCCAGATCGATCGGACACGGCCGGTTTCCTGTTTTGGTAAGCCGGCGCTTGAGATGGCTTGAACATCCTGGACAGCGAGGGGTCGATGTCCATGGGCTCGGGAGTATTCTCATGAGGCCTATCACCGCGTGGAGCAGAGTGGACTTGAACTTTGTGCTGCTTTGTGAAATACGGATTCTTGCTAGCACCTGTTTGCGAATTGTTTTGAGGAGTGGCCTGCTGGCGCTCCTGCGTCCTTGGATATTGTTTCTTTTCTTTATCCTCCTGGCTTCTTGCAAACGAAGCCGCGAAGGAATACCTCTCGTGGTTTGCCTCCACCTCTTGGGCCAAAGCAAGCGCTGTTGGCATGTCCTTCGGCTTTGCCGAGAAGAGGACATCTGTGAGGCTGCGTTTTAATCCCGAGATGAATACTCGAGGGGCATCATCCCGGAATTTTTCGCATAGGACCCTTGCCGCCGAGGCGTCGTGCGACATGGTGGCTTTGTTAGTGAGGAGGGTCAATTTTTTCTCGACCTCATCATAATATTGTAGCAGAGAGAGATTTCCCTGCCTGAGGGTGCCCATCTCTTGTTCTATGACATGCATCGGTCGCTTGTCACTGTAAGTGAAATCGAGGCGATTTATAATCGCATCAAAATTCAATACAGTGCCAAACGAAGATAGCACGGCATCAGCAGGGCCCCTAATTTTGCTCCTAATAATAATTACCGCCTGGTAATGGTGTGAGCTATTTACATAATTTCTAAATATATAATATGCAGCTACTGCCGCTTGCCGCCAAGAGACATATGTATCCTGTGCCCCCGTAAATTCGGGAAGGCATTTAACGGCGTCTAAGGGCTCGTTGCATTGCACATTGCCTGAGATATCAATGGGTTCATAAACTTTGATCTGGGGGGTTTCCATCTGGGCGGGTGATATCCGCGCCTCTGCCACCTCCCACAGGTCGTCCCTCGCAGTTGCAGCTTATCCAGGGGGGTGCGGGTGGCAAGGTTCGTCGCTGTGGTAGTTGGCCGGCTGGCCGAAGAATTCTCCAAGATGAATTACGAAGATTACGTTGGAAGGGTGACTGCCCTTCTTTATCTGCTGGCCTAGGGACTCAGACAGTTTTTCAGTAATAAGATTTTAACGACGGTTGTCGGAGTATAATTTGTATGAGCGACAGCTCTTTATTCATATGAAGTCAAATCTAAACTGAAACTTAAAGCTAACAAAAAGAGACTCATATCGGCCACTCCAATGGGTAGTCTTTGCCGGCTATGCACGAGCTTCCGGCCAGACGCTTTGTCAGCAATTTGGCCGGAGCGAGCCTTCGGACGATCGGTCATTGCCGTCGCCCGGTTAACTTAGTTAACTTATATATTTATATTACTTATATTATACTTATATTATATCGATGTGTATTTTTATCTTTCAGTATCCCATTGAATTAAATTAATTTAGTTTTTCCATGTTGACATTCAAATACAAATCTTCATCTTATGGCAAAATATAATTAAATATTTTCTTTTTAGTTTGATAAAAAAAAGGTTTTTTTTAATTGAAAAATATGAGGATATTTCTTAGTAATACAAATGTCACTTATTTCACAATTGAGCAAAATATATTTATGGCTAAAAACGAATTAAAATTCTAGTCGAAGACCGGGTCCGATCAGTGCAAGGGTTAAGAAGAAACTCGGTTTTATTGAATGAGGAGGGTGATACATCAAACCTCGACTTAAGACTTTTGAAAGCCTAAATATTATGTTAGATATTTTGTGAGCTTTCGAGGGCAAAGAAAAGTTTTTTGTGGAAGCTAGGACTTTGCCAGCCGAGGGTGAAACATTTGGGTTATTATTTCGAAAATTGGAATTTGTTTTAATTTATTTGGGATAAGAGATTTTCTGAGTGTCTCATTTTAACCAGGTTGATGAATATTTATTAATTTTTCTGATGATATATTTTCAATAAAATCAAGTTTTAATAATTTGGGGTTGGCCTTAATCTTGTGAGTTGCATTGCTAACTTTCTAAGTATTTTGTAAAATGGTTTATAATGATAATTAGCCACTCTTATTTAATTTCCTGTTCGTTTTGTAATTTCATTTTATTCATTACTATTATTCCTTGATTGACTGTTTTTATTACATGATTTAAGCTTAGTACTCAGATCGAAAAACGAGTTCGCCAGCGGAAAACTTTAAGGATATTCTCAACTGCCGATGTATAAAGAAATTAAAAAACAATACAATTTAAATTTAACAGATGTTTTTTTACTGATCAATTTTTGTTAATTTAACGTTCATAGCTGTTGCTCTGACTACAAACACCCCAAAAGATACAATTTTTTAAAATTTTGTCCGTAGGGCCTGACGAACGTTTATCTGGACTTAATTTCAGCTGGTTGGCAATTCAACTCTTTCTCTGTCGTTATTATCGAGTGTACCAAATAAGTATGTAAGCTGTTCCTACTATGTTGAGTAATCCTCTTTTTGTGTTTTAATAATAAGAATGCCGTTCATACCACTTCTTAGTTTGTTAGTTTGCTGTTAAATATTGTATCTGTAATATGTGGTTAAAGTCTTCTGTTTGATTCAATAAATTGGTACATGTTTCTTGGGTTTAAAGTTATGTTTACTGTTAAAAATTTAGAGATTAATAAGATTTTAGCTAGGCGGTGTTTTCTTTACTTAACCTGAAAGTATTATACTTGCTGTTATTAATTATTTTTTTCTTTTTATATTTTGATGTAGAGTGGGTTATTTCTCTTCGGCGATTCTTTTCGAAAAAGTGTTGTCGTCAATTTCTTTTCTTAAATATGTTAGCAGTTTTAGACTTAACTAGTGTAGCTTTTCTGAACATAAATCTACTACGAATTTTTGTCGATTTTCATTTAGATTTTCAATTCTTTTTGTTTTTATAGGTTTGAGTGTTAAATTCTGGTGTTTCAGCAAAAATTAAAATGACAGCTGGTGTTCTGCGTGTTGTGTTATTTTTATACCCTTGCAGAGGGTATTATAATTTTGGTCAAAAGTGTGCAACGCAGTGAAAGAGGCATCTCCGACCCTATAAAGTATATATTATTGATCAGGATCGCCTCCTGAGTTGATATAAGCATGTCCATCTGTCCGTTTGTTCGTCCGTCCGTCCGTCTGTCTGTCCGTCTGTCTGTCCGTCTGTCTGTTTCTAAGCAAACTAGTCTCTCAGTTTTAAAGATATCGAATTGAAACTTTGCACACAACCTTATTTCCTTTGCACGCAGTATAAAAGTCGGAACGGCCGTGATCGGCCGACTATATCCTATAGCTGCCATATAACTGAACGATCGGAAATGCCATACCTTTGGTGTTTGTAAAGTTAGGAAGTTGGAAATTTGTGGGTTTTATATTTGGCCAACCAAACCGACCTACCAAATTTCATAAGGATCGGCCGACTATTTCCTATAGCTGCCATATAACTGAACGATTGGAAATGCCATAACTTTGGTGTTTTTAAAGTTAGGAAGTTGGGATTTTTATGAGTATTAATTACAGAATATTCTGCAAGGGTATATAAACTTCTGCTCCGCCCGAAGTTAACTTTCCTTTCTCGTTAGTATTGTGATTTTATTTCTTTTGTAGCGGCACCTGAAGAACGTTTTATTTAGTTCAGCCTAAATGTATGCTTTATCGGGTGGATGCTGTAAGTTTACACTTGGAGACCTATCAGGTGCATCCCTAATTAGCAGTAATTAGTGTTTTTAGAAAATACTAATTGGGGGAGGATGCCAGACGTTAGTTCGTGACTATCGCCACCAGCTGAGCCAGGGAGGCTCCGGAAAGCTGCAAGTTTTAAACATGGTTTACACCAGCTGCACGGCATTTCCGTTTACAGCCTAAGTCATCCGTTTCCGCTGCCGGTCTATTTCTTTTCGATCGAACCTTCGTGGCGTGCACATGCACCAAGTTCTGTGTCTTTTAAAAAAGAATTAAATTTTGTGGAAGTCACGTGCTGGGCATATAAATATTGATCGAAAATATCTGTGAAAAACTTTCGGTGGCTGCCTGGCTGGAGGAAAATACCTTTTATTCCTGGATTTTTTTTCCGAATTTGGCCGGCAGCACCCTCAGCATTTCTTCACGAACCCAACATTTATTTCGGGGGCGCAGTCAGCAGGTTGGTTTAAATTATTAGATCCCATGCTGACCCCGACCATTGTGAATTCTTTAGATTCTGCCCGCGAGAGCAGTAAATAAGTCGATGTCCCCGGGAGCACCCCCAGCATAAATATGTGTGCATAAACCTAACGCCATCGGCGCACCTACATATGTGCATGCGCAGCAACATCAAGACCTACCTATATGCATGCGCAGCCACCTCAAGCAGCAGTTTCGCCGGAAAAGTTTAATGGAAAATCCGCCAACTTAAGCAGTTTTTTTTGGGACTTCAACCAAACTACCGCCAGCGGCACACCTAATAACCCCGTAGGGCGACCTGCGCACCTAACTCTGTACTCGCGTATTTTTGTTAATAGAAAATTAATCATCCCAATTCATGTATAACGCCCAGGAAGTTGTATAAACCGCAGTGCGCCTCGGGATGGTTTAAACGTGTGTGATTATGTAATGGTTTTGGCCGCCTCAACAACACGTGCAGCGTTAACCTCTGTCTGGCTGACCTCTACCGCCTAACCTCATGCGCGCAGTGCAGTTACCGTCGTCCGCTAACCATCTGCTGTTGTCGGCCTCATGTTTCGGCCTTCTATTTAAAGGGCTTTAATCCTAGAAAATCTGCGTTCGATACGATTTTGTTCTAAAACCAAGCTAAAGATGTAATAAGACTTCTGTTCAAAAAAATCGAAACTTAATTTAACACAAATTGAAACCAAATCAATTCGGCTTTATTTGCCTCATTTTTCTAGAAATAATTTCATCATCAAGATCCCCCTAGCTATAACAATTATTAGAATAATTTTCTTAAAATCTATTATAATTTAAATGTCAAATTTCAAATGGTGATTCGCGTTTAAAATATTGGGTAAAATGGGCCAAAAGTTTATTTAAAACCGTTTCCCTAAAATTACCGTGTGAAAGTGAGTTATTCCAAAATATGGTGTGTTACAAAACATCCTAGAATTCTTTTTCAGCACACCACGCCAGGAGATCGATCTTTCGCCGATGGATAAGTTGCCGTGAGTTTCTATTACAACATTTATTTACCTAACACCTTCTTTTTTGAAACACAAAATTGCCCTGCATGGAGAAAACAAATTATTAAAATTTTACCCCGATTATTTTTAACGTAACTCCAAGCGCTATGCTTGCACATATTGCAGCAGCTCTCTTTTGAAAGAAAAAAAAAACATTTTTTGGTAAATTTTAAATAAAATACTTGAAGTTTAATTAGTGAAAATTATAACTAAAAAAAAGTGGCCTAAGCTAAAACATTTGTTATTAATTACTATTTAAGAACATTTTTGAATGAGAAAAATAAAACACACATTGAAGTAAAAATTAAATTAAATTCTAAATTTTTTCCGAATTATTATTGAAATTCCCGTGCTTATATAATACAACAATATTTACCCATACATTTAAATTTTATATTTACTGTTTACTTTATTATAAATGTTGTATTAATATTTCTATCGTACAATAATATTGCTATCGCATTTATTTACCTTTTATAAACATGTTTACAAACACCTTCTTCCTAAAATTTTTGTGAATTATATGAATTAAAAATGATAGCTTAAACCTATATCTACTGAACTCAGCTGGTGTCTCGACGAACATAGGGTATAAAAGGGATTTCCAGAGTCATGCTCTAGCGGCAGGAGATCATAGGTAGGGTGGGCAAACATGCGAGCCCCATTACATCTCGGGCTTCGCAAACATTAAACTACTTTCAGTCTCTCTTCTTTTCTACTTTTCTCTTCTCAAACTCTCCTTTAGCTTCTCTAGTCTTTTATTTTTGAATTCATGAATCTTTTTCTTCCGGTTTAGTCAACTAGCTTTCTTATTTTTGTCGTAAGCACGCTCAATTCTAGATTTAAGAATAGTAATGCGTAGACAGTGGCCCCATTTGGGTTTACGTATTTCGTTGAATATTCTGAGTAAAGCTCAAGTTGCTTTTGCCAATCTCTGCTATGAACTTCTATCAATGAATAAACGTCAATACATGATAGGAATTTTTTGATATCAAGCATATAAATGATTTTTATGTAATTGTAATGTGATTTCTTTGAAATCAGCATAGTTTATATGCCGGTCACGATTGTATTTCATTTTATAGTTTTTGTCAAGTTATCTGGAATAATTATTTGTAGATAATCAGTTTTATATATTAGAAAATCTGTTCGGTGGCCCAGACTATTGCTAGCAATACTTTTTCAATTGTAGAATATTTCATTTCGTGTTGTTCTCAGCACCGATTGCCATATTGCATGCATCTGTAGTGAGTGAAAAAGATTTGGATAGATCAAAATAGGATCTGAAATAATTAGAATTTTTTTTCTTTTGGATCAATGATTGATCCTTTTTTAAATATTCAGCTATTAGATTAATTCAGACATTTCGGATGATTTCCTATAGAAACCGCAAGACAATAAAAGATCGGATTTGCTTTTGGTTTAAAGCTGTTTTTGGTATTGAATTTTCATCCATTTGTATATAATGAAAACCCTTTGCTAAGTCGATTGTTGTAAAGTACTGGCATTTGCTAAATTAATCCAATATTTCGTCCATGACGGGTATTGGGAATTAATCATCTACAGAAATCTCATTGAGACTCCGATAGCCAACAACTAGACGAAATCGGGACAATCAATATTTTTTTTTTTTTTTTTTTTTTTTGTCGCGCGGAGTCCCACGGCCCACATACCCGCCCAACCGATCGAGGGGCGCAGCCGTGTATCGTACGGCACGATTCGCGATAAGATAGACGCGAGATAGGATAATAAAGGTAAAGGTCCGGGGAAAAAAGTAATAGTTAGATCAATCTTGTGCCAATGAAGCAAGTATCAATCATTTTAGGAGCGGCAGAGAGTCAAGATTTGATATTACTGGAAAAAGTCTATTATAGTCAGAACATAATACTCTGAAAGGCTCATGCAAGGCATAGTTAGATCTACAATGATTTAAAATTAGGGGAAAATAATTTCTAGTTAATCTACTTGGCACAGAAAAGTTTAGCCGACTTAACAAGTCGGGGCAGTCAATATCACCATGTATAAGGTTATAAATAAAGATAGTACCAATCATCGTTCTACGGTTGGCTAGGGATGGTAAATTAATCAAAAGAAGTCTACTAGAATAAGAAGGTAAGATAAGATTTGCATCCCAGTTTAGGGCGCCGTAAAGCAAAAAGAAGGAAGTTTTTTTGTACAGATTCAATACGACCAATATGTATTCCGTATTGTGGACTCCAGACGGGAGACCCATACTCCAGAATCGGACGGACTAGCGAAATAAATAAAGTTTTAGTCAAATAAGGATCATCGAATTCTTTTGACCACCTTTTAATAAATCCAAGCACACCTTTGGCTTTATTAACCATGGACGAAATGTGATTAGAAAATTTTAGTTTAGGGTCCAAGAGAACGCCAAGATCGTTTACAAGAGTTATTCTATCCAAAGAGCTGCCACTTAACGTGTAAGTCGCGTATTTCGGATTGGCCCGATAAAAAGTCGCCAGCTTGCACTTGGAACCGTTTAAATTTAGTAAATTATCTCGGCACCAGTTTTGAAAATTATCTAGATCGGATTGCAAGTTTAAATGGCAGGAAATGTCCTTATACTGCAGGCACAACTTAACATCATCTGCGTACATAAGTACGCGAGAATGACTTATAATTGAGGGAAGATCGTTAATAAATAATGTAAAAAGTAACGGACCCAGATGGATCCCTTGTGGGACACCGGAGGTAACACGGAGAATTTCTGAAATTGAATTTTTAAAAAGGACCCTTTGTGATAACTTGAAATCCATTTAAGCAGATCAACTGGAAAACCTAAAAGGTCAAGTTTTTGAATGAGAAGTAAGTGATTTACAGAGTCAAATGCTTTACTAAAGTCAGTGTAAATGACGTCTGTTTGAAAACTACTATTGAAGCCTTTTATCACAAATGAAGTGAGCTCTAGAAGGTTTGTGATTGTGGATCTACGTTTTATAAATCCGTGTTGACACGGAGAAATGATTGATCTGCAAAGGTGCTGCAAATGAGGAGTAATAATTTTTTCAAAAAGCTTAGGAATAGCTGACAACTTAGAAATCCCTCTGTAGTTACTGGCTTCTAACTTGTTACCTTTCTTGAAAAGGGGAATAACAATGATTCCTTCCAAATATTTGGGAATTGGGAGGTTTCTAGAGATAAGGTAAACAACTTGTGAAGAGGTTTGCACAGGGCCTTAGCGTAATACCTAAGCACGCACCCAGGAATACCATCGGGCCCTGGCGAATAAACAGGCTTAATACGAAGAAGATCCAAAAGAAGAGAGCTTTCTGTTAAAGTGGGACAGAATATGAGGTTTGACTTGGACATGGTGTCAGAATAAGGCTGTGATGAATAATCTAAAGTAGAGTAAGTCGTTTGAAAAAATTGGGCAAATAAATCGGCTATTGCCTGATCTGTGGTTGCCGTCATGTTTTCGACAGCGAGGAAGGAAAATAATTAGATTTACGCTTGGTGTTAACAAAATTATAAAACTGTTTCGGGTCCTGAGAGAACTGGACTTTACAACGGTTTAAGTAACTATTATAACACTGAGCATTAAGCACGGTAAATCTTGACCGAGCACTTAAATATCTAGTAAAAACAGATTGAGAACCGGTATTTTTATATTTCCTAAAAAGTCTGGACTTTACATTTCTTAAGTGTGTCAACTCTTTGCTAAACCAAGGTGATTTATTGGAAGTTGACGGATAGTACCACGGAACACAGGAATTAAAAAATGAATTTATTGCAGTGTAAAAAACCTTAACTGCATCGGACATATTAATGCATAAGTAAAGATCAGACCAATTAAAGCCAGAAATAAAATTATTTACCCTCAGAAAGTCTGCCTTGCGAAAACAATGCATTCGTTTGGATTTTTCTGATTTTTCTTCTATAACTCTGCCCGTATCAAATGAAAGTTCGATTGTTGGGTGATATGGATCTTCAGGTTGCGTGAGTGGTGTTACTCTGGACAGAAACACACCTTCAGGATTTGATACAAAACACAAATCAAGTAGGCGACCTAATGAATTTCGAACATGGTTTTCTTGAGATAGAGATATGTCAAGCAGGCCATCAATAAAATCATGCTGTGCTATAGGTAGTAAGACATTCGATCCGTCCTCAGTGGACCAAGTAACTCCAGGTATATTAAAATCACCTAGAACTATCATCTGATCCCTATCGGAAAGCTTATTTGCAACGGACTTAATAACGGATAGGTGATTTAAATAATCAGGAAGTTTAGACAACGGCGGAATATATGAGCAAGTTATGTATATGTGGGATAGTACAAATTTAGATTTATTAATACGATTAAAATAACTTTAAATGTTTACCGAGACCGACTTCTAAACCGCAACCACACTTTATACGACTTTAACTTTTTATAAAATTCCTCGACGACTTCTCACTATTCTTCACTTCTGTCTTGCTGCACTCTCGACGACTTCTATCTTGTCTACCACTCGATTGTTTGCCCTTTCTGTCTTCGATAACCTCGATTAAAAATAAATAGGGCTATTCATAAAATAAATTTAATACTAAAGCTCGACTCTCCTGATACTTTCGACTTAATTATAGGGTAAATAACTGATACTAACTTTACCAATCCTACAATCGGCCATCCTGAAATTTTATTCGCCCCCGAATGAACTCCACTTTTTCATGTATTCAGCTGCTGTAGATGTTATTTTTGGTCCCTCTTGGTTTCCAATTTTCTCGACCTCGTAACGTCCATGTTTCATTTTCTTTGTGACCTTATAGGGTCCGAAGAACTTAGGTCTGAGCTTCATTCCTACTCCATATTGAGTTCGCTTTATTCCCACTAGTTCACCTATGTCGTACTCTGTTTCAATCTTTCTTTTTTCATTGAATGTTTTCCTATTTTCCTGTTGTACTTTTTCAATATTTTCCTGAGCTTTCCTCCTTATTTCGTTTCGTTCATCAATTAGTTCCTCTATTTCTATATCCTCGAGAAGCTTTCTAATGTCATCATCTTTTTTACGCATATTCATTCCTGTAAGAATTGTAAAGGGAGAATATTTCGTCGTTCTGGGTGGTGTGTCATTGATAATTTGTTGGACTTTATCCACGTGACAATACCAGTTTGCTTTGTTATTCTGACAAAGTTTGCTTAGCATCGGTATGACGATTTTATGGATCCTCTCAACCTGTCCATTACCTCTCGGCATGCCTGTTGTTATCTGCAGCAAATGGATTCCCTGGCTACTGCAATAGTCCTTGAATGAACTGGATGTAAACGCGGTGCCTCTGTCCGTTACTATGCGTCGAGGGTTTCCGAAAATCGCAGATTGTTTTTCGAGCTTGTTTATTACTTCGTCTGTTCCTGTAGATCGCGTTGGATATAACCACACAAACTTGGAAAATCCGTCTACCACGGCTAAGATGTGATTGTATTTCTTCTTGGTGTCCGTAAGCGGTCCGACGTGATCAATGTGGTATGTACCCAGTGGTTCTTGGATTTTGTCGATTGGCGTCAACAATCCTTCTTTCTTACCTCTCTTGGAATCTATAATAAGGCATTCTACGCAACTCTTGACAAATCTCTCCACCTTGTCTTGAATATTTTTGATGTAATACGCTTTCTCAATTAGCTCCTTTGTCTTCTTTGCTCCGTAGTGGCCTTCGATATGCACTATTCTGATTATGTCTTCTTGCATGGATTCTGGAACGACTAAAAGCTCTTTCGTAACATCTTTGTAGAGTATGTTGTTTTTGACGAAAAAATCCTCGTAAGTCTCGACGCTATCAAGTACTTTTTTGACTGCTTTAATCCAATCATCCCGGTTCTGCGCTTCTCTTAGTCGATATTTTGTTGAATAAGATAAGAAAGCAGTTTAGGCGACTGAGTGCATCTACGTGTTTCATCTGATTTCCTGCTCTGTGTTGAACGGAAAATTTAAACTCCTGTAAGTACATAGCCCATCGGGCGACTCTTGGTGGAACATCGTCTTTTTTCATGGTCATCGCAAATGCCACGCAATCGGTAATTATTCTAAAATGTATTCCCAACAGATATATACGCCACTTCTTAACGGAATTGATGACTGCTAAAACTTCTAGCTCATACGCGCTGTATTTCTCCTCACACTGTGTAGTTTTCCTGCTCATAAATTCTACTGGGTGAAATAATTGGTCTTCTGAGTCTTTTTGCATGAGAATTCCTCCAAATCCGAATTTACTCGCGTCTGTGTGGACTTCGGTTATGGCGCAAGGATCATATAGTTTTAAAACTGGTGCAGTTATTAATAAGCTCTTCAGATTCTCGAAGCTGACTAAGCACTGATCGTCTAACTGAATGTTCCTTCCCTCTCGCGACTTGTCTGTCTTACGAAGTACATCACTTAAAGGTTTCGCTGCCAGAGCATAGCCTCTCATGAAACGACGCAAATATGATGTTAATCCCAAAAATCTTTCAAGTGCTTTTCTGCTTTGCGGTACTGGGTAGTTAACAACAGCTTTGACCTTATCCTCTGTCGGCGCGATAGTTGCGTTTTCAATTACGTATCCTAGGAATGTAATTTTCCGCTTCAAGAACTGACCCTTTTCCCACTTGATACGCAGCCCTGCTCTAGATGCTACTTGCAATACTTCTCTTAATACCAATAGACCTGTATCCTCATCAATTGTTGGTATGATAATGTCATCCATGTATACGACAATTTTCTTCGACTGTATCAGGTCTCTTAGTACGGCTCCTACATAGCGACAGAATACTGCGGGGGAGTTGCTTATACCGAACGGGACATGTGTAAACTCATATTGCCCATTGTGAGTTACGAAGGCAGTAAATTTTCGGGACTCTGCTTCGACCGGTACGTGAAAAAATCCGTTGGCTAAATCTAAAGTAGTAAATACTTTTGAGCCTTGCAAGCGATCTAGCACGTCATCGATTAATGCCATGGGAAAATTGTCTCTCTTTATTTTCAAATTAAGCCTTCTGTAATCACAACAAAAACGTTTCGAGCCATCTTTTTTCAACACTAGTACCACGGGAGATGCGTACTCTGAGCAGCTGGGAATGACGATTCCTGCATCTAGCCATTCCTGAACTTGCTTTTCGATTAAAATCTTGTTCTCGTAAGATGTTCGACGCGGATGTTGAAATATTGGGATATCATCTTCCAATATTATTTTCATTTCGACTGGCGACTTAATTGACTAATTCGGTTTGTATCCCGTGATCAGTTTTTCCACTTCAGATTTTTGAAACTTATCTAAGTGACTTAAGTCGATTCTATCAACTACTTTTTGTTCCTCAATCATTTCTGTCACACACATCGACTTAAAAGTTTCAGCAAATACGTCCTCAGTGGATTTTGCAATGAATCTGACTCCTTTTGTACTGAACAATATGTCAACCTTCTGCAGTATATTATTGCCAACAATAGCCGTATACTCAAACTCTTCTTGTTTAACTACGTGAAAAGTTATTGTAAAGCTTATATTGTCAACAAAAACGTTTAAGTCAAAACATCCTGTGGTAATCAGTTCACCTCTTCCAATGCCTTTAAGATGCTTGATTTCTTTTCTGAGTTGCAGCCTGTCGAATTTGTTGAATACATCTTCTCTCATGAGACTTAGATCGCTGCCAGAATCTATCATTGCGGTAAAGCTAATATTCTGTGCGCTGAAGTTTTTGAAAATTAGACCTTCCTTTGGGGATTTATCCTCAATTACATTTGTTGCTTCCTTCTTGACCGTGGACGACTGTTTCACTTCTTCACACTGCTTAGCAATATGGCCGGTTTTATGGCATTTGTAGCAAATTACTTGGTCAACGCATTCTTTAGCGAAATGTCCTTCCTTTCCGCATTTGTAGCACTTTCTGGTCGAACTACTCTGCATTTTCTTAACTTGCTTCTGGTTATGGTGAGAATTAGTTTTCTTTTCTTCTTTATTTACAGCATTTCCTCTTATTTTCTCATAGATTTATATTGGCTTCTAACTTGTTACCTTTCTTGAAAAGGGGAATAACAATGATTCCTTCCAAATATTTGGGAATTGGGAGGTTTCTAGAGATAAGGTAAACAACTTGTGAAGAGGTTTGCACAGGGCCTTAGCGTAATACCTAAGCACGCACCCAGGAATACCATCGGGCCCTGGCGAATAAACAGGCTTAATACGAAGAAGATCCAAAAGAAGAGAGCTTTCTGTTAAAGTGGGACAGAATATGAGGTTTGACTTGGACATGGTGTCAGAATAAGGCTGTGATGAATAATCTAAAGTAGAGTAAGTCGTTTGAAAAAATTGGGCAAATAAATCGGCTATTGCCTGATCTGTGGTTGCCGTCATGTTTTCGACAGCGAGGAAGGAAAATAATTAGATTTACGCTTGGTGTTAACAAAATTATAAAACTGTTTCGGGTCCTGAGAGAACTGGACTTTACAACGGTTTAAGTAACTATTATAACACTGAGCATTAAGCACGGTAAATCTTGACCGAGCACTTAAATATCTAGTAAAAACAGATTGAGAACCGGTATTTTTATATTTCCTAAAAAGTCTGGACTTTACATTTCTTAAGTGTGTCAACTCTTTGCTAAACCAAGGTGATTTATTGGAAGTTGACGGATAGTACCACGGAACACAGGAATTAAAAAATGAATTTATTGCAGTGTAAAAAACCTTAACTGCATCGGACATATTAATGCATAAGTAAAGATCAGACCAATTAAAGCCAGAAATAAAATTATTTACCCTCAGAAAGTCTGCCTTGCGAAAACAATGCATTCGTTTGGATTTTTCTGATTTTTCTTCTATAACTCTGCCCGTATCAAATGAAAGTTCGATTGTTGGGTGATATGGATCTTCAGGTTGCGTGAGTGGTGTTACTCTGGACAGAAACACACCTTCAGGATTTGATACAAAACACAAATCAAGTAGGCGACCTAATGAATTTCGAACATGGTTTTCTTGAGATAGAGATATGTCAAGCAGGCCATCAATAAAATCATGCTGTGCTATAGGTAGTAAGACATTCGATCCGTCCTCAGTGGACCAAGTAACTCCAGGTATATTAAAATCACCTAGAACTATCATCTGATCCCTATCGGAAAGCTTATTTGCAACGGACTTAATAACGGATAGGTGATTTAAATAATCAGGAAGTTCAGACAACGGCGGAATATATGAGCAAGTTATGTATATGTGGGATAGTATAAATTTAGATTTATTAATACGATTAAAATAACTTTAAATGTTTACCGAGACCGACTTCTAAACCGCAACCACACTTTATACGACTTTAACTTTTTATAAAATTCCTCGACGACTTCTCACTATTCTTCACTTCTGTCTTGCTGCACTCTCGACGACTTCTATCTTGTCTACCACTCGATTGTTTGCCCTTTCTGTCTTCGATAACCTCGATTAAAAATAAATAGGGCTATTCATAAAATAAATTTAATACTAAAGCTCGACTCTCCTGATACTTTCGACTTAATTATAGGGTAAATAACTGATACTAACTTTACCAATCCTACAATCGGCCATCCTGAAATTTTATTCGCCCCCGAATGAACTCCACTTTTTCATGTATTCAGCTGCTGTAGATGTTATTTTTGGTCCCTCTTGGTTTCCAATTTTCTCGACCTCGTAACGTCCATGTTTCATTTTCTTTGTGACCTTATAGGGTCCGAAGAACTTAGGTCTGAGCTTCATTCCTACTCCATATTGAGTTCGCTTTATTCCCACTAGTTCACCTATGTCGTACTCTGTTTCAATCTTTCTTTTTTCATTGAATGTTTTCCTATTTTCCTGTTGTACTTTTTCAATATTTTCCTGAGCTTTCCTCCTTATTTCGTTTCGTTCATCAATTAGTTCCTCTATTTCTATATCCTCGAGAAGCTTTCTAATGTCATCATCTTTTTTACGCATATTCATTCCTGTAAGAATTGTAAAGGGAGAATATTTCGTCGTTCTGGGTGGTGTGTCATTGATAATTTGTTGGACTTTATCCACGTGACAATACCAGTTTGCTTTGTTATTCTGACAAAGTTTGCTTAGCATCGGTATGACGATTTTATGGATCCTCTCAACCTGTCCATTACCTCTCGGCATGCCTGTTGTTATCTGCAGCAATTGGATTCCCTGGCTACTGCAATAGTCCTTGAATGAACTGGATGTAAACGCGGTGCCTCTGTCCGTTACTATGCGTCGAGGGTTTCCGAAAATCGCAGATTGTTTTTCGAGCTTGTTTATTACTTCGTCTGTTCCTGTAGATCGCGTTGGATATAACCAGACAAACTTGGAAAATCCGTCTACCACGGCTAAGATGTGATTGTATTTCTTCTTGGTGTCCGTAAGCGGTCCGACGTGATCAATGTGGTATGTACCCAGTGGTTCTTGGATTTTGTCGATTGGCGTCAACAATCCTTCTTTCTTACCTCTCTTGGAATCTATAATAAGGCATTCTACGCAACTCTTGACAAATCTCTTCACCTTGTCTTGAATATTTTTGATGTAATACGCTTTCTCAATTAGCTCCTTTGTCTTCTTTGCTCCGTAGTGGCCTTCGATATGCACTATTCTGATTATGTCTTCTTGCATGGATTCTGGAACGACTAAAAGCTCTTTCGTAACATCTTTGTAGAGTATGTTGTTTTTGACGAAAAAATCCTCGTAAGTCTCGACGCTATCAAGTACTTTTTTGACTGCTTTAATCCAATCATCCCGGTTCTGCGCTTCTCTTAGTCGATATTTTGTTGAATAAGATAAGAAAGCAGTTTAGGCGACTGAGTGCATCTACGTGTTTCATCTGATTTCCTGCTCTGTGTTGAACGGAAAATTTAAACTCCTGTAAGTACATAGCCCATCGGGCGACTCTTGGTGGAACATCGTCTTTTTTCATGGTCATCGCAAATGCCACGCAATCGGTAATTATTGTAAAATGTATTCCCAACAGATATATACGCCACTTCTTAACGGAATTGATGACTGCTAAAACTTCTAGCTCATACGCGCTGTATTTCTCCTCACACTGTGTAGTTTTCCTGCTCATAAATTCTACTGGGTGAAATAATTGGTCTTCTGAGTCTTTTTGCATGAGAATTCCTCCAAATCCGAATTTACTCGCGTCTGTGTGGACTTCGGTTATGGCGCAAGGATCATATAGTTTTAAAACTGGTGCAGTTATTAATAAGCTCTTCAGATTCTCGAAGCTGACTAAGCACTGATCGTCTAACTGAATGTTCCTTCCCTCTCGCGACTTGTCTGTCTTACGAAGTACATCACTTAAAGGTTTCGCTGCCAGAGCATAGCCTCTCATGAAACGACGCAAATATGATGTTAATCCCAAAAATCTTTCAAGTGCTTTTCTGCTTTGCGGTACTGGGTAGTTAACAACAGCTTTGACCTTATCCTCTGTCGGCGCGATAGTTGCGTTTTCAATTACGTATCCTAGGAATGTAATTTTCCGCTTCAAGAACTGACCCTTTTCCCACTTGATACGCAGCCCTGCTCTAGATGCTACTTGCAATACTTCTCTTAATACCAATAGACCTGTATCCTCATCAATTGTTGGTATGATAATGTCATCCATGTATACGACAATTTTCTTCGACTGTATCAGGTCTCTTAGTACGGCTCCTACATAGCGACAGAATACTGCGGGGGAGTTGCTTATACCGAACGGGACATGTGTAAACTCATATTGCCCATTGTGAGTTACGAAGGCAGTAAATTTTCGGGACTCTGCTTCGACCGGTACGTGAAAAAATCCGTTGGCTAAATCTAAAGTAGTAAATACTTTTGAGCCTTGCAAGCGATCTAGCACGTCATCGATTAATGCCATGGGAAAATTGTCTCTCTTTATTTTCAAATTAAGCCTTCTGTAATCACAACAAAAACGTTTCGAGCCATCTTTTTTCAACACTAGTACCACGGGAGATGCGTACTCTGAGCAGCTGGGAATGACGATTCCTGCATCTAGCCATTCCTGAACTTGCTTTTCGATTAAAATCTTGTTCTCGTAAGATGTTCGACGCGGATGTTGAAATATTGGGATATCATCTTCCAATATTATTTTCATTTCGACTGGCGACTTAATTGACTAATTCGGTTTGTATCCCGTGATCAGTTTTTCCACTTCAGATTTTTGAAACTTATCTAAGTGACTTAAGTCGATTCTATCAACTACTTTTTGTTCCTCAATCATTTCTGTCACACACATCGACTTAAAAGTTTCAGCAAATACGTCCTCAGTGGATTTTGCAATGAATCTGACTCCTTTTGTACTGAACAATATGTCAACCTTCTGCAGTATATTATTGCCAACAATAGCCGTATACTCAAACTCTTCTTGTTTAACTACGTGAAAAGTTATTGTAAAGCTTATATTGTCAACAAAAACGTTTAAGTCAAAACATCCTGTGGTAATCAGTTCACCTCTTCCAATGCCTTTAAGATGCTTGATTTCTTTTCTGAGTTGCAGCCTGTCGAATTTGTTGAATACATCTTCTCTCATGAGACTTAGATCGCTGCCAGAATCTATCATTGCGGTAAAGCTAATATTCTGTGCGCTGAAGTTTTTGAAAATTAGACCTTCCTTTGGGGATTTATCCTCAATTACATTTGTTGCTTCCTTCTTGACCGTGGACGACTGTTTCACTTCTTCACACTGCTTAGCAATATGGCCGGTTTTATGGCATTTGTAGCAAATTACTTGGTCAACGCATTCTTTAGCGAAATGTCCTTCCTTTCCGCATTTGTAGCACTTTCTGGTCGAACTACTCTGCATTTTCTTAACTTGCTTCTGGTTATGGTGAGAATTAGTTTTCTTTTCTTCTTTATTTACAGCATTTCCTCTTATTTTCTCATAGATTTATATTTCAACTTTGAGCTCCTTTACGGTTTTAGCTCTATACAAGCCGGCTTTGTTTGCTTTGCTGTCAGGGACTCCTTCAATAAAGTAAGATACTAAGCTTTCTTCTTCTAGCTTAATAGGTTTGCTTAATTCCATTAGACTGTACAAATATTCTAGACATGTTTCTGTCACTTTTTTCTCCCTAAGTCTTAACATTTTGTGGACATCTGCCGAACACAACTGCTTTCCAAACTCATTTTCCAGCTCGGACTTAAGTTTATTCCAACCTCGCACTCCTGTCAAACTTCTAATGAAAAGCTTAGCTGCTCCACTTAAAAGTTGTTTTGCGTAAATATATCTTTGAAGGTTATCCCAACCTACAGTTATAGCTACATCTTCAAATTCGTTAAGCCAATGGCTTATGTCTTGCTGATCTGATCCTGAAAAAGACGATATGCTATCTTGGACATCTCTCAATGTAAATCTCGAGCTAATGCTGCTCATAGCTTCATGAAACTCAGTACTGTGTGATCCACCCTCGCTTACGGTTTCATCCTCGTCAACATCAACAGTATGTGCCACCTCGAAATGATCCAAAAGTCTATCTTGCAAAGTGCTCTTCCTACCATCCGTATTCAAGCCTAACTCACTCAGCTTTTCCCTCAGAGAAGCTACTGTCATCGATAATATAGCTTTCGAGTCCATGGTTGCGATTAAGATGTCGTTTACAATGCTTTGTTTAACTACAAAAGAAAAGTGACTTAATTTCGAATTCTATTTTAAATGTAAATTAAGGAAATGGAAAGAAAATACTCAAGTTCAGCTTGCAGTACAGGCTGGCACTGCGGTCTTCGTGCTTCTGGGTAGTTGCAGCTCTTCTGGGTAGTTGCAGCTCTTCTGGGTAGTTGCAGCTTTTCTGGGTAGTTGCAGCTCTTCTAGGTAGTTGCAGCTCTTCTGGGTAGTTGCAGCTCTTCTGGGTAGTTGCAGCTCTTCTAGGTAGTTGCAGCTCTTCTGGGTAGTTGCAGCTCTTCTGGGTAGTTGCAGCTCTTAGAACTTCTTCGAGCAGTACGCCTCTGGAAACACCTCTTCTGCTGATTCTTCTTGGGCAGAACTTCTTTAATAGTCCTTGTGGACTTTCTCTGGTAGCGCCTCCTTGGTAGCCCTTCTCCTTATAGGAATTTTTCTAGTAGCGCCTCTTCTGGTAGCATTCTTCTGATAGAACTACTACTGGCCGTCCTTCTCTGGTGGCGCCACTTCGAACGTCTCTGATGCTCCTCTGCTTATCCTCGTGGTTGTAGCTTCGTAATTTTAAGCGCACCTGCGACTTTGTAAAACACGGCCGACTCCTTGCTTTTGACTTAGCTGTCGTTCAGCAGATTTTTTTTTTTTTTTTTTTTTAGTTTCTTTTTGAAATATTTAGCTCGTGCTTCAAAAAACGTCACAGCTCGTTCGCCAATTTGGAATTTAGTTGTTGTTCTCGCTGTTATTCTCTATAGTGGTGTGGTCTTCAGTTTATTCTACGGTTGTCTCCTTCTCTCCTGTGTTCATCTTATGTTGCAAAATTTCCTACGACGTAGCGTCCACTTATACAAGTAAATCTTCTAGGCTTGCAAATAAATCTGGCGAGTGACGCTTCACGTGACACACACATATGAAAATTTATTTCACCATAATTTTCAAGGTTGCGTAAAGAAAATTTTGGAGTGGTTTTCAGCGTTTATAAGCAGTTTTGACTTTTAAAATTTTGGTCTTTTGTCTAGGGTCAACACTTGCGCTCTCACTTAATCGTATTTTGTATGTTAACGCATACAGGGTTCTTTTTCTATTTTTGCGACTTTCCCGGACGAGCCCCCATTAAATTTGTGGGATAGTACAAATTTAGATTTATTAATACGATTAAAATAACTTTAAATGTTTACCGAGACCGACTTCTAAACCGCAAACACACTTTATACGACTTTAACTTTTTATAAAATTCCTCGACGACTTCTCACTATTCTTCACTTCTGTCTTGCTGCACTCTCGACGACTTCTATCTTGTCTACCACTCGATTGTTTGCCCTTTCTGTCTTCGATAACCTCGATTAAAAATAAATAGGGCTATTCATAAAATAAATTTAATACTAAAGCTCGACTCTCCTGATACTTTCGACTTAATTATAGGGTAAATAACTGATACTAACTTTACCAATCCTACATATATAAAGTTAGCGATAACTTTACACAAATAAATTCAATGGTATTGAATTCATCAAAAAATAACTCCTCAGACTGGAAGTTTGAATCAACTCCAATTAAGACTCCACCTCCCCGTCTAGAGGGACGGTCATACCTATATATTGTGTACTTACCTGGAAAAACTTCGGAGCTAAAGATCTCCGGCTTTAACCAGGTTTCTGTGAACACAATAATATGAGATGCAAAGGAAAGGCTATCAGAATACAATTTAGTGAGTTTGCTACGCAAACCTCTTGCATTCTGATAGGAAAGAAGGAGGTTAGAAGTTAGTTTTTTGAAATTGGTACACTGGTCTCGACTAGGAAGTTTTACTCCCACGGACCCCTTCTTCTTTATCTTAGCCTCGAACTCTTTTACAACCATATTATCCGGCCAAAAGTCGCCCGAGCATATGGCTTCAAAAAGCTCGTTAGGGACAGTTATCTTGAAAGATGAAATGTCTCTAGCATAAGAAAACTTAAACTTTTTCACCTTTACACTATTACAATCGGCTTTAGTTTTGTCTTGTATATAAGACAATACATCAGAAGATGTTTGATCAGGGGAAAGCCGAGAAACGAAAATTTGTTTCTTTAGTGGAACCACTAAAAGGGATTTTGGTGGAGCAGACATTGTTTCTGCAAAACCAACTTGAGCCGGTTGTCCGGACTCAGTAGTCCCTTGTGGTGGAGATGCTACATTCTGAGAGATAGGTGGATCCACTAATTGTGAAACCACTAAAATCGGAATTCTTAGAAGTCCCTGGTTGCATGCATTCTGTAACGGATTGTTCGGATACCGAATCTTTTTTAGCTGCCGATCTTAGCAACATTTGAGGGTTTGCTGAAATCAGCTGCTGATACGCCGGAATGCTCTGTTGATCTTTTGATTTCCGTTGCGGGGTGTTCCCCTTTTGCTCCTTACCACCAGCGGCCTTTTTGCGCTTAGGGGACTCTTCTAATAGCTTACGACTATTAAACTGCGAGTCCAGCGCAGAGAGGAGATCATCAGCTCGGCGAAAACTATCTCTAGCCACTCCGAAACAGCTAATCAGCCCCATCAGGCCGCCTTTAGTTTGGCGCATGAACGATTTCATCTCGTTCGCAACCTCGACACAAGCGTCACAACAAAACTGCAAATTGGGCCCCTTTGAAAGGTCATCACTTGTCCGGCCAGTAAAACCGGCGCACTTGGTGTGCACCATATTTTCACACAGCCAGCAAGTCATATTAGACTGGTCAGCCCTGATTACGAGGCTGCATTTTTTGCAGAAGCAGACTAAATTTTTATTATTCATTATATTTATTTACCACTGTACCAAAAAAAAAGCGAATTGAAATTTATAAGCGAGCAGTTATAAGTACCGCAAGAGACGCAGAAACTGCACGCTTAGAACTTTCAAAGCAAAGAGAGCAAGAGAGCGGGAGCGTAAATAAGTTAAAGTGCATGCACAAAAGAGAAACGGCGGGGATATAAGAAAAGAAAACACAGATAAGAATAACGAAAAACTAAAACAATTTATTAGTATTAAATACAAAGTGCACTCGCGAAGCGAACGGAGTTTAAATTTATGTTTTAATAAACCCGAAGAGAATTAAAATTGTTTTGATAAAACCCACCGATGGGAATAAACGAAAACAAAATGCAAAATTCGATGCGCAGAAAAAAAAACACGACCGTTCACTTTGAAAGTCAAAGACGAATGAATATTGGTGAACAATATGGAGATTTGGACTTTCTTATAATCCCTTGTTTTACCATTTCTTTTATCTGGATCTCTACCTCTTCTACATCCACCTGTTAGGTTTTGCCAACCAGAAATGAGCGAAGGATATTTTAGTATGTTAATGGAAGTATCGACTTCAGTTTATACTCCATATATACAATAATATTTTTTCGTCTCAAAGGCCTTAAGAATATGATTGTCCACGCGATGCATCTGTTCTGCAGCACTATGCATATTCCAAAATACCAAACTGGGGTTCCGGAACTGCATCCTGGAATAAATCAATACTTAAAAGCCGTTTCAGAAGAATTCGCCCGAAAATCTTAAAGAAGGATGGCAACTGACTTATTAGAAAGAGTCAGCTATCATAACTCATGGCATTGAAGACGCGCCTTAGGATCGTATCGGAGGATCAATATTGTGATTACCCTTAGCAGAGCATGCGGCAGCGGCAGACCAGAGTACAACTCAAATCTGCAAAGACATCAATTTCAATAAAGCTTATTAGCCCAATGTAAGCCAGGTCAGCAAGTAAGAAATGTCCTTGTATATACCAAATTAATTGTTGATATGGGTTGATATCAGAAGGAAACTGCCTAGTTCCTATTGTAGCTAAAACTGGCAGACTAGAAGAAATGACATGATCTAGAAGCTCAACACCTCTCGAAGATAAACGGTGGAGGACAGTAGATTACAAAAATTTGTATACCCTTGCAGAGGGTATTATAATTTTGTTCAGAAGCTTGTAACGCAGTGAAGGATACGTTTCCGACCCCATAATATATATATTCTTGATCAGAATCAATAGGGGAGTCGATATAGCCATGTTCGTCCGTCCGTCTGTTTCAATACCGTTTGCGAGCGCAGTTTAAAAGCTACCGATCTGAAACTTTCACAGTCGTCCTAAAACATGTGTACGCAGATCAAGTTTGAAAACCGATCGGATGTCTATATCGTATAGCTCCCATAGGAACAATCGGATATAACTTGCAAGAATGGTTACAATAGGGTGAAATCGGCCGTTGAACAGGTGTTCAACATCATCCAATGTTGATCTCAAAGGCGTCGGATACAGGCGTCTGGTGATGTCTTCTTGGGGAGTTGGTTAACGCTGGCCTCTCTGGTAAGTCGATGTCCTTTGACGATGGCGAAGTTAAATGATGTGATTTCTTTTGGAAACGTCTCCATACGTAAAATATTATCACCTCAAGTGATAAAATTAGGGCGACATATGCACTTATGTGGTGATGTTGTAGATCGACGATCTCGTTTTTTCATTTTTATTTTTATTCTCGGAATCAATTCTTTACTGAGCTCATTTAATTCATTAAAACTTAGCTTCAATGAATTATTTGGGTGTGAAACTTTAGGAAGCGGTGTTAAAGATTCATTCAGACTGCCAAATCGAGCATACGATAACTTCAATGTTCCAGTAGAGGTTACCTGATGACCAATTACGCTCAGAAAAGGATTTCTTAGAGTGCACTTCGGATCCAAGGATAAAAGTCCGATATTATCAATTGTAATTGTTGATAATTGATCATCACATACTGCTGATAACTCCATTGGTGATTTAATTGAAATTTTTTAGGATATTTCCATTGATTTTTTGTTCTTAATCTTTGCCATGAGAATGATTTCGTCGAACTTTTTGTTTGGCACAATGACTATGATTTGTTATTAAACATTTGAAACTCGCAATGATTTTCAATAGAAAACATGGATTGCTTATCTGAGCAAATATACTCTTCGTCATTAATTGAATTACAAAGATCAAATTCACTTGATGACATAGTAATGAATTGATCTCGATGTTGATTCACAGCCATGATTGGAAATTCAATATCAAGGGAAATCATTTTATTGTTGATGATTACCGGTATTGGAATCAAGTTATATATTTCAAATAACTGTGTTGATAATAATAGCAGTGTTAATTTAAAGATTACATAATCCTTTACCACCTTTGCTTCTGCCCTCATTAAATTATATAATTAAAGAATATCATCGTTGATGAGAGGGAGCATTTTTCCTTGAGGCATGTGCATTTTTAGTTTGTTTGAATGTTGTCGAAGTTGCTTGGGAGAAACGAGCAGTGGGCTAATTTCATTGTGATGGAATTTGTCAGAACATGTGAAATCTCTGTCTGAATTCTTTGAAGATTTGCCGCCAATATGGATAATTGATTTGTCAATGCAATATACCATTGAAAGGCCTTGAGAGAATCTAGACGAGCATTGGCTATATCCTCCATTTGCTGAGTCATTATTTTAATCCTTTTATCGATGGTCGCGTCATCTCGTTTCATGATGTTTATTGTAGAATCAATTATTGAAGATTGATTCTTAACTAATTCTAAAATGTAATCTTCATTTGATTTCACTTTTTGAATAGTTGAAGACATCCTCTTGGCATACTCTGTGTCTAATACGCCAAAGAAGCTGTTGGCAATATTTCCCCCTATGTCCAATGGAGATCGACGTGTTCTTGACATGTGGAGTAAATCTTTTCAGTTTTTGTTTCTTCGTAAACGTGTTGAAAATGATTATATACAGCAGCACATGCTTGGACTGGTTTTATATGTGAACACATTTGACCAACCTTAAGTGTCCCCGTGTAAAATGTCTTTACATCTTCGAGATACGGCTTTAAATCATAATAAGCTGTGATTGTCCAGTCTGCAGTTGCTAGTAAAGTAGATCCAATTTTCTCGTAATAAATTCCTGGCCTCGAACCAAACCTGGTTATGTTAATTGGTGGTAGCTAATGGTAATAGCAGCAGCAAGATTAATAATGGCATCGATATCATTGGTAAGGATGGGCTTTTCCGTCTTTTTGGCTTTTGATCTTCCTTTGTTTCTTCTTCAGCATCTTCTTCATTAAATTCCTTGCGTTTTTCTCCTGGATCTTCTTGACGGAATAGTGGAGCAAGCTTATGAATTGCTCTTTTAAAGACTCCTGTTGCAGTTTTAAAGTCTGCAACTCGCACATATCCATCTTGGCCTGGATAAATTTGTATTATTGGTCCTATAGGCCAGTGAAGCATAGGCACATTGTCTTCCTTGACAATAACCATCATACCTTCTCTTACATTTTTATGGGCCTGTTTCCATTTTGGTTGTTGCTGGCTTGTTAAATATTCTCTGGACCATTGCGTCCAGAATGTGTGCTTGAGTCGCTGCACCAGTTCCCATTGTTCAGGTAGTGATTTTATTCTAAGTGGTTCTGGGTCTGGCTGAGCGACTAGTGCTTCTCCAATCAATAAATGACCTGGTGTAAGGACTGTAAAGTCATTAGGATCATTCGACATTGGAGTAAGTGGCTGAGAATTTAAAACTGCCTCGACATTTAATATGACAGTGCTCAACTGCTCAAAGGTGAGTTTTGCAGTGGACACATTTTTTAATAACAACGTCTTTGCTGACTTTACTGCAGCTTCCCATAATCCACCAAAGTGAGGGGATCTCGGTGGAATAAATTTAAAGTGAACACTCTTCGTATTGCACAGCTGGAGTATGGAGTTCTTAGCCTGCTGTGAGTGGATTGTTTCCTTCAACTCCTTCAATTGGTTCCAGAAGGGTCCGCAATAATTAACTCCAGTATTTAAAAATGGTCTGTTTTGTGAGACTCTATGCTTAGATAGTTTTCCCATTATTTGAGAAAGTAATTGTGGACGAAACCTGGTACATGGCACGCATTTCATAATTACGTTTCTAACCATTGGAGTGATTTTGATGATGTGATACTGTTGTCGTGCAATACCTTTTAAAGTGTTTTGACCACAGTGCTTATTTTCCTCATGAAGTTTATGTAACAGCATTTTTACGATGTTGTCATTGTATGGGAGTAAGTAGGGATTCATTGCAGCCCGGGAAATTGGGGCATTTTCCACCCTTGTACCTACTCTTATAATAGAGTTTTCGCCCAAATAAAGATGAAGAGATGCGACCTTGCTGCTATTGGGTAATGGGCGTTCGGGATGACGTCGAAGGTGATTAAATTCATTTGTGAAATCAGCCTGTTGTATACAACGTATTATAATCCGCCTAGCTTGTTCTAATTCGTCAAGCTCTATTAAGACGGCTTGTTTTCTATTTTTACGATAACAAAATCGTAACATGTATGCTTGTAATACGTTGCAAGCGAGTGAATGAATTTCCGTGTTTAATGCCATATATTTCTTCTCCAAGCGAAACTGTTGCCAAAGTAACAAATTTTGTTTCCCGTTCGAAAGAAATAGTGTTGTCCTTTAGAGCTTTAAATAAAGCTGGCCATTTCTCTTCTGGTCCATGAATGTAACCACAATGTATGTGCACTTAATTGAGATGCAGGTATCCCTCTAGATAGTACATCTGCAGCGTTGAGACTTGATGACACATGTCTCCATTGATCTTGTATTTTCCGCAACCTATTTGAAACGAATGTATGGAAATTCGATGCTTTGGCATTTATCCAACATAAGACGATGGTGGAATCTGTCCAGTAATTACTTTTAATGGATTCAGATTGTAAATTAATATCCTTTTTCACCTTTTCAGCTAGCTCTGCACCTAACACAGCTGCACATAACTATAGTCGTGGTAGGGTTTGCTTTTCAAGAGGTGCTACTTGTGATTTAGCGCATAATAGGCGCACAGTCGTTTGTTTCTTCTTATATATGGCCCTTATATAAGCCACAGCACCAAACGCTTTTTCAGAAGCATCCACAAATATATGGAGTTCTTGTTTTTGAGGTATTTTACCATCATAAATGTGTCTCGGAATAGTCATTTTATTTAAACACAGCAAATCTTGTCTAAAGGCCTCCCACCTTTCCTTTAGGGAATCTGATATCTCTGTGTCCCAATCTAGTTTAAGGACTGACAGATTTTGTAGAAATATTTTTGCTCTGATTATGACTGAAGCAAAAAGACCAAGTGGGTCAAAAATTTGTCCCAACTCAGAGGCTACCACTCTTTTTGTAATTGTTTGAGTGTTATCTTCTTGAGCCTTTCCGCACAAATCCTTAGGGCTTCAAATAATTCCCAAAGTCTTTACACTGGTATGTTCCAATGCAGTGCCAAGATTTATGTTGCTAGCAATATCTTCTGGTGAAAATTCCTTTAGCAGATGGTGTGAATTAGAGCACCATTTTCTTAGTTTAAATCCGCAAGGTATCAAGATTTTGTTTAATTCTTCTTGAATCCTTGCAGCATCTATAATTGTATCTGCTCCAGTTAGGCAGTCGTCAACATAGAAATCATTTTTCAGTGCATTTGATCCTAATGGCCATTTTTCCAAATTTTTATTGGCCAAATGCTCCAAGCATTTTGTGGCGAGAAATGGAGCTGACGTTGTGCCATAAGTCACAGTTTTCAGCCGGAAATATTTTATTTCCTCGGACGGATTGTAGCGCCAAACAATCATTTGCTTAAATTGATCCTTTGGATTCATCCAGACTTGCCGATACATTTTTTCTATATCCGCCGTAAAAACATATTTGTGAACTCTGAATCTCAATAGAATCGCAAACAGATCACTTTGAACAACTGGTCCTGGATAAAGTAAATCATTTAATGTTTTTCCTGTAGATGTTTTACAGGAAGCATCAAAGACTACTCTTAATTTTGTTGTAGTGCTTTCTGGTTTCAGAACACAGTGGTGAGGAATAAAATAATGGTATTTGACTAGGTAATACTAGAGTTTTTCCAACGATGATTTGGCTTCCTCGGCTGAGGAAACTACTATGCAATTTTGTGGCATTTTTGCACTCATGTTTACTTGCCCAGCAATTATCCAACCAAATTCGGTGTTCTGGAGAATAGGTTGGTCTGAATAAGACCTAATTTGTTCAGGTTTTATAACGGAAAAGTGATGTTCTGCGCCAAGCAATATATCAATCTTTCCTGGTTTCGCGAAATGTTGATCAGCGAGCCGGATATTTTTTGAGATTTTAAAATCAGCTACTTTTATTTGTTCCGTAGGCTGATCTGCCACAATATGAGGAAGGACAAAGGCTTCAACTCTTGTTTCAAAATCGCTATGTTTTGATTTAATTAAAACACTAACGCGTCCTTTACTTATTCGCGGCTGACCTCCAACTCCCTCGATGTCTTCAAGTGCGAGAAAACGTTGTTCTAGAAACCCAAGGAATTCAATTATTGTTTGAATTTCCCTGGTATCTAAAATAGTTTGCTCATACAGTGTGTGTGTAAGCCGATCTAGTTTTCTTGTCATATGGAACAGAAGGACTGGATCCCATGTATCTCTTTTTATTACAATGTTTTTCAAGGCTTGCAAGGATTCATTGATATTGTCATGCAGATTTTTTATTGACTGAGAATCATTCGTCACATTAGGGTGATCAAATAATTTTTCAAATATTGCAGTCGAAAGGACCCGCTTATTATTGAAACGTTCT
This sequence comes from Drosophila prolongata, assembly GCA_036346975.1. NCBI lineage: Eukaryota > Metazoa > Arthropoda > Insecta > Diptera > Drosophilidae > Drosophila > Drosophila prolongata. The sequence continues at coordinate 5,601,614 of JAYMZC010000271.1, forward strand.
TTAAGCATGGTCCAGGCAGTATCATAATTAACTTCTGTTAATTCTCAATGCCAAACTAACCTTTCTGCTTCGCCAGAAAAATTAGCTTTAAGATACCACATTTTTTGAATTTTTGGTATCGCTGATTCATGAACCATTTTATAAAAAATGTCATGAAATTATTGCCATTTCAGATAGCTTCCATCAAATTTTGGAATGGAAACTTTTGGCAACTGTATCAAAGAGATTGTAGAAACCGCTTGATTGGTGGTTACTGAAACGGGGTCTGCATATGGATGGCAGAATTGCAACATTGCTTCTTCCGCGGAAATAAATCGCTCCATACTATAGGTAAATTTGTTTTCTGGAGCTATATGTTTCATGGTTCTTGACATAGATTCCAGAACTGCTGTTTGGTGTCTGATCAGCCTTTGTATGTGATCCACCTCTTCTGAAGATGTTTCTGTTGCCGGTCACTGAAGAATTTTTGAGTTAAATTCTTCGATAGCTTGATGAACAATCGTCCTCATTTGATTGTAATACTGTTTTTCAAAATACTCATGCGGATGTGGAGTACCCTTTAATGATTCTAGGATACTATTATTTCCTTGGTCGAATTTTTTCCAATGCTCTTCAATTTGTCGGTTTCTGTCTTCAAAATCCTTTTTGATGTTCCGTAGCAAAATTTGGATTTCTTCGCCAATTTGGCTTTGTATGGCAATCAAATTTCCAACCTCCATTTTGCCTTAACAATTGCCTGACCCGTTGGAAGATAATTGATTTGCTTATATAAGCTGGCTACGCTTCTACTCGCAACCGATTTATGGTCAAAGACATTTAAGGATTTTCGGATTAGAAAAGAGAGCCAACAAATAGTTTAAAACCTTTTTATTTAAAAAGTATTTTTTATTTTATTTAATATGTGTGTTAAATAAATGTTTTTAGTTTTGGATGCAAACGCTTCCAGAAATGTTCAAGAGCCGTCTTGTTGACTACTTGAAGTTGTTGAGTTCTACTTGAAGAACTTCCTTGTTGTTCAATCTCGAACGTTAATCGACGATTATCCTGGGAGTCGCCAAGTTGACTCCAGTAAATCGGATTATATTATTAAAAACAATTTTAATTTTTTGGATGCTACCGCTTCCAGAATTATTCAAGAGTCGCCTTGTTGACTACTTGAATATATTGTTTTCCAGTGAAAAGCCTCAGTTGACTGTTTCTATTTTCGAAAATAAATCGACAATTATCCTGGGAGTCGCCTAGTTGACACCAGTAAATTGGATTATATTGTTTAAACAAACAATTTAAATTTTTTGAATGCTACCGCTTCCAGAAATATTCAAGAGTCGCCTTGTTGACTACTTGAATATATTGTTTTCCAGTTGAAGAGGATTATATGGATGTTGTAAGATGGAAGAGTCGCCGGGTTGACTTCTTCTACTTTTATTTCCAATATTGTAGTAACAGATCGCCAAGTTGATAAGTTACTCCTTGAAAATTTCAAGTTTTTCGGGAATATGCTTAGAAATTTATTCGGGGCAAAATTCCCTTTGTTATGAATTTTGCTCAATATCTGAATTATTGAGCAAGGTTTTCACAACTTTAACTCTAGAAGATTCGATCGCCAAGTTGATCGGGAATCTGTCTAGCAAAGTATGTGCAGAAATTAGTCGCCAAGTTGACTAGAATTTCATGCAATGGACGGGGTCACCAAAATGTTTGTAGTTTTATTTTTATTATTTATAGGAATGGTTGCCCCTAGAACATACTCTAGTGACGATAGGTTGCTAAACCAACACTTAAATTGGTTTAACTCGGAGAGATCATGCGTATGAGGGCCAAAGACACAGCGATGCTCACTCGTAGAATGCAGAGTAGTTGAATACACAAGTATTGCTTGAGTACTGATTTTATTAGGGCAAAAGGTCGGGTTTATATACACGTTTTCAGAGTCAAGGGAGCACCATAGCAAAGAAGTGGTATGGGGCTGTTAGTTAAAAATACATTGCATTGCTTATGTTCTAAGATATACAAAGGTACAGAGTCATCATAATTGTCTCCCACACAAGGAGTTAATACGCTAGGGTTAGTAAAAATAGAAAAAGTAGCTCAGGTCGAACTGGCGCTATCCGTGAACATCAAGTGGCTATTGACATGAAACTATGCAATTTATCTAATTTATTTATGTATACCTTGCTCAGGGTAAAAGTTGCTGCCAATCAGACAAGTACATACTACAGCCGCTATTTAAAAATGAAATTGATTACGTATAGCTTGTATACCCTTGCAGAGGGTATTATAATTATACCCGTTACTCGTAGAGTAAAAGGGTATATTGTATTCGTGCAAAAGTATGTAACAGGTAGAAGGAAGCGTTTCCGACCCTATAAAGTATATATATTCTTGTTCAGGATCACTAGCCGAGTCGATATAGCCATGTCCGTCTGTCCGCCTGTCTGTCCGTCTGTCTGTCTGTCCGTCTGTCTGTCCGTCTGTCTGTCCGTATGAACGCTGAGATCTCGGAAATTATAAAAGCTAGAAGATTGGCATTTTGCATGTAGATTTTAGGAGTTCCTACGCAGCGCAAGTTTGTTTCAAAATGGTGCCACGCCCCCTCTGACGCCCACAAGCCACAAGCTGTGGCCACAGTTTTGATGCTATTATGAAAATTTTAATTGATATGTATTTGTTTCGTCAATACCTATCGATTGGCCTAATAAAAGTTTGCCACGCCCACTCTAACGCCCAAAAACCCATTAAACGCTTAAGCCTGGCTAGCGTCTACATTTCCGCCTTTCATGGCGCCATTTAACGGATGACTTTGGAACAGCTGGCCAAGGTGCTAATTCGAGCGGCGAACAAGAAGGCATATTTATATTAAGTTGTTTAGCTGAGTAACGGGTATCTAATAGTCGAGGCACTCGACTAAAGCGTTCTCTCTTGTTTTGATCAGAAGTTTGTAACGCAGTGAAGGAGACGTTTCCGACCCCATAAAGTATATTCTTGATCAGGATCAAAAGGGGATTCGATATAGCCATGTCCGTCTGTCCTTCTGTTTCAATACCGTTTGCGAGCGCAGTTTAAAAGCTAGCGATCTGAAACTTTCACAGTCGTCCTAAAACATGTGTACGCAGATCAAGTTTGAAAACCGCCCCGATCGGATGTCTATATCCTATAGCTCCCATAGGAACAATCGGATATAACTTGCAAGAATGGAAGATATTTTGCGCAGTGTAAAAGCTATTGACATAAATCTTTCCAAATCTTACTTTTTTTATGGATACCTTGATCAGGGTAAAAGAGCTTGGCGATCGTCTATAGCCTATAGCTCCTATAGGATCAATAGGGTGAAATCGGTTAAAATGTTATGATTTTTAGGATATTTCGCACAGTATATAAGCAATTGGCATGAATCTTTCCAAATCGTATTTTTTTATGCATACCTTGATTAGGGTAAAAGCGCATGCCGATATATCCTACAGCTCCCATAGGAACAACAGGGTGAAATCGGTCCAAATTTGATGATTTTCTGAATTTTTCGCGTAGTGTGTAAGCTAGTGACATAAATTTTTCGAAGTCTTATTTATTTACGCATATCTTGATTAGGGTAAAAGCGCTTGCCGATCGGACGTCTATTTCTTATAGCTTCCGTAGGAAAAATAGTTAAAGGCTGCGAAAGTATCCCTTTTTTTCTATTTTTTTATGACATTTTTGCAGTATAAAAGCAATTGACATGAAACAATGCAAATCTAGTTCATTTATGTATACCTTATACCCTTCGCTACTTTTGAAATTTTAGCAATTTCGGCAAAGTCTGCAAGGGTATTAAAACTTCGGTTTTCCGAAGTTAGCTTCCGTTTTCGTTTTCAATTAAGGTTGTATTTTAAGGAAGAGTGTTGTAGGTGGGAGTGGACTATAATAGCAAAGCTTCCTCGTAGACTCTTCCTCACAGCCGAAAATCTAAAAATGTGAGCGACTATTAAAATGCGTTTTATTTATTGTTGGGTTTTATGTTAATGTATTGCTCTTGCTCGAGACTATTGCCAGTGAGTCCATTGGCTTTTTAAAATGACATGCGAATTCAAAGATTAGACATGACTTTTTTTAGACGCAGTTAAAGATAAGGTTGTTCATAAGAAGCTCCATCATTTTCATCATCACTGACATCATTTGGCCTATACGAGAAACAAGAATAAAAAATTTACTTCATTTTTGCTTTTTGGTTACTTAAGTCTTGCGGATGGGTTTTTTGATAGTCAGTACTGTGGTTGGAACCACAACTGATGCACTTCAATAGTTCCCGAGATATTGCGGAGCAAGCAGCATCTCGAGATTCATGATTACCACCACATTTAACGCATTTAGAAAACAAGAAACAGTAAGTTTTAGTGTGTCTAAAATCTGTACAATTATGAACCTTACGGCATCTTCTCGGCGCCCCGGAGGGACTATAAACACTGACTGATAGGCCAAAAGTAGGACAGCGGTAAGGCTGTGTACGACATACATAAAGAAGCTGTAGTTGGATCGGTTGGGAAGTGTTTCAGTGTATAGCGTGTACGTCACATACGTCACATTCACTCTACTGTAAAAGAAACATTTTTAAAGGGCAACCCCCCCATTCACGATTCCAAATTTTGACGATTTTCAATGGGCTGGTAAATGTACATATATTTTATTTTTTAGGCTTGTAATTTTGCATCCATTTAATTGAAATCTTAAAAAATAAGAAAAAAATGTAACATAGTTTTTTTTTTTTGTTTTTGTTTGTTGTCATTGAACAAACACCCTTCTTTTCGGCGGCGTATGGGATTTCCGCTCACTGGAACATCTGAAAAAAATCCCAACGGGATTAGGAAGAGTACATATATGGCTATAGCATGAAGTAGGATTATTAAATTCGCATAAAAATTGACAAAATGGCGTACCTTTGAACATTTTTTTTTTTTCGAAAATCGCCTTCTTTTTAGCCATAAATCAAGGTAAAAAGTAAAGAAGATCTTCACCGATTCGATTTATCCTAGTTCATGCTAAAGCTATATATGTGGCGCAGTGTAGAGACAAATGTCGGTCATGATAAAAAAGTCATTGCAAAGGCATTATTTTCTTCGAGTCTGGAACTAAAATCACTGATTTGCATAAATTTGAAAGGACTTGTATATAGGAGTAAGTTGGAGTTGGCTATTGTTGGGTCGTTAGCGAGCCCTAACCAAAATTTGTAAGTGTCAAGTACTAACGTTTGGCAGCTTAATTATGCAGTTCTTAATAGAATGGTTAATAGACTGTGTAACATCATGGTATAACCGATAATGATATGAAGTTTGATGCAATTTAAGGCGAATCAATTTTAGACAACGTCTACATAATGGTAACCAGCTTGGTACTCTTTTTCCCCAAGGGTTCATAAAAGAGTAACTAGATATGGCAATTCTCTTGTGTGCAGCTAATATGTGAGTTCGAAAATCTGTACATACAGAAGTCTGAAGTTCATGATAGGAGATAACAGGCCAAAACAAATCTAACTTCGCCAGTAGGGATGTTGACCTTGTTAACAGCCAAGTTGCAATTTTCCGGTCAGGTTCAAAAAAAATAAAGACTAGACTAGGATTGACGTCGTAACTTTGTTGATTTGTAACAGGGAATGTTATTATTGCCAAACCGGTAACTATTTCTCTCGCGGTGAAGTTTGAATTTTTAGATTAACATTTGGCAGCATTCGTACCAGTTCTGAAGCTTTGTTATAATTTATTTGATACCTATGTTTCAATGATTCGATTCGGAGCAGTCATACTTTAGCAAAATTCCGGGAATAGCTGAGCGATAGTTTGCTACATCGTGTGCGGGAGGCACAGCTATTATATGATTGGACGAAGACTCTTAAAAGTGTTGTTGGGGCTATGAAGAATTAAATATAGTGAATGAATTTTTTTTTTAAGTATAACACCAATGAGTTGCTACTGGTTGCCTCAGTCATGGAAAACGAAATCATTTAATCATTTGTACTGATTGCCGTTACCTCTAGCCTAACATCTGATAGAATTCTCACTCATATCCCAAACGAAATTGAATTTGTAAGTGTGAAAGTTTCCTTGCAATCTTTACCTATTTTTGTTACATGTTCTTATATTCCACCTGGCTCTGATCTAGTAATTTATGAGCACCATCTGTACGCAATAAAATCCGTACTATCCCTTCTTTCTAACAGAGACCTTTTGATTGTTTTGGGTGACTTTAATCTACCGGATATTTCTTGGTCTCCTCCCACTGACTCACTTGTCGCTATACCTTTATCCGCCCATGATTTTGTAGATGGCCTTTTAGAATTATCGTTACAGCAAGTAAGCTTTATACGAAATTCTTTAAATAGACAATTAGATCTTGTGTTTGTTTCAGACCCGTCCGAGGTCACGGTATGTAGAATTGACTTAAATGAGTTGTTTCCGTAAATGTGACTATAATAAACTTAACGATATGATTTCTCATTATAATTAGACAGACTTGTACAATTGTACAGACATTGAAAGTGCCACTGAACTATTCTATATAGTGTTAAATACTTTTTTTAATGAATGCGTATCTGATAGTTTTCCTTCAAACTTAAACAGGCCTCCTTGGTTTACCAATGCGCTTTAAAGACTTAAAAACCTTAAATCAAACACTTATAAAAAGTATAAAAAATCGTGTAAGCCATCAGATTTTTCGAAACATGTGGTGGCTCGATCGGATTTTAATGTTCTCAACCGTCATTGCTATTCTATGTATCTAAACCGATGTAAATTTGAATTTTTAAATGATCCGAAACAGTTTTACAACTTTGTTAATGCCAAGCGAAAGTCATCGGCATTACCTTCATAGTTACGTATAAACTTAACATAGTCATCGACGTTTTCTGAAATTGCTGATTTTTTTATTTACTTATAGTTAGACAGCTTGGTCAAATTCTAACTACCCTTATCCCTTAAATAGGGCAAATTGTATTTTTACCCCTGTAATTACCGAAAGTTCTCTCTTAAAAGATTTAGCAACAACAACGCCAACTTATTCTCCCGGTCCAGATGGACTTCCTGGATGAGTGCTTAAGTTTAGTGCGTCAACCATTTTTAAGCCGATTCTTAAACTTTTTAATTTGTCTATTTCGTCATCAGTGTTTTCTACTATCTGGAAGGACTCTTTTATTATTCCACTTCATAAAAAGGATGCGAAGGCGGATGCCAAGAATTATAGAGGTGTTTTTAAATTGTCGGCAATTCCTAAAGCATTTGAACTTTTTATCACTTCTCATTTGCAGCATTTATGTTTCTCGCTTATATCACCGTGTAAGCATGGTTTTGTTAAGCGAAGATCGGCCACCACCAACCTTCTTAAATTGTCATCTATTGTAATAAATGGATTTAAGAAAAAAATGCAGACTGACGTTGTATATACAGATTTAAGTAAGGCCTTTGACTCCGTCAACCACTATCTTCTTTTATTCAAATTAGATCAACTTGGGTTTCCTTGTAATCTATTAACTTGGATTTCAAGTTACTTGAATGGTAGGACTCAGAGGATTATATTCAAGAATGCTGTTTCAAAATTGATCTACGTGATATCTGGAGTGCCTCAGGGTAGTCATCTGGGCCCTTTGCTGTTTAGTTTGTTTATTAAGGATCTTCCCTCTATCATAACACATTCTCGTGTACTAATGTATGCTGATGATGTTAAGCTTTGTTTATCATATAATGATATAGCGTCGGGGTTTAACTTACAGTTAGATATTGATTGTTTTCACGGATGGTGTGAGTTCAACCTTTTAAAGTGGAACTGCCTTAAATGTAACGTTATGACTTTTTATAGGGGTACTCCTACGTGCATCAACGTCCATCATATAAAACCGTTAGTAACAAACCAAGTCGATAGTGTTCGCCCAATGGAGTTGATCAAAATGCATTTTTGTAATTGTAGATGTCTTTTCTAAGTATGAGTGGCTTTATCCTACTCGAGGCACAGGGAATGAAGGAATTTTGACTTGTTAGAGCCCATACAGCATTGTTGCAGACAATGGAACTGCGTTCAATGTTATTATTAGTAATAGGGGAAAACGGTCAGTTAGAACGCAGTCACAAAATAGTTGTTATAGTGCTGCTCAAAGTCAGCCGTGAATGTGCTGGTATAACGATAATGAATACAGGTTAGGTATTCATTCACCACCTTAAAGTTGAAATCATCGTGAAACTATACAGAGCGAGGAGAACTAAAGTTTATCCGTTTAAACTTCTAACTTGTCTGGACCAGAGATCTACAACGAGTCAAACGTTTATGGGTACACCCGATCATTGACTCGTGTCTCGTATGATTCAATTACTTTGTTTGATCCAAAAAGTATCAGAGGTAAGCGAACATTATGAGTGTACATTTCGGTTGGCATTAAACGATCAAAGCTTATCATGTTCTCAATCACAGGCATGATCGTTTGTGAGTGCAACATTTCTCATACATGATTGTGATCAAATATTTTAGTTCGCTTGTGTTCAGATGGATTTTACGGTACATGTCGTATTGTATGACATCCGATTGATCGTTTTTGGCTCGGGCCCCTTTGTTAGTTGTTTGGCACGCGTTGTTTGACTTTTTTCGCTGGCATCCCTTAATTTGTATAGTTTGCATAAAATGGACATTGAAAATTTTTCCGAGCAAATTGCACAATTACACCCCAAGCCAAACTTCTAGTTTAAACAGACATAGTTGGTGCAAATGAACTAAGCAGACATCACCCTTAAACTGTGTCTCAGCCTTGGACAATTCTGAAATGTACATCGTGGATAACGGAAGACTGTCAACCATTTATCGCTTTTCGTGGTTTCCTTAAGCTGGTATAATTTTTCATCAAGATCGGGGCCACTTATGGTGAACACATCGATTTGGAAGATTTGTTACCGGATCCCTTTACAAATTCTCTAAAGAAAAAACAAACAAATTTAAGTTCAAAAGGACTTTAAGTTTTACGACATTGTTTTGGGAATGAAATCAACGGATTTCCAAAGATCTACAGGTGACAATGGCCTGCTAAAACTTAAAAGCCTGTTTATGGAATTTAACGATAAAAATATTAATAAAACTTAATTAATTACTGATAGGTGTTCCAATATGGTTAGAGCTTTATAAAAAAATGTTCACCTAAGCTGTAGGATCCATTTATTTTCAAATGTGTTAGACAAATCGTTTTATGGCATCAGAGAGCTAACTGGTATCTTAGAGTCGTGCAAAAAGGTATCTTAAGCCTTGTACTCAGATTGACGAAATCTGTTCGTCAGTTATGAGAAAGAGCGACAGGAAAACAGCTGGCCAACACTTTTCTTCAGGCTCTTTTTTCGTCCCGGTACTCAGCTCGACGAAAAAACACCAGAAAATTGCCAAACGTTGCTCGTTTTTCGATCTGAGTTCTAAGCTTTAATATTAAAGGAAGCGAATTTACGGGACCTTCTTACTACTGCATTGAAATGCCAGTGTTCGTCAAGGTAGAACTCGCTCTATAGAGGTAAAAAATAATGATTACAGCCAGCTATTGCTACCTATAGATATTAACACTATTACGGGCTCTTGTAAAAATGTGTGAGAATTTTGAAACTATTTTTAAGAAACTCCAACTTAGTAGTTCCTATCGTTGTGTTATGTTCTCCCATTTATTGTAAAAATTCAAAGCATTTGTGGGCCAAATCCTGAAGATGTTATCTCAATTTCGATTTTTAAAGAGAATATCCTTGTTAACATTGACGAAATATGAGTCCCAAATTTCAGATTGTGACATAAAGCTTCATATTTTTATGTTCCCACCAGGTTTGAGTATGCAACCAGATGACATCGCCGAACTTAGAAGGTTCTGCGATTCGCGAATAATAGATAACTGCATTGCACACCCCCACTTGCTTCGACATCGAATATTCAATGCGAGCTAGCAGTGCGGCAGCTGAGCGATATTTTTCTTTGGCTGGCAAAATAATTACAGAAAAACGAAACCGATTGGAGCCAGGTCCAGTTGACAGTTTGCTTTTCCTAAATTCTTAATTTAAAAATAATAATACTTAGTTGAAATATAAGCTAAATCGAAACGATCACGATCTGTTCGAGATGATTGCGAGTTCAGCAGCTTTTATTTAATGCACTCGAGCACGAAGCTAAGAATCAGCATGTTGATCGACCCGAAGCGATATGCTGAACTACAAAAATTCGAAATCAAAATGATGCACCGAGCATGATTATTATCTGAATTTTTATCTACACAGATATGGTAAGTCTATTCAAACATATTCTTCTACTAATGCACAGACATAGACAGGATTCGAATGGTGTGCTATTTATTACAGCGGGTGGGTGGCTTGGCTGGTCTCGGTATCGCCTTGAGCTGTCTACAGTCTAGGCTAACGCCAGGAAGCTGCCTAGCAGTTCACTTTGCTTTACGGCTAGCGCGGACAAACGTTACACCTAGCCTCACCCTATTGCTTGACGTCCGTGACGTTCCTGCGCTCCCCTAAGGAGTTCCGTGCTGCTAGCGTTGCTGCCGATGTCCTCTGCTCTGCTTCTAGGACGACCGCCGTTCCGGGACTTGCTAAACCGCTGGGTCAAATGCTCGCCCTTCCTGGCTGGTAGTGTGGTACTCTGGCACTCGGGGTGTCGGTAAGTGGCTGTTTCCGGGACCTCGTCGGTAATCGCAGGACAACGCCTCTTGAAACATCAAATCAACCGACCGCTTGTCCTTCGCGCCAGGTCCTGCTCAGTCGAGCACGGCACTCTGGGTCCTAGACGTCCTTCCCTCCGAGCTCACGTTTTTTCGTCGCAGGACTCTTTTGTTCGACTCTGACAGACCCGCTGGGCAATAGGCCAGGGTGCGATCATGACATAGTTGGATGCAACCGCCTTGACTTAGCCGTGTGACGCCTTCCGGACCTCAGCTACCTGTGTCTCGATTCGGAGATTCCTGATGTTCCAATCCCGAACTTCTCTACGTAGCGATCTTGCTCCTCGTAGACTTCCCACGGCGCTGCTTCCGACGACTGGGCCTGTTGTTGCTGTCTTGCTGGTGTTGCTTCTGGTTGACTTGGTTCTTTGACTTTCGGAATTCGCTGATCTTGACTCCTCGTGATCGACTGATCCAGATTCCAGCGCTGGGCCCGCTTATATAGGACTCCTGGAACCGTTAATCCTCGGTTTCTTCTTTTTGATATCTGAGCACGGGACCACACTAAGGTCCAAAGTCCGCGGTTTTCTACCGTTCACTTCACTCACGGTGCGCCGGCGTTCTCTCGTCTCACTCCGCTACTTCTCTCCAAACTCTCTTCCCTCGAACTCTGCAAACTCTTTCCACCTGTTTGAATATTGTATATCCCATTCGCGGGTCCACACTATCCGTTTCCAAGGCATTTCTTTTGCTTTTCCTCTCTCTTATTTTTCGCAGGCTCAGCCTCTCCTTCGCTGGGCTGGCGCAGAGAGGATTTCCTTTCCCTTGCTTGGCATCATCATTCGCCCCAGCACCTCCACGCGATTCCTTGTATGTGTTCAACCTATCATGTTCTTTTCGCAGGTTGCTGGTGCCGACAATGTATGCCCTTTTTTTTCAGCCACCTACCTTACGAACACCCGGATTCCGGCAACACCCACTGTCACCCGGTACCTCCGTCCGCCCTCGGTAACCAGGACGCACCGCCCATTACCCTTCCGACGCGCCGTCTCGACCGCTTGTGCCTCTTCGAATTGTTCCGGCCCAATGGTCCGGGCCACCTCACGCCAACAGTCTTTCTCCGGGGCCGACACTTGCCGGGTGAATTGCGCTACCTCGGGCGTCGAGTGCTGCCGCTGCAGCGGGGGTCTACAGGTGACCTTTGGCTCGGGCCTCACCCAGGGTCTCTTCTCTAGCGATTCCCCCGTCGGTGTTGTAGGTTTCGGTGTGGGCGGCCCCATGCTCGGTGTCGGCGGGGCTTACGCGTCCGGCCGGCCTCTTGTCCGGGGATCCCGAGGGCTCACTTTGGGGATCTCCTCCTCCCAAATCCTGTGCTCCTCCCTCAGTTGGTTGGCGTTTTCTTCCGGGGTCTCCGTAGCTCGACCAGTTCCCAGATTTTCCCTATCATATAGGCTGCTGGGGAGTCGCGGCTCCCTGCCTTGGGTAAGAAATGTCGGGGTATAACCGGTGGACTCCGATATGCCCATGTTCACTGTCAGCTTAATCTCCGGCCATTTTTCGTCTCGGTTTCTCTGGTCCTGCCCTGCGAACTGCGCAATCTAAGTCTTGACCGTTCTGTTTGCTCGTTCTGTCGAATTCTCTTGTGGTGTGTAGGGTGCGGTGAATTGTTGTCTGATACCAAAGACCAATATAAACACCAAGATGCGTAACGCCATACGATTTTTTTGCACGCGAATTTTTAGTACTGGCTTTTCAACTGCCTTTTCGCTCTCTGCCCAAAAGCCAGCGAGAGAGCGCTCAAAAGCCAGCCGCTCTTTGCACGCATACTGCGACAGTCGACGAATGATGTGTGCACATGTATTCACAAGCGAAGAAATTCGCTGCAGCGCGCTGTCGAAATATACCCTTTATTTTAAAATTATAACATTATTAAAAATACTTATTTTGTATTGCCTTTATATTTACTTTATTTACTAATTATTCGAATGTATTATATTTTTTAGTAATGACCAAATATATCTAGGTATAAAAAAATAACATAATTTTTTTCATACATGACTTCACATTGGAATAATTGTCATTAGCGACTTGTGAACGATTTTTAAGAGCCTCAGAAATTTTGCGATTGAACAGGATGAATATTTTTATATTTATTGTATTTTAAATATATGGATTAAAAAATATGTGCTATTTTTATATTATACATATTATAATAACATTATATAAAATTATTATCATAATATAAATTAAATAAAAATTAAATATAAATATTTGTAAATGAACTATTTTAATTATTTAGAAAAAAGAGAAACCCTAAGGGGAAACAAAAAAGGTTTGCGCGCTTTTCTTTCTAAACATAGGAGCGCGCTTTTCAAATCAAATTTAAAAGGCACAAAATCATTAAAGCTAATTATTTTATATACGAAATTCTAAAAATGGATAACTTACATAAAATGTACTTGTATTTAATTTAAATATACTAGGAGTATAAATTTTGAAAATTAAACCTACCCTGTTAAAATAAGTAATAAATATTTATATTTGTATTTGTATATTAACTATTTATTTTATTAAATATACTAAATAATTGAAAAAGTTAATATGTTAAATATTCTATTAAATTAATTAAATAATTTAAGCAGTCAATATATGGAATATACTATTTAATAATTAAAATAGTTAATATATTAAATACTATACCTAATTAAAATAGTTAAACATTTTATAAACATTACCCATTTTTAGTATTTCTTATGAATATTAAATTTGGTTAAATGATTTTGCGCCTTTTAATTTGGTAGCAAATTCGAGCGGCGATTTTAACTAATCTGTATTAGGAAAACTTATAAAAATGAATTGTAATTGTAATAAAAAAAAAATGGCAAAAAATATAACAAAACGCTTTCGACAACTTGGAAAAAGGTTATAAATATGTATGTTCGTAATATTAAATATAAATAGGATATCCTGTAGCTTAGTTTTATAATTATACCCGTTACTCGTAGAGTAAAAGGCTATATTGTATTCGTGCAAAAGTATGTAACAGCTAAAAGGAAGCGTTTCCGACCCTATAAAGTATATATATTGGTACTATCTTTATTTATAACCTTATACATGGTGATATTGACTGCCCCGACTTGTTAAGTCGGCTAAACTTTTCTGTGCCAAGTAGATTAACTAGAAATTATTTTCCCCTAATTTTAAATCATTGTAGATCTAACTATGCCTTGCATGAGCCTTTCAGAGTATTATGTTCTGACTATAATAGACTTTTTCCTGTAATATCAAATTTTGACTCTCTGCCGCTCCTAAAACGATTGATACTTGCTTCATTGGCACAAGATTGATCTAACTATTACTTTTTTCCCCGGACCTTTACCTTTATTTTCCTATCTCGCGTCTATATTATCGCGAATCGTGCCGTACGATACACGGCTGCGCCCCTCGGTCGGTTGGGCGGGTATGTGGGCCGTGGGACTCCGCGCGAAAAAAAAAAAAAAAAAAAAAAAAAAAAAAAATATTCTTGATCAGGATCACTAGCCGAGTCGATCTAGCCATGTCCGTCTGTCTGTCCGTATGAACGCTGAGATCTCGGAAACTATAAAAGCTAGAAGATTGGCATTTTGCATGTAGATTTTAGAAGTTCCTACGCAGCACAAGTTTGTTTAAAAATGGTGCCACGCCCCCTTTAACGCCCACAATCGCTTATATACGATTTTAAAAATTTAAATATTTCGGAAAAGTAAAAATGCAGTTTTGTTGTGTTTATCAATACCTATCGAAATGTAAAAGAAATTTTTCAAATCGGACCATTCGTTAAAAAGTTATGCGTGATCAAAATTTCTATCTCCATCTCCCTTGCACTCCCATTACCTGAGTAACGGGTATCTGATAGTCGGGGCACCCGACTATAGCGTTCTCTCTTGTTAAGCATTCAATTCGTGTTATTATAAATAGTTTAACTTTTTATAAAATAATAATATTAGCTTTAAATATTTATTAGGTATACAAAAAAAAAAGATGGATAAATAAAAATGAATATCCGCATATTAAATTAAATTTTTCGTTTTATATATTTAAATTAATTACCAAAACATATAAAACTGCTTGAGTAAATAAGAATAGATTTAAGTGCAGGTTGATAATATTAGATATGATGTTATTCGTATTTACTTTAAATATTTTAAGTCATTAGATCAAAGTTTAATATATTTGAATAAAAAATAAAATTTAATATTTCCATTTTAAAGTTAATAAAAACAGCATGTACAAAAGCCGGAGAGTGCAGACGTGTTTTGCGCGAGATCCGGAAAAAAACCGCTCAAAAGTGAAAAACAATAACTAAAAATACTGGAGTGGTGTAATAAAGGCAATCTTATTGCTAAAAACAGTAAATAATAATTAGTGCTATGTAAAAAACTAGTGCAAAGTTATTATAAAAACTAAGAAGTGCCACGAGTGATAGCTCAATAAGCGCTTCAAAAAATGAGCGTATAAGCTCCATAGACCAGAGAAACAGTTATATCTCTTATTTCTCAACCCGTGATACAGAAGTAGAAAGAACTTCTTCAAAGAGCAACTCAGCCCTACTCACACCAACTCCCACTTCATGGAGCTTGCAGTGTAAAACCCCACCCCCAGCTTTGACTCACAGCTCACCAGCCCCGAGCACTGCGACCTCGTTAATTTCTGCAACCGCAGCCACTGCAACAACAACATCAACGGTCGCCGTTAACAACAACGCGATTTCGAATGCGTTTGCAACTTCTGCAGCGCCGAATAAAACTACAAAGCCAACTGTAAGTACGAATGCCAATATCGGCAATATAAAACAACAACAAGTGGTTCCGGCTATACAGACTGGCATGGACCGTTACATCCAAATCAAACGGAAGCTAAGCCCGCAAAATAAATTGGTTGGAAATAAACCAAAACAAAATTGCCCTAATAAAGGCAGCGAACAACCTGGGGCATCTAGTAACAACAGATTCGCCCTATTGTCGGAAATTGATAATAATCAATCCGAATCTGGACAGGCTGTTCAAAAGAAACCAAAGCCCCCACCAATTTACATAAGGGAACAGAACTCAAATGCCCTAGTAAAGAAAATTGTTGCGTTGGTCGGGAATGACAACTTTTATGTTACTCCTCTTGTTAAAGGGAATATTCATGAAACAAAGCTTCAAGCTAAAACTGAAGATCAATTCAGAGCTGTAACTAATTACCTAGACGAGGCTAGGAAACCCTACTACTCGTACCAGCTTAAGAGTAGCAAGGGCTTGCAAGTAGTGCTAAAGGGCATAGAGCCCGACGTATCCACCAATGAGGTAAAAGAGGCATTGAAAGAAAAAGGATTCTTCTCCAAAAATATTATTAATATTATCAACAAAAATAAAAAGCCGCAACCACTCTTTAAGGTCGAACTGGAGCCAGAAAGCAGAGCCTTGAAGAAAAATGAAGTGCACCCGATCTATAAACTGCAATTCCTGTTGCACAGAAGGATTACTGTTGAAGAACCGCATAAGCGGAATGGCCCGCTGCAATGCACAAACTGCCAAGAGTATGGACACACCAGAAACAACTGCGGGCTTCGTTCAGTCTGCGTAGCTTGTGGTGGCTTCCACAAATCCGAACCTTGTCCTGCAAGCAAAGAAGACCCAAAGACAAAGAAATGCGCTAACTGTGGAGATAACCATACCGCAAACTACAGAGGCTGTCCGGTCTATAAAGAGCTGAAGAGTCAGTTTCAACAAGCAAAACAAGCACTGTTCGTGAACCCTTGCAGCTTTAATCATCTCTAATATATAGGCGCATAATGCCATCTCTATTCTATTCTATATTTTAATCTATGTACAATTAAACATGTATACATATATCTTTTGGGTTTCTGGCAACGCCGCTAAGACGGCGTCATATTGCGAAATTCAATTCAGTGTCAAATAGGCTTCGCAACTGGCAAGAATAAAATTAATACAGTCCACATATACGCAACTCAACTTGTTCTTATTTCTGACCATATTGTTGGTCCTTCGAGCCGGATTCTTGGACAGTTAGTGAAGTGCTTTGATCCTCAGGGTAATTGTTTGCTATGGAACAATTAAAAGCATTGGTGAAAAGCCGTGCCAGACTCAAGGGCAACATCACACGTTGTCTCTCATGGGCTGAGCAAGCGGAATCTGCAACACAGGCGGAGATCTCCACGCGCATACAACTTCTCCACGATGTTTGGAAGGAGTTCAACCAGTTCGGCGATTGCATTGCTCTCCACGAGGAGGTAGAAGGTTACGTCGATCCGGAGATTGATAACGCAATTTACGAAGAAAAGTACCTAAGGGCGAACGCAATTCTCAAGGACAGAAGTGATGCTCTACAACCGAGTACATCTACAGGCATTGTGAATGGCAGCAACGGTCTGCACTCCAACGGCGACGCAATTGTAAATTTGCTACAACAAAACCAACAACTATTTGAGCGACTGGCTGCAAATCAGGCTCATTCGAGCACGCCGGTTCATGTTGGTGGTGACGTCTCTTTGGCGAATTCAAGCTCGGTACATGCGGCGAATTCCAATCTGAGTGAATTGCCGAAAATTCAAATCAAACGGTTCTCTGGCAACTACACAGAGTGGCCATCTTTTCAAGACATTTATGAAAGCACAATTCACAACAAGCAAAATTTGTCCAACACCCAGAAGTTCCATCACTTGAAAACACTTATTGTTGATGAGGCTGCCAACTTGGTACGGCACTTGGCCATTACGGATACAGCTTACAACACCGCTTGGGAACGTCTGAAGGAAAGGTACAATCGTCCACGGCACATTGTAAACTCATTTTTGGAGCAGTTTATGAGCCTGCCAACAACTACAAAGGTAGATGCATCAATTCTACGGAAGGTGTCAGACGGAGCAAACGAAATTATTCGCGGATTGGATGCAGTCAACCAGATGGGACGCGATTGCTGGATCATCTATCTGGCCCTGGAGAAACTTGACGCCGACACGCGGCGTAGGTGGATTGAGCGCAGCATGGACACAGATTCCCCCACTCTCGAGGAATTCTTCAAATTTCTGGATTCTCGTTGCGAGGAACTGGAACTGAGTAAAAGGGAGTTTGCGACTGGTAGCAAGACAACAACACATGCAGAAAAACCAAAAAGGGTCACACAATCGATGGTTGCGGTCGAAGGCAGTGGCTGCATCAAATGTAATTCAACAGAACACACTCTGTATAACTGTCAGCTGTTCTTGGATATGTCTGCGATGCAGAGGCGATCCTTTGTAAAAGAGAAATCACTATGCTACAACTGCTTGCGACCTGGTCATGGAGTCAACAAGTGCAAGTCGACATACAAATGTAGGCAATGCAGGGGAAATCATCACTCCCTTCTACATGTCCAAGCGAATACACAGGCTATTGGGAATCTTGCCCAGATAGCAGGGGAGGACGAGCGAAACATAGGTGCGTCCAACAACACTACGGTGACTCTCAGTCATTTCGCCCAAGGAGAGGGCACTCAATCGGTTGTATGTGCACAGGGCACTGCAAAATCTGCACAGGAAACGGAAATTAAGAGAAGCATATTACCAACTGCCATGGTTTATGTTCAAAACGCAAAAGGTGACCACGTAACATGCCGTCTCTTATTGGACACAGGCTCAGAGCTTTCGTACGTATCCGAGCGTTGCATTCAAGCTCTCGGATTGACACGTTCGGCATCACGCATCTTGGTCACGGGAATCTCTTCGGTTAAAGCAGACACGACAAGGGGATGCAGCACCTTGCATATCAAGTCCCGTATCTCCGAGGATCATTTGGTTGTCTACGCCCATGTGCTAGGCAGAATTACTTCTTCGCTGGAACGCCAAAACATCGATGCATCGGCACTCGAGGCATTCAAGGATCTGCAGTTGGCGGATACAGAATTCAACACAAACTCACCTGTTGACATTCTATTGGGAAGCGAACACGTATGGTCGGTGTTTACAGGACGAAAGATGTACGACAACAAGGGTAATCTTATCGCCATTTCTTCGGTGTTCGGATGGGTAATAACCTCACTCATCACATCAAATCCAAGCAACGCTATTGCACTGACTACAACAGTAGACATAGGCGCCACGCTTCAGAAGTTTTGGCAATTGGAAAACGTTCAAAGCAGCGCAAAATTGGATCCGGAGGATGATCAGGTCGAGAAGCACTTTCTCGCCACTCACAGTCGCGATGAAAACGGGAAGTATATCGTGGATCTTCCATTCAACACTGAAAACCCCGATTTCGGAGAAACTCTACAAGGAGCGCTCAAACGATTTAAATCGGTTGAGCGGCGGCTGCAACAGAACGAGCAGCTGCGAACACAGTACGTATACTTTATGCGGGAATACACAAATCTGGGGCACATGCGAGAGGTGCCACCTGAAGAAAACACAACTGGAACTCAGTTTTATCTACCACACCACCCAGTTCTGGGTCGGAAGCTACGAGTAGTTTTCGATGGATCTTTTCGTGACGCCAATGGTAAGGCTTTAAATGACACCCTGTTTACGGGTCCCAGTATCCAGCGCGATCTATTCGCTGTGTGCCTTCGTTTTCGAATGTACAAATTTGCATTCTCAGCGGATATCGTAAAAATGTTCCGCCAGATATGGGTCAACGAAAAGCACAGAAACTTCCAGAAAATCGTTTGGAGAGAAGATCCATCCGATCCCATCAAGCATTTCCAATTGTGCACAGTAACCTACGGAACTTCATGCGCACCATTCCTGGCCGTGCGAGTGCTGGAACAACTTGCTGTAGATCATCAAGATGAATACCCAAATGCGTCGAAAATCCTGCTGGAGGATTTCTATGTAGATGACGTTCTTACTTGGTCAAACAGTGAGGATGAGCTACTTCGGAACCGAAACGAGCTGATTCAACTGATGTCTCGTGCAAATCTTGAACTCGGGAAATGGGTATCCAATACACCATGTATACAAAGGGATGATAGCGACACACAACCTGCACAAACTTCACCAGTAAAGGTTCTCGGACTGTACTGGCATCCTGGAAAAGACATTCTAACGTACAATGTCGGTCTTGCAAAAAATCCTGATTGCACAAAGAGACAAGTCTTGTCCGACGTCTCGAGGATATTTGATCCTCTCGGACTCTTGGCACCTATTGTAATACAATTCAAAATCCTGTTCCAAAAGCTATGGCTCTTGAATTTGGATTGGGATGACCCACTCCCAACTAAACTGGCGGACAACTGGCTAAAGTGGAGAGCAGATCTGGACAATCTACAAACATTTCAACTACCACGATTTGTCGCCAACGACCCGGACAACATCGAACTCCACGGATTTTCGGATGCGTCAACCAAGGCATATGCTGCTGTGGTGTACAGCAGAGTCACGAATGACGATGGCTCCATCTCGGTATCCATTGTGGCTGCGAAAACAAGAGTGGCTCCACTGAAACAACAATCCTTGCCACGTCTGGAACTTTGCGCAGCACTTCTCCTCAGCCAACTGATTCGCTCGATCACATCTGCATTGCGCCACAAAAACATAACTGTTTTTGGCTGGTCCGACTCATCAATAGTGCTCACCTGGTTATCTTATACGCCAGCCCAACTCAAGACATTTGTTGGAAACAGAACCTCGGAAATCCTTGACACTATTCCAAGAAGTGCTTGGCATCACGTAGATTCCAAAACAAACCCAGCGGACTGTGCGTCCAGGGGACTGATGGCTGCTGATCTCATCGACTTCCATTTGTGGTGGAATGGACCTTTATGGCTACGGGACAAGGTGCAGTATCTGGTAAAGTTAAACGACTCACGTTTTGGTTTATCTCTTGCAGACAAACGCATTCAAGGAGAAGTCAAATCCAACTGTTTGGCTATACTGGCTGAAGCAAATCCGGTTCATCCACTTGATGAACTAACCAAGCGAGTGTCTTCTTGGATCAAGCTCGTCCATATTGTCGGCTACGTGAAGCGATTCATTCAACGTACACGAAACCTAACTCGCAAAAGGGTATCTAGCGCTCTCACATTTGATGAAATTAAGGAGGCAAGGATTCTGTGCATAAAACAAGCACAAGGTTGTTTCAAAAACGATTACCAATTGCTCCTCAGTAAAAAACCCTTAAGGAACCGATCACAGCTGATCAAACTGGCACCCATAATCGACGAAAACGATTTGCTGAGGGTAGGCGGACGACTGCACCAATCGCAATTGTCAAACGATGCAAAACACCCAGTATTGCTACCAAAAACACACCGCATCTCAAAGCTGATTCTGGAACACGAGCACCGAGTGAACCTCCACCCTGGCGTTTCCTCACTTTTTGTTATTGTTCGGCAAAAATTCTGGATATTTGGAGCACGTAATCTAATTCGCAAAATAACACACGACTGTTTAGCTTGCTTTCGTCAACGCTACCACACATCCCAGCAACAAATGGCTGATTTACCCAGCGTACGCATTACACAAGCGCTTCCATTTATATATACTGGTTGCGACTATGCAGGTCCAATACTTCTGAAGGATGCAAAGGTTCGGAAGCCACGTATCAGCAAGGGCTACATATGCCTATTTGTTTGCATGGTCACCTCGGCCATCCACCTGGAACTTGCCACAGATTTGACGACAGAAACCTTCTTGGCTGCCTTGCGGCGCTTTATATCGGTACGTGGCAAGTGCAGTAAGATCTACAGTGACAATGGCACAAACTTTATTGGAGCTAAGCGATCCCTCGACGAGATGCAAGAATTGCTTTCTTCACAGACACACAAGGACACCGTGTCTAGCACACTAGCGGATGATGGTATCCAATGGGTACTTATTCCCCCGAGAGCCCCTCACTGGGGAGGGAAATGGGAGTCGGCAGTTCGTTGTGTCAAGCTGCATCTTCGCAGAATTACCGGAAACTCAACGCTCACCTTTGAACAGATGCGCACACTTCTTGCTCAAATAAGCGCAGTGATAAATTCACGCCCCTTGTGCTACACACCGGATACGGAAACCAACTACCTATCACCCGCTCACCTTTTAATTGGGCGACCATTAACAACAGTGCCAGATCCCGATTTGAGTCAGATCCCAGTGGGCCGATTAGGATATTGGCAAAGCATCCAGTCTATGCTTCAAGGATTCTGGAGAAAATGGCATCAGGAGTATCTGACTACTCTGCAGCAACGTCCAAAATGGACTACTTCAACACCCAACATCTCGACCGGTGATGTTGTGCTCGTTAAAGAGTCCAATTCACCACCGGCATCTTGGCACATCGCTCGGGTTATGGAAACCTATCCAGGGAAGGACAATCTCGTTCGAGCAGTCAAATTGAAGACCCCGACAGGAGAGATGATCAGACCCATTACGAAAGTTGCTGTATTGCCCCATTCAGAAACTGTGTTTCAGGGCGGGCCGGGATGTTCGTGAACCCTTGCAGCTTTAATCATCTCTAATATATAGGCGCATAATGCCATCTCTATTCTATTCTATATTTTAATCTATGTACAATTAAACATGTATACATATATCTTTTGGGTTTCTGGCAACGCCGCTAAGACGGCGTCATATTGCGAAATTCAATTCAGTGTCAAATAGGCTTCGCAACTGGCAAGAATAAAATTAATACAGTCCACATATACGCAACTCAACTTGTTCTTATTTCTGACCAAGCACGCTCCCAGAAAAGAAATTTTTCAAATCGGACCATTCGTTAAAAAGTTATGCGTGATCAAAGTTTCTATCTCCATCTCCCTCGCACTCCCATTACCTGAGTAACGGGTATCTGATTGTCGGGGCACCCGACTATAGCGTTCTCTCTTGTTAAGCATTCAATTCGTGTTATTATAAATAGTTTAACTTTTTATAAAATAATAATATTAGCTTTAAATATTTATTAGGTATACAAAAAAAAAAGATGAATAAATAAAAATGAATATCCGCATATTAAATTAAATTTTTCGTTTTATATATTTAAATTAATTATAAAAACATACCTTTTAACACAAAACATATAAAACTGCTTGAGTAAATAAGAATAGATTTAAGTGCAGGTTGATAATATTAGATATGATGTTATTCGTATTTACTTTAAATATTTTAAGTCATTAGATCAAAGTTTAATATATTTGAATAAAAAATAAAATTTAATATTTCCATTTTAAAGTTAATAAAAACAGCATGTACAAAAGCCGGAGAGTGCAGACGTGTTTTGCGCGAGATCCGGAAAAAAAAACCGCTCAAAAGTTAAAAACAATAACTAAAAATACTGGAGTGGTGTAATAAAGGCAATCTTATTGCTAAAAACAGTAAATAATAATTAGTGCTATGTAAAAAACTAGTGCAAAGTTATTATAAAAACTAAGAAGTGCCACGAGTGATAGCTCAATAAGCGCTTCAAAAAATGAGCGTATAAGCTCCATAGACCAGAGAAACAGTTATATCTCTTATTTCTCAACCCGTGATACAGAAGTAGAAAGAACTTCTTCAAAGAGCAACTCAGCCCTACTCACACCAACTCCCACTTCATGGAGCTTGCAGTGTAAAACCCCACCCCCAGCTTTGACTCACAGCTCACCAGCCCCGAGCACTGCGACCTCGTTAATTTCTGCAACCGCAGCCACTGCAACAACAACATCAACGGTCGCCGTTAACAACAACGCGATTTCGAATGCGTTTGCAACTTCTGCAGCGCCGAATAAAACTACAAAACCAACTGTAAGTACGAATGCCAATATCGGCAATATAAAACAACAACAAGTGGTTCCGGCTATACAGACTGGCATGGACCGTTACATCCAAATCAAACGGAAGCTAAGCCCGCAAAATAAAATGGTTGGAAATAAACCAAAACAAAATTGCCCTAATAAAGGCAGCGAACAACCAGGGGCATCTAGTAACAACAGATTCGCCCTATTGTCGGAAATTGATAATAATCAATCCGAATCTGGACAGGCTGTTCAAAAGAAACCAAAGCCCCCACCAATTTACATAAGGGAACAGAACTCAATTGCCCTAGTAAAGAAAATTGTTGCGTTGGTCGGGAATGACAACTTTTATGTTACTCCTCTTGTTAAAGGGAATATTCATGAAACAAAGCTTCAAGCTAAAACTGAAGATCAATTTAGAGCTGTAACTAATTACCTAGACGAGGCCAGGAAACCCTACTACTCGTACCAGCTCAAGAGTAGCAAGGGCTTGCAAGTAGTGCTAAAGGGCATAGAGCCCGACGTATCCACCAATGAGGTAAAAGAGGCATTGAAAGAAAAAGGATTCTTCTCCAAAAATATTATTAATAATATATTATCAACAAAAATAAAAAGCCGCAACCACTCTTTAAGGTCGAACTGGAGCCAGAAAGCAGAGCCTTGAAGAAAAATGAAGTGCACCCGATCTATAAACTGCAATTCCTGTTGCACAGAAGGATTACTGTTGAAGAACCGCATAAGCGGAATGGCCCGCTGCAATGCACAAACTGCCAAGAGTATGGACACACCAGAAACAACTGCGGGCTTCGTTCAGTCTGCGTAGCTTGTGGTGGCTTCCACAAATCCGAACCTTGTCCTGCAAGCAAAGAAGACCCAAAGACAAAGAAATGCGCTAACTGTGGAGATAACCATACCGCAAACTACAGAGGCTGTCCGGTCTATAAAGAGCTGAAGAGTCAGTTTCAACAAGCAAAACAAGCACGCTCCCAGAATGCACGAAATGCGTACGTGCAATCCCACACCACACCTAATGTTTTCTTTGCGAAAGCAGCCAGATCTTCATTTGGGCCCCTCAACACAAATGGGGGAGCTTCATATGCCAGTGCCCTAAAATCAGGACTTGCCAATCAGACGGGGTTCCCACAAGCTCAATGCTCTGAGCAAAATATAATAACACCTCAGCAAGCAATAGGACAAATATCAAACAGCATGGAAACCATGATGCTGACTTTACAACAGGGAATGATGGAATTTATGTCCTTCATGAAAACAACAATGACAAACCTTATGCAAAATCAAAACATTTTAATAAATTTGCTCACATCCCAACAATCTAAATAATCGATGTCTTGTCTTCGAATATCCATGTGGAATGCCAATGGCGTTTCACGGCACAAACTTGAAATAACTCAATTCCTCAATGAAAACCAAATAGATGTAATGCTGCTGGCAGAAACGCATCTCACAAGTAAATACAACTTCCAAATAAGAGGTTATACTTCATACTGCACAGATCATCCGGACGGTAAGGCTCACGGAGGAACTGGAATCCTAATCAGGGAACGCATTAAGCACCACTTTCCTGCAGATCGCCCCATTCGAAGCAACTCTATAATGATGCCACCCGCAGTCTCACCAAAACCCTCAAGCAAGAAGAGGAGCTTGCGCAGCGCCGGTACATCGAGAAACTGTCGCCGACCAATACAAAGCATCCTTTGTGGAGAGCTCACCCAAATTTAAGCTCTCCGATAGAATCAGTCACTCCGATTAGAAACTCCTCGGGTACTTGGGCCCGCAGTGACGAAGACAGAGCCGAAACATTTGCTTTACACCTACGAAATGTATTTCAGCCGAACGCCGCCACAAACTCTCTTCAACTACCGCCGCTTAGCTCTGAAATTGCAATTAACCCGATTTTGTTTCAAGCACCTGAAATTTCTAACGTCATTAGGAAGCAAATAAAACCGAAGAAGGCTCCAGGGGGCGACCTAATAACCCCAAAAATGATAATTGAACTTCCAAACTGCGCAGTGGATTTTATATGCAAGCTATTTAACGGGATCACAAAACTTGGCTACTACCCCAAAAAATGGAAAAAGTCCGTGGTTATAATGATACCGAAGCCTGTGAAAGGCCACACAATTCCCTCATCGTACAGGCCAATAAGCTTACTATTTTCGTCTTTGACTTTCAAAGTGAACGGTCGTGTTTTTTTTCTGCGCATCGAATTTTGCATTTTGTTTTCGTTTATTCCCATCGGTGGGTTTTATCAAAACAATTTTAATTCTCTTCGTGTTTATTAAAACATAAATTTGAACTCCGTTCGCTTCGCGAGTGCACTTTGTATTTAATACTAATAAATTGTTTTAGTTTTTCGTAATTCGTATCTGTGTTTTCTTTTCTTATATCCCCGCCGTTTCTCTTTTGTGCATGCACTTTAACTTATTTACGCTCCCGCTCTCTTGCTCTCTTTGCTTTGAAAGTTCTAAGCGTGCAGTTTCTGCGTCTCTTGCGGTACTTATAACTGCTCGCTTATAAATTTCAATTCGCTTTTTTTTGGTACAGTGGTAAATAAATAAAATGAATAATAAAAATTTAGTCTGCTTCTGCAAAAAATGCAGCCTCGTAATCAGGGCTGACCAGTCTAATATGACTTGCTGGCTGTGTGAAAATATGGTGCACACCAAGTGCGCCGGTTTTACTGGCCGGACAAGTGATGACCTTTCAAAGGGGCCCAATTTGCAGTTTTGTTGTGACGCTTGTGTTGAGGTTGCGAACGAGATGAAATCGTTCATGCGCCAAACTAAAGGCGGCCTGATGGGGCTGATTAGCTGTTTCGGAGTGGCTAGAGATAGTTTTCGCCGAGCTGATGATCTCCTCTCTGCGCTAGACTCGCAGTTTAATAGTCGTAAGCTATTAGAAGAGTCCCCTAAGCGCAAAAAGGCCGCTGGTGGTAAGGAGCAAAAGGGGAACACCCCGCAACCGAAATCAAAAGATCAACAGAGCATTCCGGCGGATCAGCAGTTGATTTCAGCAAACCCTCAAATGTTGCTAAGATCGGCAGCTAAAAAAGATTCGGTATCCGAACAATCCGTTACAGAATGCATGCAACCAGGGACTTCTAAGAATTCCGATTTGTCCGTAGTGGGTTCACAATTAGTGGATCCACCTATCTCTCAGAATGTAGCATCTCCACCACAAGGGACTACTGAGTCCGGACAACCGGCTCAAGTTGGTTTTGCAGAAACAATGTCTGCTCCACCAAAATCCCTTTTAGTGGTTCCACTAAAGAAACAAATTTTCGTTTCTCGGCTTTCCCCTGATCAAACATCTTCTGATGTATTGTCTTATATTCAAGACAAAACTAAAGCCGATTGTAATAGTGTAAAGGTGGAAAAGTTTAAGTTTTCTTATGCTAGAGACATTTCATCTTTCAAGATAACTGTCCCTAACGAGCTTTTTGAAGCCCTATGCTCGGGCGACTTTTGGCCGGATAATATGGTTGTAAAAGAGTTCGAAGCTAAGATAAAGAAGAAGGGGCCCGTTGGAGTAAAACTTCCTAGTCGAGGCCAAACCAGTGTACCAATTTCAAAAAACTAACTTCTAACCTCCTTCTTTCCTATCAGAATGCAAGAGGTTTGCGTAGCAAACTCACTAAATTGTATTCTGATAGCCTTTCCTTTGAATCTCATATTATTGTGTTTACAGAAACCTGGTTAAAGCCGGAGATCTTTAGCTCCGAAGTTTTTCCAGGTAAGTACACAATATATAGGTATGACCGTCCCTCTAGACGGGGAGGTGGGGTCTTAATTGGAGTTGATTCAAACTTCCCGTCTGAGGAGTTATTTTTTGATGAATTCAATACCATTGAATTTATTTGTGTAAAGTTATCGCTTCCTGGTAACTTTATATACATAACTTGCTCATATATTCCGCCGTTGTCTGAACTTCCTGATTATTTAAATCACCTATCCGTTATTAAGTCCGTTGCAAATAAGCTTTCCGATAGGGATCAGATGATAGTTCTAGGTGATTTTAATATACCTGGAGTTACTTGGTCCACTGAGGACGGATCGAATGTCTTACTACCTATAGCACAGCATGATTTTATTGATGGCCTGCTTGACATATCTCTATCTCAAGTAAACCATGTTCGAAATTCATTAGGTCGCCTACTTGATTTGTGTTTTGTATCAAATTCTGAAGGTGTGTTTCTGTCCAGAGTAGCACCACTCACGCAACCTGAAGATCCATATCACCCAACAATCGAACTTTCATTTGATACGGGCAGAGTTATAGAAGAAAAATCAGAAAAATCCAAACGAATGCATTGTTTTTCGCAAGGCAGACTTTCTGAGGCTAAATAATTTTATTTCTGCCTTTAATTGGTCTGATCTTTACTTATGCATTAATATGTCCGATGCAGTTAAGGTTTTTTACACTGCAATAAATTCATTTTTTAATTCCTGTGTTCCGTGGTACTATCCGTCAACTTCCAATAAATCACCTTGGTTTAGCAAAGAGTTGACACACTTAAGAAATGTAAAGTCCAGACTTTTTAGGAAATATAAAAATACCGGTTCTCAATCTGTTTTTACTAGATATTTAAGTGCTCGGTCAAGATTTACCGTGCTTAATGCTCAGTGTTATAATAGTTACTTAAACCGTTGTAAGGTCCAGTTCTCTCAGGACCCGAAACAGTTTTATAATTTTGTTAACACCAAGCGTAAATCTAATTCTTTTCCTTCCTCGCTGTCGTTCGAAAACATGACGGCAACCACAGATCAGGCAATAGCCGATTTATTTGCCCAATTTTTTCAAACGACTTACTCTACTTTAGATTATTCATCACAGCCTTATTCTTACACCATGTCCAAGTCAAACCTCATATTCTGTCCCACTTTAACAGAAAGCTCTCTTCTTTTGGATCTTCTTCGTATTAAGCCTGTTTATTTCGCCAGGGCCCGATGGTATTCCTGGGTGCGTGCTTAGGTATTGCGCTAAGGCCCTGTGCAAACCTCTTCACAAGTTGTTTACCTTATCTCTAGAAACCTCCCAATTCCCAAATATTTGGAAGGAATCATTTGTTATTCCTCTTTTCAAGAAAGGTAACAAGTTAGAAGCCAGTAACTACAGAGGTATTTCTAAGTTGTCAGCTATTCCTAAGCTTTTTGAAAAAAATATTACTCCTCATTTGCAGCACCTTTGCAGATCAATCATTTCTCCGTGTCAACACGGATTTATAAAACGTAGATCCACAATCACAAACCTTCTAGAGCTCACTTCATTTGTGATAAAAGGCTTCAATAGTAGTTTTCAAACAGACGTCATTTACACTGACTTTAGTAAATCATTTGACTCTGTAAATCACTTACTTCTCATTCAAAAACTTGACCTTTTAGGTTTTCCAGTTGATCTGCTTAAATGGATTTCAAGTTATCTAAATGGCAGGTCACAAAGGGTCCTTTTTAAAAATTCAATTTCTGAAATTCTCCGTGTTACCTCCGGTGTCCCACAAGGGAGCCATCTGGGTCCGTTACTTTTTACATTATTTATTAACGATCTTCCCTCAATTATAAGTCATTCTCGCGTACTTATGTACGCAGATGATGTTAAGTTGTGCCTGCAGTATAAGGACATTTCCTGCCATTTAAACTTGCAATCCGATCTAGATAATTTTCAAAACTGGTGCCGAGATAATTTACTAAATTTAAACAGTTCCAAGTGCAAGCTGATGACTTTTTATCGGGCCAATCCGATATACGCGACTTACACGTTAAGTGGCAGCTCTTTGGATAGAATAACTCTTGTAAACGATCTTGGCGTTCTCTTGGACCCTAAACTAAAATTTTCTAATCACATTTCGTCCATGGTTAATAAAGCCAAAGGAGTGCTTGGATTTATTAAAAGGTGGTCAAAAGAATTCGATGATCCTTATTTGACTAAAACTTTATTTATTTCGCTAGTCCGTCCGATTCTGGAGTATGGGTCTCCCGTCTGGAGTCCACAATACGGAATACATATTGGTCGTATTGAATCTGTACAAAAAAACTTCCTTCTTTTTGCTTTACGGCGCCTAAACTGGGATGCAAATCTTATCTTACCTTCTTATTCTAGTAGACTTCTTTTGATTAATTTACCATCCCTAGCCAACCGTAGAACGATGCTTGGTACTATCTTTATTTATAACCTTATACATGGTGATATTGACTGCCCCGACTTGTTAAGTCGGCTAAACTTTTCTGTGCCAAGTAGATTAACTAGAAATTATTTTCCCCTAATTTTAAATCATTGTAGATCTAACTATGCCTTGCATGAGCCTTTCAGAGTATTATGTTCTGACTATAATAGACTTTTTCCTGTAATATCAAATCTTGACTCTCTGCCGCTCCTAAAACGATTGATACTTGCTTCATTGGCACAAGATTGATCTAACTATTACTTTTTTCCCCGGACCCTTACCTTTATTTTCCTATCTCGCGTCTATCTTATCGCGAATCGTGCCGTACGATACACGGCTGCGCCCCTCGGTCGGTTGGGCGGGTATGTGGGCCGTATGACTCCGCGCGAAAAAAAAAAAAAAAAAAAAAATCGTGCCTGTCCAAATTACTGGAAAAATGCCTGCTAACGCGCTTTACACCATATTTAAGAGAACAAAACTTAATCCCGGCACATCAATTCGGGTTTCGTGAAAGCCACGGAACCATCGAGCAAGTCAACCGGATAACTTCAGAAATTCGTACAGCCTTCGAACATCGGGAATATTGTAGTGCGATATTCCTCGACGTCTCTCAGGCATTCGACCGAGTGTGGCTTGAAGGCCTTATGCATAAAATCATAACATTACTGCCAGAAAACACTCATAAGTTACTTAAGTCGTACCTCTACCACAGAGTCTTTGAGGTTAGATGCAATACAACGACATCCAACGAGTATAACATTGAAGCCGGAGTCCCACAAGGAAGCGCCCTGGGCCCTACCCTGTTTGTCCTATACACAGCAGACATCCCTACGAACGAGAGGCTGACTACGTCCACATTTGCTGACGACACCGCAATCCTGAGCCGCTCGAAATGCCCAACTAGAGCAACAGCTCAACTGGCTGATCATTTGGTGGTAGTTGAAAAGTGGCTATCAGACTGGCGAATCAAAATTAATGAACAAAAGTGTAAACATATAACGTCTACCCTTAACAGACAATCGTGCTCCCCGCTAACTTTGAATAGTACGCAGATTCCCCAAGCCAGCGATGTAACATATCTCGGCGTCCACCTCGACAGGTGGCGGAGGCACATTGAATGCAAGAAAGTACATCTCAAACTTAAAGCTAGCAGCCTACACTGGATTATAAATTCTCGATCACCCCTGTGTCTGGACTTTAAAGTTCTTCTTTACAACTCCACCCTTAAGCCCATTTGGACCTACGGCTCCCAGCTCTGGGGGAACGCGAGCAACAGCAACGTTGACATCATACAGCGCTCACAATCAAAAATCCTGCGAACAATTACTGGGGCACCATGGTATGTTCGGAACGAAAACATCCACAGGGATCTGGGCATACCACCGGTCAAAGATGAAATAGCAAAGCAGAAAGCGGCCTACCATAACAAGCTTACACTGCACCCAAATAATCTCGCAAGGAACTTAAGACGGGTTTCGAACAGAACTCGTCTGCATCGTAACGATCTACCAGCCCAGAAATAAATATTAGGGCCCGTTAGTCTAAATTCAGTCTACATGACTGCAAGTTAAGTTATATTCTTAAGATTTGATGTACTTATTGTTAGTCTCATATAGAGAAGATTCAATAAATAAAGCATATATAGAAAAAAAAAAAATAAAAAAATAAAAACAGCCATGGATAAAAAATAAAGCGACATATATTTAATTAAATATCCTTTAAATATATTCAATTTAAATAAACTTCGCTTTGTTTTCTTTAACAATCATAGTATATTCAAATATATTAAACTTTATTGAAATATTTTTAAATTTAATCAAGCAGTTTATATTTTTTGTACTAAAAGTTATGTTTCTAGCTTTAATTTAAATATGTAAAACGAAACTATGAATTAAATATGCAGATATTCGTTTTTAAGGTATATAAAAAAGTTTTACATCAAGCTTCATTGCCATATATACATAAATGCAATTTAAATAATCATCCTGTTCAATCATAGAAGTTCTTTTGACACACAATTAGTTTCTAAGTCCAGAAATGATTTCTGGACGAAAATCGTCTTCTCGAACAAAAACGCACACATACGCACTTCCTTATTCGTGCAATTCTATTTTAGATTTTTACGCTCTCAACTTTGTGCGAGCGGAGAGAGCGGAATTTTCGTCGCCACCAAAAACCGAGCTGCATATTGCAAAACCAATGTATGGGCGTTACGCATCTTAGTGATTATATTGGTCTTTGCTGATACCCATCTCAGGAAACTTTTGAAGAAACGGCTCGCAAACTGCAGTCCGTGTCCGTTATGACCACCTTTGGGACCACGTACCTTGCGATTATGCGCTCGTTAAAAGCCTTCTTGAGCGACACGGCTGTCGCACTGCGCAGGGGCACTAGTTTCGTCTATTTCGAAAATCTATCTATCAGGACCAGCAGCATTTGGTAGCCGTGCTTAGATCATGGTAGCATTTTGCCGGCCGCCTGCATTTGATTAGGTATAAATCTCATGCAAGTCTATCATTTTCTCACATGGGCTCGGGCGTCTCTATGCATGCCTGGCCAGTAGTGGTGCGTCGTGGTTTTCCTTCATCACGTTTTTTCGCAGCGACTTTGGAACACACATCTTCCACGACGCGACGTCTTCGCTGCCCGCTCTGTGTGGTATATTTCTATACAGTGTCATTCATACTTCTGCTGCTGGAAAAATATTTGGAAATCGATGAAACTGTATTGATTATATATCTTGTTTATATATTTGTATATCTTGTTACTTCCTTTGTTGACTTCTGTTTTTTTTTTTTTTTAATTTTTTATCTTAGCTATTGTTGCCAAATAATTTAATTGTATTTAGTTATTTATTTATTTTTTTTTTTTTGGTTTTTTTTTCGGGAGAAATGTTTACTGGGTTATGCCGTCGGCAGCGCAGTGCATGCGTGAGGGACCGGGGGAGAGAGAGAAGGGAAAAAAATCAGCAACAAAAAAAATCATGTTCCTGTATGTGGAGGCAGAAAATATATTTATGTAGATATGGGCATGCATGGGTTTATGGATATGTGTATGTTCCTGTATGTGGAGGGAGAAATTAGTTCTATGTAGATATGGGCATGCATGCGTTTATGGATATGTGTAAGTGTAGATCGGTACAGTAGAGCGTCGAGGAGTGGACTGTATTTGAAGTAACGGAACAGATGAAATTATGTGGAGAGAAAAAAAAAACACAAGACAAAAAATTATCTCGACAGCGGCGGACTGTTCGGCGAACAGGGAAACTCCCGAAATAAGTTCACACCGAGTGGCTGATATTAGTTATGCCTTTTTATTTTCCACCACACAATTTCACTTTTTGTCGTATTTCTTTTTCGGAGGCAGAATTGCAGTGCACTATGTACACAAGTTGTCACGCGCGTGTATGTGTATGTCTGGATGCACATATGCCTTGACCGTTGGCATGTTGATGTACAACGGGGAACGAAAAAAAACGGCAAGTAGTATGGCGACGCACACAAAGCGGAGACGGACAGAAATTTTTTTGGAATTGAAGGAATGTTAAATTTCTCGACTGCCGTTGTGTCGGGAAAACTCGGACGTGGAGTTTGACACGAAAAAATTGATCTTACTGCAGTGTGAATGAAATTCAATGTTCGAACCACTGCTTAAGACCGGCAGCGAGAGTGAGTCGGAAAATGCTCGTACTTTGCGGAAAAATCACAGGAGCTGCTGGTCGAATGGCAGAAGGATATCCTTATCCAGCTCGAAGGACCAAATGTTGTAGGGGGTGATCCTTCCACAAAAAGAATTGAAGGCACAAAAAATTCCCACGGCGCAAACGCAAAGGAAGACGAAAAATGAAGAAGTCGGGGGCGTCGTGGTGAAATTCAGTGTGCTTTATTCAGCTGTATACATGAGACTAATCTTAAAACTAAAACCGCGCTCCCGCCCGCTTTACTCCGCAGAAGCGAGAGCGGGAGATCGGCAGCGGCCGTCCGATGAGTTCCGATGCGGACCCGAAGCTCGCACTCTGGAGCGCGGACGTTGCGAGAAGCGAGCGAGGGAGCGCAAGAGGGGTGAGAGCGAAAGCTCGGAGAGCTCAGTGAACAGCGCCAATGCAGTGGGCCACCTACCTAACCAAGTTTAATTTGCCACAGCTTAAATATATTATTAGTACCCAGATAATTATGAATTTCTTTTTTTTTTTTTTTCGGACGTTGATCAGCGCAAACAAGTGGCCCTTACGACACCAAGCAGTGCTTGTTACGCGCGGAGCCTAATAGGCGTAAAAACGAGATCGCGAGAAGTTAAAAGCACAATGTAGAAGCGGACAGACTAAGTTAGAAATACGTACGAGACTAATACTAATTTTGTGCTAAGTAAGATAAAATTAATGATTTTAGGCTTGGCAAAGAGTCGGTAGTAGAAATAATGTGGTATAGTCTATTATAGTCGTTACACAGTACTCTAAACGGTTCATGCATATCAAAGTTAGATCTACAAATATTTAATGTAAGTGGAATATAGTTCCTGGTAATTCTATTAGGCACGGAGAAGCTTATGCGGCCCAGTAACTCGGGACTCTCCACATCCCCGTGAATAAGTTTATAGATAAAAGTTGTGCCAAGCATCGTTCTACGGTTTACTAAGGATGGTAGATTAATTAGGAGAAGTCTACTAGAGTAGGATGGTAAAATAAGGCTTGCATTCCAGTTAAGACCCCGTAGAGCAAATAATAAAAGTTCTTTTGCACAGACTCTATCCGGTCTATATGTACACCATACTGAGGACTCCATACTGGAGAACAGTACTCCAGGATTCGACGGACTAGTGAAATAAACAGAGTCTTTGTAACATAGGGATCATCGAATTCCTTTGACCACCTTTTAATAAATCCAAGTACTCCTCTGGCTTTATTCACCATAGAAGTAATATGGTCACAAAACTTAAGTTTAGGGTCAAGGAGGACGCCAAGGTCATCAACATGCGTAATTCTAGACAACGCGCAACCACCCAGCGTATACGTTGCATATTGTGGGTTCACCCGAAAAAATGTCATTACTTTGCACTAGGTTATTATTTACTATGTTAATAAATGGTTAAAAAATTGAATTTGTGCTAAATATCTCGGGGACAGGGAATTCCAAGTGCGATGGTATGAGTAACCGCTAGTCACTCCAAGGGATCCTCTTAATGAATTGCAGGACAGAATGATCATGGTAGGGTGGGCACTTCGCAGTTCCGCATGGTAGCTGGATTAATGTTCGTCAAGTGTATTCCTTATACTATACTCTTATCCTTTCCTCTCTCTTTACTCTTATCTCTCTATCTCTG
Organism: Drosophila prolongata; assembly: GCA_036346975.1. Taxonomy (NCBI): domain Eukaryota; kingdom Metazoa; phylum Arthropoda; class Insecta; order Diptera; family Drosophilidae; genus Drosophila; species Drosophila prolongata. The sequence continues at coordinate 5,636,455 of JAYMZC010000271.1, forward strand.
TCTCTTTGCCCTCTTTCCCATCAAACAAATAGTACGCGAATTTGAATTCTTTTCAACTAGCATACGACCATTTAAACGTGGCGGTTCTTTAGTAAGCCAACCAGACAAGCCGACCAGACAAATGAAAAGGACATCGGGTGCTCCGCTAACAAGTTTAGTTTCCACCAGCTCGTTCTAAATAGATCGTTATATGCTACAATTGACTTAATTGTATTATTTTGTTGCCCTGAATTGTTTGGTTGAACATTTCGCAATATTGTTAAATTTGTGTTATAGATTAATTTTCGGATACAAATCTTTGTTGACATTATATCTTATATGCTTGCAAATGCAGTTGGTGAATTTTCCAAGTAAAACACTTTCTATTCGTTAATTATAAAATATTTAAAATGGTCATTTATGACAATTTGTCGGCCTATGTTATCTCGGAATTTTATAATTCTATATTTTTGAGTTTCTTTAAATGAAGTTGGTATATGGGCTAGAATAAAAGTGGCTTTAGTTTGACTGCTCAACCAAGCTGAAGTTTTGATTGATAATAATTTTTCCTCGTTTATATTCTCTAACTCTTTATGTTGTATTATTTTACGACTAAATATTCCTACTCTCGTTAATTCTAAACCCATTTGTAAATCTGCAATGTATTTTAAAAATATGTTTAAGGAATATTTAAAAATGTGCAAAGCATCTTCTTTTTCTTCATCTTTTACGAGGCTGTTAATATTTTTTGATTGTTCATTTATTTTAATTATTTCATTAAATTCTTTGTTTTCAAATAAATTTCCCTGTAAGTTCTGTATTTTATCTTCCAACTCTTTCTTATCATCTTCAGTTAATATGTCAAATAGATATTTGTTAGCTGTCCCTACAATGTTATTTAATACCCGATTTTGTCTCTGTGTCGAAATAATTCCTTTGATTTCATGTTTTAATTGCTTTAGTGTTAAGACTATGTCTGGTATGTTTTTATACCCTTGCAAAGCGTATTATAATTTTGGTCAAAAGTGTGCAATGCAGTGAAGGAGACATCTCCGACCCTATAAAGTTTCTATATTCTTGATCAAGATCGCGTCCTGAGTTGATATAAGCATCTCCGTCTGTCTGACCGTCCGTCTGTCTGTTTGTGCGCGAATTAGTCTCTGAGTTTAAAAGATATCGAAGTGAAACTTTTCACACACCCTTCTTATCTTTGCACGCAGTATATAAGTCGGAACGGCCGGGATCGGCTGACTATATCCCATAGCCATCATATATAGCTGATTAATCGGAAATGCCATAACTTTGGTGTTTTTAAAGTTAGGAAGTTGGGATTTTTTATGAGTGTTAAGAATGCATCATATGAATAATTTTGGAGAATATAATTTTCAGAGTATTCTGCAAGGGTATATCAGTTTCGGCTCCGCCCGAAGTTAGTTTTCCTTTCTAGTTTTGCTTGGTTCCATACTGTTAAGGTCCGTGGCCCACTACATTGCCGCTGCTCACTGAGCTCTTCGAGCTTTCGCTTTCGCCCCTCTTTTTTGAAGTGAAAACTTCTTATGGCGCGTTAGGCACTTTTTTGGGTTACCATTTTCAGCCGTTCTCGCGACAGATGAGATTTTACACCGATATACTCCGCGTGAATTCTTATAATATATGTATACTATACGCACTCTCTGCATGGGCATTCGTTCGTGCTCTCGCGACAGACGAGATTACATACCTATATATATGTATACTCAGAGTGTATACTGCATGCTATACGCAGTTTTGAATGGGCATTCGTTCGTGGCCTCGCGACAGACGAGATTGAGAGTTTTTATACCCTTGCAGAGGGTATTATAATTTCAGTCAAGAGTTTGCAACGCAGTGAAGGAGACATTTCCGACCTTATAAAGTATATATATTATTGATCAGCCAATCAATCCGACCTACCAAATTTCAAACGGATCGGCCGACTATATCCTATAGCCGCCATATAACTGATTGATCGGAAATGCCATAACTTTGGTGTTTGTAAAGTTAGGAAGTTGGAATTTTCTATTTTTTGTCCAATTAATCCGACCTACCAAATTTTATAAGGATCGGCCGACTATATCCTATAGCTGCCATATAACTGAACGTTTGGAATTGCCATTACTTTGGTGTTTTTAAAGTTAGGAAGTTGGGATTTATACCCTTGCAGAGTGTGTTATAATTTCAGCCAAAAGTTTGCAACGCAGTGAAGAAGACATTTCCGACCCTATAAAGTATAGAGTCGATCTAGCCATGTCCGTCTGTCCGTCCGTTTGTCCATCCGTCCGTTTCTACGCAAACTATGAACAATCGAAATAATATATGAAATGTGTGACACGCGGCAAGCTTTGTCAGAAGGCGTAGTGATCGAATTCGAGCTAGGGAACGGGCACTGAACACTGCAGCGCACGCTCTTGCCAGGGCTAACCCCGAAGAGCGCCGACGACAGCAGTCGCAAAATACTGCTAATCGCGCTACCGGAGGGCCGATGCAGAGAATCGGAGACCAGAGTGAGAACCGGACGCTATAGCTCACGCTCTTGCTAGGGATAACTCCGAGTAACGTCGACGACAGCAGGACCAAAACTCTGCAGCGCACGCTCTTGCGAGGGCTAACTCCGAGGAGCGCCGACGACAGCAGTTGCAAAATACTGTTAATCGCGCTACCTGGAGGGTTCCTGCTCACAGGATCGTTAGGAATAACCCCATAACTCGTGCGTATCAGCAGCACTGTAACACATTGCGTAGTCTGGAGACACGCCTGCAGCGGAGACTTCGAGAGCAACAAATTCAGGAAATGGCCACGGAAAGATTATTCACATATAGCAGCAGTACCCAAAATCGTCAGGCGGAATCTTTAAAGCAGTCGCAGCGAAATATTGCTGCTAGAGCTGAACTTTCCGCAGATGAAAGGGAGAATCAACGGGAACTACAGCGCCGGAGGAGCCGAAACACTGCGCGGTAACAATATCTTCGACACATTAAGGACGGACCAACAAAAATATGTACCTTCTGTGAACGAACATGGTTTCCTTCCCAAGTAAGTGGTTTGAATCAATTTCTTATATCTTCTAAGTTCCCCAATATGAATGTAGGCGACTCATTTTATTTAAGTATGAAATTTCCTAGTCCGTCCGGTATATATCTATTCTGTAGTACATGCCGTCAAGCTGTTTCCAAAGGTAGACTACCATCTCTTTGTCTTTCCAATGGCTTACACTTTCCAGAAATTCCGGAGTGCCTTAAAAACTTAACGTGTCTGGAAGAGCGCCTTATTTCTCATCGAATTCCGTTTATGCACATTATCTCCCTAGGATATGAAAGGCAATGCGGAATAAGAGTAGCGGTGGTAAATATTCCTATTCCTGTCCCAAACACTGTAAGTGCGCTTCCCCGATCTTTTAATTCCACACATGTAATCCAAGTCCACCTTAATAGATAACTGGAATACTCCCATAACTTTATGACAGAAACTATTCGACCCGCTCGGGTCCTTGAAGCTGTACGGTATTTGAACACTGAACTGTACAGAAAACACAATATCATTTTTGATAATGACTGGCTTAACCAAGTGGGCGATAGGGAAAAATTAGCTTTTATCGCAGATGAATCCGGCTGAGAAGAAGTTGAACAGCGACAACAGCTTTATTCTCAACAAATCCATCAGCAAGAAGAAGAGTTAAATCCAGGCGGTCATTAAACTTTATTAGAAAATAACAATACTGAGCTCGAACGTATTGCCTTGGCCTCTGGGGAAGGCCGGCGTCGAACAACCCTAACCCTAGATTAAGATGCGGAAGAACTTTCATTCCCAACTATATCTTGCGGTGAAATATTTACGGCCAAAGGTACCTATGCAAAGAAAGCTAGATCACGAATTCGTATCATATTCTGAAAGGTCTACGTTCCGCACCAGCTCATTGGGAAGCTGAATAAAAAAGTTATAGCCATGATTTGGGTTGCCTACATTTTTATACCCTTGCAGAGGTTATTATAATTTCAGTCAAGAGTTTGCAACGCACTGAAGGAGACATTTCCGACCATATAAAGAATATTCCTGATCAGCATCACCAGAAGAGTCGATCCAGCGATGTCCGACTGTCCGTCCGTCCGTTTCTACGCAATCAAGTCCCTCAGTTGTAAAGCTATCTGCTTGAAACTTTCCCAAAAGTTGATCTAGCCAGAAGAGTCGATCTAGCCATGTCCGTCTGTCCTTCCGTCTGTCCGTTTCTACGCAAAATAGTCCCTCAGTTTTAAAGCTATCTGCTTGAAACTTTCCCAAAAGTTGTTCTTTTTATTGCAGGTAGTATATAAGTCGGAACGAGCTAGATCAGGCAACTAAATCATATAGCTGCCATAGAACTGAACGATCAGAAATGCCATAACTTTGGTGTTTTTAAAGTAAGGAAGTTGGGATTTTCTATGAATTTTATTTTTGTCCAATCAATCGGACCTACCAAATTTCATAAGCTGGATCGGGCGACGATATCATATAGCTGCCATATATCTGAACGATCGGAAAAGCCATAACTTTGGTGTTTTTCAAGTTAGGAAGTTGGAATTTTCTATGGGTTTTATTTTTGGCCAATCAATCCGACCTACCGAATTTTATAAGGACGACTATATCCTATAGCAGCCATATAGCTGATTGATCGGAAATTCCATAACTTTGGTTTTTGTAAGGTTAGGAAGTTGGGATTTTCTATGGGTTTTATTTTTGTCCAATCAATCCGACCTACCAAATTTCATAAGGATCGGCCGACTATATCTGGCTGCCAAATAACTGAAGGATTGGAAATTCTATAACTTTGGAGTTTTTAAAGTTAGGAAGTTGGGACTTTTTATGAGTATTAAGAATGCATCATATGAATAATTTTGGAGAATATAATTTACAGAATATTCTGCAAGGGTATATCAACTTCGGCTCCGCCCGAAGTTAGCTTTCCATTCTTGTTTAATTTTACAAAACATCTGTCGTCTATTTTACCCCCACGACTGGTTACGAGTTTCTTTCATAGGTTGTATGTAACCCTGCATACCAAACCGCTCTCAATACAGATAAAAGGGCTTATGCAAAGGTAGATATTAGGTTACTAACTATTAAGTAACGCCCCTGCAGAAAATTACCTTAAATTAAACAATTGTGACGGTTTGTCGTTGTCGGGTGGCTCAGGGATGGCCAGGGCTCGTCACAAGAATTTGTTTGTGTCAGACGTGGTTGCTGAAAGAGAGTTCCGACCCAGCCCAGGTTTAATTAGGTTTATTTCAGTAAGATTCTTGACAATTGATTAATTCTGACTAACGGATTCTCCTGACTGGCGGTGTGCCGCCCTTGCTGCTTTCGCTTCCTTCGTCCAATCCGAATGCCTGGTATCGGGAGCCGTCCAGCTGCTCGAGAGGAACAGCACGGAATTACGGCTGCTGGCGGGTTGCCACGTAGCGAGCCTGAAATAAGAGTGTGGTGCTTGGGGACCCTGAAGTTAGCCACAAGCGAGAGAGTTTAGTGCTTGGGGACCCTAAAGTCAGCCGCAAGAGAGAGAATGTTGCTTTGGGACCCTGAAGTCAGCCGCAGGAGAGAGAGAATGTTGCTTGGGGACCCTGAAGTCAGCCACAAGAGAGAGAGAATGTTGCTTGGGGACCCTGAAGTCAGCCACAAGAGAGAGTTCGGCCGGTGAACCGAGCCGTAAGGAGGCGTGATCCAGAAATCAGGCGTCTCCTAGTGAAACCTTCGGATCGGCAAGCCGAGTCGGGCTTAAGAAGGTTGGTGGGAGGAAAAAGTATTACGGGAACTAACTGCAATGTATAAGTGGACTTGGATCGAATGATCTAGTCCACCAAAAAGTGACTTAGCTGCTCACCACTACTGGGGAGTTGCCCCTATCACCCTTAACATAATGTGAATTATAGTGACCACAGGAAAAAAGGACAAAAAGTTCAAATTAACAATTTGAATCAGCACGAGCATCAGCTCCAGCGCTGCTTTAGCGCAGGCAGCTTTTGTCCTGTACCAGCAGCTGTGTTTATGTTTATGTTTTTGAGTGCAATAAATTGACTAGAAATATTAAACATACATACTTATATTGGCTAAACACATAATTTCTTAAATAGTTTTATGTATATTAAAGTCTAAATGTTTGCACAACACGAGTAACGGGTATAGCGAATAGCTTTCTTTGAAAGGAGTTATCTTTGCCGGGCAATTGCAACTGTGTACAATGTAAATACATAAAAATGTATATTCTTACATACATACACACATACGCCATTGTTTGACTCAGACCTCCAATTTGGCTAACTAGATTTGATTTGCATAGTTCTTTGGATATAGTTCGGTATTGACAAATGAAAACCATCGCAATTTGCTTTAATAGAAATCCTTATCGAGAATTAACGTTGACTCTGTTGAGCACCTTGGCCAGCTGTTCCAAAGTCATCCGTTAGATGGCGCCATGAAAGGCGGAAATGTAGGCGCTAGCCAGGCTTAAGCGTTTAATGGGTTTTTGGGCGTTAGAGTGGGCGTGGCAAACTTTTATTAGGCCGATCGATAGGTATTGACGAAACAAATACATATCAATTAAAATGTTCATAATAGCATCAAAACTGTGGCCAAAGCTTGTATCTTGTGGGCGTCAGAGGGGGCGCGGCACCATTTTGAAACAAACTTGCGCTGCGCAGGAACTCCTAAAATCTACATGCAAAATGCCAATCTTCTAGCTTTTATAGTTTCCTAGATCTCAGCGTTCATACGGACGGACAGGCGGACAGACGGACATAGCTAGATCGACTTGGCTAGTGATCCTGAACAAGAATATTTATACTTTTTAGGGTCGGAAACGCTTCCTTCTACCTGTTACATACTTTTGCACGAATACAATATACCCTTTTACTCTACCGGTAACGGGTATAATCAGAATGAATTCTTTATTTTATAATTCTTTGTTCAAAGCTTAGTGTTTACGTACAATGTGCTGACCTAGCGGAATGGATTTGTAATTGGACCGGATGCATATATGGGGCTTGGACTCAGCAGTGGCCGCGATGTTTGTTTGGTTGGCAACTTAGTTGCCAATAAAGTGTTTGGTTTCTAGCCGCTTGTCAACCGGAGGGGTTTAGGTGGGGGACCGCCGAGGGAAAGTGCAGACTGAACCACCGACCATAGTGGAGCGATGGTTGGTGTGAAAGTGACAGGTGGAGTAATGGTTGGTGCGAAATTAGCAGGTGGGGCGACTGGTGTGAAAATGGTCGTTCGCTTGGAAAAACAAGCCACGGCCAATACTATTATTAGTATCACAGACAACATGGTGTATGTCGTTGTCGTGTGTATTGTTGCTCCCGTTTGTATCCTATTGATCCGTAATTCCGTTTCCAGATCTTCCATTTTCAGCTCATGGATTCCCAATTCTTGGGTTGTTCTGTTCTTCTTCATGGTTGGAATTTGTGGTATCTCTAGTTTTAGTTTTGCCGTACCAAGTTTCTCTATCGCCTCATATTGGACGTTGTTCAACATGGCTCTGCACTCGCTAAATGTGATTATTGCTGACCCATTCAGGGTTCTGTTCAGTCCACAGTCCGTTTGCAGTTTTACGTTTTCTCCGTTGAAAATTACGCTGTAGCCCTCCTCTGGTTCGAAGATCCTGGTTACGAGTCCGGCATCACTCATTTGACAATCCGCTTTCTTTCCGCTAATCAGACTTTTAAGACATTCTTCATTAATTTGATTTACAATCTTATCATTCTTACAAATATACAAATTTCTTATCTTCTGACATTTATCTTTATAATAGTACATTTCTTCATTATTGTTTACTACATATTCTGGTGCAATTATGAATTCTGTTTTATTCATTGGTAAGGGTACCATTCTCTGTAAGTAGTACTCCCCTAATCTTATCGAGAAAATTATATCTGTGTTATTCATAATTGTTCTTAGCTCCAAAAACTCATACATATGTTCCTCTGATACGATCTGTATTCCTTGCTCCTCGAACTCTTTTATGCATTTAGCTGTTTCTTGTTTATCATAAATAAATTTTGAGATTAGCCCAATCTTTGCTAATAATAAATTTTCGGCTAATTCATTCAAATTTAGCCCTAGCATATCTATTGTTATCGCAATTCTATCGATATATTCTATCCTATAAATCCTCTTGTCTTCCTCTAAGAACGTCTTGCTGATTCCATTTTTGTAATTATTAATAAATGTCGTTACTCGACTTTGCTCATCGTTTATATATTTCGTCAAGTTCTTAAACATTATCGTGATTTTAGCTCCTGTCCTCTCTTGTGAATTCAAATTCTCCTTCAATCTCCTTTCCTCTTCTTGCATTTTTCTTATCTCTTCTTCTAACCTTTCTGCGTCTAAGTTCCCTGTTATGGATTTAACTACAGATCCTAATCCATTGATTAGTCCCCTTGCTTTCCTCTTCCTGGGGCATATTGCCTCTACTCTGTTCTTGATCATCTGTAATTTGTTTCGCAAAACCTTAACAAGGTCCCTTGTTTCCGCGTCTTCAACTACTTCTGTGAGTGTTCGTTCTAACTGTTCTATTGCCTCTTGATATTCTTGTAATTTTACTATGTGTACTAATGTTTTATGAGTTTGAATTATCTTCGCAGCGCCTAGATTTATTTGCGCTAGTGGTTCTTCCCCTAGCAATGACCGGATCTCGAGTTTCCTTTCTGCGGCCTTGCTCCTTGACCACCTGTAATTATTGTTCATTTGGTTTGGTTAGTCTTCTGATTTTTTCTTTATGGATTTTTTGTGGTTTAGTAGAGGTTAGTGTGAGACCGTTGTCTTCCATCACCTTGTGCTATGAAAAACGAGGAGTTAAATTATCCCTCCTGTTTTCTTTCCTAAATATAATGTCTCCTGGTTGTACTGTGTCCGGGCTTTGCCTGTCAACATTCGCCGCCTCTATTCTTTTGTTCTTTTCTTGCTGAACCTTTTCTTTAATTCTTGGATAAAGCTCTGCTTGAAACGCATTAATCTTCTGTAAATAATCGTGTTCGTTGTTAAAAGACACGTTATTTAGGAAGTTATGCGTTCTCCCTGTGAACAACTCCTGCGGTGTTAGTTTCGTCGCTGAATGAATGGCATTATTATAAGTTATAAATGCCTCATCCAGGACTTCCTCATGCTTGATTTCAAGTTTTTTTTCCTTTTTATGTCATTTATTAATCTATATATTTCTGTGATCGTCGAGGGCAGTCTCTCGACTGTAGAATTGCTCGATGATTGCTGAAAGGATGTCGTGTGTAGCTCTAATTCGTACTGCCTACAAAAGTCCTTGAACAAGTTAGAAGAGAATTCTACTCCTTGGTCACAGACTATCTTTTTAGGCACCCCGAATAAGGCCATGAAACTTTTTACTGCATCGGGTTCCTTGACGCTCATTAGCCATGTTAATGGCCTATGGTCAGTGACTATCTTGAACTTTGTGCCGAATACGTAATGTCTAAAATGCTTATTCGCCCATATAATGGCGAGCATTTCCTTTTCTATTGTGGCATAGTTAACTTCTGATCCTGACAGGGTTCTGCTAGCGTATGCTATTGGTCTGTCCGTTCCCAAATTTCCCTGGGATAGGACGGCGCCAATAGCATAATTACTTGCATCTGTGGTGAGTATGAAAGGTTAATCGAAGTCAGGAAACTGCAAGATTGGATCATTGCACAGTAAGGTCTTGCATACCTCAAATGCGTCCTTGTATTCTTGGTCTATCTGCACAGCCTTTTTCCCTTTCAACTGTTTTGTCAAAGGCTTTGTTATAGCCGCGAAATCTCTTATGAACTTCCTATAGTACCCCAACAGACCTAGGAACGATTTTATCTGCTTCTTAGTCTTGGGAATCTCGAATCCTTTTATTGCTTCGATCTTTCCTGGGTTCGGTCTGATCCCTTGTTGGGTTACTACGTGTCCTAAGTATTCTACTCTGTCTTGTCTAGTTGAAACTTGAAGTTTGCAAGTTTCTTGAAGACTTTTTCCAAATCCGTTACGTGTTTTTTTAGGGATGTCGAGTACACCATGATGTCGTCCATATTAATAAGACAACATTTTCCTCGCAACTCTCCGAAAATATTGTTCATTAACCTTTGAAAAGTTGCTGGGGCATTATTTAGCCCGAACGGCATTCGGACATACTCAAAATGTCCCCCTTCCGCCGAGAATGCAGTTTTCGGAATGTCTTCTTCTTTCACTTCGATCTGGTGATATCCACTCGCCAGATCTAAAGTTGAGAAGTATTTAGCCCTACCCAAGCTATCCAATACGTCATTGATTAATGGTAGCGGGTATCTATCTTTAATTACCTTCTCGTTAAGTTTCCTATAGTCTACCACCATTCTCCATTTTCTATCCCCAGAGGCATTCTTCTTCTTGGGTACTAGCCAAACCGGCGCACTCCAAGGAGAATGGCTATGTCTAATAATCTTCTGATCCAATAGCTTTTCTAGCTGTCTTCTCACCTCCTGTCTTTCCTTGAACAGGCCGTACAGGTATGCGTACGGCCTAGCGTACACCGGTATGTCGTCATTCGTTCTAATTTGTTGTTTTGACCGCATTAGTGAATGACAAATGGTCATCCTCTTTATGGAATACTTTCGGGTATTTTTTTACAAATTCGTTGCAGCTCATTAAGCTCCTTGCTATTTAAGTGTTCTGTTCTGATCTTATCAAATGGTATCTTCCTATTTTCATTATCTGTCTCTTATATATTGTTGAGCCCGAAATGCTTGTCAGTTTCGAATTCGACAACTTCTAATGGTTCTTCTAGAAATAATTCCTGATCCTCCTCCGCATAGTTCGTTATCGCGACCAGGCTCTTTCCAGCCACTGAAATGATCAAATCCTCTTTTACTATTGTTTTGTTTAGCAAGAAATTTCCATCGGGTACACATACACATACTGCTTTTGTCCCTGCTTCTATTGAGTGAACCTCGCTGGGTCTATACTTAGTGGAATGTATCTGCAATTCTGTGTCCGCCGTGCGGAACCAACCCTTCTCAATATCGATCACGGCTTTTATTTGTTGCAGCAAGTCTATACCAATTAATCCCTCGAAAAACTGATGAAATCTGAAGAGCAATAATCTCATTTTTCCTACTCCTCCGAATTCTTTAAAACATTGGTACATGTGCTTCCTGCAAAATCGTGTGCGATTGGGTAATTGTCATTGACTGCCTATTTCCCTCTCTCTCTGAATTATTGGCCGAATTGTATGACCGCTTGGAGTTGATCGAATTATTCGACTGTTATAGCTGTTGCCATACCACTGCCTGTCGCGATTATTTTGGCCATAATTCCATTTCGTGTTCCTGTTATGGTAATTACGGTACGGTCTAACATAATTAGGGGCTTCTGTCTGATTAATGTTATCTGTCCTGAATGGATTGCCTATTATTGGATATGGCAATCCAAATCCTGGCTATCCGTTCATGGTGGGCATTGAAAACGGCACCTGAAACTGTGGTTGGGTATTTGCAGCCCACCGATACTGCGACCAAGGGCCCGTCTGTGCCTCCGGCACTGGGTTTTCCTAACCCCTGTTTCGGAGCTTCCTTAACCTCTTTGTCCTGTGAACCTGTCATTTCCTGGGCTTCCACTTTGGCCCCTGTTTCTTCTAAGGTACCTAAATTCTTCTCCCTGCAGGCTATTTCATAAGCCTTTGCTATGTTCGGTACCCCCATGTTTCAAATAGTAACGCCTATGGGACCCTTTAAGGCCGAAACAAAGGCGTTTAAAGCCATATCCTCATACTACTTGATCTTCTCGCTTCTCAGTAGTAAGCCCTGTTCGCTGGACTTGACCAGACTCACCAGGGCTTTCTTAAGGGTCATAACCTTTGTATACAGTGCTTCTAATTCTAACTTCCTCTCCTTAATATGGGTCAGCTCCATAATAAGGTCCTGTTCGGATCTCTTATCCTTGAAATGTGTAACTAGTACCTTCTTAATCTGATCCCAATTGAGTTCTGATTCGTCTAAGTCGAGGGCCTTATCCGCCTCTCCTACAATCTTACTCCTCACCGCTCTAAGGGCTATTACCCCTACATTCGATCTTTCCTCTCCTTTGATCAGGCCTAATACCTGCTCCACTGCTCCTATAAAACCATCTAATTTACCAGAGTCTCCTTCGTATTTTGGAATAATTTCCACCAGGTCTATTACCTTGATCGCCTCTAATGCACTCGTTGTTGCTATTGGTGTTGCCATTCTTTCTTCTGTCATTCCAACTCCTGAACTAGCTGTTGTCGTAATTTTCTTGGCTGTTTTTATTTTCTTCCTGTCTACCTCCTTTCTGAGTTTATTTTTTTTCTTTAAAAATTCTTACTTCTTAAATATGTATGGTATTTATGTTACTTATAATTTCCTTGATTGTCTACCTCTTCTCTGAGCTTGTTTCAAATTCTTACTTAATAAGTATGGTATGTTTGTATAGCTGCTTAAAGTTAATTTACTTAAGAATGTGTATCTCCGTGTGAGTTAGTTATTTTTATACCCGTTACTCGTAGTGTAAAAGGGTATATTGTATTCGTGCAAAAGTATGTAACAGCTAGAAGGAAGCGTTTCCGACCCTATAAAGTATATATATTCTTGATCAGGATCACTAGCCGAGTCGATCTAGCCATGTCCGTCTGTCCGTCTGTCCGTCTGTCTGTCCGTCTGTCTGTCTGTCTGTCTGTCTGTCTGTCCGTATGAACGCTGAGATCTCGGAAACTATAAAAGCTAGAAGATTGGCATTTTGCATGTAGATTTTAGAAGTTCCTACGCAGCGCAAGTTTGTTTCAAAATGGTGCCACGCCCCCTTTAACGCCCACAATCGCTTATATACGATTTTAAAAATTTAAATATTTCGGAAAAGTAAAAATGCAGTTTTATTGTGTTTATCAATACCTATCGAAATGTAGAAGAAATTTTTCAAATCGGACCATTCGTTAAAAAGTTATGCGTGATCAAAGTTTCTATCTCCATCTCCCTCGCACTGCCTTTACCTGAGTAACGGGTATCTGATAGTCGGGGCACCCGACTCGTTCTCTCTTGTTTTTAGTCGTGTTCTTCTGTAATTTGTGATTTTGGCATCGAGTTTCCGTGTTGAAATGGAGTTCTGTGAATTAATTTGAATAAGTAATTGTCTCATACTTGGATAAAATAGTAAAATGGATCGTAATAATTTTTATTTGTTTATATTTTTCTCATTTTCATTTTTTTATTTGCATTTCTTTTGTTTTCTTTTTGCCTGCCTTTCCTTAATTTTCTCACCACGCATTCTGAAGCTAGTTGATCACTGTGCGATACAGCTTCACAACCATTTGCGGACAGTCATTGCTCTATGGGTGTTCTTTGCCACTTTCTAATTGTTTACGATCCCCCACGCTAAGCATTGCCCTGTGCATTACAGTTCGTCGTGAATGAGTCTTGATACTCTTGACGCTCTCTTGTCATACCGATCCATTGCCAACCGCAACTATTTGTCGAGCCGCCGGCAACCGACCGCTCGATCGCCCTGCTCGACACAACCTCGAACCGTCCACCGACGTCAGACATCGGCAATTTATTTTAACCAAATTAAAAAATTTCGCACTAGATTCCCATTACTTTTTGATCTTTACTGCCTATCTTCGAGTATTAGCATCGTTATTTTCACCTTCACACACTGTGCACAATTCTTGTTACATTTCCTCTTTTTCCTTCTCTAAACGTGGCTCGACCTCTTTATGTTTTATTTTATTAATTATTTTACTCTTGCACTTTAATTCCTTCTCCATTTAATTATTTTATATTTTCCTTTCTATATCATTTTTTGATTTATTTATTTATAATTTATTATTTCACTCCACTTTACACTTCACTCTACTCACTCTTACAATATAAGGATAATTAAAGTGTTGCAAATTCGTGTCATCCTCCACCGTCACAGATTCTTCCTTGAGTTCCTTGGGTAGAATCTGTCCTTTAGCCGGAGGTCTACCGACTGCGCCAGTTAACTTAAGTAGGTTCTTCAATAAATGTCCCGGGGGTATAACCCGACCAAATAAATTAATTGTAGTTGATGGTTTCGAGTTGAAAATCAGAATGAATTCTTTATTTTATAATTCTTTGTTCAAAGCTTAGTGTTTACGTACAATGTGTTGACCTAGCGGAATGGATTTGTAATTGGATCGGATGCATATATGGGGCTTGGACTCAGCAGTGGCCGCGATGTTTGTTTGGTTAGCAACTTAGTTGCCAATAAAGTGTTTGGTTTCTAGCCGCTTGTCAACCGGAGGGGTTTAGGTGGGGGACCGCCGAGGGAAAGTGCAGAGGCGGTAACTCGCGCATTCTTAGTTTGAATATGAATTAAACGCTTCTTTCGGTTAACTTTTTTAGTCTCTTTTTATTAACATCTTGTTTTTGTGCGCGCAAAAATGAAAATCGCAGACCAGAGCGCGTAAGGGACGCTGATGCTCACATTATCGTTAGGAATAACCCCATAACTCGTGCGTATCAGCAGCACTGTAACACATTGCGTAGTCTGGAGACACGCCTACAGCGGAGACTTCGAGAGCAACAAATTCAGGAAATGGCCACGAAAATATTATTCACATATAGCAGCAGTACCCAAAATCGTCAGGCGGAATCTTTAAAGCAGTCGCAGCGAAATATTGCTGCTAGAGCTGAACTTTCCGCAGATGAAAGGGAGAATCAACGGGAACTACAGCGCCGGAGGAGCCGAAACACTGCGCGATAACAATATCTTCGACACATTAAGGACGGACCAACAAAAATATGTACCTTCTGTGAACGAACATGGTTTCCATCCCAAGTAAGTGGTTTGAATCATTTTTTTTTAAATCTTCTAAGTTCCCCAATATGAATGTAGGCGACTCATTTTATTTAAGTATGAAATTTCCTAGTCCGTCCGGTATATATCTATTCTGTAGTACATGCCGTCAAGCTGTTTCCAAAGGTAGACTACCATCTCTTTGTCTTTCCAATGGCTTACACTTTCCAGAAATTCCGGAGTGCCTTAAAAACTTAACGTGTCTGGAAGAGCGCCTTATTTCTCATCGAATTCCGTTTATGCGCATTATCTCCCTAGGATATGAAAGGCAATGCGGAATAAGAGTAGCGGTGGTAAATATTCCTATTTCTGTCCCAGACACTGTAAGTGCGATCTTTTAATTCCACACATGTAATCCAAGTCCACCTTAATAGATAACTGGAATACTCCCATAACTTTATGACAGAAACTATTCGACCCGCTCGGGTCCTTGAAGCTGTACGGTATTTGAACACTGAACTGTACAGAAAACACAATATCATTTTTGATAATGACTGGCTTAACCAAGTGGGTGATAGGGAAAAATTACCTTTTATCGCAGATGAATCTGGCCGAAAAGAAGTTGAACAGCGACAAATTCTCAACAAATCCACCAGCAAGAAGAAAAGCTAAATCCAGGCGGTCATTATTAAAAAAAACTGAGCTCGAACGTATTGCCTTGGCCCCTGGGGAAGGCCGCCGTCCAACAAACCTAACCCTAGATGAAGATGCGGAAGAACTTTCATTCCAAAACTATATTTTGCGGTGAAATATTTACGGCCAATGTGACCTATGCAAAGAAAGCTAGATCACGGATTCGTTTCTACGACCGTCGTTGTGCAGTGGTATCTAAAGTTTTTTATATGTACAAGCTTTATGAGATGCAGCGAATTCAAAACACAATTTCCATTGCCCTACGAAAAATTCAGGTGAGGTAAAAATATATTGACTACTTAAATTATTTAATTAATTTAATTGAATATTTAAGATATTAACTTTTTCAATTATTTAGTATATTTAATAAAATAAATAGTTAATATACATATAAAAATATAAATATTTATAACTTATTTTAACAGGGTAGGTTTAATTTTCAAAATTAGTAGTATATTTAAATTAAATTCAAGTACATTTTATGTAAGTTATCCATTTTTAGAATTTCGTATATAAAATAAAACAAGAGAGAACGCTATAGTCGGGTGCCCCGACTATCAGATACCCGTTACTCAGGTAAAGGGAGTGCGAGGGAGATGGAGATAGAAACTTTGATCACGCATAACTTTTTAACGAATGGTCCGATTTGAAAAATTTCTTCTACATTTCGATAGGTATTGATAAACACAATAAAACTGCATTTTTACTTTTCCGAAATATTTAAATTTTTAAAATCGTATATAAGCGATTGTGGGCGTTAAAGGGGGCGTGGCACCATTTTGAAACAAACTTGCGCTGCGTAGGAACTTCTAAAATCTACATGCAAAATGCCAATCTTCTAGCTTTTATAGTTTCCGAGATCTCAGCGTTCATACGGACAGACGGACAGACGGACATGGCTAGATCGACTCGGCTAGTGATCCTGATCAAGAATATATATACTTTATAGGGTCGGAAACGCTTCCTTCTACCTGTTACATACTTTTGCACGAATACAATATACCCTTTTACTCTACGAGTAACGGGTATAATTAGCTTAATGATTTTGTGCCTTTTAAATTTGATTTGAAAAGCGCGCGCCTATGTTTAGAAAGAAAAGCGCGCAAACCTTTTTTGTTTCCCCTTTGGGTTTATCTTTTTTCTAAATAATTAAAATAGTTAACTTACAAATATTTATATAAATTTAATTTATATTATGATAATAATTTTATATAATGTTATTATAATACGTATAATATAAAAATACCACATATTTTTTAATCCATATATTTAAAATACAATAAATATAAAAATATTCTGAAATAAGTTTATTCTATTTGGTTCCAATTTGTCTCTGTTTCTTTTACAATATTCTTTAAGTCTAATTAAGGCTAAGTCCCGTAGCTGCGCTGCTCGCAGGCGGCGGCAGAGAGACGGCTATGTACCTATATATTATATGTATTAAATTATGCTCTCTTAAGCTGGAGGGCGAGGGTATATGCATGCACTTGAGTTCGGCCGGCGCGTGTAACAGAATGATGACACTTGCACTTTCTGTGAGCGCGCCGATCGACTCGTGTTCGGCCACTTGGGTTTTTTGACCGGGCCTTTATGAATGCACTGCAACAAAGTGTTACAGTGTGTTTACAGTAGATATTCAATATATGCGCATACTACATCTCCCTCCTTTTGAAAAATAACGTAATATATTATGACGTTATTTTATTGGTATATTTTACTTAAAGGAATAATAATAATTTTTTTTTATTAAAATTTTTTTTTTTTAATTTTTTTTTTTGATATAAAGAGAATGGAATTTATAATAGTATTCTTATTTATGAAAGAAGTATTTCTAAGCATGGCCATGCTAAATGCAATTATGAAATAAACGTTTTTAATCTATCCTTATGAACTTTTTGTTTTTTGTTTTTGTTATTCATTATTATAATGTTATTTCTTTCTCCTATTTCCGTTACTTTATACGGACCTGTATATTTAGGATCTAACTTATGACCTGTCTCGTTTTTTAATAAAACTTGGTCACCTACTGATAGATCTATATCCCTTACTTTATGATCGTATATTAGTTTATTTCTATTCTTATTTGCTTCTAACATAACTCTAGCTCTTTTATAGGCTACTTCTAATCTATACTTACTTTCCTTAGCATAGTCATCTATATTATATAGTGCTTCTACACTGTCTATGCTATTAAAATGTTTCGGTAAATTACTTGTTTTACCGAATACTAGCTCATATGGACAATAAGTATGTGCCATAGAGGGGGTCGTGTTGAAACAAAAGGCAAAATATTGAAGCCATACGTCCCAATCAGTTTTATCAACCGATATGTAAGATCTTATGTACTCATTGAAAGTTCTATGACTTCTTTCTATTGTTCCAACTGTCTGGTGGTGGTGTGCTGTGGATGTAATATTTTCAATATTTAAATATTTGCACAAATCGTCTATAATTGAATTCTTATATTCTGTTCCCATGTCCGTAATGAACGTCTTCATTGGACCGTACTTCAGGATAAAAGATTCAAATATTGCTTTAGCGACAGTATTAGCATTTTTATTCGGAACAGGTATGGCAACTAAATACTTAGTTAAATCACATATTAAAGTGACTGCATACTCATTGCCATTTTCTGATTTTGGTAGTGGACCAATTGTGTCCACTATCACTCTGTCGAAAGCATTTATTGGTGTGTCTGTAATTGTGAAAGGGGTCTTTGTGTGTTTAGTTATTTTGGCTTTCTGGCATTTTTTACATTTTCTTACGTACTCAGTTATATCTTTAGACATACTTTCCCAGTAATAGTGTCTTTTTACTTTGGCCAAAGTTTTTGATATGCCAGTATGACCTCCTTGAATTGGATCATCATGAAATGTAGACAAAATTGCTTCTTTTTCTTTTAAATTTGTTATTTGGGTCACCGGGTTGAGTAGCGCTACTCTTAATGTTTTCAAGATTTTATTGCCCATTAATTTGAAATTATCTATTGAAGTATGTTCAAAGATATTTTGCCACGGTGCCACTTTGAGTTGGCTGATTTTATGTATACCGGCTTGCATTTCAAGCCTCTGGAAAAATTGATCTAAGTCAATAACTCCATTAGTATATAAATCGCTAACATCATATCTTGCAGTAATTTTTCTGCCTTGTTTAAATAAACATAACGTATTTTTTATCTGCAAGGTCACTACTTTACGTACTTCATCATTGTTTATGACGTCGTATACGTTGGGCTTGGAAGCTTTATTTAGAGATTGCATAGGCAATTCTTGTTCTTGATTTTCCGCGCGGAATTTTTGTCTACTTTGATATCTAGTAGTGACTTTCAATATATTTCCAGTTATATTTTGTAGATCTTTGATGGTTATCCTTGATAACGCATCAGCTACATAATTATATTTTCCCTTTAAATATTCGACTCTAAAGTCGTATTCTTCTAGTTCGAGCCTCAAACGTGTCAGTTTAGAACTGGGGTTGATCATTGAGAAAAGGTATGTTAAAGGTCTATGGTCTGTTTTTATTAAGAAATGTTTTCCATATATATATGGTCTGAAATGTAATATCGCCCAATGAATTGCAGCTAATTCCTGCTCAGTAGTACATTTGTTACTTTCACCTGTTGTAAATGCTCTTAATGCGTATGCAATGGGAAGTTGGAGACCATTATGGTTTTGAGTTAAAACCGCTCCACATGCTTGCTTACTTGCATCTGTTATTATACAGAATTCTTTAGTGAAATCTGGATATTGTAGCAAGGTAGGTTCCATAAGTTTTGTTTTTAAGTATTGAAATGCATATTCACCCTCATCCGTCCATTTAAAAGGAACATTCTTTTTACATAATCTTGTTATGTGCCGTGAATAGTCGGCGAAATTTTTTATAAAACGTCTATAATAGTTACAGAATGCTATGAAACGTCTAGCACTGTCCGCGTCGTGCGGAACTGGGTAGTTCATAATGACATCGTATTTCTTGTCATCTGGAAGTATTCCTTTATCAGTGCATTTATGACCTAGAAAAGTCACTTCATGCATAAAAAATGAACATTTTTCTGGATGTAACTTTAGGTTGTATTTCCTACATTTCTCAAAAAGATCTGTTAAGTTCTTAAGCATATGTTTTTCGGAACAACCAATTACTATTAAGTCATCCATATAAAGGAATGCTTGAGAAGGTTCTAGACCAGAGAACGCAATAGTCATCATCCTCTGAAACGAATTAGGAGCTATTTTTAATCCGAAGGGTAATCGCGTGAAGCGATATGAGCCG
Organism: Drosophila prolongata; assembly: GCA_036346975.1. NCBI lineage: Eukaryota > Metazoa > Arthropoda > Insecta > Diptera > Drosophilidae > Drosophila > Drosophila prolongata. The sequence continues at coordinate 5,656,165 of JAYMZC010000271.1, forward strand.
TTGCTCGTTGAAAAAGACGTTAAATCTCTTGAACCTTTTTCTAGTTCAATTTGATGGAATCCTGACATTAAGTCAAGACATGAAAAGTATTTTGCTCGACCTAGTTGATCTAAAATATCATCAATTCTAGGTAATGGGAATTTATCAGATAGTAATCTTTTATTAATTTGGCGGTAGTCAATTACTAATCGCCATTTCTTTACATTTGACCCGGGGGATGATTTCTTAGGAACAAGTAACAATGGGCTATTATATTCGGATACTGACGGTTCGACAATCCCTTCAGAGATTAATTTTCCTACTTGCTTTTGTATTTCGTTCACCTGACTATGTGGGCTTCGATAGTTCTTTATATAGACTGGTTCATCATCTTTTAATCTCAGTTTCTGTTTATAAAAATTATTTGTGGTTACTGATTCGGTTTCCAATCCGAATATATCGCTATACTGGGTGCATAAGCTAGAAAGCTGTGACTTGAACTGTGGAGGGAAGTTTTTTGAAAGTTGTGATAGTACGGATTTTTTTCTATTGTCTGGATTTGTGTTGACTACATCGTAGTTCGAAAGTGATTCATATGTTAGGTTATCTGTACTGACTACTTGGTCGGTATTTGTTGTGTTTATTAATCTTATGAAGGCATTATTGGATGTTGCTATTTGCAACGTAAATACCATACTGAATTTCCTGATTTGGAATTAATACACTGTCTTCTTTTGAATTAAGTTCAATTTTCCGAATAACTTGGGATCTTGCTGGCAGAAGTATTGAATTATTGCCAGAACTATGAGCTATTGGTACATTAATTGGAAATTTTAAATTATTGGGTCTAATTATGAGCCAATCTTCAGATGGCTTGAAGTCTAATTGACAGTTGTATTTTTTAATAAAGTCGATGCCTAATATTCCATCGCATGGAATAGGGAAATGTGAATTTACGATATGAAAATCGTGTGGAATTATGTATTTAGTTGTCTGTATCTCCATAGAAACTAAACCATGGGATTTGGTTATTTCTTTACTTATGCCTTTTATGTCTATGATGTAATCATCTTGGATGTTTTGGAAGTTATCCGAAGTTTCTTTTAAAATGGAAATGTCTGCACCTGTGTCTATTAAAAAGATAAGTTCTTTTCCAGTAGCTACATTGAAAAATGAAACGAATATATTTTGGCTGAGATTAATGTGTGAACTCTGACTTCTTTTATTGTTGAGTATTTAAAGGGCTTTGGGAGTTTTCCGATGTGTTTTGGTTAGTATTTTGGGTTATTCTGACATTGCTTTGGTTATTGCCATTGTGGCCTCGGTTCGAGTTACCACCACCTCTATAGTTTCCACTATAATGGCCTCGTCCTCCATTGTTATTTTGGTAATTGTTGTTATAGTTATTGTTGTTGTAGTTATTGTTGTTGTAGTTATTGTGATTACCACGAAAATTACCTCTATAATTTCCACGTCCGCGATTTGAGACGCGCTGTGGATAGTTCTTGAAATATAGGACGGTGTTTGACTGTCCAGTTGCTTCAGTGCAACTATTGACAAATTTGTAAACGGCATCGTTCATAGTACTAAAGGTGCCAGCTTGCATGATAAGTTTTACCTTATCAATTGAGCAATTTTTAGTCATTGCCTTGACTGCATGTTGCGTGGAATAACTTCTGGCTAGCTCTAAAGGTAAACCATCTGTTATATATGCACCTTCTAAGGCTTTCGTCATCTGCTCAATTTCTTGTGTGTATTGGTTAGCAGTTTTATTGCGCTGCTGTAGGTTCATCAGCTTCGCTGATAATACTTCTACAGTTTCGCCTTTGACGTTGCCTCTTAGTCTGGAAATCACTTCAGTAATTGTTGTTTCATTACCGATTAGATTTCCGGCGACACCTTTTAGCTTTGTTTTAATTATGGAAACAGCTAATTCTTCGTGCTCGCCTTTTATTGATTCTATTATTTGTAAAGCATCAATGAAGCTTGTTAAATTTTCAGCCTTACCATCAAAAACTGGTATAAGCTTGGATGCTGTATTAATAAAATCAATATTTGATTGTGCCATTGTGATAGAGTTACTTATTTTGTTTTCTATTACACTCGAAGTATCTGAATCTGTTGAATTGTCCAGATCAGTGTATATAGCCGGAATAGTAAGATTATTAAAATCGTCATCTTCTATTTTGAGGTTTACTTCGGGAAGCTCTTCTGACTCCGATTCGTTCGTTTCTGTTGATTCCGGGTCAGGTGCAGTGTCAACTGCTATTGGAATGTTTAAAACGGTTGGTACTGATATTTCTAAACTGAACTTTTGTTTAACAAATATTAAATTAGATCGTAGTCGTATCAAAAGTTTCGATACCTGTGACCAATGATCTTAATTTAATCTTTCCCTGTGATCATGTATTAGCATTCGCGCTTCATTAAAGCACTCTACTAATAATTCAACATGCTTCTTAACCGTGTTCTTTTGGATAGGTCTATTCTGGGTTAGTGACTTGTATGATCTGTCAAAATTAGTTTTAATGTTTGATAATTCCCCGTACAATTTGTTCCATTCCATGCCTTTAGTTTAGCCATACTTTGTAAGAAGAATATATTGAAATATTTTTATATTTATTTTTTTTTTTATTAGCTTGTATAATTCATTCGTCTATAATTCCATTCCATTATATTATTTCTTGAAAACTGTCATTACTATTGCTCTACCTAGTATTGGGTGCTCGTCTACTACCGATCTAACTTGTACGCCTGGAATAGTGGATAATACAATTCCCTTTTGGGTGCTTGTGCAATGTATTAGTGGAAAAGTATCTAAATTAAATGTTTCAATATATAAATTTTCTAAACCATAAATGCTCACTGAAGTTGCTGAAACTAATTGCAGAATTCTTTCTTTAAAGAGAATGTCCCTATCATACGTGTCTCTAATTGCTTTTAGTGTAGCCATTTTTATTTAATATATATTTTTTATTTTTATTTATTCATTTTTATTGTATTCCATTTTCTTATATTTTAGGTGTTAACATTTATGAAATATATTTATGTGTAATCACTGTTGTTTGTGCTGTTTTTTTTTTTTATTTTATTTTTTTTTTATTTATTTATTTTGCTGCTTATATTTTATCCAGGTCATTTCCCCGGCTCATATACCTTTTTTTTCAGACAATTATTATGCAGCTTGTAAATTTTGTAAAATAAAGTGACGCACATGATAACAACAATGATTATCAAGAGTATATGTACCCAATATAGATTGATGTTGCTAGATTCTACCTTGTTGATGACATTGGCAGTGGAACCCACTGTTTTTATGTCCAAAGTCATTTTGGTGGGTTTTGCATATACTTTTATTTTATGTGTATAAAGTGTTTTATTAAAATTATTATGATCTTCTATTGAAAATTTACTTATCGCATTACTGCGCATTTAAATTAACAAACTTCCTACCTAGTTTTTTTGCATAGCTTCCGCTCAATTTTACAAAATATTATATTATATAAAAAAAATATGCATCGTAGTGCAAACAAAAAAATTATGCATCGCAGTGCATGGGTAAAAAAAAATGTTTGCTTGGTTTCTCTTTCTTCCTTCTACGTCAACTGGTCGTCGCCGGTTTGGCTACGCTGACGCTCCTTCGAAGGCGCAGGTGGCGGTCGTGCCTCCCACGCTTGATATCTGCTGCTGCTGTCCTGCGCCTATGGGCTCAGGCGGTACCGGTGCTGGTCTTCGCACTGGTCTTCGGCTTCATGCATGCGGAATTGCATGCCGCAGAGTTGAGAGGTCCGGGGCAGTCGGTCGGGCAGACTTGTGGTCGTTTCGGCAGTGGCTTGGGAATATTTGGTTTCGTTATTAGTTTTTCATTTATTATTTGTATTTGGGTTGCTGAGTGAGTTGTGCCTTGTGGTACTCTATTTTGGAGGGTTTCCTTTAAAAATTCAAGCTCATTATAAAGCCGTCGTCTACGCGGGCGGTGTTGATTGAGCAAATAGCAGCCACTTTATGCGGGCTATTCTTTTATTAATTTTATTCTTCTGACCTCCACATACCATCACGCACACTCTACTCACTCAGACGTGTTTTTTTGTGTATATCCTCCTTGTATCCTCATTGTATTATTAATCTTCCCGATTCGCTCCTCCTTGTGACTCTAGTCACGGTCGCCCTGAAATAAGTTTATTCTATTTGGTTCCAATTTGTGTTTTTTATTTAGTAGGAGCAGCAAAGGTGCCGCTCCCACGATCAAAATGTCTCTGTTTCTTTTACAATATTCTTTAAGTCTAATTAAGGCTAAGTAGCTGCGCTGCTCGCAGGCGGCGGCAGAGAGACTGCTATGTACCTATATATTATATGTATTAAATTATGCTCTCTTAAGCTGGAGCGCGAGGGTATATGCATGCACTTGAGTTCGGCCGGCGCGTGTAACAGAATGCTGACACTTGCACTTTCTGTGAGCGCGCCGATCGACTCGTGTTCGGCCACTTGGGTTTTTTGACCGGGCCTTTATGAATGCACTGCAACAAAGTGTTACAGTGTGTTTACAGTAGATATTCAATATATGCGCATACTACAATTCATCCTGTTCAATCGCAAAATTTCTGAGGCTCTTAAAAATCGTTCACAAGTCGCATGCCCTAATGACAATTATTCCAATGTGAAGTCATGTATGAAATAAATTATGTTATTTTTTTATACTTAGATATATTTGGTCATTACTAAATAATATTATACATCGAATAATTAGTAAATAAAGTAAATATAAAGGCCATACAAAATAAGTATTTTTAATAATGTTATAATTTTAAAATAAAGAGTATATTTCGACAGCGCGCTGCAGCGAATTTCTTCGCTTGTGAATACATGTGCACACATACATTCGTCGACTGTCGCAGTATGCGTGCAAAGAGCGGCTGGCTTTTGAGCGCTCTCTTGCTGGCTTTTGGGCAGAGAGCGAAAAGCCAGTTGAAAAGCCAGCACAAAAAATTCGTGTGCAAAAAAATCGTTTGGCGTTACGCATCTTGGTGTTTATATTGGTCTTTGGTTTTAAAGCTATCTGATTGAAAGTTATGTTTCTATTGCAGGTAGTATATAAGTCGGAACGAGCTGGATCGGGCGACTATATCATATAGCTGCGATATAACTGAACGATCGGAAAAGCCATAACTTTGGTGTCTGTAAAGTAAGGAAGTTGGGATTTTCTATGGGTTTTATTTTTGGCATATTAATCCGACCTACCAAATTTCATAAGCTGGATCGGGCGACTATATCATATAGCTGCCATATAAATGAACGATCGGAAAAGCCAAAACTTTGGTGTTTGTAAGGTTAGGAAGTTGGGATTTTCTATGGGTTTTATTTTTGGCCAATCAATCCGACCTACCAAATTTTATAAGCCGAAACGGGCGACTATATCATATAGCTGCGACATAACTGAACGATCGGAAAAGCCATAACTTTGGTGTCTGTAAAGTAAGGAAGTTGGGATTTTCTATGGGTTTTATTTTTGGCCTATTAATCCGACCTACCAAATTTCATAAGCTGGATCGGGCGACTATATCATATAGCTGCCATATAACTGAACGATCGGAAAAGCCAAAACTTTGGTGTTTGTAAGGTTAGGAAGTTGGGATTTTCTATGGGTTTTATATTTGGCCAATCGATCCGACCTACCAAATTTCATAAGGATCGGCCGACTATATCCTATAGCCGCCATATAACTGATTGATCGGAAATGCCATAACTTTGGTGTTTGTAAAGTTAGGAATTTGGGATTTTCTATGGTTTTATTTTTGGCCAATTATTAAGTAACGCCCCTGCAGAAAATTACCTTAAATTAAACAACCTGCATTAGTTAAGGTATATGAAATTAACCTTTTGGAGAAACTCTTAACAAATCGTTACATTTTGGAATCGATGTCATGTATATCGCTTGAGTTCATATTGCAGCCCAGTCAACAGGTCAAAAGTCTAAGTCAGGTATTCATTTCACAAATGTACACGTACACAATCCTTTAATTGCATAATCGAAATATTTACCTGCACCTTTCTGCACTACGGGATTCTTCGTGAGCAAAAGGGGTTGACCTTTGTGTGTTGAAAGTTTATAAATTTCAATTCGTTTTCTTGGTACAGTGGTTTCAATGGGAAAAATGAGTAGCAATAATTTAGTCTGCTTCTGCAAAAATGCAGCCTCGTAATCAGGGCTGACCAGTCTAATATGACTTGCTGGCTGTGTGGAAATATGGTGCACACCAAGTGCGCCGATTTTACTGACCGGACAAGTGATGACCTTTCAAAAGGGCCCGATTTGCCATTTTGTTGTGACGCTTGCGTCGAGGTTGCGAACGAGATAAAATCGTTCATGCGCCAAACTAAAGGCGGCCTGATGGGGCTGATTAGCTGTTTCGGAGTTGCTAGAGAAAGTTTTCACCGAGCTGATGATCTCCTCTCTGCGCTGGACTCGCAGTTTAATAGTCGTAAGCTATTAGAAGAGTCCTAACTATCCCATGCTAAGCTTCGCCCTGTGCATTACAGTTCGTCGCCTAATACATGTGAATGAGTCTTAATAATACTTCTTATTTTTTTTGTCTTTAATCCGATCGAGCCAATTTCTCCTTTCTGACATAACTTGACCCACTGTACTACGTTGCCTTCTGCCGCCACTCGGCTCGACGTCGAACTATTCACAACGCCTCCGACCTCCGACGACGAACACAATCTTTAGTCTAGCAAGCCGCTCGGTGTGCATCGAACCAACGACAACGGCAACCGTTTGCCGCCTCGACGGCAACCGTCCGCTTGGTCGACCCGCTCTGCGCAGCACCGAACACTCGGCACCCCCAACCGTCTACCGGCGCCGCCCGATGCTCTTTTGTCATACCGATCCATTGCCAACCGCAACTATTTGTCGAGCCGCCGGCAACCGACCGCTCGATCGCCCTGCTCGACACAACCTCGAACCGTCCACCGACGTCAGACATCGGCAATTTATTTTAACCAAATTAAAAAATTTCGCACTAGATTCCCATTACTTTTTGATCTTTACTGCCTATCTTCGAGTATTAGCATCGTTATTTTCACCTTCACACACTGTGCACAATTCTTGTTACATTTCCTCTTTTTCCTTCTCTAAACGTGGCTCGACCTCTTTATGTTTTATTTTATTAATTATTTTACTCTTGCACTTTAATTCCTTCTCCATTTAATTATTTTATATTTTCCTTTCTATATCATTTTTTGATTTATTTATTTATAATTTATTATTTCACTCCATTTCACTCTTCACTCTACTCACTCTTACAATATAAGGATAATTAAAGTGTTGCAAATTCCTGTCATCCTCCGCCGTCACAGATCCTTCCTTGAGTTCCTTGGGTAGAATCTGTCCTTTAGCCGGCGGTCTACCGACTGCGCCAGTTAACTTAAGTAGGTTTTTCAATAAATGTCCCGGGGGTATACCAAATAAATTAATTGTAGTTGATGGTTTCGAGTTGAAAATCAGAATAAATTCTTTATTTTATAATTCTTTGTTCAAAGCTTAGTGTTTACGTACAATGTGTTGACCTAGCGGAATGGATTTGTAATTGGACCGGATGCATATATGGGGCTTGGACTCAGCAGTGGCCGCGATGTTTGTTTGGTTGGCAACTTAGTTGCCAATAAAGTGTTTGGATTCTAGCCGCTTGTCAACCGGAGGGGTTTAGGTGGGGGACCGCCGAGGGAAAGTGCTGAGGCGGTAACTCGCGCGTTCTTAGTTTGAATCTGAACTAAACGCTCCTTTCGGTTAACTTTTTTAGTCTCTTTTTATTTACATTAGTTAAGGTATATGAAATCAACCTATTGGAGAAACTCTTTACAAATTTTTTAAGGATCGGACGACTATATCCTATCGCCGCCATATAACTGATTGATCGGAAATGCCATAACTTTGGTGTTTGTAATGTTATGAAGTTGAGATTTGGTGTTTGTAAAGTTAGGAATTTGGGTTTTATTTTTGTCCAATCAATCCTACCTACCAAATTTTATAAGGATCGGCCGACTATATCCTATAACTGCCGTATAACTGAACGAGTGGAAATACCCCTACAGAGTGTATTATAATTTCAGCCAAAAGTTTACAAGGCAGTGAAGGAGACATTTCCGACCATGTCCGTCTGTCCGTCCGTTTGTCCGTCCGTCCGTTTCTACGCAAACTATGAACAATTGAAATAATATATGAAATAAGTGACACGCGGCAAGCTTTGTCAGAAGGCGTAGTGATCGAATTCGAGCTGGTGAACGGACACTGAACACTGCAGCGCACGCTCTTGCCAGGGCTAACTCCGAAGAGCGCCGACGACAGCAGTCGCAAAATACAGATAAACGCGCTACCGGAGGCCCGATGCAGAGAAATGGAGACCAGAGTGAGAACCGGACGCTATAGCACACGCTCTTGCTAGGGATAACTCCGAGTAACGTCGACGACAGCAGGACCAAAACTCTGCAGCGCACGCTCTTGCGAGGGCTAACTCAGAGGAGCGCCGACGACAGCTGTTCAAAATACTGCTTATCGCGCTACCTGGAGGGCGGACGAAGAAACCTCACGCTCTTGCGAGGGATAACTCCGAGGAGCGCCGACGACAGGAGTCGCAAAATACTGCTTATCGCGCTACCTGTAGGGCGGGCGAAGAAAATCGCAGACCAGAGCAAGAACAGGACGCTATAGCTCACGCTCTTGCTAGGGATAACTCCGAGGAACGTCGACGACAGCAGGACCGAAACACTGTAGCGCACGCTCTTACCAGGGATAACTTCGAGGAGCGCCGACGGCAGCAGTCGCAAAATACTGTTAATCGCGCTACCTGGAGGGCCGATAAAGAAAATCGCAGACCAGAGCGCGTAAGGGACGCTGATGGTCACAGGATCGTTAGGAATAACCCATAGCTCGTGCGTATCAGCAGCACTGTAACACATTGCGTAGTCTGGAAACACGCCTACAGCGGAGACTTCGAGAGAAACAAATTCAGGAAATGGCCACGGAAAGATTATTCACATATAGCAGCAGTACCCAAAATCGTCAGGCGGAATCTTTAGGGCAATCGAAGCGAAATATTGCTGCTAGAGCTGAACTTTCCGCAGATGAAAGGGAGAATCAACGGGAACTACAGCGCCGGAAGAGCCGAAACACTGCGCGGTAACAATATCTTCGACACATTAAGGACGGACCAACAAAAATATGTACCTTCTGTGAACGAACATGGTTTCCTTCCCAAGTAAGTGGTTTGAATCAATTTCTTATATCTTCTAAGTTCCCCAATATGAATGTAGGCGACTCATTTTATTTAAGTATGAAATTTCCTAGTCCGTCCGGTATATATCTATTCTGTAGTACATGCCGTCAAGCTGTTTCCAAAGGTAGACTACCATCTCTTTGTCTTTCCAATGGCTTACACTTTCCAGAAATTCCGGAGTGCCTTAAAAACTTAACGTGTCTGGAAGAGCGCCTTATTTCTCATCGAATTCCGTTTATGCACATTATCTCCCTAGGATATGAAAGGCAATGCGGAATAAGAGTAGCGGTGGTAAATATTCCTATTCCTGTCCCAAACACTGTAAGTGCGCTTCCCCGATCTTTTAATTCCACACATGTAATCCAAGTCCACCTTAATAGATAACTGGAATACTCCCATAACTTTATGACAGAAACTATTCGACCCGCTCGGGTCCTTGAAGCTGTACGGTATTTGAACACTGAACTGTACAGAAAACACAATATCATTTTTGATAATGACTGGCTTAACCAAGTGGGTGATAGGGAAAAATTACCTTTTATCGCAGATGAATCTGGCCGAGAAGAAGTTGAACAGCGACAACAGCTTTATTCTCAACAAATCCAGCAGCAAGAAGAAGAGCTAAATCTAGGCGGTCATGAAACTTTATTAACAAAAAACTGAGCTCGAACGTATTGCCTTGCCCCCAGGGGAAGGCCGCCGTCCAACAAACCTAACTCTAGATGAAGATGCGGAAGAACTTTCATTCCAAACTATATTTTGCGGTGAAATATTTACAGCCAAAGTGACCTATGCAAAGAAAGCTAGATCACGGATTCGTTTCTACGACCGTCGTTGTGCAGTGGTACCTAAAGTTTTTTATATGTACAAGCTTTATGAGATGCAGCGAATTCAAAACACAATTTCCATTGCCCTACGAAAAATTCAGGTGAGGTAACTGCTGCAAATATAAGGGATGAATCATTTGTTGACAGACTTGTACAGCATGGCGACGGGTATCATATTCTGAAAGGTCTACGTTCCGCACCAGCTCATTGGGAAGCTGAAAAAAAAAGTTAAAGCCATGGTTTGGGTTGCCTACATTATTATTATAATGTAGTCAAGAGTTTGCAACGCAGTGAAGGAGATTCTTGTATTCTTGATCAACATCACCAGAAGAGTCGATCCAGCCATGTCCGTCTGTCCGTCCGTCCGTTTCTACGCAAACTAGTCCCTCAGTTTTAAAGCTATCTGCTTGAAACTTTCCCAAATTTCATAAGCCGAAACGGGCGACTATATCATATAGCTGTCATACAACTGAACGATCGGAAAAGCCATAACTTTGGTGTTTTTTAAGTTAGGAAGTTGGAATTTTCTATGGGTTTTATTCGACCTACCGAATTTTATAAAGATCGGACGACTATATCCTATAGCCGTCATATAACTGATTGATCGGAAATGCCATAACTTTGGTGTTTTTAAAGTTAGGAAGTTGGGATTTTTTATGAGTATTAAGAATGCATCATTTGAATAGCCGATCCGATTTTGGAGAATATAATTTACAGAATTTTCTGCAAGGGTGTATCAACTTCGGCTCCGCCCGAAGTTAACTTTCCTTTCTTGTTTAATTTTACAAAACATCTGTCGTCTATTTTACAACGAAAATTTGTATACTAAAGTTCGATAAGTGTGCCTTATTACAGGTATACCCGCACGACTGGTTACGAGTTTCTTTGATTGGTTGATTTCATATGTAACCCTGTATACCAAACCGCTCACGATACAGATAAAAGGGTTTATACAAAGGTAGATATTAGGTTACTAATTATTAAGTAACGCCCCTGTAGAAAATTACCTTAAATTAAACAACCTGCATTAGTTAAGGTATATGAAATTAACCTTTTGGAGAAACTCTTAACAAATCGTTACATTTTGGAATCGATGTCATGTATATCGCTTGAGTTCATATTGCAGCCCAGTCAACAGGTCAAAAGTCTAAGTCAGGAATTCATTTCACAAATGTACACGTACACAATCCTTTAATTGCATAATCGAAATATTTACCTGCACCTTTCTGCACTACGGGATTCTTCGTGAGCAAAAGGGGTTGACCTTTGTGTGTTGAAAGTTTATAAATTTCAATTCGTTTTCTTGGTACAGTGGTTTCAATAGGAAGAACGAGTAGCAATAATTTAGTCTGCTTCTGCAAAAAATGCAGCCTCGTAATCAGGGCTGACCAGTCTAATATGACTTGCTGGCTGTATGAAAATATGGTGCACACCAAGTGCGCCGGTTTTACTGACCGGACAAGTGATGACCTTTCAAAGTTTTGTCGTGACGCTTGTGTCGAGGTTGCGAACGAGATAAAATCGTTCATGCGCCAAACTAAAGGCGGCCTGATGGGGCTGATTAGCTGTTTCGGAGTTGCTAGAGATAGTTTTCGCCGAGCTGATGATCTCCTCTCTGCGCTGGACTCGCAGTTTAATAGTGGTAAGCTATTAGAAAAGTTCCCTAAGCGCAAAAAGGCCGCTGGTGGTAAGGAGCAAAAGGGGAACACCCCGCAACCGAAATCAAAAGAACAACAGAGCATTCCGGCGGATCAGCAGCTGATTTCAGCAAACCCTCAAATGTTGCTAAGATCAGCAGCTAAAAAAGATTCGGTATCCGAACAATCCGTTACAGAATGCATGCAACCAGGGACTTCTAAGAATTCCAATTTGTCCGTAGTGGTTTCACAATTAGTTGATCCACCTATCTCTCAGAATGTAGCATCGCCACCACAAGAGACTACTGAGACCGGACAACCGGCTCAAGTTGGTTTTGCAGAAACAATGTCTGCTCCACCAAAATCCCTTTCAATGGTTCAACTAAAGAAACACATTTTCGTTTCTCGGCTTTTCCCTTATCAAACATCTTCTGATAAGACAATATACAAGACAAAACTAAAGCCGATTGTACTAGTGTAATGCTGGAACAGTTTAAGTTTTCTTATGCTAGAGACATTTCATCTTTGAAGATAACTGTCCCTAACGAGCTCTTTGTAGCCTTATGCTCGGGCGACCTTTGGCCGGATAATATGATTGTAAAAGAGTTCGAGGCTAATATAAAGAAGAAGGGGCCCGTGGGAGTAAAACTTCCTAGTCGAGGCCAAACCAGTGTACCAATTTCAAAAAACTAACTTCAAACCTCCTTCTTTCCAATCAGAATGCAAGACGTTTGCGTAGCCAACTCACTAAATTGTATTCCGATAGCCTTTCCTAAGCATCTCATATTATTGTGTTCACAGGAACCTGGTTAAAGCCGGAGATCTTTAGCTCCGAAGTTTTTCCTGGTAAGTACACAATATATAGGTATGACCGTCCCTCTAGACGGGGAGGTGGAGTCTTAATTGGAGTTGATTCAAACCTCCCGTCTGAGGAGTTTTTTTTTGATGAATTCAATACCATTGAATTTATTTGTGTAAAGTTATCGCTTCCTGGTAACTTCATATACATAACTTGCTCATATATTCCGCCGTTGTTTGAACTTCCTGATTATTTAAATCACCTATCCGTTATTAAGTCCGTTGCAAATAAGCTTTCCGATAGGGATCAGTTGGTAGTTCTAGGTGATTTTAATATACCTAAAGTTACTTGGTCCCCTGAGGATGGATCGAATGTCTTACTACCTATAGCACAGCATGATTTTATTGACGGCCTGCTTGACATATCTCTATCTCAAGTAAACCATGTTCAAAATTCATTAGGTCGCCTACTTGATTTGTGTTTTGTATCAAATCCTGAAGGTGTGTTTCTGTCCAGAGTAGCACCACTCACGCAACCTGAAGATCCATATCACCCAACAATCGAACTTTCATTTGATACGGGTAGAGTTATAGAAGAAAAATCAGAAAAATCCAAACGAATACATTGTTTTCGCAAGGCAGACTTTCTGAGGCTAAATAATTTTATTTCTGCCTTTAATTGGTCTGAACTTTACCTATGCAATAATATGTCCGATGCAGTTAAGGTTTTTTACACTACAATGAACACATTTTTTAATTCCTGTGTTCCGTGGTACTATCCGTCAATTTCCAATAAATCACCTTGGTTTAGCAAAGAGTTGACACACTTAAGAAATGTAAAGTCCAGACTTTTTAGGAAATGTTAATACCCGGTTCTCAATCTGTTTTTGCTAGATATTTAAGTGCTCGATCAAGATTTACCTTGCTTAATGCTCAGTGTTATAATAGTTACTTAAACCGTTGTAAGGTCCAGTTCTCTCAGGACCCGAAACAGTTTTATAACTTCGTTAAAACCAAGCGTAAATCTAGTTCTTATCCTTCCTCGCTGTCGTTCGAAAACATGACGGCAACCACAGATCAGGCGATAGCCGAGTTATTTGCCCAATTTTTTCAAACGACATACTCTACTTTAGATTACTCACCACAGCCTTATTCTAACACCATATCCAAGACAAACCTCATATTCTGTCCCACTTTAACAGAAAGATATCTTCTTTTGGATTAAGCCTGTTTATTCGCCAGGGCCCGACGGTATTCCTTAGGTATTGCGCTAAGGCCCTGTGCAAACTTCTTCACAAGTTGTTCACCTTATCTCTAGAAACTTCCCAATTCCCAAATATTTGGAAGGAATCTTTTGTAATTCCTCTTTTCAAAAAAGGTAACAACTTAGAAGCCAGTAACTACAGAGGTATTTCTAAGTTGCCAGCTTTTTCTAAGCTTTTTTCTTCATCTTCTAGAGCTTACTACATTTGTTATAAATAAATAATAAATTCAATAATAGTTTTCAAACAGACGTCATTTACACTGACTTTAGTAAAGCATTCGACTCTGTAAATCACTTACTTCTAGTTCAAAAACTTGACTTGTTAGGTTTTCCAGTTGATCCTCTTAGACGGATTTCAAGTTATCTGAATGGCAGATCACAAAGGGTCCTTTTTAAAAATTCAATTTCTAAATGTCTCTGTGTTAGCTCCGGTGAACCACGAGGGAGCCATCTGGGTCCATTACTTTTTACATTATTTATTAACGATCTTCCAGCAATTATAAGTCATTCTCGCGTACTTATGTACATACGCAGATGATGTGAAGTTATGCCTGCAGTATAAGGACATTTCCTGCCATTTAGACTTACAATCCGATTTGGTAATTTTCAAAACTGGTGCCGAGATAATTTACTAAATTTAAACGGTTCCAAATGCTAGCTGATGACTTTTTATCGGGTCAATCCGATATACGCGACTTACACGTGTGACGAACCCGCCTAGGAGGCGTGTACGCCACAAAGGTTTATCTACATAAATATATTTTCTGCCTCCGTAAATGTTTTGTATGCCATCACAACTACAGTCCATTTATCTGGTTGACAAAGAGCACCATCCAACACAGTCAATACCAAGCCAAAGGAAATTTAAGCGAGACAAAACAGTTTAATGTTGCTGTTTTGTCTCGCTTAAAATAAAATAAAATAAAATAAATTCAAATCCACACGGGTGCGACCGCGATTGTTTTTGTTCCAAATTTCCACGTTAAGCGCCGCAGCGGCCGTGTTGTTACTGTTGCTGTTCCATCCCTCACGCATGCACTGCGCTGCTGACGGCATAACCCAGTGAACATTTCTCCCGAACCAAAGCCAAGGCTTAATTCCACCGTTCCGACTCCGTTCGAAAATAATTATTTATAATTATAATTATTATTTAATTATAAATATTATTAATTTATAATTATAATTATTATTTAATGATTAATATTATTTAATTATTTACAGCCAATGGATAGTAATTAATTAATTTAATTTTTTATTGCGGTTTTCCTGATTCCCCCCAAAAAATAAAGAAATACAATTAAATTATTTGGCAAACAATAACAAAGGTAATAATTAAAATTAACAATAAAAAACAGAAGTCAACAAAGGGAATAACAAGATAAATTAATAAATTTTCATCGATTTCCATATACTTGTTCCGATTCTTTTTGTTTTTACGGCACTGTGCTTTCTAGTCCGCACAAATTAACAGTGTGGCCGTTCTCGGTGGTTTTTTTTCCATCTCTGGTTGCGTTTTAAGCTCTGTCTTCATACTACAAAAAAAATTCAACCGGCGTCAAATACTGTAATGTCCAGCCTGTTGGCGAAGTTAGGGACTTAAAGTTTGAATTCGAAATTAACGTTTACGGAACCGCCTAGGCATTCGCAGTGGTTACGAGGTAGAGTTGCACTGAAGGGCGATAGTTATACATCGATAGATAGTACAGCTGATCAGAGCTCAGGGTGATTGTCAGCGCCATGGCAATTCCAGAAAAAATCTTCTTCTGAAAACAGAGCAGCAAATCTCACGTGATCAAGGTAAGCATGGCCACTTTCAACAGTCCCATGCGGCGAAGGTTAACACTTGTTATCTTTGATTAGGCAACCCCGTTTAGGAATTAAATAAAATATATAACAGAGCGCCTAAGGCAAAAGCGGCTCCGCATCAACCGTTTTTTTTGTATTGGTTAGGGTGTACATTAACTGGACAATGTAAATATACAGCTAATATACAGTTAAAAAGCTCTAAAATGTACAACGCAATTAGTTTTCCCTCAGAGGCAGAGGCTGTCAAACTGGGCTACAAAGCTGCAAGATTTTACAAAACGGCATGAAGTGAACTGGTTCCGACCAATACATATGTTCATTTGGCTGCAAATTGTCAACACAGTACAGCGAGCCTCGACAACGTCTTACCGCAATCTACCTGAACGCGGCAGCGGCAATATTTGCAAACGCCCACACTCGCGTGAAGTTCTACCAAGGAATGTGAACCAGTTCTAATGTGCATGGACGTTGTTGGAGCCGACAATATTACGTCACCGTGCGCATCCAGCTGAAACTGTAAACAGTGTGTGTGGGCGTTTAAGTCCCAATAAATCGTCTGCAGCTGCGCCTGGTAACCCGCGCTTATAAAACTGTGCCAATTTCCTGCTGTGCTTTTCTCGGTGCTCGACGCTCGCTGATGTCAAACTGTAGCTCTACTTGGTAGGAGCGCACATCAGTGCTTGTTCAACTGTATAGCTGCACGCCCCAACGGCGTTTAATAGTCCACAGTAGCGACTTGATAAGAAGAACTGGAACAAGAGCCCAGTCAGCCTGTATAATAATTAAAATTAAACTAAGGGATAAAAATAGCTAGAGCAAGTAATGAGCATCCGATGCGTAGATTAATTCCCATGGGTGCAGAATATATTTTCTCTCCGTGCTAAACCTAAGTAAAACCAATCTAGCAACCGAATCTGCGGAACGACGAAGGCCTTCGACGGAGTCTACAGAGGGTGAGTGACAACATGTAGCATTGTGGTTATAAACTATATTTTGCCACATATATTATTTTTGTTGATCGCATTTCGGACAGCTAGTATTCAATTTAGGTGTTAACAAACTATATCGTTCGCTGACAAAAGCCCCGAAATTATGGAAGAATGATCTAAATTATATGTTACTCATTAGATCATTAATAAACCTTCTTCTATTAGGATATTAGAAATATAAGAACATTACACTGAAATTTAAGTTGAAACTATAGAATGTCATTAAGAGAAAACCTAATGTGAATTAAAATAAGGAAGAATATTGTGAGCTTTGGACTTAATTAAAGCAAATAAAACATGAGGTGCTGAGTTTTGGTATTATCCCTGAATGGTAATGTGAACAGGAAGTAGACGTCGTAATCAACATTGGGATTTTCAATAACCATATCAGAAAATCAACGGTAGGGTGGGTAAAGACATGAGGCTACTGGCCAACAAAATAAGAGGTGTGTTATTTGGGCATAGAGTCTTTCAGTTTTTTTTTTATAATTAATTCTGATTCATTAACGGTAATTTCAGACCAACGGGATTTATAATTTTTTTATGTAGCCGCTAGGTTTGACATTACAGTACGTCGAATAGCTCCTCCTGTGGCAGCATTCGACTTGGGTTTTGGTCTCGTTCGTCTCGTTCGCCTTGGCGACTCAGATCGCATCGAGGGCTTAACTGTGAATATCCACACGTTCCGAACGAAGCGTGCCTTGCTCAGGTTAGTCGACAAGAGCTGATCCGCAGAGTTCGAGTCCGAGAATGCCCACGGGAGACGACAAGAAACCGCGGTCAATCCCATCTATCCGTTTGGACAGGTCCCAATCCACGCCAAAGGCTGTCATTGCCATTCCAAGGGAAAAAGCGACGAGTCCGTCGAGACTATCTCCGGTCCCCCGTCAAGGCTTTCTCGGTCGGTGTCCAAGATGGCTCAAACTGCGATAGACATCGCCCTCAAAAATGTTATTGCCACAACAGACCGGGTTAGCCAATTTCAAGCGGATATTCATACTCCGAGCGCCGCTGAACCAGAACGACTTTCCGCTGGCATGTGCCAAGTCCATAGGGACCAAATCCGGGCCCTGTGGGAAAAGGTGGAGAAGAGCTATGAAAGTTGTTCTGATCTTCGTTCCGCGTCCACCTCGACAGTGCTTGAATCCAAGTACCGTTACTGCTACTCCGCCTATTCGAGGTGTTTGGTCCAGCTTCAAGACATAATACCCACTCAGGCTTTTTTTTTTGTTTTTTTTTTTTCACGCGGAGTCCCACGGCTTACTTACCCGTCCAACCGACCGAGGGGCACAGCCGTGTATCGTACGGCACGATTCGCGATAAGATAGACGCGAGATAAGAAAATAAAGGTAAAGGTCCAGTAACAAAAGTAATAGTTAGATCAATCTTGTGTCAATGAAGCAAGTATCAATCGTTTTAGGAGCGGCAGAGAGTCAAGACTTGATATTACAGGAAAAAGTCTATTATAGTCAGAACATAATACTCTGAAAGGCTCATACAGGCCATAGTTAGATCTAAAACAAGAGAGAACGCTATAAGGGAGTGCGAGGGAGATGGAGATAGAAACTTTGATCACGCATAACTTTTTAACGAATGGTCCGATTTGAAAAATTTCTTCTACATTTCGATAGGTTTGATAAACACAATAAAACTGCATTTTTACTTTTCCGAAATATTTAAATTTTTAAAATCGTATATAAGCGATTGTGGGCGTTCAAGGGGGCGTGGCACCTTTTTGAAACAAACTTGCGCTGCGTAGGAACTCCTAGAATCTGCATGCAAAATGCCAAACTTCAAGCTTTTATAGTTTCCGAGATCTCAGCGTTCATACGGACAGACAGACGGACAGACAGACGGACAGACAGACGGACAGACAGACGGACAGACAGACGGACAGACAGACGGACAGACAGACGGACAGACAGACGGACAGACAGACGGACAGACAGACGGACAGACAGACGGACAGACAGACGGACAGACAGACGGACAGACGGACAGACGGACATGGCTATATCGACTCGGCTAGTGACCCTGATCAAGAATATATATACTTTATAGGGTCGGAAACGCTTCCTTCTAGCTGTTACATACTTTTGCACGAATACAATATACCCTTTTACTCTACGAGTAACGGGTATAATGATTTAAAATTAGGGGAATATAATTTCTAGTTAATCTACTTGGCACAGAAAAGTTTAGCCGACTTAACAAGTCGGGGCAGTCAATATCACCATGTATAAGGTTATAAATAAAGAAAGTACCAAGCATCGTTCTACGGTTGGCTAGGGATGGTAAATTAATCAAAATAAGTCTACTAGAATAAGAAGGTAAGATAAGATTTGCATCCCAGTTTAGGCGCCGTAAAGCAAAAAGAAGTTTTTTTGTACAGATTCAATACGACCAATATGTATTTCGTATTGTGGACTCCAGACGGGAGACCCATACTCCAGCGAAATAAATAAAGTTTTAGTCAAATAAGGATCATCGAATTCTTTTGACCACCTTTTAATAAATCCAAGCTCTCCTCTGGCTTTATTAACCATGGACGAAGTGTGATTAGAAAACTTAGTTTAGGGTCCAAGAGAACGCCAAGATGGTTTTCAAGAGTTATTCTATCCAAAGAGCTGCCACTTAACGTGTAAGTCGCGTATATCGGATTGGCCCGATAAAAAGTCATCAGCTTGCACTTGGAACCGTTTAAATTTAGTAAATTATCTCGGCACCAGTTTTGAAAATTATCTAGATCGGAATGCAAGTGTAAATGGCAGGAAATGTCCTTATACTGCAGGCACAACTTTACATCATCCGCGTACATAAGTACGCGAGAATGACTTATAATTGAGGGAAGATCGTTAATAAATAATGTAAAAAGTAACGGACCCAGATGGCTCCCTTGTGGGACACCAGAGGTAACATGGAGACTTTCAGAAATTGAATTTTTAAAAAGGACCCTTTGGGACCTGTCATTCAGATAACTTGAAATCGATTTAAGCATATCATCTGGAAAACCTAACAGGTCAAGTTTTTGAATAAGAAGTAAGTGATTTACAAAGTCAAATGCTTTACTAAAGTCAGTGTAAATGACGTCTGTTTGAAAACTACTATTGAAGCCTTTTATCACAAATGTAGTGAGCTCTAGAAGGTTTGTGATTGTGGATCTACGTTTAATAAATCCGTGTTGACACGGAGAAATGATTGATTTGCAAAGGTGCTGCAAATGAGGAGTAATAATTTTTTCAAAAAGCTTAGGAATAGCTGACAACTTAGAAATACCTCTGTAGTTACTGGCGTCTAACTTGTTACCTTTTTTGAAAAGAGGACTAACAAATGATTCCTTTCAAATATTTGGGAATTGGGAGGTTTCTAGAGATAAGGTAAACAACTTGTGAAGAGGTTTGCACAGGGCCTTAGCGCAATACCTATTCACGCACCCAGGAATATCATCGGGCCCTGGCGAATAAACAGGTTTAATACGAAGAAGATCCAAAAGAAGAGAGCTTTCTGTTAAAGTGGGACAGAATATTAGGTTTGACTTGGACATGGTGTAAGAATAAGGCTGTGATGAATAATCTAAAGAAAAGTAGGTCGTTTGAAAAAATTGGGCAAATAAATCGGCTATTGCCTGATCTGTGGTTGCCGTCATGTTTTCGAACGACAGCGAGGAAGGATAAGAATTAGATTTACGCTTGATTTTAACGAAGTTATAAAACTGTTTCGGGTCCTGAGAGAACTGGACCTTACAACGGTTTAAGTAACTATTATAACAGTGATCATTAAGCACGGTAAATCTTGATCGAGCACTTAAATATCTAGCAAAAACAGATTGAGAACCGAATATTTACATTTCCTAAAAAATCTGGACTTTACATTTCTTAAGTGTGTCAACTCTTTGCTAAACCAAGGTGATTTATTGGAAATTGACGGATAGTACCACGGAACACAGGAATTAAAAAATGTGTTCATTGTAGTGTAAAAAACCTTAACTGCATCGGACATATTATTGCATAGGTAAAGATCAGACCAATTAAAGGCAGAAATAAAATTATTTAGCCTCAGAAAGTCTGCCTTGCGAAAACAATGTATTCGTTTGGATTTTTCTGATGTTTCTTCTATAACTCTACCCGTATCAAATGAAAGTTCTATTGTTGGGTGATATGGATCTTCAGGTTGCTTGAGTGGTGCTACTCTGGACAGAAACACACCTTCAGGATTTAATACAAAACACAAATCAAGTAGGCGACCTAATGAATTTCGAACATGGTTTACTTGAGATAGAGATATGTGAAGCAGGCCGTCAATAAAATCATGCTGTGCTATAGGTAGTAAGACATTCGATCCATCCTCAGTGGACCAAGTAACTTCGGGTATATTAAAATCACCTAGAACTACCAACTGATCCCTATCGGAAAGCTTATTTGCAACGGACTTAATAACGGATAGGTGATTTAAATAATCAGGAAGTTCAGACAACGGCGGAATATATGAGCAAGTTATGTATATGAAGTTACCAGGAAGCGATAACTTTACATTTTGCTACGCAAACCTCTTGCATTCTGATAGGAAAGAAGGAGGTTAGAAGTTAGTTTTTGAAATTGGTACACTGGTTTGGCCTCGACTAGGAAGTTTTACTCCCACGGGCCCCATCTTCTTTATCTTAGCCTCGAACTCATTTACAACCATATTATCCGGCCAAAAGTCGCCCGAGCATATGGCTTCTCGTTCTGAGGCTAAATAATTTTATTTCTGCCTTTAATTGGTCTGAACTTTACCTATGCAATAATATGTCCGATGCAGTTAAGGTTTTTTACACTACAATGAACACATTTTTTAATTCCTGTGTTCCGTGGTACTATCCGTCAATTTCCAATAAATCACCTTGGTTTAGCAAAGAGTTGACACACTTAAGAAATGTAAAGTCCAGACTTTTTAGGAAATGTTAATACCCGGGTCTCAATCTGTTTTTGCTAGATATTTAAGTGCTCGATCAAGATTTACCTTGCTTAATGCTCAGTGTTATAATAGTTACTTAAACCGTTGTAAGGTCCAGTTCTCTCAGGACCCGAAACAGTTTTATAACTTCGTTAAAACCAAGCGTAAATCTAGTTCTTATCCTTCCTCGCTGTCGTTCGAAAACATGACGGCAACCACAGATCAGGCGATAGCCGAGTTATTTGCCCAATTTTTTCAAACGACATACTCTACTTTAGATTACTCACCACAGCCTTATTCTAACACCATATCCAAGACAAACCTCATATTCTGTCCCACTTTAACAGAAAGATATCTTCTTTTGGATTAAGCCTGTTTATTCGCCAGGGCCCGACGGTATTCCTTAGGTATTGCGCTAAGGCCCTGTGCAAACTTCTTCACAAGTTGTTCACCTTATCTCTAGAAACTTCCCAATTCCCAAATATTTGGAAGGAATCTTTTGTAATTCCTCTTTTCAAAAAAGGTAACAACTTAGAAGCCAGTAACTACAGAGGTATTTCTAAGTTGCCAGCTTTTTCTAAGCTTTTTTCTTCATCTTCTAGAGCTTACTACATTTGTTATAAATAAATAATAAATTCAATAATAGTTTTCAAACAGACGTCATTTACACTGACTTTAGTAAAGCATTCGACTCTGTAAATCACTTACTTCTAGTTCAAAAACTTGACTTGTTAGGTTTTCCAGTTGATCCTCTTAGACGGATTTCAAGTTATCTGAATGGCAGATCACAAAGGGTCCTTTTTAAAAATTCAATTTCTAAATGTCTCTGTGTTAGCTCCGGTGAACCACGAGGGAGCCATCTGGGTCCATTACTTTTTACATTATTTATTAACGATCTTCCAGCAATTATAAGTCATTCTCGCGTACTTATGTACATACGCAGATGATGTGAAGTTATGCCTGCAGTATAAGGACATTTCCTGCCATTTAGACTTACAATCCGATTTGGTAATTTTCAAAACTGGTGCCGAGATAATTTACTAAATTTAAACGGTTCCAAATGCTAGCTGATGACTTTTTATCGGGTCAATCCGATATACGCGACTTACACGTGTGACGAACCCGCCTAGGAGGCGTGTACGCCACAAAGGTTTATCTACATAAATATATTTTCTGCCTCCGTAAATGTTTTGTATGCCATCACAACTACAGTCCATTTATCTGGTTGACAAAGAGCACCATCCAACACAGTCAATACCAAGCCAAAGGAAATTTAAGCGAGACAAAACAGTTTAATGTTGCTGTTTTGTCTCGCTTAAAATAAAATAAAATAAAATAAATTCAAATCCACACGGGTGCGACCCGCGATTGTTTTTGTTCCAAATTTCCACGTTAAGCGCCGCAGCGGCCGTGTTGTTACTGTTGCTGTTCCATCCCTCACGCATGCACTGCGCTGCTGACGGCATAACCCAGTGAACATTTCTCCCGAACCAAAGCCAAGGCTTAATTCCACCGTTCCGACTCCGTTCGAAAATAATTATTTATAATTATAATTATTATTTAATTATAAATATTATTAATTTATAATTATAATTATTATTTAATGATTAATATTATTTAATTATTTACAGCCAATGGATAGTAATTAATTAATTTAATTTTTTATTGCGGTTTTCCTGATTCCCCCCAAAAAATAAAGAAATACAATTAAATTATTTGGCAAACAATAACAAAGGTAATAATTAAAATTAACAATAAAAAACAGAAGTCAACAAAGGGAATAACAAGATAAATTAATAAATTTTCATCGATTTCCATATACTTGTTCCGATTCTTTTTGTTTTTACGGCACTGTGCTTTCTAGTCCGCACAAATTAACAGTGTGGCCGTTCTCGGTGGTTTTTTTTTCCATCTCTGGTTGCGTTTTAAGCTCTGTCTTCATACTACAAAAAAAATTCAACCGGCGTCAAATACTGTAATGTCCAGCCTGTTGGCGAAGTTAGGGACTTAAAGTTTGAATTCGAAATTAACGTTTACGGAACCGCCTAGGCATTCGCAGTGGTTACGAGGTAGAGTTGCACTGAAGGGCGATAGTTATACATCGATAGATAGTACAGCTGATCAGAGCTCAGGGTGATTGTCAGCGCCATGGCAATTCCAGAAAAAATCTTCTTCTGAAAACAGAGCAGCAAATCTCACGTGATCAAGGTAAGCATGGCCACTTTCAACAGTCCCATGCGGCGAAGGTTAACACTTGTTATCTTTGATTAGGCAACCCCGTTTAGGAATTAAATAAAATATATAACAGAGCGCCTAAGGCAAAAGCGGCTCCGCATCAACCGTTTTTTTTTGTATTGGTTAGGGTGTACATTAACTGGACAATGTAAATATACAGCTAATATACAGTTAAAAAGCTCTAAAATGTACAACGCAATTAGTTTTCCCTCAGAGGCAGAGGCTGTCAAACTGGGCTACAAAGCTGCAAGATTTTACAAAACGGCATGAAGTGAACTGGTTCCGACCAATACATATGTTCATTTGGCTGCAAATTGTCAACACAGTACAGCGAGCCTCGACAACGTCTTACCGCAATCTACCTGAACGCGGCAGCGGCAATATTTGCAAACGCCCACACTCGCGTGAAGTTCTACCAAGGAATGTGAACCAGTTCTAATGTGCATGGACGTTGTTGGAGCCGACAATATTACGTCACCGTGCGCATCCAGCTGAAACTGTAAACAGTGTGTGTGGGCGTTTAAGTCCCAATAAATCGTCTGCAGCTGCGCCTGGTAACCCGCGCTTATAAAACTGTGCCAATTTCCTGCTGTGCTTTTCTCGGTGCTCGACGCTCGCTGATGTCAAACTGTAGCTCTACTTGGTAGGAGCGCACATCAGTGCTTGTTCAACTGTATAGCTGCACGCCCCAACGGCGTTTAATAGTCCACAGTAGCGACTTGATAAGAAGAACTGGAACAAGAGCCCAGTCAGCCTGTATAATAATTAAAATTAAACTAAGGGATAAAAATAGCTAGAGCAAGTAATGAGCATCCGATGCGTAGATTAATTCCCATGGGTGCAGAATATATTTTCTCTCCGTGCTAAACCTAAGTAAAACCAATCTAGCAACCGAATCTGCGGAACGACGAAGGCCTTCGACGGAGTCTACAGAGGGTGAGTGACAACATGTAGCATTGTGGTTATAAACTATATTTTGCCACATATATTATTTTTGTTGATCGCATTTCGGACAGCTAGTATTCAATTTAGGTGTTAACAAACTATATCGTTCGCTGACAAAAGCCCCGAAATTATGGAAGAATGATCTAAATTATATGTTACTCATTAGATCATTAATAAACCTTCTTCTATTAGGATATTAGAAATATAAGAACATTACACTGAAATTTAAGTTGAAACTATAGAATGTCATTAAGAGAAAACCTAATGTGAATTAAAATAAGGAAGAATATTGTGAGCTTTGGACTTAATTAAAGCAAATAAAACATGAGGTGCTGAGTTTTGGTATTATCCCTGAATGGTAATGTGAACAGGAAGTAGACGTCGTAATCAACATTGGGATTTTCAATAACCATATCAGAAAATCAACGGTAGGGTGGGTAAAGACATGAGGCTACTGGCCAACAAAATAAGAGGTGTGTTATTTGGGCATAGAGTCTTTCAGTTTTTTTTTTATAATTAATTCTGATTCATTAACGGTAATTTCAGACCAACGGGATTTATAATTTTTTTATGTAGCCGCTAGGTTTGACATTACAGTACGTCGAATAGCTCCTCCTGTGGCAGCATTCGACTTGGGTTTTGGTCTCGTTCGTCTCGTTCGCCTTGGCGACTCAGATCGCATCGAGGGCTTAACTGTGAATATCCACACGTTCCGAACGAAGCGTGCCTTGCTCAGGTTAGTCGACAAGAGCTGATCCGCAGAGTTCGAGTCCGAGAATGCCCACGGGAGACGACAAGAAACCGCGGTCAATCCCATCTATCCGTTTGGACAGGTCCCAATCCACGCCAAAGGCTGTCATTGCCATTCCAAGGGAAAAAGCGACGAGTCCGTCGAGACTATCTCCGGTCCCCCGTCAAGGCTTTCTCGGTCGGTGTCCAAGATGGCTCAAACTGCGATAGACATCGCCCTCAAAAATGTTATTGCCACAACAGACCGGGTTAGCCAATTTCAAGCGGATATTCATACTCCGAGCGCCGCTGAACCAGAACGACTTTCCGCTGGCATGTGCCAAGTCCATAGGGACCAAATCCGGGCCCTGTGGGAAAAGGTGGAGAAGAGCTATGAAAGTTGTTCTGATCTTCGTTCCGCGTCCACCTCGACAGTGCTTGAATCCAAGTACCGTTACTGCTACTCCGCCTATTCGAGGTGTTTGGTCCAGCTTCAAGACATAATACCCACTCAGGCTTTTTTTTTTGTTTTTTTTTTTTCACGCGGAGTCCCACGGCTTACTTACCCGTCCAACCGACCGAGGGGCACAGCCGTGTATCGTACGGCACGATTCGCGATAAGATAGACGCGAGATAAGAAAATAAAGGTAAAGGTCCAGTAACAAAAGTAATAGTTAGATCAATCTTGTGTCAATGAAGCAAGTATCAATCGTTTTAGGAGCGGCAGAGAGTCAAGACTTGATATTACAGGAAAAAGTCTATTATAGTCAGAACATAATACTCTGAAAGGCTCATACAGGCCATAGTTAGATCTAAAACAAGAGAGAACGCTATAAGGGAGTGCGAGGGAGATGGAGATAGAAACTTTGATCACGCATAACTTTTTAACGAATGGTCCGATTTGAAAAATTTCTTCTACATTTCGATAGGTTTGATAAACACAATAAAACTGCATTTTTACTTTTCCGAAATATTTAAATTTTTAAAATCGTATATAAGCGATTGTGGGCGTTCAAGGGGGCGTGGCACCTTTTTGAAACAAACTTGCGCTGCGTAGGAACTCCTAGAATCTGCATGCAAAATGCCAAACTTCAAGCTTTTATAGTTTCCGAGATCTCAGCGTTCATACGGACAGACAGACGGACAGACAGACGGACAGACAGACGGACAGACAGACGGACAGACAGACGGACAGACAGACGGACAGACAGACGGACAGACAGACGGACAGACAGACGGACAGACAGACGGACAGACAGACGGACAGACAGACGGACAGACGGACAGACGGACATGGCTATATCGACTCGGCTAGTGACCCTGATCAAGAATATATATACTTTATAGGGTCGGAAACGCTTCCTTCTAGCTGTTACATACTTTTGCACGAATACAATATACCCTTTTACTCTACGAGTAACGGGTATAATGATTTAAAATTAGGGGAATATAATTTCTAGTTAATCTACTTGGCACAGAAAAGTTTAGCCGACTTAACAAGTCGGGGCAGTCAATATCACCATGTATAAGGTTATAAATAAAGAAAGTACCAAGCATCGTTCTACGGTTGGCTAGGGATGGTAAATTAATCAAAATAAGTCTACTAGAATAAGAAGGTAAGATAAGATTTGCATCCCAGTTTAGGCGCCGTAAAGCAAAAAGAAGTTTTTTTGTACAGATTCAATACGACCAATATGTATTTCGTATTGTGGACTCCAGACGGGAGACCCATACTCCAGCGAAATAAATAAAGTTTTAGTCAAATAAGGATCATCGAATTCTTTTGACCACCTTTTAATAAATCCAAGCTCTCCTCTGGCTTTATTAACCATGGACGAAGTGTGATTAGAAAACTTAGTTTAGGGTCCAAGAGAACGCCAAGATGGTTTTCAAGAGTTATTCTATCCAAAGAGCTGCCACTTAACGTGTAAGTCGCGTATATCGGATTGGCCCGATAAAAAGTCATCAGCTTGCACTTGGAACCGTTTAAATTTAGTAAATTATCTCGGCACCAGTTTTGAAAATTATCTAGATCGGAATGCAAGTGTAAATGGCAGGAAATGTCCTTATACTGCAGGCACAACTTTACATCATCCGCGTACATAAGTACGCGAGAATGACTTGAGGGAAGATCGTTAATAAATAATGTAAAAAGTAACGGACCCAGATGGCTCCCTTGTGGGACACCAGAGGTAACATGGAGACTTTCAGAAATTGAATTTTTAAAAAGGACCCTTTGGGACCTGTCATTCAGATAACTTGAAATCGATTTAAGCATATCATCTGGAAAACCTAACAGGTCAAGTTTTTGAATAAGAAGTAAGTGATTTACAAAGTCAAATGCTTTACTAAAGTCAGTGTAAATGACGTCTGTTTGAAAACTACTATTGAAGCCTTTTATCACAAATGTAGTGAGCTCTAGAAGGTTTGTGATTGTGGATCTACGTTTAATAAATCCGTGTTGACACGGAGAAATGATTGATTTGCAAAGGTGCTGCAAATGAGGAGTAATAATTTTTTCAAAAAGCTTAGGAATAGCTGACAACTTAGAAATACCTCTGTAGTTACTGGCGTCTAACTTGTTACCTTTTTTGAAAAGAGGACTAACAAATGATTCCTTTCAAATATTTGGGAATTGGGAGGTTTCTAGAGATAAGGTAAACAACTTGTGAAGAGGTTTGCACAGGGCCTTAGCGCAATACCTATTCACGCACCCAGGAATATCATCGGGCCCTGGCGAATAAACAGGTTTAATACGAAGAAGATCCAAAAGAAGAGAGCTTTCTGTTAAAGTGGGACAGAATATTAGGTTTGACTTGGACATGGTGTAAGAATAAGGCTGTGATGAATAATCTAAAGAAAAGTAGGTCGTTTGAAAAAATTGGGCAAATAAATCGGCTATTGCCTGATCTGTGGTTGCCGTCATGTTTTCGAACGACAGCGAGGAAGGATAAGAATTAGATTTACGCTTGATTTTAACGAAGTTATAAAACTGTTTCGGGTCCTGAGAGAACTGGACCTTACAACGGTTTAAGTAACTATTATAACAGTGATCATTAAGCACGGTAAATCTTGATCGAGCACTTAAATATCTAGCAAAAACAGATTGAGAACCGAATATTTACATTTCCTAAAAAATCTGGACTTTACATTTCTTAAGTGTGTCAACTCTTTGCTAAACCAAGGTGATTTATTGGAAATTGACGGATAGTACCACGGAACACAGGAATTAAAAAATGTGTTCATTGTAGTGTAAAAAACCTTAACTGCATCGGACATATTATTGCATAGGTAAAGATCAGACCAATTAAAGGCAGAAATAAAATTATTTAGCCTCAGAAAGTCTGCCTTGCGAAAACAATGTATTCGTTTGGATTTTTCTGATGTTTCTTCTATAACTCTACCCGTATCAAATGAAAGTTCTATTGTTGGGTGATATGGATCTTCAGGTTGCTTGAGTGGTGCTACTCTGGACAGAATCACACCTTCAGGATTTAATACAAAACACAAATCAAGTAGGCGACCTAATGAATTTCGAACATGGTTTACTTGAGATAGAGATATGTGAAGCAGGCCGTCAATAAAATCATGCTGTGCTATAGGTAGTAAGACATTCGATCCATCCTCAGTGGACCAAGTAACTTCGGGTATATTAAAATCACCTAGAACTACCAACTGATCCCTATCGGAAAGCTTATTTGCAACGGACTTAATAACGGATAGGTGATTTAAATAATCAGGAAGTTCAGACAACGGCGGAATATATGAGCAAGTTATGTATATGAAGTTACCAGGAAGCGATAACTTTACATTTTGCTACGCAAACCTCTTGCATTCTGATAGGAAAGAAGGAGGTTAGAAGTTAGTTTTTGAAATTGGTACACTGGTTTGGCCTCGACTAGGAAGTTTTACTCCCACGGGCCCCATCTTCTTTATCTTAGCCTCGAACTCATTTACAACCATATTATCCGGCCAAAAGTCGCCCGAGCATATGGCTTCTCGTTAAGGACAGTTATCTTGAAAGATGAAATGTCTCTAGCATTAGAAAACTTAAACTTTTCCACCTTTACACTATTACAATCGGCTTTAGTTTTGTCTTGTATATAAGACAATACATCAGAAGATGTTTGATCAGGGGAAAGCCGAGAAACGAAAATTTGTTTCTTTAGTTGAACCATTGAAAGGGATTTTGGTGGAGCAGACATTGTTTCTGCAAAACCAACTTGAGCCGGTAGTCCGGTCTCAGTAGTCCCTTGTGGTAGTGATGCTACATTCTGAGAGATAGGTGGATCCACTAATTGTGAAACCACTACAGACAAATCGGAATTCTTAGAAGTCCCTGGTTGCATGCATTCTGTAACGGATTGTTCGGATACCGAATCTTTTTTAGCTGCTGATCTTAGCAACATTTGAGGGTTTGCTGAAATCAGCTGCAGATCCGCCGGAATGCTCTGTTGTTCTTTTGATTTCGGTTGCGGGGTGTTCGCCCTTTTGCTCCTTACCACCAGCGGCCTTTTTGCGCTTAGGGAACTCTTCTAATAGCTCACGACTATTAAACTGCGAGTCCAGCGCAGAGAGGAGATCATCAGCTCGTCGAAAACTATCTCTAGCAACTCCGAAACAGCTAATCAGCCCCATCAGGCCGCCTTTAGTTTGGCGCATGAACGATTTCATCTCGTTCGCAACCTCGAAACAAGCGTCAAACAAAACTGCAAATTGGGCCCCTTTGAAAGGTCATCACTTGTCCGGCCAGTAAAACCGGCGCACTGTGCACCATATTTTCACACAGCCAGCAAGTCATATTAAACTGGTCAGCCCTGATTACGAGGCTGCATTTTTTGCAGAAGCAGACTAAATTTGTATTATTCATTTTATTTATTGGGACCACTGTACCAAGAAAGCGAATTGAAATTTATAAGCGAGCAGTTATAAGTACCGCAAGAGCGCAGAAACTGCACGCTTAGAACTTTCAAAGCAAAGAGAGCAAGAGAGCGGAAGCGTAAATAAGTTAAAGTGCATGCACAAATGAGAAACGGCGGGGATATAAGAAAAGAAAACACAGATAAGAATTACGAAAACTAAAACAACTTATTAGTATTAATACAAAGTGCACTCGCGTAGCGAACGGAGTTCTGTCAGTGTTCCAACACTCCCGTCTACGGGTTGTCGTTCGCCACCAGTGGACACCGAAGTTTTCGCTGGTGATTACCTTCGGTGGCTCACCTTCAGAGATCTTTTCAACGCGATATACATCCACAACTCGCGTCTTACACCGGTGGAGAAGTTATTCCACCTATTGTCCAAAACAAGTGGCGATTGTTTCCAAAGCCCCGCTGACCAACGAAGGGTTGATCTCCGCGTGGCGAAGCCTCACCGACCGCTTCGTAAATCAGCGGATATTAGTCAATAGCCAGTTGAAAATCCTCTTCAACATTCAGGCAGTACCCCATGAGCCCGTAGCCGCTATGAAAGAGCTGCAAGGCACAATCCAAAGTTGCCTGACAGCCTTAGGGATGTCCTCCATTCAAGTCGAGACTTGGGATTGTCTCCTGGTTTATATGGTTTCTTTAAAGCTTCCCAAAATCACACTTTCCACAGGGCTGAAATTCCAACATGGCATAAGTTAGACTCGTTCTTGACAGAGCGTCATCGTAATCTGGAGGCTATCGATGACATCAGGCCTAGCAGTTCGGGTCAGTTTCCGCCAAGGTCGACACTTTCAAGCGCCCTAGCGCGCAGGATCAATTCCTACGAGGCCAGAGTGGCTCCAGCCCCAAGAGGGTGCGATCTCTGGTCCAGAGAGAATCATCCTGTTCGCTCATGTCCGCGCTTCCTTGAGATGGATGTAAATGGTCGCTCCGACTACATTAAAAAAAGCAGCTTTGCCTGAACTGTTTGCACTAGCGCACATAGCTGCCTCACATGCCGTCATCACACCCTCCTGCGCCGCGGTAATCCATTCACGGCCGCTCCAAGTCCGTCTGCGCCAGCCAGGTCTTGACCCGCGCTTACTACAAGAGGCACTAGCACCAAAGAGGATCACTCTGATGTGCAAGTATGCTTCGCTTCCGGATCAAGAGCCGGCCTACTAGGCACAGCCCTCATTAACATTTGCCATATAGGGTGCACTTTCCAGGCGCGAGCCCTAATCGACTCGGAGAGACTTTTCAACCTCGTCAAACTTCCATTCAAGACTATCCAGGCCCAAGTCTCTGGTCTTAATCTGTTGGAGAAATAACCACGTGGTATAGTGGATTATCCCAGGCAAAAAATAACGCAGCGGCTTTGTAGTTAATAGTTTAATCGTTATAATAGAACTGAACTCGTGATTGTAAGAGTATACTCACTAAAGAACAATAGTAGGCAGCGAGAGGAAAAAACATATTTTTAAAGCTCGCTGTTCGATAACATACATTCTTGTTACATATAAAGATATGGTTACCGAACAGATTATGTTATGCTTACTGTTAAATACAATTTCAACATAATCAAACAGTTGCCGCTCAGTCCACGAAACTCTGTAATTTTTCTATTCGATCGCCTTCCAGACCCGGACAGCATTTAGAAAATTCAGCTTACGTTCTTCCGCAGCTGGCCGAGAATCTGCCTTCGTATCCAGTCCCTTGATATCTTCTTAAGGGAATTCCTGACATCCCCCTTGCGTACCCCAAGTTCTACGAGGGCTCCCAAATCGATGTTGTGATAAGAGCTGACATTTTTCCGTCCATCCTCCTCGGCAATTCCAGGGCTTACATTTGCGGTTCACTTCTCGGCAAACCCATTTTTGGATGGGTTACAGGCCCCATATCTCCTGCGGACCCCCGCAATGTGTCCGCCTTCCCCACTCGAGTTACCTGCGGACTCGACGACTCGTTGGATCATCTCCTTTCCAAATTCTGGGAGGTGGAGGAAGTACCCACACAGATAGTCCCCGAGTCTGATTCCGTCTGTGAACACAATTTTGTCCAAACTACAGGAAGGGACAATCTTGAGCGTTTTTCCACACTCGACAAGGCGTTGCGAGTCCTCGCTTACGGTCATCGGTTTATCCAGCGCTCGCAAAAGCTAATGTCTCCGTTTGAGGATCTCTTTACAGCTCCTGAAATTGCGTCGGCCGAGCGTCTCCTGATTTCCGTCACGCAACGCAGATTGGCTGCTTAAGCCAAAAACGGCCAGTGCCAACATCCAGCCTTGTCCAAAACCTGAACCCGTTCATTGATTCCCAAGGGCTCATGAGAGCATGCGGCCGAGTCACGGCCTCCGAACTTCTCCAGTATGATGAACGGCATCCTGTCATCCTTCTATACGACTGCCATCTGTCTCGACTCCTCGTCCATTTTACGCATCGCATAACGCTGCACGGTGGCAATCAACTGATGATCCGTCTGATCCGTTCCAAGTTTTGGATCCCGGAGGTGAGGAATTCGATCAAGTCCGTCATATATTCATGGAAGATCTGCGTCATCCACAAAAAGAAGTTGCAAACGCAACTGATGGGAGACTTACCCAAAAAACGAACGTCCTTCTCGCGCCCTTTCACATATTCTGGTGTGGACTATGCCGGTCCCTTCGACATCAACAACTACACGGGACGAGCCTGTCTCATTACAAAAGGGTATGTGTTGGTGTTCGTGTGCTTCGCCCCTAAGGCCATCCATTTAGAGCCTTCTTCCGCCCTTACGACTGAAAAGTTTCTCGCCGCCTTCGCTCGTTTCGTGTCCCGAAGAGGATGCCCCCGTCAAGTTCAGTCGGACAATGGGAAGACCTTCGTGGGTGCGGCTGCCCTTCTCTCCCGCGAGTTTCTCCAAGCTCTCAAAGAAGCGATCGTCTTTGACTTTCAAAGTGAACGGTCGTGTTTTTTTTCTGCGCTCCGATTTTGTATTTTTGTTTTATTTAATGCCATCGGTGGGTCAAAACAATTTTCATTTTCTTTTAGTAATTTAAACTTACATTTAAAATCCGTTCGCTTCGCGAGTGAAAAAAATATCTTTGTCTACGTTTGAATTAATACCTAAAAATTGTCCTAATCTCTTAATTCTGTTCTGTGTTTTTCTTTTCTTGTAAACCCGTCGATTCTCTTTTGGGCGGTGTTCGTCGTAAGTCGTAGTGCTGTTTATACCCTTGCAGAGGGTATTATAATTTTGGTCAAAAGTGTGCAACGCAGTGAAGGAGACATCTCCGACCCTATAAAGTATATATATTCTTGATCACGATCGCCTCGTCTGTCCGTCTGTCTGTTTCTACGCAAACTAGTCTCTCAGTTTTAAAGATATCGAATTGAAACTTTGCACACAACCGTCTTTCCTTTGCACGCAGTATATAAGTCGGAACGGACGGGATGGGCCGACTATATCCAATAGCTGCCATATAACTGAACCATCGGAAATGCCATAACTTTGGTGTTTTTAAAGTTAGGAAGCTGTGATCCTATGGGTTTTATATTTGGCCAATCAATTCGACCTACGGAATTTGATAAGGATCGGTCGACTATATCCTATAGCCGCCATATAACTGATTGATCGGAAATGCTATAACTTTGTTGTTTGTAAAGTTAGGAAGCTGTGATTTCCTATGGGTTTTATATTTGGCCAATCAATCCGACATACCGAATTTCAAAAGGATCGGCCGACTATATCCTGCCATAGCTGCCATATAACTGATTGATCGGAAATGCCAAGTTGGGATTTTCTATGGGTTTTATTTTTGGCCAATCAATCCGACATTCCAAATTTCATACGAATCGGCTGACTATATCCTATAGCCGCCATACAACTAAACGATTGGAAATGACATAACTTTGGTGTTTTTAAAGATAGGAAGTTGGGATTTTGTATGAGCATTAAAAATGCATCATATAAATAATTTTGGAGAATATAATTTACAGAGTATTCTGCAAGGGTATGTCAACTTCGGCTCCGCCCGAAGTTAGCTTTCCTTTCTTGTGCTAAATTGCGCTCCCGCTCTCTCGCTTTCTTTGTTTTGAAAGTTTTAAGCGTGCAGTTTCTGCGCTCTTGCGGTACTTATAACTGCTCGCTTATAAATTTCAATTCATTTTCTTGGTACAGTGGTTTCCATAGGCAAAATGAATAACAATAATTTAGTCTGCTTCTGCAAAAAATGCAGCCTCGTAATCAGGGCTGACCAGTCTAATATGACTTGCTGGCTATGTGAAAATATGGTGCACACCAAGTGCGCCGGTTTTACTGGCCGGACAAGTGATGACCTTTCAAAGGGGCCCAATTTGCAGTTTTGTTGTGATGCTTGTGTCGAGGTTGCGAACGAGATGAAATCGTTCATGCGCCAAACTAAAGGCGGCCTGATGGGGCTGATTAGCTGTTTCGGAGTTGCTAGAGATAGTTTTCGCCGAGCTGATGATCTCCTCTCTGCGCTGGATTCGCAGTTTAATAGTCGTAAGCTATTAGAAGAGTCCCCTAAGCGCAAAAAGGCCGCTGGTGGTAAGCAGCAAAAGGGGAACACCCCGCAACCGAAATCAAAAGATCAACAGAGCATTCCGGCGGATCAGCAGCTGATTGCAGCAAGCCCTCAAATGTTGCTAAGATCAGCAGCTAAAAAAGATTCGATATCCGAACAATCCGTTACAGAATGCATGCAACCAGGGACTTCTAAGAATTCCGATTTGTCCATAGTGGTTTCACAATTAGCGGATCCACCTATCTCTCAGAATGTAGCATCACTACCGCAAGGGACTACTGAGTCCGGACAACCGGCTCAAGTTGGTTTTGCAGAAACAATGTCTGCTCCACCAAAATCCCTTTCAGTGGTTTCACTAAAGAAACAAATTTTCGTTTCTCGGCTTTCCCCTGATCAAACATCTTCTGATGTATTGTCTTATATACAAGACAAAACTAAAGCCGATTGTAATAGTGTAAAGGTGGAAAAGTTTAAGTTTTCTTATGCTAGAGACATTTCATCTTTCAAGATAACTGTCCTTAACGAGCTTTTTGAAGCCATATGCTCGGGCGACTTTTGGCCGGATAATATGGTGGTAAAAGAGTTCGAGGCTAAGATAAAGAAGAAGGGCCCCGTGGGGGTAAAACTTCCTAGTCGAGGCCAAACCAGCGTACCAATTTCAAAAAACTAACTTCTAACCTCCTTCTTTCCTATCAGAATGCAAGAGGTTTGCGTAGCAAGCTGACTAAATTGTATTCCGATAAGCTTTCCTTTGCATCTCATATTATTGTGTTCACAGAAACCTGGCAAAAGCCGGGTGTCGTCTGCGGAGACGCCAGTGGTGTTGCAAGATGTCGGTGTGAGCAGACGTTCCCAGTATCGACTTGAGGATTTACAAATCGTCTCCGTTACCGTCGGCATTCCAGTGTCCTGGAACATAACTCGGTTTTCTACATAATGGTGCCACTTCACCCCTAGCATCCTCCTGAGAGCCTTTGTAATGCACTTTTGCACCCTTTTTAGTGACGAATCACCGGCCGTGTTCTGCAAGTGATTCCCCAGTTTAAAGTAGGAACGACAATGGCCTTAAAAAGCCGCACCTTGGTTTCAAGGGATAGGCCGCTACCTGGACGAAGGAGCCAGTCCATTTTGGTCAAGTTTTGTTCTTGCTGATCCACAAACTCGATCAGTTTTTCCCTTCCAACAAAGGCGACTGTATAAGGTAACTCCGAGGTACGTCATCTTATTTTCGTGCTTGAGCCCATTCCCATCAATGTAAAGGCTATGCGAACGGCCAGGGCGAAGAGCAAATGTGGCATGCTGCGTTTTGTCAACATTAAGCGCAATGTTCCATCGAGAGGCCCAGCACTCAAATTCGTCCAAGAATGTCTGGACACGTCAAGAGGCAGACGTAGTGGTGCTACCATCTGCAAGAAATGCAGTGTCATCTACATATGAGGCCAGGAGTGTACCACGAGCAACTGGGTTTGGAAGATCCGAAGTGTAAATTGTATACAGGACCGGACCAAGGACGCTTCCCGGCGGGTCACCAGCACGAATCGGGCGAAGTCCAGAACGGTGTCCACGAATATATACAGCAAACTCCCTATTATCTAAGAACGATACAATGAGATTCCAGAGTCTTTAGAACAGTCCTTCGTGCCAAACCCTGTCAAAGGCCTGTCGAACAGCAGTATTTGTGCACATGGTCGACAGCACTATGGCGACTACTCTGTGCACTTGGTCGATAGCACTATGGCGACT
This sequence comes from Drosophila prolongata, assembly GCA_036346975.1. Taxonomy (NCBI): domain Eukaryota; kingdom Metazoa; phylum Arthropoda; class Insecta; order Diptera; family Drosophilidae; genus Drosophila; species Drosophila prolongata. The sequence goes on from JAYMZC010000271.1 coordinate 5,692,753, forward strand.
ACTCTGTGCACTTGGTCGATAGCACTATGGCTACCACGGAAACCAAACTGGTGGTTCGGAAGGCATGATCCGCTCAAAAATCTTGGAGAAAGTGGACAGCAAACTAATCGACCTATAGGATTCCGGGCAACATGGGTCTTTTCCTTTTTTTGCCACCATAATGCTCGTTTCCAAGGTGATGGAAAATAACCAAGGTCCAGGCAAACATTAAAGAGGAGACAGAGCTGTGCAATGACAGAGCTAGGCAGAGCCTTTGCTACTTTGCCATCAATCGCGACCATGCCAGGAGCTTTAGTAGTAACCAATCTCTTTATATGACCACGTACCTCATCTTCGTCTACTGGACGAACAGTATTAGGAGGGTGAAATGAAAGCCCTAGAGATTGTTGTCTGGACTTCTTCGCTTGTTGAAAATTTAAATGGAGTAAAGCGATTTTCAAGATCATCAGCAAATTCTACGGTGATCTCGGAATCACTGTGGGCTCAAGTCCCATCACTACGTTTAAGGAAAATCCTCTGAAGCGGCTGTCTTTTAAGGTTGCGGGTGCATTTCCACAGCGCAAATCCGTGATTCTGGTTAGGATTAATTGCACTGAGCTTGTCCATAAAAACTTCTGACTTGGCCGAACGGAGGACTTTCCTTAGCTCTGACACAGTAGCCTTCCACCTTGCCATATCGATGGTATGCCTCGTCCTCATCCAGACACGGCGAAGTGCAGCCAAGGCAGAAATTTCTGGCTTTGAATAAGCCCAAGATGGAGGAGGAATAGGTATACTTCTAGGAAGAGGGGCAGCTTGATGGATCTGTTCAACTAACCCTCAGCAAAGGAAGGTTGTTCTTGAGTCATAGCAGTAAGTTGCGCACTGAATCTTTTTAGATCCGAATCCCGGGGAAGAAGCTTGGATTTGGTGACGATCGTATAGCCACGCAAAAATATATCAGGAGCGGAATATGATCAGAGGAAAGTCCGGGCACTCTGAGATTGTAAGGAGGTTGCTCGGGATGCTTTTGTACACTGCAAAATCAATGGCCGTCGGGAGGTGGTCATTGATCCAAGGAAAATGAGTGGGTCCGCCAGTAGCCAAAATCTGCATATTTGAGTCAGCAATAACTGACCTCAGGGTGTTTCCCCGAGGGCATGATCGCCTGCACCCCCAGAAACTGTGGTGTGCATTCCAATCCCCTCCAATGAGAAAGCAGCTACCTACAGAGCTAAACAGACGCAGATATTCCTCAGTCGCCCAATAAAGGCGGTGACCAGGTGGCCAGTAGACAGCACCAAATGAAATTCTGCCAAAGCCAAAGTTACGGCAACTGCTTGCAGGTGAGGCTTCGATATTGTGGCGCTTAGGTGATAATCTAAACAGGATTTGACGATGACAGCAGCAGCACCACGATGTCGATCATCAGGTTTGCAGAGTGTACAACATATCCATTAATGTGGAAGAATGAACGGCTGGTAAAATGTGTCTCTGAGATCAATAAAATGGCAATATTGCGTTCCTGGAGGAAGTGCTCAATCTCGAGTGATTTGCCAAATAAGTATTTGGCGTTCCAAATAACAAAATTTATACCGTAATTAGTCATCGCAATGCGTTGACCCTGATAGATTGGCGTGCTTAGAAATCACGCTCTGTAGTGTGGTCGTCATTACTGACATCATTTGATCAAAGCGTAACAACAACTTATCAATTGCAGCCGCTTGGGCTATCGCAGCAGCCTCTTGTGGCTTTCTTAATCCATTAATAATAGAAATGAAGTTTAAATGTATGTCGATACATGTTAAAAATTGAAGTATTTAACGCGAATTTGGTTTCAGGAGTTTATTCAAAAGGTAGAGCAACTTTTCTGTGCTGTGCTTTGCATAAACTACAAATTTTCCATTTATACCTTGATGTATTGTCTCTCCGTGTATTTCTAATATTTGTTTATGAAATTCTGCATATGTGGGCCAGTTGGGAAGAATTACTAAAGTTAACATTAATTTTTTACCCGTATTGGTTTTATTAATTTATATAGGCTCGTTAAAAAATAACAAAATTGTATACACATATGAATCTTATAATTATGGCTCGTTTGTCTCTTTACTTTCCTTATCAAATATAAGTTGGTGATTAAAAACGTTTACAAGCCGTTCGGTAATATGTATGCAATCACCATTATCTTCTTGTGCACTATGCACCGTTGCAGCATTAGTATCTACATAGTCTTAATTTTTAATAATTTTTCAATTTTGTTACCTTAAAGTTCTTTTTTGTAATCCTTGACTTTATTTCTTAATCAAACTCTCTAAATTTTATTTTCCAACGTTGTAATTTAATATTAGGTTTATGGTCGGAGCATATACTTGGTTGCACATACAATAGTTCATAATTCCTTTCCAATAGCTGCATAATTTAACTCATGTTCATTTAAAGTTCTACTGTCAAAACAAATTGGTTTACCTTCTTGGGATGATGCAGCACCTAATGAATAATTGCTTGCATCTGTGGTTAGATCGAATTTCTTTTCAAAATCTGGATATATTATATTATATGCGAATTGGATCGTTACTAATTAAAGTTTTTAATTTTTCAAATGCTTCATTGTAACTAGGATCGTTTGTTTCAGCAAAGAGTCACTGGCTTTGATTTGGCCTAAAAATGATTTTATTTGTTTTGAAGAGTTTGGGATTTTAAAATCTTAAATAGCATGAATTTTATTTGGATTTGCCTTGATTTCTCGTTTGTAATTATGTGACCTACAAATTCACTTTCCCGTTTCATAATTTTACATTATTCCTTAATAATAATTAATTGAATAATTACTTATTCATGTCAGTTAAGTCCGTTTGTAAGGCATAAATATATTCCTCATCATCTACTACATTCGAAAAGGTTTGATTTCGTCCATCCGTTATATTTACCATAGTAATTCGTAATTATTTAATTTAATTGTGTTTTACATAAAATTAATTTTTGCTGATTACTTTTAAAATTCTTTTTCCCATAAGAATGTCAGATTGATTTGAAAAGTTTTTTGTGAAATATGTTTGTTTAAAAGAAAATAAATTTGGAATTCTAAACTTGATCTATTCAATGTTACAGATTCTGCTATTTTTTTAATTTTAGTAGAATTATTTTTAATTGGGTATTTAAAGAAGATTTCGTAGCTTGATCCCGTATCGATAAGACATAGGCATGGCTTATTATCAGGGACTAAAGAGAACCGGTACCGGTACCGAAACCGGAACCGGAACCGTTTCCTTTTTACGGAACCGGAATCGGAACGAAACCGAAATTTTAATTTTCGATGGAACCGAAATTGGAACCAGAACCGCTAACAGATTTTTATAGGAACCGAAACCGGAATCGGAACCGGTATTCCAATCGGTTTCAGTCCCTGATATATACATATGTTGTCGCAATTACTTTTCTACACGATTATACATTAAAAAAATGGAACCGATACTGAAACCGGAACCGATTTGTAATATTTTTTAGGAACCGGAACAGAAACCGGAATCGTTTTGCGATTTTTCTTAGGAACCGAAATTGGAACCGGAACCGCTAACAGATTTATATAGGAACCGAAACCGGAATCGGAACCGGTATTCCAATCGGTTTCAGTCCCTGCTTATTATCAATTTTAATTTTTATGGCTGTGGTCTTTCTTCCGAGGCTGTTGTCTAAAATTTTTTAAATGAGTCCTTTGGCACAGACTTCTGATTCTGAAACTCGGGGACGTTTTTTGGCAAAATTGGTACTCTGAGTACTTGGCTACCCTGTACTTGATTGTTTTGAGAAGTTTTAGGATAATAATGATTTCCTGAATTATCATAATTAAAATTGTTGTGGTGTCACCAATTTCTATTAAAGTCGAACTTATTCTGTATCTATTGTTTGTTATTATATCAATTTTGATAGTTATTATTTTGGAATCCACCCCCTTGGTTATTATATGAATTTGTATTTAAGTACGATTTTGATGGTTCATCTTTTTCTTGAAAGTTTTGGGACATATACGAACGCTTATTTATTAATTTAACTTTAAAGACTCCTACAGCTTGGCAGCTTGTTTTAATTTAAGGGGAGTCGAAATATCATATTTACTCAATGATTCATGGTTACATCTGAGAGTTTTTGTGCAGCTTTTTCTGCTGCGGCTACGGCTGATGTTGATGGCAGTTCTATTTTTGATGGTTTAAATTTAATTTGTTTTTTTTTTATTTTATTTAGGCCAAATAATTAAATTAATCAGATTATTATCGCAGGTTAGACACTAGAAATCCTTATTTGTAATTCAACTAATATTCTTTTTTTATATACGCTTATACCCGACCCTATAAAGTATATATATTCTTGATCAGCATCTTTAGTAGAGTCGATCTAGCCATGTCCGTCAGTCCGTCCGTCCGTCCGTTTCTACGCAAACTAGTCCCTCAGTTTTAAAGCTATCTGCTTGAAACTTTTCCAAAAGTTGTCTTTCTATTGCAGGTAGTAAACAAGAAAGGAAAGCTAACTTCGGGCGGAGCCGAAGTTGATATACCCTTGCAGAATACTCTGTAAATTATATTCTCCAAAATTATTTATATGATGCATTCTTAATACTCATAAAAAATTCCAACTTCCTAACTTTAAAAACACCAAAGTTATGGCGTTTCCAATCGTTCAGTTATATGGCAGCTATAGGATATAGTCGGCCGATCCATATGAAATTTGGTATTGGTCGGATTAATTGGCCAAAAATAAAACCCATAGGAAATCCCAACTTTCTAACTTTACAAACACCAATGTTATGGCATTTCCGATCAATCAGTTATATGGCAGCTATAAAATATAGTTGGCCGATCCTTATGAAATTTGGTAGGTCGGATTGACTGGCCAAATATAAAACCCTTAGGAAATCCCAACTTCCTAACTTTACAAACATCAAAGTTATGGCATTTCCGATCAATCAGTTATATGGCAGCTATAGGATATAGTTGGCCGATCCCGGCCGTTCCGACATATATACTGCGTGCAAAGGAAATAAGGGTGTGTGCAAAGTTTCAATTCGATATCTTTAAAACTGAGAGACTAGTTCGCGTAGAAACAGACAGACGGACAGACAGACGGACAGACGGTCAGACGGACAGACGGACAGACGGACATGGCTATATCAACTCAGGAGGTGATCCTGATTAAGAATATATATACTTTATAGGGTCGGAGATGTCTCCTTCACTGCGTTGCACACTTTTGACCAAAATTATAATACCCTCTGCAAGGGTATAATAAATCGGAACGAGGCGAATCGGGGCGACTATATCATATAGCTCCCATAGGAACAATCGGAAAAAAAATTCAAAAAAATTATAACTTTGTTGTTTTTAGTTTTTTGTTGTTGTTCTTTGGGATTTAGAAATATTATGGAATAACGATTTTAATTAAATAACAATATCATATAACTGCCATAGAAACGATGGGAAAAAGCAGCGCAAAATCGACATAACTTCATTGTTTTTAGTAATATAGGCATAAAAATCGAAATATGGTCGATTTGCAATAACTGCAAGGGTATATAAACTTCGGCATGCCGAAGTTTGCTTCCTTTCTTGTTATACTATTGCTGAGGATATTATAATTTTGGTCAAAAGTGTGCAACGCAGTGACGGAGACATCTCCGACCCTATAAATTATATAAATTCTTGATCAGGATCGCGTCCTGAGTTGATATAAGCATGTCCGTCTGTCTATCCGTCTGTTTGTTTCTACGCGAACTAGACTCTCAGTTTTAAAGATATCGAATTGAAACTTTGCACACACTCTTCGTTCCTTTGCACGCAGTATATATGTCGGAACGGCCGGAATCGGCCGACTATATCCTATAGCTGCCATATATCTGAACAATTGGAAATGCCATAACTTTGGTGTTTTTAAAGTTGGGAATTTTTAGGAGTACTAAAAATGCATTTGAATAATTTTGAAGAATATAATTTACAGAATATTCTGCAAGGGTATTTCAACTTCGGCTCCGCCCGAAGTTAGCTTTCCTTTCTTGTTATACCCTTGCACAGGATATTATAATTTTGGTCAGAAGTTTGTAACGCCGTGAAGGAGACTTTACCGACCCTATAAAGTATATATATTCTTGATCAGGATCAATAGAGGAGTCGATATAGCCATGTCCGTCAGTCCGTCCGTCCGTCTGTCCGTCCGTCTGTCCGTCCGTTTCAATACCGTTGCGAGCTCAGTTTAAAAGCTAGCGATCTGAAACTTTCACAGTCGTCCTAAAACAAGTGTAGGCAGATCAAGTTTGAAAACCGCTCCGATCGGATGTCTATATCCTATTGCTCCCATAGGAACAATCGGATATAACTTGCAAGAATGGAAGATATTTCGCGCAGTGTAAAAGAAATTGACATAAATCTTTCCAAATCTTATTTTTTTATGCATACCTTGATCAGGGTAGAAGCGCGTGGAGATCGGACGTCTATATCCTATAGCTCCCATAGGAACAATAGGGTGAAATCGCTTAAAATTGTATGATTTTTTGGATATTTCGCGCAGTATATAAGCAATTGTCATGAATCTTTCCAAATCGTATTTTTTTATGCATACCTTGATCAGGGTAAAAGCGCGTGACGATCGGACGTCTATATCCTATAGCTCCCATAGGAACAAAAGGGTAAAATCGGTTAAAATTTTTTTTTTTTTTTTATTATTTTTTTTTTTTGTTTTTTTTTTCGCGCGGAGTCCCACGGCCCACATACCCGCCCAACCGACCGAGGGGCGCAGCCGTGTATCGTACGGCACGATTCGCGATAAGATAGACGCGAGATAGGAAAATAAAGGTAAAGGTCCGGGGAAAAAAGTAATAGTTAGATTAATCTTGTGCCAATGAAGCAAGTATCAATCGTTTTATGAGCGGCAGAGAGTCAAGATTTGATATTACAGGAAAAAGTCTATTATAGTCAGAACATAATACTCTGAAAGGCTCATGCAAGGCATAGTTAGATCTACAATGATTTAAAATTAGGGGAAAATAATTTCTAGTTAATCTACTTGGCACAGAAAAGTTTAGCCGACTTAACAAGTCGGGGCAGTCAATATCACCATGTATAAGGTTATAAATAAAGATAGTACCAAGCATCGTTCTACGGTTGGCTAGGGATGGTAAATTAATCAAAAGAAGTCTACTAGAATAAGAAGGTAAGATAAGATTTGCATCCCAGTTTAGGCGCCGTAAAGCAAAAAGAAGGAAGTTTTTTTGTACAGATTCAATACGACCAATATGTATTCCGTATTGTGGACTCCAGACGGGAGACCCATACTCCAGAATCGGACGGACTAGCGAAATAAATAAAGTTTTAGTCAAATAAGGATCATCGAATTCTTTTGACCACCTTTTAATAAATCCAAGCACTCCTTTGGCTTTATTAACCATGGACGAAATGTGATTAGAAAATTTTAGTTTAGGGTCCAAGAGAACGCCAAGATCGTTTACAAGAGTTATTCTATCCAAAGAGCTG